>VRYO01002734.1:38840812-38901063 GCA_009812075.1 Sialia sialis | reverse complement strand
TTAGTTTTGTTTTTTTGTTTTTTGTTTTTGTAGCTATGTTCAAATCAACAGCTTTATCATTCAGGCTGTCCTGCAAACCATATGCCAGATCCAAAGCCTTGCTACAATGAGACTATAGGAAGAATTCATTTTTCTGTCTAATTCAACAGAGCTTTCAAAAACCTGTTAAACAGTCAAGTTACCATATCTTTTATGAGACTTATTGTCTGCATGTAATAATTTTCTGGCTTTCGTGCTGTAAAAGATCTGCTGATGCCTGCACAGAGCTGAGCATGAGTTGAGTCTGTGTGAGGGGGATATTACACAGAATTACTGGACATTCCTGTTAAAAAGTTCAACAGCTCTTTGCCTTTTTGTTCTTATGTTTCAGGATAGACTGCAAATGTTTATACAGATAGTGCACTGTGGTTTTGATTTTATGCTTTATTGCATGTTTTTGTGTCCTCGTAAGCTGAACTATACCAGCAATAAAAAGGATGAGTCAAAGCCCACTTCTGAGCTTGTGCCCACAAGCTAGTTCTTATGGGTGCATTTCATTAAACATATTTGGAAAACTAGATAGATTTTTACTTCTCATGCAATGCACAGTTGTTCATTATGTTTTGCAAGGGAGGATGTGTTTTGCTGGCTCATGATAAATGTATCATGTACCACAACCCATGGTCTAGTGCATTTTATACTGAATATATATAACTTGCAAAATCCTCTGTATAACTTGCTCCAAAACACTAATTTTGCTTTGTTGTTAAATATTGAAATATTAAATATTGAAACAAATTTTAAAATTCAGTTAGGCATCAATACAGCCAATGGGCTACCTTGTAATTTTTCTGGATCCAGAATTGTTACTCTGGATTTTTCACTAAAGATGAACTTAAAAGTGAGAGCAACTTTCACAGAGGGAGTTTACAGAACAAAATATTCAGATGATACATTCCATAATTCATCACCCCCAAGCGAAGACAGCCCCCATGAAAAAAAAACAACAAACAACTGCCATAACTTGTGGAATGGAAGGCACGAGGGGCTGGTGTTCCCCCTGTGCCCGGTTCCAAACCTCCATGCTCTGCTATCCCACTCAGTGCCCCCGTAGCTCCCGGGACCTGGGCAGGCTTCCCCCATCCCCGGGTCTGCCAGCAGCTCGCCCCTCTTCTCAGCCTCCCGGGAGGCAGCCCAGCTCCTGGCAAGCGCTGTGTAAGAGTGTTGCGTAAGAGTGCCAGGGATAAGCCAGAGACACCGGGAATTGCAGGTAGGGTTACAGGAGGGATTTGTGCAAATGAGCCAGGTTGCCCCATGGCCCTTCCTCTGGCTTTTAAAAGGGGATGTCAAAGAGCAGCCCAGCAAGGAGCTGGGAAGCTTGTCAGTGCTACTGAAAGGTGCAAAATCACTTTTCCCACCTGCCTTGAGAAGAGACAGGAGGCAGCAGTGCTTGTCCACCCTGCGCAGCTGCTTGATGAGTGGGAAGGGAAGCCCGAGGCCTTCCAGAAGGTGTATGGTTCATGGTATGGAAAGGAACCAGGATTCAAACCACAAAATTACCCTGGCCCTGGCATAGAGGAGACTGGCAGCCCCCATTTAAATCTGAAGCATCAGAACATGGTCAAAACCACCCTCATCTCCTGGGCAGCAAGCTCCTGTCAGTGTCCAGTCACTGGTTAATCTGATGCATTCATGTGAAGAAGGAGGCACTTGGTGAAAGTGGGAAAACTCCTAACTACACTGATTAATGCTAATTGGTTGATCACCTTTCATTATGGAAAAAGTAAGGGTGTGCAGTAACTGGCAATATGGCTAGACAGTACTTCTGTATTGGAGACCAGAGCTTGAGAACTAATTCCAAGTATCACCTATTCAGGCCAGAGGAGCTGGAGATTCCAAAGATATCTCTTTTTAAAAAATTAATTTAGGGGCAGTATAAGAATATTATTTTCGTAGTGCAGAGCTGAAGATCTGAAACAATACTCTGTATCAGGATGCAGTATGCATTTTGCTGCTTTCACTTGAGGTATCCAATATGATCATGAGGACTACCTTGTTAAAAAAAAAAAATAAAAAAGAAGAAATAGCAGGATAAAATGTCAGTGATGGAGAAGGAGCATAGTGCCCAGTGTGCTGCTGCAGCTCTCTAGCAGGGAGGCCATTCAGGATGTGAGATAGCAGCCTTTGAATCTTTCATACTCAGAGACTGTGACTCACAGCCATGAGACCTTGGGTAGCTCTTTTGTGGGCAAGTAAGTGCTCAACACTCAAAAGATAATCTAACAAAGCCTGCTCCCTGTGACGTTAGCAAAGCTTAGCCGTAAAAATTGTGTCACTTCTGGCAAGAAAGAATCTTACTCTGCAGTGTCCATAAAGACCCCCAGACATTACTGGCCTGATGGAGTGGAGACACGTCTGTGACTCATCCACATCCTTCTCATTTGTGCCTGCTCATGTACTTTTTAGCTCTTAAAAAGAACTGGTTTCCTTCAATGTCTTACACAACTATGCCTTCAAGAGGAACTGGCTTCAATTAATGTGGACACCACTTAATATTCTTGCTCATGTGAAGTAGAAGCTGTGTTGTGCCTTCAGAAGACTGTGCTATGTATGTTCCAGAATGGATAAATAGTTCTGTATTTCCACAATGTTTCCATTTATGGGCCACATTCCTTGGAAAGAAAAATAGGAAATTATTTCTGGCGTATAAAATGTGGTATTAAAGCATCCTTTAGAAAATATCCCAAGACATTTGGGAAGATTATTAATTATTAATCTTAATTATCACTATTATTTCAATTATTATTTATTTATTATATTAATTAATGGTTTAAATAATCATCAAAATTATAATTAAAATCATCATTACAAAGCAGGTATTACAAATGTATCTTTTTATTTATTACAAGTGCATTTTTTGGCGCTTGCTAAATTGACCTAGTGGAGATGCCAGATGGGTGAAATGCTGCACATTTACAGCAACCTCAAGACCTGCCCCAAGAAACTTTATGTCTAGGCAGGTATGAGTAGAAAAAGAGGATGCACACTCTCCATTTTAAACTGTGGCACACAAAAAGACTGCCAAAACCAGATATGTTAGTGTAATGCTACAAAACAAAAGACCATCATTTCTTACAGTTATTTTGTAATTAATGTTTTTACATAAGTTACAGCTGCTTTTATGCCAAGTCCTAGTCTCATCAGGGAAAATGGCAAAACTCCCAGGATAACTAGAATTTTTCTCTTTATACAGAATTCATTGAAGAACATTGTATTTATCCCTTTTTTTAAATTGTCCTTTTAAATAGATTGGTGCAAAACCAAAAAATGTAGGTTTAGTAAGTAATTATTTACATGAGGGGCAGAATTTTTGTTCAAAACACTCAATTGTTTGCTTCAAGTATGCTTGTGTGTCACTGAGTCACCAAACCACAATTAAATTCTGGGAAATGACTTATTGTTGAGGTTCACGACATGAACCCATGACGTGGTGGGACGGGTCAGAAGCTGATTTTAATTGGAGGCCTGATCTAAATTGTTACCCTCTCAAATCTAGATTGACAAACTGTGAAGGATTTTGAAGTTCTACACGATGTCAGCAGTATTGTCGCCTCTGGTTATCTGGTTTGTACATGGCAAATATCTAAGCAGAGTATTTCCTCTTCCTTTATAAGATTAAAGAGCTTCCGTCTTTTCTAGGAGCCCAGATGAAGTCTTGGGTGGCTTGCTTGGGAGAAAAGACAGGGAAAAAATACATTGTCATACATATGCTGGAGGATATTTTACCAGTTCACGGACCTGTTGGAAGGGATTTCTGGAGATCATATCCAGTCCAACCCTCCTGCCAAGGCAGGGTCACCTAGAGCAGGTTACAGGTGACACAGGAACGTGTCCAGGTGTGTATTAAATGTCTCCAGAGAGGGAGACTCCATGACTTCCCACAGCAGCATGTTCCAGTGCTCTGAATCCCGCATGTAAAGAAGTTTCTTCTGTGAAACTTCAGTAAGTTTTGCATTGTGCTTGCTTTGCAAATATAATGAACATTATATCCTGAAATCAGTAATTTCCATTCAATATAATATACTGCTGGGAGAAATCATTCCAGATTACTAGGAAATTAGAAAGGACAAAATAAATTGTCTCCTTGGGGAAGTGGTCTCGGTCCCAAGGCTGCCAGAGCTCCAGGAGCCCGAGGCAATGCTCTCAGGCACATGGAGACATTTGCAGAATCACAGAATCTTCTGAGTTGGAAGGGACACATCAGGATCACGTTCCTGGAGTTGTCCTGTGCAGGGCCAGGAGCTGGACTTCGACGATCCTTGTGGGTCCCTTCCAGCTCCGGATATTCTATGAGTATGGGCCTTGTTTGGGATTTTTCCTACTTTTTTATTTGAGAGAGGGTATGTACGTGTGTTTGTGTCTTGTGGGGATGTTTACTGAGGATTTTTTTGTTCTTTACTGTTTGGTTTAGGTTTGTTGGTTTTGGTTTTTTTTTTTTAACCACGAGCAATTCCGACCTTTGGAGTAGCAACTGATTTAATTTACAGCTATATGCAGACCCGCTTAAGGCAAGGAGACACGTAAAGCCCAGGAACGGCGCTGAGGGCTGCGCCGTGCCGCCAGGGGGCGCTGCCGCGCCGCGGGCGGTTCTGCCTGAGGGAGGGCGGGGAGGCGGCGGCTCCTCTCCGAGCCCCTTCCCTGCGGCTTCTTCCCTGGAGCTCCTTTCCTGCCGAGCTGTCCTGTGCCGTTCCCTGCGGCTCCTCCCGGCGCCTATTCCCTGCCATGCTGCCCGGTGCCCCTTCCGTGCGGCTCCTCTCGGAGTCCCTTCCCCGCCGCTCTGCCCGATGCTCGTTCCCTGCGGCTCCTCTGGGAGCCCTTTCCCTGCCGCGCTGCCCGGTGCCTTTTGCCTGCGGCTCCTCCCGGCGCCCCTTCCGTGTCGCTCTGCCCTGTGCCTTCCAGGCCGCAGCCGGTTCTCGGAGGGCCCGAGGCATGGCCGTGCCTCACTCCCCATCTGGCGCAGCGGCCCCGGGCTCGGGGCGTCCCGCCCACACAGCGTGTAGATGAGCAGAGCTTCGGGTGTGGGAGCGCCCCGGCAGCGACGGGCTGAGGTGAAGCGGCGGGGCCACGTCCTCGGGTACTTTAATTACCCGGTACTGCGGCTCACCTGCTCTCTCGCTCTCACCTAAACACAGCAGATGCGCTCGATGTTCAGCCCGCTGCTATGAGAGGGTATTTATTTCAAGGGAAAGGCTCCCTGTGGGAGGAAACGGTAACCAAGAGGAAATAGGGGCATGACACTAAACGAGTGGAAAGAAATAAAATCCACGAGTCTGTTACAAAGACTAGTTTTTTACCATAAAATGATGATCAGGATAATTTAAGAGAGCTTCTACTTCCTCTCTAAAATATCTCTTCCACACTAATATTAAAAGTGAGGTGTTTTCTGTTGATAGAATCACAGAATCAGCAAGGTTGGAAGAGGCCTTTTAGATCATCCAGTCCAAACATCAACCAGAACTACCGCAGTGACCCTTAAACCCCTAAACCACATCATCCAGCACCAGATCCAGATGCCTCTTAAACCCCTCCAGGGATGTGACTCCACAACATCTCTGGGCTACCTATTCCAATGGTGGACCACCCCAACAGTGAAAACTTTGATGTAATATCTAATCTGAGTCTCCCCTATCTCAGCTGAAGGCCATTTCCTCTGGTCCTCTCACTGCAGTCACACCTCACTACATTTTCCTTCCAGGTACTTGTAGAGAGTGATGAGGTTCCCCCTGAGCCTCCTTCAGGCTAAACAACCCCAGCTCCCTCAGCCCTTCCTCACAGGACATGTTTTCTTCACAAGCCTTGTTGCCCTTCTCTCGACATGCTGCAGCACCTCAGTGTTCTTTTTAAAGTGAACTAAAACTCACCCAAAACTGAGCACAGTGTTTGAAGTGTGGTCTCACCAATGCTGAGTACAGGGGGATGTTCCAGAGAGCATAACTGTTCTCAGGCTGGTTTTCTGCAGGCGTTATTTGGGTCACTTCTAGGCCCAGGATTTCTTACTTAAAAATTCTAATGAGATCTTATCACTATTCTGGAGCAATGCCTTTAGGATTGTCTCTGCTTGGGTTGGATTGTTGGTGCTTAAACTAGGAAGCGGGCTGGGGTCATCCAGCTGGGCACTGTGTTTTGGGCAGGGATGGCTGAACAAGGGCATGCTGCCTGTGATGTCTCCATGTGAAAAACATGAGGGCTGGTATAAATACCAACGTGGCTGAAGGACGTTGTCATAACTGATATCCATGACTTTCTCTCCTGGCACTAAAGTAGCTTGCAGGCCTTTGATCTTTGCTACCAAACAGAAAAAGAGTATAGTTAGTATTTCAGTGTGTGTGCGTGTGTGTGTGTGTATGGACATATGAAAGGGGGGCGCAAATATCAAAATCAAGACTTTAAAATGCCAGATTCAGTTCTTCACAGCTGCGTATGTCTTGTTAATAAAATAGAAGATGTCATTGTTCAAAAGTTAAGTACATGTAAATTAGTTTTCTATCATATGAATAAAATTGCTATTTCCATCTCAGAACTTTGTAAAAGTCAGTAGACTTTTGGGTTTCAGTTGACTCAATAAGAATCAATATAAATTTGACAGATCATTTCTAATTCCTTTGAATCCTCTGTTTTTACTGAACCTGAGAGTAATGGGCATATAGCATTAAAAACAGTAAAGTAGAAATCAGTTAGCTCCTAAGGTCACATATGAGACTTAGAGGAACTTCTGCAAAAAAAATAGTGGCAAGTATTCCTTGAAGTGGGAAGAAATATTTTTTTTCAGCATCAGTAGACATGAGCTTTTAGACGTTACTTCCAAATCCCTTTTAACCACAGCTCCTCCAGTCTACCATGTTTTGGGCCTCATCTACATTTGTTACCTCATGTAGCTAAGCAAAGTGCTTTGAATTTAATATGTTAAGCCATCAGACATGGACCATGCCATTCAAGATCCAGAGGGTTCCATCTTGGTTAAATGCTAATGGTGTTCTGCAGATGAGCATTTATGAACATATTACATGAGTGTTTTTTCCTTTTTTTTTTTTTGGCAGGTGACATTGGTGACGGAAGAAGGACAAGAATGATTACATATCCATAACTCCCAGCAGTATGTCAGGTAATCATACTTAATAAGAACATCTGAGCAATATTTCTTGCCTTTCTGGAGCATTATTGCTAAATATTTATTTTAAAAAAGGCTTCTTTAACAATTTCTGAAGTCGTTGGTGCTGGGAATGGAAATCTTTCCTCCATCCAGGGCATAGATATGTTGTATGCATAGTAATCTTGCTCAACATTTTTGAAACTTTCATCGTCCTTGGTTTGCCTTCCAGAACCTAGTTGTATTTAGTTCTAAATGTACATTCCAATTTCAGCATTCCTGCTGAAGCTGCCAGCACAGTAACAGTTTCTGCTGAGTGTTCTGTTATTTGGTAACATGGACATATCCTCTGAGCTTCAAAGTGAGATAGTCAAATTTATTTTACATAGATTGCCAAGTACATGGACTAGGTCTACAGGTGGGCTGAAGATCCAGAGTTGACATGACCATTAACCATTTTAAGCCTGCTTAGCCATCTTATCCCTCCCAGTTGCAAAGCATCTGAAGGTTACACATAAATTAGTTGTGTCAGAGCCCCCAGTTGTGTCTAATCCCAGAACAGGGTGTCTAAAAAGACATGCTGATTATGTGGAGATCATACAGAAGGCCAGACTTCCAGAATTTGTTTTAGTATTCATCAATTTGCCTAAGAAAATATTCTACTGATACTGTTTGTCAGTGTATATTTCAAGGATCAAATGCGTAAATGGGACCTTTAAGTCTGCAAAGTACAGCATGTGCTATATAGGAAAAATAATCACTAACAATACTGTGTTCTGCCCAAGAGACAGTTTATTTTAATTTGACTATGCAGATCAATTTTCTTTTCTTTTTCCGTAGAAGGCTCCCATCCATTTGTACTGACCAGCAAGGGGTAACATCTGCATTCACCAACAAAGATGGTCTTCTGACTTTAGGTTTCTAGATAAAAGGTACAGGAGTAAAATTCATTGGAAGAAACAGAGTATTATGTAATAGATGCATTCTTAGTAAACTGTGTTATTTGATAAAATGAAAAGGTGTGTCTTTTTATGGTTTCTTTGCTGCTCGTTGAAGTAGAGTCAAATATAAGAAGGAAGCAGAGAGCGTTGAGGCGTTTAGTGGAATGAAGTGGAATATTGACCCTTGGTTGGTGTGTCACTTAGCAACATTGCCACATGAGGATTGGGAAGGAGTTCGTGGGCTAGAGTGATTTTGCATTGTCCTGAAGGCATTCTGGGCATGGTGATTTCATCTGACAAATACCTGTTCTGGAAGAATTTAAAGCACTGACATGAAACTTGGTCTGTTCCAACTCTGTGTGCTCTCCCCTGTCTCGTGCTAAACTGTGTTTCATGGCATTTTACTACAGGGCTTGACATTGCTGTGGTTTTGGAGGGAGGTTAATAACTTCTGCTGTGTCATGGCAAGAGATGAGGAAGGAAAGCAGTGTACCCACGTTATCGTCACCTTATCTGTTGGATCTGTGGCTTCCTATGGAGGATGGGTTTGTGGAGATTTTCCACTAGTGCTCTAATCAGTCCTGTCTCCCTAGACTTGCCCCTGGCAGGGCAGCCCTGCTAAGCTCAGAGAAACACAAAGCCTAATTGGAAGGACCTATATTTTCTGCATTTCTTCTGACAGAAATCAGCAGAACAAATACATGCAAAGAAAGTTATCATCAAGCAATGGAGATGGCTGTTTGTACAGCTGTAGATGTCCAGCACTTTTCATTATGAGCAGTTCATATTTTCTGTTTCTGATTATAGGAATGACATTCCCTACATGAGTGCAAATGTGAAAAGAAGCATGGATGAAATGAAAGTCTTTCAAACTGTATAAAAACTTCATAAATACCATGATCCAGAGCCAGACAAGAGTCCTTATCTAATGAACGATAATAGAAGTTTAGATTCTGTTACTGAGTCACTGGAATATGGGAGCAGAATCTAATATGAAACCAAACCAGCTGGCTAAAATAACAGGCTGTATTATTCTGTATTTTTGACAGATAATTTTTCTTCCCATATGTTATGTTCTACTACAGTATGTATTTTCCACTTGCAGGCACTGCCTGAAAGCCTTCAGGTTCTAGTGCAATCTAGAGAAGTTTTTCTGACAGGAGATTGTAGAATTTCACCTTGACAGTAAAACCAGGCTTTAGTACATTTGCAGGCTAAAAAAAATTGTCCCCAGCTTTCTTACAGGCCTGTTTCCCCAGAGCTTTCCCTCTTCAAGGCTGAACAGTTTCAAATTTTTCAGGTTTCATTACAGGAGAGGTGTTTGATTCCTGTGATCATCTGGGTGGCCCTCCTCTGAACTCACAGGTTTTTGTCCTTCCTGTTCTGAGGACCCCAGAGCTGGATGCAGTGCTCCTTGTTCTGGTGGCCACACTGTTTTGGATGCAGCCTATGGTATGATTGGTTTTCTGGGCTGCAACAACGTGTTCATCAGCAGTTTTACAATTGCCACCCACAGAGTAATGTCTGAGAAAAATACTTTATCAGCATTATAAAATTAGCACTAACTTAACAATAAGAGCAAGTTCTTTCTGTGCATACATTTGCACAATAGAATAGTGAAAAAGTTGGAAGGTATTATTTTCTCATTGAGAAAACAGTACTTTCAAATAAATAAATAAATATGTAAAATAATTTCGAAAGTTCTTTCTATTTCAACACTCTAATGTAGCTTCTGGTTTAACATCACTATTCACTGGCCATAGCTATCACTGAAGGCTCCCTTCTGTACATTTTTTCCCAAAATGTAGGACAAACCTTGAGACATATTTTCATCTTACTTTATTTACTAGAGTGAAAACTGAGTAAGAAATTCTAGAATTGGTTCTAAAACCTAGAAGACAGTGTTTGTAGAATACAGTTAATCTCATCGTGTTTTACCTTCGTGGCAGATGAAGAAAGAATGAAGAGTGTAATAGTAGTTCCAGTAAAAACTGCAGCAGTTCTTTCACTGATTTCAGTAATGCTGGGTTTTTACTCTGATTTTACTTAGGAGCTTCAAAATCAACTCAGTCATTGTGCTTCTACTCAAATATCCACACTGTTCTATTTGATAATGACGGTAAAGTTAGATCAAGATAGGAATTATAATAAAATTAAGTGCTTACATTGGGGATATAATTTAAATGTCATAAATGCATATTTTCAGTAAGTAGAATTTAATATGCAACATTTCTTGAAACAGGTCCCTCATTTGGAGAAGAAAATTAATCAGCTTTCGTGCAACAAATCCATTTGAAAACCAGTGTCTCCCAAGTGTGTTGCATGTAGTTTCCAAGAACTGGGAAAAGTAATAGAATAGGAAAGGTATCACATTTTCCTCATGAGTCTTTTCACTGTAATGCTCATTACCCTGTAAACTTGACATTAATTCAGGCGGAGAACAGTTTATTGTTTAACATCAGCTGAGAAATTATTTCTCCCAAATTTCTGTAATGATTTTCCTAGGATAATTTAATTTGACATACATCACTGTCTGACACTTCTTTGCCTGCCAGACCATGATAAAATCCGACTAACTCAAGTGCATTATTTCTTTTAAGTAATGCACTTTTTAGGAGGGTAGTAAATGCTTTAATATAAGGTTTTGTTACACCAGGATTCAGCAGCTTTGTAATGAGCTTTTGGGGATTTTCAAAAGGTTAACAAGATTTATATTGTGGGATGTTTTTGCATGAAGCTATGAATCACTCCATGATGGCTCTTATTACTTAGAAGCGTATTTCTGAATATGCAATTAAAAATACCACGCTTGCCTATGTTCTAAGTTACAGACACTCTGGGTCAATTTTGCCTTTTTTTTTGGTTCAAAATTTATTATTTTTAAAAGTGCTTTGTAAAAGTGCTATATAAATACAAAAGCCAAATTATCTGGGAAACATTTTGTAATGTTTCAAATTTTATGCAATTCTTTAATATGTTGTGTTTTCTTTCCAACTTTCCTGCAGTTTTTTCCACAAAAGATCACACATTAAAAAAAAAAAAATTTAAAAAAAGAGGAGGGGGATCTGATTAGATTTCACAAAGAACAGAGAGAACAAACTTTTTTTTTGGTAGTAGCAGCATTTTATTTTTTTTAGTTTTGTAGCATTTTCTAGACATTTTAAGTACATTTCATTATATTAATGCTGATATGTTTTTTTCTATGTTGTTTTTAATGATCTGTCAATATATTTAGTCTATTTCTACTGTAGGGTTATTTAAGCCAGAGCTGTTTCTTATGATAAACTCATTTTTCTGAAGTTTATTTCTGATGGGAGCAGACTGTTGTGTTTGAAATTTTGAGTGCAATTCTTAGACTGTGTAGCTGTGTTTCACTACTGGCATCAGGTTAGGAGACCTGCAAAGGTTGCCAGTATAAAATGTACTTGTTCATTTTGCAGGCAAGAAGCTTTTAGAGTAGTTACTTAAAAGGAGTGAAATATCCTTCTATTTTTTTCTAAGTCTTCTCCAATAAAATAAAGCACTTTGCTGTGCTTGCCACAGGAGTTGCAGCCTGCCATTTTGTGATCTTCAAAAACCTGACCTCAGCTGCTGTTTAGTTCTTCTGATAACTGTATGTCAGAGCAATGAACTTAAAGCACTTGTCCTTGGTTTTGATCCCTGTATGTAGAGAAGACAGTAAATTTTTTTTGGTGCCTATTGTAAAGGTGTTGGTAAATTGTAAGATCAATCCACTTGGGCATTTTCCAGTTATTTCCATATAAAAATACCTTCTGCATTCACTAAATGCACTTCTCATTATGTTCTTTAAGAGCCTCAGATCTGCTACAGTGCTTATTGTAAAAGAAGAGAAATGTTTAAGGAAATGTGTAAATGTTGCCATACAATAAGGCCTTTCACTATTGCTTTGCTGTGTTTCTGAAAACGGTTTAGACCTGTACCAAGCTTAAGTTTATTTGAAGTTAGAAGAATTCTCTCATCACATCCACATTTGTCATTCTTACTGAAGAAACTTTGACTGCATTGTTTGGGCAAATTTTATTTGTTTATTTACCTTTTTTTCCTCAACAAATTATATTTTTATCAAGACTACTAGTTTTAGTACCTTTGTTTTACCTGGACATTACTCAAACCTCAGTTCTTCAATGGGAAGTGTTATTTCAAGATACTGGCTATCTCTTTAAGCAGTTTTAGATCAAAAATAACTTGAACTGTTTCACCACCTTGAAAAAAAGAAAGATCTGTGTACATATTCCCACAATTTTGCTACCAAGCAGCAGCCAAACATACAGTCCACTTTCCAATGGGAAGAAATGGAAGGTCTAATGAGAGATTACGGAAAGACCGTGTGAATTGATTTGAAAGCTCATGAGGAAAGTAATACACAGAACCAGCATTTTAGAAAAAGTTGGCAGTGATCTGAAGTGATTTATGAAAGTGATTTGAGTGATTTCCTAAATGGTTTCACTGTAACTTACTTGTTTTTAAATATCTGTTTTATGTATTTTGAGCTATATTCTGAAAATGGTGTTTTTATCTTCTCACTTTTATTTTAGTAGATTCCCAGGCATTACAAGATTTATCTAACACAACATGAATGGAGTAAACAACCATTAGCGTTCCCATATTCACACAAACAGTAGTCTGCAAAGTGAGCCCTGGAGAGGTGGATTGCTGTCTGTGGGGAATTAAATCAATGTTGTTTTAAAACAAACAGAGGGAGATGGTTCTGTGCATGAAGAGATAGACACTGGGATTCCTTGCCAGAAGGGATTGTGAGTACAAGAAATATACACAAGATTAGATTGGCTGTAGTTCAAAGAGAGATCCATTGAATATTGCTGCATTCTAGAAAGGCCACAAGGGCTCAAGCAGTCCCTTGGGCTGAGGAGTAGGTGGGGATTGATAGACTCTTGGTGGGAGCTCTCATATGTGCTTGCTTTGTTCTTATTCTTCCCTGGGTATCCTCTTATGACTCCCTTTGGAGAGCACCAGCCAGGTGAGCCCTGTGGTTCAAGCATAGCTTCTCAGAAGAACTCCCTCCCATGTGTCGTGCAGAACTATGAGAGGGAAGGATGCGTTTGGCATCTATGTGGCTGTATTGGTTAGCACCTCTGTTCTAGTTCCATGGTGTGTCCTGGTATTTTTCTGCTTATCCCCATATAGTTTTGGTCATTCATTCCTTTGGTAAGTTTGATTTATCTGTAGATGCTACAAAATTCCATATTGGTCTATACAATTCCTGTTCATTTCTCAAAGGGCAGATTTTCAGAGAGCTCTTTACGTACCAAAATCCTGAGCCCTGAATAATTTGCTGGTTAACTTACAGATGAACTGTCATGTTCTTCTGGGTATACTCTTTCTCTGATTAATTCTTTCTCATGTTTAGAAATTTGAGCATAATGTCAACCCCATGTCTTGATGAGATAAGTATATGTGTACTATTACTATAAAAGTTAATGGAAATTTAGTGTGTTTTTAAAAAGTGATTGCACTGATTCACAGAGGAGCTCATTAAGATACATCAAGAACAAGGATAAAGCAATTACCACTGTTCATTACAAATTTCCTAATACTGCCTTTTCTTACATATTAGAAAGTGTTTACAAAGTTTATTGTAATTATCCGTGTGCTCTTCTTTCATATTGATTTAATACTTTTCCAAAAGGTTTGAAATATTGAAATTTTATCTTGAAATCCATATTCTAAATGTCATATTTAAATATTTTATAATATTGCCACTGCTAAAGCAAGTAGCAGGACAACAGTCCTGGATTAAATAACCCTGGCTGTTTACTTCCACAGGCGTCCACATATGCATATGTTTCTGAAATATTGAAAACCACCTAATGGTTTCAGCAGGCATTGCTAGTTCTACCTGCTACAGTTCTTACACTCTACATTTTTTTTCTTATAGGCACTGTAATTTTTATATTTTAAAAATTTAGAAAAGAAGTCACATGTTCTCAAAGGTTTTATTTAGCACATTTACAGAGGCAGAATTTGCATATTTAAAAAGAAGAATCTGGCTAGTGTGTGTGAGCTGGGCTCCATCCTTCTGCTTATTCATTTATCATAGGAGCCTAGTTTAAAAGTTGTGAAACTCAGTTGTAAAGTGTTTCCCTCTTTTATAGGTAAGCATAAGGAGAAAATGCTATGTTTTTTTGGGAGAAAATGCAAGGATGGGAGAGAAAAGAGGAAGAGGAGAGGAGAAGCAAAATAAATGAAAGAAAATAAAATGCTGTGAACTGGCAGCAAGATTAATGAGAAGAAATGAAACCTTAGACTTGTCTGGCACAGATGATTTTGTCTTTCCCAGCACAAACAGATATGAAAACTTTACGTGGTTTTACTTACAGTTAGTTTGTAAGGTTTAAAATGCTGGAACAAAGTATGAATCAGGTCTTAAGTTTACTGAGGACATGTCTTTTAATTGTAGCTTCATTCCTTTTTTTGCTTTTTTTTCTCTCAAGTCATCAAGTAAAAATCCTCTAGTGTTATTGGACTGGGTCCATACAAAGCTAGGCTGCTTCATCAACCTACTGTGCACCCCTCAGTCCTAATCCTGATTACATTTGCCTTAGTTGATCTCTCTGAAGCCAACCCACTTCAGTGTCCTTGTGTGCTTGCATACTTCAATGGCAAAACAAAAAAAAACAAAAAGAACCCAAACAAACAAACAAAAAAAAAGAACATACCAGTGAAGTGATATTGTCTTTGCTGTCCTTTTTTCAGTAAACCTCAAATATCCAAAAAGGCAAAACTTCACTATGTGTGTTTTGCAATCAAGTAAGTTAATGACAATTCAGAGATCTCTAAGTTGCTTTCCTACTTGCCACTATTTTGATCATCTGCAAATTAAAATATTGTATAGAGAGAATTTTCAGTGGAAGTTCTTCTGTGAGCATCTTTGGAATGAAAAATAACTTTTTATTGTTAGAGAAAGTGTCTTTGTAACTGAGAAAACAGCAATCCTCTGACATCCCAGAACTGTTAATTTACCTTTTGCCTAAGTGACAGCCTGTTGCTGAGGGTGAAAAATAAATGTTTGCACTCCCCCAAAAAGTGTGAGCGATGTAGTCAGTCTCTGAGGAGCAGGGTCTGATTGCCTATGTGGTCACAGCAGCTTTCATCACCAATAGATTTAGCTGTCAACTGGAGCTACTGTGGTATAAAGCAGTAATAGTAATAATGGTAATGCAAATCCAGCCTTGATTGCAACAGGGCAGATCCCAAGCAAGGAAAATTAGTGTCGCTTTTAGGGCACAGCAGGGGGAATTTAATGCAGTGCCTCTAAGGTTGTTGTGAGCATGGGCACTCTTTCAGTGTGGTTTTTGGTCCTGTTTTGTGCACTCTGAGCTTTTGTCGGGATCAAAGTTCAGGTTGGTGTACAGCTCATTCCAGCAGGAAAACACTCTCCTTCTGGCTGGCTACCACCTTCCATCTTTCTGGGGAAATAACTTAATGCCTGTCTTCACTTGAGTTGTACTAAAAATTAGAGAGCTTTTTGTGTATTGCTTATTTGCTGTTGGTAGATATTAGTAGAGAATTGGGAAAAAACCCACACACATAACTGAGACAAAAACAAATTAATTGTTCCATATTTTTGGTAGTCCTTTATATACTGGCATTCAGATTACACTGCATGTCTGAGAACAGGCCAGCCTTTACAATTACCCATTAAGGAGTATTTGCTTTGACCTGTAATAAAAGAATTCTGAGGGATTTACCTTGCCTATCCTTTTAGTTAAGCTTAATGGGCAATTCATCTGCTAAAACTTTTCTTCTTCTTTAAAAACAAACTTCCCTTTAAAAAAAAACCTTCTGCTGGGAATTTGAGGAAGCCTTTTTACCTATTGGCTGCTGAGATGGCAGTTATTGGTACAATGTGCATTTTGAAATTGCTTGACAATTCCTTGATGAGAAGAGCTCTGGCCCTGCTTGCTAGTCTCTCTTAACTCTGAAACATGGCCTGTGGTTTTAGTCATCCCAGTAGGCTGTACTGCTTCTTGCATTGATTATAGCCATTTTAACAGTATTGAGAGGAAGAGAGAGATGCTTCTCTTACAAGTAAGGAGTGGAGACAAAATTACAGTAATTTCACAATTATAAGCTGCACCTGATTATAGCCGCACATCCGGGTAGCTGGAGAGACAGTGGAAATTGTCCATATATAACCCGCACCCGAATATAAGCCGCTTTTTTTTTTTTTTTTTAAGTGAGGATCCATGTGCAACAAAGTAACGCATTGGTAACAGAATCGCGAGATAGCGGAGTTTGCTGTCAAGTTGCTCAATTTGCAAACAGTTTTCACAGACTGGCGAAGCCTTTAAAGGCAGCCCCAGGTGCCCTCCCCATGCCATGGGGCCTGGCACTCCCGCCCCTGGCACTGGCTGCTGCAGCCCCCACCTGCTCGGCAGTGGCAGCAGCTCCCCTCACTGTGCAAAGCCGGCAGCTCGCCCCTTCGCTGTGTGCTGGAAGCTGGCCGCCCACCACCTCCTCGCCGTGGGAAACCAGCTCCGGCTCCCCACCTGCTCAGCTGCGGCGGCGGCCCCAGGCGCCACTGGCAGCCCAGAGCGGGGGACGCGCGGTGCCACCCGCAGCCCCGAGCCGGGGGCGCTTGTGGCGCCCGTGGTGCCTGCAGCTCCCACGGCGGCCCACGGCGCCCACGGCTTGCAGCAGCTCTCTCCCCAGCCGGCTCGCACTTCCGGTCTGGCCTTTTGCCGGAAATTGTCCATAAATAAACCACACCTGATGATTAGCTGCACTACTGGGCTAGGTGGCATTCTTCAATTTAAAAGGTGCGGCTTATAATTGTGAAATTACTGTACATTATCATCCTTTATCAAAGATTTTGGATTGACAAGACAAAGAGCAGATGCAGGAGATTTCAGCATTCATGTTTGAAGAAACCTTTGAGAAATTCAGGAAGTGTATTTTAGAACCAATAGAGTAGAATAAGTAATGTACTCCTTGCATGAAACTAATTTAACATTTTAATAAGATGAATGGTAATTTAAGACATAAACATCCGCATTGCCACAGTATATGAAGTACGAGAGAAGGAGCTGAAATATAAGAGCCCTCAGTGGTAGTTCCTTGCAACTAAATCTTTGACTAGAAAAACTTGAATGTGAAATGTCCCTGGTGACTGAGGAGAATTTGTGAAATAAAGTGGAAACTTGTAAAATTAAATGAACTGTAGCTAACATGGCAGACAAAATAGTGAGACAAATTTCAGAGGGAACTAAAAGGAAAAGAGAGGATGTAGCTTCTTGATGTTTGGCTAGCCTCGGTAAACTGCCTGGGTAAATTTCAAATGGAAATTGTAATAGAATCAATTTCTCTTCATAGTTTAAATGTGTCTATAATCATACTTCAAAGTACCACAGGTGCTTTGCAAACAAAGCATTTGTGTAGATGCAATATCATCCATGCAGGGAGATAATTAGGGTGAGAAGGAATTCAAGGGAGAGTAGCCTTCTGTTGAACCAGGTATGCTGTTCAAGGTTATGCAAAGTCTAGACGAAGGGTGGGTTGTAGTGCACAGTTCCTCTTTGTGCCACAGAAAATGAGGTGTCTCAGTTCAGATCTTAGAGGGAAGTTCTCAGCTCCCATAGGGTCTTACCAGAGAAATTCTATCTCTCCTGAGTTTTATGAAGTCAAGAGAATATCAAAGTGTTCAAATTATGAAAAAAAGTTTTATATTCTGTTCTTTTTTTTTTTTAATTGCCTAATATTTCTGGGTTACTTTCACTATTCTATTTTAAACTGATTATCCTCCTGCAAGTGATATTCTCTTGCCATATTACCTGCATTTAGAATTAGTTTTTAATTTTACTTAGAAAATCAAGTCTGAACTAAGAGCAGATCTATAAAGCTAGAAGTAAGTAGGTAAGGGCGAATTACGTATATAGGTAGCTTACCTGCCCTTTGCATTGAAGTCCGTGATTTTCTCAAATTTGTGTTATTGATGTCCAGCTCAGATACAGTAGTAGGAGAAATGGACTTCTAGCTGCAAATGTCAGGTGAGCTTGTATTCCTAGCAGAAAAAAAAGTGTTTACATCTAAAATTAAATAACATATTGAGAAAAGCTGTATGTGCATATAGGAATTAACATAGGATAACAGTATTTAAAACTAACCATGATTAAGTTTTCTGATTTTTTCCTGTACTAACAATATTCCACTTAAGGGGAGTCCTAAGACAAAGGATTCAGAACCAGCAGTGTTATGACAGATCTGGTAACTGAAATCCCAATTTACCTTTAATCTTTTGTTTTTTTCCTGGAAATTTATGTCATGGCATGTGCCTGCTTACTAACATGTTCTTTACTGAGTAATATGTAAAATTAACTCTTAGATTGAGGAGAACAGAATCTTACTATGATTAAAACTTCTTTGGGTATCAGTCATCAAATGTCTGGAATTTGCTATTTTCTTTATGCAAAACAGTTGTCTTGTATTTGAATTTGTTACATATAATATAAAAGAAGGTAATATCTTTAAATACAGAATATGATCTTTGATGGGTCATTTCTTCTGGATTAAGTTTTGCAGCCCAGAAGTAGAAATTGGGCTATATTTAGTTTTACAAATTTGTCAGCTAGTAGTATCTCAGTTTCTTCTATACCAAAGAATAAGAAATGACCAGTTAGATAAAATCATGCAGCTTTGGTATTTTTCATTATTTACATTGGAGCCAAGTGTCTCTGCTCTTGTGATAAAATTAGCATCTCTGATTCTTCACAGTGACCACAGGCGGAGAATGGCAGTAGGTAGCAAAAGCGGAACTGCTAAGCATGCCCACATAAGAATGTCACACTTAGGTAACAGAGTGTCCCTCAGGTCAGCCTACGATAAGAGCAAAGTCAAACAAGGCTGAATCCTTGATGTTTTGTGTTTTAAGTATCTGAAAATTGTTCACGACCAGCCTCGACCTACAAGACCTCAAATGATCATATGAGCAAGGCAATAAATCGGTGGTAACTTGCCCTGGGGCCCATGTTGTAGTTGTGATGTTGTGAAAGTTACATCTAGCGTTAGCCTGTCCACATAGATCTGCCTGCTTTTTCAGGATTATCAGACAGGAAAATTTTATATTCACTTTTACCGAAGGGGAACTATGGTGGCTGAATGGGCATGGCTGAAAGGTTCTGCATCGTATCAGTGCAGTCCAGTGGAGATGCATGGGAATACCACAGCATCAGGAGAGCTGGGAAACCACTTGCTTTCCAAAACTCCACACCTGAGCAAGATTTTGGCAAAGCCAACAGTTTGTAGCCCTGCAGTATTTGCCAAACATCCAGGACGTGGCCTCCTGTTGTGGGACAGACTGATTCACCTTCCTGACAGAAATCAGAAATGGAATGTAGTGGGCATAACAGGAAATCGTTTCTTTAGGAAAAGACACTTCAAAAATTATGATATCCAGAGGAATGGACAGCAGCTTCCGCAATGCCTACATGCTTCAACTTGGACTAGTACAATTTTACAGCCAGGCCATACAAAAGCAAATTTTCAAATCATGTCAAGTGCGCAGGAATATGAAAAAGAAGAAAAAAAGTGTAAAGGTAACTGACATTGTCATGCAGAGCACAGAAAATGCTGCATTTAGAAAAAAAACAAACAAAGCAAAACCATGTTATGTCTTTGTTTACTGTTAGGGGTTTGGCCATTGGTAAAAGCATTATTATGTGGGGATGTTTTCTTGCTACCAACCTTTTTTAAAATTTTTATTGCATCAGTAGTAATTGTGTTTTTTAGTTTTCTCTTCTATTAAATTTAATTAGATTTGTGAAGAGCCCGTATGATAATGTGATGAGTACTTACTGGGGTTTTCTGTGTGATAACTAATATGAAATAATATTTCTTATTTTAGAGCTTTTAAAAAATATCTGTCTCTATGATCTTTATAAGCTGATCAAAAATCTTTTCTGAACCTGGCCTTTTTAAATAGAGCATATATTTGATATATTAAAAAAGGAAAGACAAAAGAAAGCATTCTTTTCTACTTTGAGGGTGTTCAGCTCTCACCTGTGACTATGTTTTTTGCCTTCTTTCTTACTCTTAACTATACCCAAAGCCTCAGTAAGTGCATGTACACAGCTCAAGTGGGACTTCTTGTTAAGAATATTGTCTGCCTCACTAGTCAGGAGAATAAACCATTTTCTCTGAGGTAGGTTGTTTTATTCACATCAGCACGGCATTGAAGGAATTCCTTTTAAGAATCACAGTTGCTAAGGTATTAGCACAAATGCAGTGCTTAAGTTATTCTTATTCCTCTTTAAACTTGGATAAATAGTTCATTGCTTTTCACCTAAAAAATAATTACTGCATATTGGGAGAGGGGATTACAAGTTGTTTTCTTTTACTTAAGTCTTGCGTCACTCCAGGAAGAAAGATTACAGTGTCAGGCAGGATATCACCTCATGAAAAAGTTAAACTGGTCTAAGTACCTGATTTCTTTAGATTTAGTTGTGCTTTACCTCAGAATGCCTCTTTGCTAACAGATGTCAGGTGTTGATCGCTTTAACGTCTTACTAAGGGCTGTCAGGAGGCTACCAAACCCAGACAGTCCCATCCAGGAGCCTGTTAATTATGTTATGTCAAGCTAAATTAGCCTGTTTTCTGCTTGGTTTTATTTTTGACCAAATGAAACTTCTTACCTTGATGTTTTCATGTGAAGTTGAGGCAGGGAATGACTCAAAAAAGGTACATGTTTTAAGTATTGGCCATTACTTTCTCAAGAGATAAGCTCTGTAATTAACTGATGTCTGCTAGCAGAGTCTTCCAATTATGATACATGGGGAGGCTTAACAAACTGGGTTGTCTGGGTCACAGGTCTATAATTACTCTTAGTAATATTTTTTCAGGGACCATCTTAAAAGTTGTCAAAACTATTCAAGAATTTTGTTTGCCCATTTGTTGGCCAGCATCTCAAGGATCAAGTGCTTTCTGACGAGACCGTGTGCTACCTATTGATGTAGTGAATAATGCTAGAAAAAGCAAGCACAAACCATGGAGGAGTCCTGATCAGAAAAGAGCAAGCCCCATTCTCTTTTTACCAAATTTATTCAAGGTGTCGGAAATATTTTGAGGGATAGCTGGAATTGTAGTTAATCTGAACGTTTTAATATAAACTATGACATTCTTTGTTATTCAAGCAGACTAATGAGTCTGGAGTATTTCAATAAAAGGCACATCACACTGGCATTTTATGAGTCACAGACAAATTTAGTGTCATATCATAACTGAGGTACAGTGAGTTATGTGAGAGGAACAGAGAAATAACTGACTTGGTACATTTGGAGAAAAGAGGTGTGCTGTTGTCTAAGTAAAATTTTCCTCTGATTTGTACCACAGGGCAGCTAGTTTGTATCTTCCTGCATCTGTTGCAAACCCAAGGAAATAATTTTATGTCAGAAAGACTTAGCTTTTTTCTTTCAACTGCCATTATTAATGTAGCATAGACAAAATAATGATTTTTTAAATGTCTTATCTTCCAATGAGACATACTCCAAAAATTGTCAAATGTTGTTGTGACTTTTCAGCACTAGAATTCCATTATCCTTCCTACCTTATGATTTAGTCACAAGTAGAGTTTTCAAGATAAATACAAATAACAAAGAGTTAATTTTCTGTTCCTATAAATGCTAGTTGTTATCTTGGATTCTGATGTTGGAGGTTTTTTTTTGCATAATCATACTTCTGAGGGGCCTTCCTGAGTCTTTGATCATTGTGCACGAAGTGAATGAATAAGGTGGTGCAAATACATACATTAAAGAGAGATGGTAACTCATTGTGTGGGCACTGAGATAGTTGTATTTGACAACTTATGTGTGTTGCAAAAGCTACATTGGTAGTTTTGCTCAAAAGCAGTTGCAGTTTTCAGTATATTTTTATGATATGAGAAGATCTGTCTGGGACGTAGCCCATGTTATGAAAGTGAAGATTGGTGTTTGCTCAAAAAAGCAGTGATCTAATTTCTTTTTCCCCAAAACCATCAGAGGTGGCTGAGACAATTTGGGCAACAATAAAATCTATAAATAGAAAATATAACAGGTTGTTTTTAATGTGTAAAATTTTGTTTTACAAAACTAGGAACTGATAATACAAGCATACAAAACAGTGAGGAGTTCAGAACGGTATGTTTAATATTTACAACTACATGTTTAAATGTGCAAAATTCTTTTACTGAAACCTGGATTTTTATTCATCTTTATGTATGAAGTCTGAACAGCAAGCAACGTAAGATGCTTCCATTTGGTCCTTCAGAAGTGGCACTCTGCCCTGACTGATTTGAATGCTTTGCAATACCTCCCACGTACCAGTACTGCCAAATCTTTTTGAACGGCATGCAGGGGCCCTATCTGCAGCATTGCAATACCCAGGACTCTAGACCAGGGGTACACAGTTTGGAGAAAGTCAGGAGAATAGGACTCTTGCAGGTAATATGCCGCAGCAGATTAAATTGCACTGTGTGATACTTCTTTTTTCTGTATCAGGGACCTCTGTTGGTTGGGCTGTAGCATCCACAGGGTCATCCACAGGATTTTTCTCTTTCCTTAACATTTCTATGTGTTCATTTTGGTGGGTTTTATAATTGAGCTAAGTCATAAGGAGAAGTAAATGCATCTTAATGAGGGTATTTCATTGTTTGTAATTAAAAGTCTCAGTTATAATTTGTAAAACAGGAGCTGATTAGTGTAGTGTAAGATGGTCTCTTCTGCAGACTCCCCCTTTCAGGCATTCTCAGCCTGATTTCTGCCTACCCAGTTAATATCACTGCTAGACTTCTGATTTATACCAGGGTAAGTATATAAAAACCTTTGGGGGATTCCAGACACATGTTCAACAAGTAATTGCTGCCTTTTTTAGAACGATCGACTAACCTTAGACTGTGAGAGATTTGAGATTTGCATCCTCTGTCATTACAGTATCAAAATTTCTGTTTTATCCCAAGCCTGTTGCTTGAATTGAAGAGTTTATTCTTATGGTGCTTAACTTCCATGTGTTCACATAATCAGACACGTGTGAACTAATAAAATTCCAAGTATGATATTACATTGCTGGAGGCAGCAAAAGCTCAACATGACTTGATGTAAAGACACAAATATTCAAATCAGAATACAAAACAAAGAAAAACTGTTAATATTATTCTACTCCACTTTCAGACTTCTGATAAAGTCTGACTGCCTTGTATCAGACAATTTAATTCAAAGTTGTACATGAAACAAACTTACAGGATTGGACTCTAAAAGATTAAAATGAAAATATTTTAGGAATATTTCAATTTTTAAAATCTTAGCAGTGTTCTTTGAACTGATTTGTTTCCAAGGGAACAACAATCTGCAGAGCTATGAATCTCTTTAATATTAGCATATCACAGGTAAGGAACCCACAGTCCCTGGCAGTGTTCATCTTTTTTTGTTGTTGTTGGAAAAGTCTTACTTTTTTTAAAAAAAAATTTTCTCCCCATCCTTCATAGTTTCATGTAATTTACTTTCTTTGCAGTATTAAAGGAACTCTTGACAAAAATAGTACATGTGACACATTACTAAGCATTATTGATATAGAAAATAAGAAGTGTTTGAGGGATTTATTTTGAAACAAAAGTAAGTCACAGGCTGTGTCATGTTGAAATACCATTTCCTCAGGTGCCATCCTGGCTCTGTCTACGCAAGGTTTCAATTCGGTTTAATTTTTCAGTGGCAAACCTAAATCCAGTCAGAGAGGGAACATACAAGAGAATAAAAGATTTGTGGGAATTTTGACTTTGCTGGCAAAACAAATCCACATGGGAAAAATTCTCACTAAGAATTTAAAGCCGAGATCCCCACAACTTTTCCAGGAGGTGTACAAATATATAGGTACTGTGCTCTGCTAACCTGTAAAACACAGCCTCACTTCTGTGGGAGCTCTACATAAATTTCTGTTGGCAGTACAGGGGATCTTTTTGAGGTAAATGAACAGCCCGGGTACTGTACTTGGGAATGTTTTATTGGGAGTGTGGAGAAGTAAACTCGCCAAGCTGTATGTGTTACATGCACTTGAGTATGTAGTGGGAATGGTTTGGGAGTTTTGGTATAAACAATTGTTGCAGAATTACTTGAATGAAACACACGTTTTTTATGAAGTGCTGAGCATCCATTATTGAAAAATCAGAGTCTTCATGAGACATGCTTTTTATCGCAGACAAACTCACTGTTTGTAAAATATAGATGATGAGCCTGATCTAAAATGAAAATTAACTTCTATTGTCTGCTTTTTCACACTGTATTTTACAGTGGTATTTGTTGAGTTAAACAGTGGTAAATTAATGAGGGTTCATTAGGGTTTTACTTGCTGGATTTCAGTAACTGTTTGTGATCTTAATGAAATAAAATATATAAATTATTAGAGTTTTAGGAGAACAAGTTCATTTTGAGGGAACTTCATTGACTTCAGTAACACATAACTGACTTATCAAATGCATTATTATTTTATGAGCAAGTCAATAAGAAATGCATGTCAAAGACGCTTCTTTTATAGTTAGAGGGGGAAGACGAATTCCAAGTATTAATTTTAACTTCTCTGATCATTGGAAAGACTTGTTCTGGATTTGTTAGTTAATTAGATACTAGCTGGAAATGCAGCTTATTTAGATAGGTTAGTTATAATTGTATCTTGGAAGGGAAAATGTTTCTCTGTTGGCTGTTTTTATTAATCTGATATATTTAGCAGTATCAGATAGGGAATAATATGGATATGTCATGCCTAGTTCTTTACCTATTGCACTGAACTTTTGAAGACTATTTAATAGCATGTTCATCAAGATTGTTAGATGTATGCCGAAGATCCCAAAAGAAAAAGGGCCAAGTTACATGCTAATGTTCACAGTCCTTTAGTTTAAATTAGTGAAATAAGAAAGCTCTCATTATCAAATCAGTAATAACTCAGCTCACTAATAATAAGAACAGATATTAGAAAGGGATACCAGTTTGTTACCGACTTCACAAGTTTTACTGTATTGTAGTTGTGCTGTAAAGAAAAACCACATTTTACCTAGTTAAAAAACAAGTAACAGCTAATATAAGTTAAAAGTAAAATAACTTGTTTAGATCAAAAAAGAATTAAAGAAGGTGTTTTAACCACACTGAAGTTTGAGGTGCATTAAGCAATTAAAATATCATACAGTTTTTGTTGTAGTG
The DNA here is from genome assembly GCA_009812075.1 of Sialia sialis. Taxonomy (NCBI): domain Eukaryota; kingdom Metazoa; phylum Chordata; class Aves; order Passeriformes; family Turdidae; genus Sialia; species Sialia sialis. The sequence goes on along the minus strand of VRYO01002734.1, from coordinate 38,875,804 downwards.
GCATTGTCATGTTCATAGTTCATAGGTGAGCCAAAACAAGCAAAAAATGTTCCTTCCTTTCCTCGCTCTGTTTTCAGGAAAAAAGAGCTATTCTAAAAGTACTTCTTTACTGAAACAGAAAAGATAACAAAGCAGAATAGCAAAGCAATTAGCTTATTGACAATATTTAAGCAGTGTTCTTTTTGCTGGTTATATTATTTTGAAGTTTCCCACCTGTTGAACTCAATAGAAATTACTTCTTGAAATCACTGAAGTTTAGAAAAGCAGCTTTCCCGTAAATTCATTACCAGGCAGTGGGGAGGATTGTGTATGTGTGGAAGGCTGGGGAGATTCATGCATGTAATTCTGTAAAACAAAATCAATAAAGCTGATGACAGATTAAGTTGCTAAATTTTGTAAAAGTAGACTACTGTTTGGGTCATCAGCACAGCACTATTGGATTTTCTATGGTTTAATGCTGAAAAACAGGATTATTGATTTTAGGATTTTCAGCATATCCCCTCTGGGAGTTCTTAAGCAGTCTTTATAATTCTTCACACTTAAGTTGACAACTACAGTGACATAACTGTGTCCTCGCCTTAGTAATAGTTTTCTAATCATATTGGAAAAGGCTGGAAATGGTTTATAAAATGATTATTCCAGACAAACGGGGGAACAGGAGGATTGTCAGGATGTCGCTTCTTTGTCTGGTGGTCATTGCTACCTGACTGCCATCTTCCCTTGGAATTAACTTACAGTCACAGATTAAGACCTTTGACTGTCATAAATCTGCTTCCCAATATGTTTGACTGGCAGGGGAGTTCACAAGCCGTCCCAATATAAATAGGATTTTAGCACATCAGGTGCTGCTCTGAAGTAAAACGGGCTGTTTTGCAGTCGACTTTGTTGGTGTATATTCATTGCTCCTCTCCTGATCCATGTGTATGCATGCCTGCGTGTGTATGCATGTGTGTGTGTACGTAAAGTAGAAGCTGAGATAGGCTAACAAAATGAACTACTGTATGCAAGAAATATATGAAGTGCACCCAGCTGCTGGTAGCAATTGCTACATGCAGTCCACTGATTATTGCACATATATCGAAGATAATCAGGGTTACAGCAGTTGTGATGCTCAGGTCCTGCACAGTAACAACATATATATGGAACAGGCCTGGGCGGTGAATCAGCCTTATACCTGTAGTTACCCTGGAAACGTGTTTAAAAGCGAGTACTCTGACATGGACATGGCCCTGAATCAGTACAACCAACCTGAATTTTTCACAGAAGAAAAACCTACTTTTTCTCAAGTGCAGTCGCCATCGTACTCTCAGAAGAAAGGTAGGGGCATTTTATTTAAATAACAAAAAAAAATTATCTCTGTTTTTGTTTTTGTTTTGCTTTAAACTTACAGTTGCATCAGTTGGCTCAGATGCATCTTTGAATGTGAAGGCTGCCTATTCAAAATTGAAAGCAGCAGTAACATAGGTTGCTAGGTGATTGTAAGGTTTTTGGTGAGCAATGAGGATTTCCAAGCACTTTTTCTTAATCTATAAGAGACATTTGCAAGTATATTGCTTTTTTTTTTCTGCTTTCCTGGGCTATTAAGTTCCTTTGCTATTCACCAGTGAGCTCGATAAGAAAGTTTCTCTCCTGAAATGTCGTCATTATATTTTCAGCATCTTAAAGCTATGTTTCTGGTTACATACGAACTGTGTAAGTCCATGTTTTCAGTAAATGTGAACTCTGCTCAGCAACTCAGGCAAAAGATTTTGAAAATAGGACTGTAAATATGTATGGGAAAATAACTGTGTTTGAGTTACTGTCTTCTAAGTGAGAACCACGAGTTTCTGATTATGCAGAGAAAAAAAGACTGGAAATTCAAGACTGTATCTAGTCTATCTATGCAAGAAAGATGACATTGTATCCAAAAAGATATCTAATCAATATGTTTGTGAGACAAGTGCAATGTCTGCTCCCTCGGGGTTAAATCATGCCGGTTTTTAGAATTTCTTCTTTTCCTTTCAAGTAAGCAAAGGAGATTTTAAAAGAGCCCAAAATACTAACAAACCCTTGGAAATGTTTTCAGTGTTGTTTTGAACTCGGTAACCTAGCTGACGCATACAAAGTATACATTCTCTGTGTTTCTTTAAAATCAAATTATTAAAGATGAAAAATAAATTGTATGCTATACCAAAATACTGTTCTTTTCTGATCAGACCAGATTTTCTGTTTGCAGTTTTCCAAAATCCAGATGAATCTGATGTAACTAGAGAAATAAAGAAAACACCATTTATTACTTTTGAAGTATCTTTGTAGTGAAAAGTAGACTGTTTATTTTTATTAACTACACGGAAAACTGAAATATTCTCCTTTGGGCAAAAAATATTCATTAACTCTTGATGCAGTGAATCTCTATGATTAATAGAAAAATATCTTAATTTTATACATTGAAAAGCATCATGTTTCATAATAAAGAAGATTATTTTTTAAATGCTTCTTGGAAGCTGTAACAACATGATCAAATTGTAGGCTAAATGTAGTTGTGGATAATGCATGTTTTTCTCTTGTGCAACATTTTAAAGGCTTTTTAAAGCTATTTTTGTTGTTGGGTTTTAAATAATGAATAGCTTTTCCCACGTCTTAGTTTTGGTTAAAAAAAAGTTTATCTCAGGATTAACTTAGGGGAAAAAATTACTTATTGTTGCAAAGTCCCTGAAGAAATACATTTTTCATAGAGTTAAAGGTTATAAATAATACTTAGTACACCTAGATCAAGGCTTTAAGTTGTTTCAGTACTCAGACACCCGACATCTGCCCTGTGTAAAGTTTTTGAACCTGTTTGTTTGAAAGAATACAGAGTTGTTTTTAAAAACGGCTTGCATGCCCTTATTTTCTACCACCTCAGTTTCACTAAGAAATGGTGGTGAATTTCTGTGGAAGCCGGCTTTCAAGCAGGCTTTTAATTGATCATTCACAGAGACTGAACAACATGTTGTGGGATTCTTTAGAGCCTTATTACTGTGATAATCAATAAAAAGTGGCCTCCCTTCTGTCAAACCTTTGCAAATGTTGAGTTTGTTAGGCAGAAGAGATCTAAACTGCATGGAACATGTGCATCTTCTCTTTTCTTTTTTTTTTTTTAATTTCCATCTTTTAAGCAAGCTATCGTAAAACTAACGAATCTTTTAATCCTGTCCAAAGAACAGAAGGCTTTTCACAGGGCATATATGTCTGTATTGATCCAGAATTGATTGGGGGAGCGAGTGAGTTTGTTAGAGAAGCCTTGATAATAGCCCATTAAAGCAAAATTAAGTCCCTAAACAGGTGTTCATGAGGAGTCTTGATTGTTGCAGTTGGTATTTTTGTTAGTCCCCTGAAATTTGTCATAATCTCAATAATATGCTGTTTAAATCAGGTTGTTCTTTTCAGTAGCACATGGACTCTTTCCCTATCAGAACTTTTGCTAGTTACTAAATGGTTAAAATCTTGTTTTCCCTTGGGAAGGAAAAAAAAAACAACATTTATATGTTGAAAAGCTGTGAATGGGTATTTAATTACTTCTCTGGTTTTTTGTCACTTCAAAACAATTCAGAAAATAACTTGAAAAACAACAACCAAAGACCCCAGCAATGTGTCACTAAGGGAAAAAAAAAGCATTTATAAAGCATAGCCAGTTATTCTGAATATCAGAAAGCTGCTTCAGTTATTACAGTACATTAAAAACTATTACTTGCTGACTATCTGTCAGAAATTCTGATGAATGAATTAACTTTTAAAGAAAAGAACTGTAGTCCAGAAAATCAAGAGGTGGAGATGTGGGTTTAGCTTTGCATTCACTTGTTGCTCTATTACCTTTTATGCTCTGGTGTATGCTCTTAAAAGGTGACAGCACAACATTTGTGCAAGGGCTTACTGTTTTTGTAAGCAAGCCCTTTTGGACTTGATTCTGCCCTAGGAAAGAGGCAGCCAGATACACTTTGTTTTCTGCACAATGCTGTGAAATCTGATAAGCAGAAGAGGGCTCATCATCGTGAGAACAAGGTGCTATTCTCAGTTTTGTCCCAGAGAGCTTAAACTGGAATATTTTTCCCTTCTTACAGTGCTGCCAACCATAGTGAGCTTGCAGCAGTGCCTGCTGGATGGGTGATGCTCAGGGGGAGCCTGTTCCCCCTGCCCCTATGCAGAGGCTGAGCAGACAGGCAGAAATTTCCCTGGATCTCCTCACGCCACATATGCTCTGAGAAGTACGCAGTGACAGGGAGGAGATAATGCAGTTAGGAAGGCACAAAAGAAATATGTCCAGGAGTTCAGAAACCTCAGTCTCTCCACACTTGGTGTCTGCACAATGTTTTGGACATTTGGACAACATGGGAGAAATGTCTGTATAGTAAAACTGGGGTGAGAGTTGGCTTTTGCTTTCCTTTGTGTGGTAATTTCTTGGACAGTATTAATGAAGGATGTCCCCAGATGTCTGTGAGGTTGGGCTTTCACTTGAGATTCTGTGGGGCAGAGAGCAGTAAGCAGAGGCTGCCCCCCAAACCAAGGGTTTGCAGGGGGGAATACTTGGGTTTAGTCTGTAGCAGAGCCAACTTCTCATCCCTGCAGCTCACTTTGCTTCCCAGATACCGGTGAGGTTAATGCCATGTTTTTGAACGGCTCCTGGTATGGTGGGAGAATGGGGCTTTGAAAGTCGTTATTACTGTTGTTATTTTTATAATTGTATTTGCCATAATTATTTCTCTTTATATTTTCTCAAGCAATTCACTTGCAGCTGAGAATACGTAGTGTGTGAGTGCTAGAGTATGGAACTGAATTAGCCCAAACCTAGTTCTCAGCAGTGTGAGAACATTAGGGTGCTTTCTAAATAGCTAAGAAAAAGTGACATGAAGCTTTTGCCAAAACATCATCTCATCAATGCAGGGAGTGTGCAAATATAATAAATTTACAGAAGCACTGAGAATTTGTCATCCTGGCCTTTGCAGCAGAGCAGCTCCCAGTAGTTAACGATTATTCAAGGCTTAAAAGTATGAATTTTGCTCTTGACTACCCATCTCAGGAAATAGCACTAAGAAAAATTGTATAATCTATTACATAAATCATTATACATTTGGAGTTATGTTTCTTTCATAACAAAAGTCAATGGAAATAATGTGTTTTCATCTCCTTTACTGTAACCTTTCCACAACCAAATGAAGGATGAGAAAGTGAAGTAAGTTATACTTTGCTTTGTTCAGTGAGGCTTAGATTTCTAAACAAGTAGCTTTCTTGCAGTACTAAGATATTGTCTCTAAAAACATTTAAATAATTTAAGGGGTGGGGAAACTGCATGATCTGACCCTTAAAGTGATGTATTCTATACCTGTAATTGGCAGTGGCTGCAGGTACAATACTGATCGCAGAAGTTTAAGTGACAGCACAGTTTGGGCTAAAATGTTCTCAGCACATTCTCTGCAAAAGCAGAGAATTGTTGCTGATTAAGTTTCTGACTCAACCTAAGGAACAGAGCACTGAAAAGTCATTGAGAGAAAAGGGAATATAAAATGTTTCAGATTCAATCTTTGCAGAATATTTTCCCAAATTTTAGTAATTTCATAAATCAAAGAATGTCAACAAAGATAAAAATTGAGGACACACAAGCCAGTTAGCTAACAAGGAAAGTGTGAATCTGCTCAGCAACATTCTCGGTGCTTCCAAGCTTGAAGGAGAAATAAGCCATTTTTCTCAGTGGGAGTAATTTAAAGAAAGTGGGAAACAAGGATCAGTGTGTCTGGCCAGCCTTTCAGATCAATGTCAATAATAGCACAAGAATGGAGTATGCTTTTTGTCTGTCGGCTCTATGCTTTCACCAAGAAACACTCCATTTAAGCTTTTTCTGCACAAGTATCTCAAGGATGATGCATGGCTGGTTCTTGTAATTTTTTATAATTTCTAAAGAGTTCAAGGTGACTATGAAAGCAGTAGAACAGCAGTACAAATTTACATTTCAGTTTTAATACAGTTGAGGATTCTCAAGGTAGTAATTAATTTCATCTTTTTCAGTTTCGTACTGCAATGTCTAGTAAATGAATACCAGCTTACTGGTTATGTCCTAACTTCTCATTTTAGTGAGTGGTCTCTAGACATGCAAAACATACCACATGGGGGAAAGAAGGATTTCAGGGAATATAATATATGACTGCCAGTGTACAATGAAAATTAAAATACTGAATAATGGTCTTGAAATGTAACTGTCCTTCTGCAGTAGCAAAAAATGGCATTTTCTGCTTGCAAGCTATAAATCTATGGTGGATTAGGTGCAAGCTAATAATGAACATCTGGCAGACAGGCATAATTTGCTTACATTGATGTTACTCATATCCCTGTTTGATAGTCAAATACCATTTGGTTCTACAAATTTTTTAAGGTGTGGATTAATTCCCTAGGTGAATATCACATAATCTGTACATATCTGGAGATATAAAGTATGTGCAATGATACTTCAACAAGACTGAAATCTGTTCTTTACATTTCTAAAAATATGCTTGTTGTTGCTGTTGTTGTTAATGTGTACCAGGTACAGAGGAAAAAGAAACACTGTAGTTTTTCAGTATTTTTTATAATTGAGATAGGGTTTTTTTGCCTTGGTGCATGGAGGAATAGCCACTGAGTGTCTCATTTGTGTCTCTCTGACCCGTTACACTGTGCAGGGTTATATATGGTGCTTTAAGGCATCTTTCCTGCAAATGGTAATTCAAGAGTGCATGCATAGTGTTAGTGGAGGAGTACCTCAGATGACTGCATAGGTTAGCAGATCTCCTGCCCTTATGGCTGCTTGGGGCAGACATTGTGCATTTTCCTGTTGACCGGAATTGTTTCCTGCCATGCCTCTACAAAGCTACAGTTGTGATTTAAATCACTCTCAAGATTGGCTATAGTAGATTATATGGCATATTCTTCTAGAGAGGGGCAAGTGGTCCTGCTGTGTGCTTAGCCTTGCCAAGACAGTAAGATTAGGCAGACTGGCAGGTGGGAGTCTGGGGACCATAGGTGTTATTTTAGGCTAAAGGGGAAACGCCAGACATGGCAGATCGAGGTCATTCACTATTGTTCTCCACTCAAAACAAAGATCCAAGGTGGGCATCAGGATAAACAATGTCAGCTCATACTTGGAGGATCATATGGGATGCAACAAATGACAGTCCATGAGGATGCTGAACACAGCAGATATTTGAAACAACAAGTAACAGTATTGGTTGTTTTTGTACAATTCAGTGAGGTTGGTGTTGAACAGTTCCTCTTAGCTATTTACTTTAAAAGGTTTTCACCAAAAGAAATAAAAAATAAATTAGGACCACCTGAAATGGGAACCTACCTGATGTTCCCATGAGATTTATTAGACATTCTTCTTTAGTAAGGGAAGGGCCAGTGTTACTCTATCCAGCCAGCATCTGCTTTTCCACATAGGCATTTTTATCTTTGCTTCAGTATTACTACACATGCATGAAGCAAAAGTACTTGATATGAGGGACAAGGTACTAATAGTGGTTCAAAGAGTGAGACAAGTCTGTTGCTCTTCCCTTTCCTCAAAACATCTAACAGACAACTCTTCTACCACCCATGGCTTGCCCAAGAATCTCCACTGCACAATTCATTTCTTCCATGCTGGTACCATGTTTAAGAAAACAGTATTGAATTTCTTCATGGTAATGCTGTTTCCAACTGTGAGAAGCAGAAAAAAATGTACTGAGTCTGTTTATCTGCACATCTTTCAAATGCAATTGTATTGAATTTATAAAGAGGTCATACAGGTTATTTGCAACTACTAGAAATTTCTTAGAATGGACAGTAGTGGTTGTGAGAACTGAATGTAAATCCACTTACTCCTTTTGCAGTGATTTCTGTCTGAATTATATCTTTTAAAAATATTACTGAAAGTCCAGTCTTCCCACTGTAGCAGTTTCTGACCCCATTAGCTGTTGGAAGAAGTGTTTAAAAAATAGAAAACTGTAATAGAAAGAAAATATGTGTATTGCACACTTCTGTTGCCAGTGATTTCTTGGAATAAGATTTTTCTGTTCATGTTTCCTGTTGAATCACTAGGAGAATTCCAGGTGTGTACTTCCCTTGTGACATGGATTCAGTCTGCAGAAGTATTGAACATAGTATTTAGGCAGCTTAAGTAGGTGGCACTTAATTGTGAGAGCTGAAATGAAGGATGCGGAACTCCAGACTGCCTCTTTAAAATGCTGTTTATTGTATCCAAATGATGCAGCAATTCACAGGTGGAGAGTGACAAGAGCCTGGTCCACAGCTTTTGCAGCCACAGCTGTGGGCTTGTCTGAAAGCTCCCTCTAGTTCTGGTTACAATGCATTATGTAGTTTTCTTTGTAGATCATCTTAATACATAACAACCAATCAATACCTGTAGTATTACCTATAGCCTGTCATAGCTACTAACATTTCCTTATTCACGTTACTATATTCCAATCACAAAAAGTTAATATGTTACAGTTTAAGCTAGAAGTTGTTTTTCAGTTTTCTTGCAGTGGAAAATTCTGAGATATTTTCTCTACTTGAAACATGGTATTTTTGTTTGTCTATTAAAATCCTTTTTTTGCTTGGTAAAAACATCTTTTGTTTGAGATGGATTTATCATTTGCTCAGAGTCATAAAAGCCCCTTCCAAATCACTTGCTCTTTGCCTTCTTAGCTACCCAGTAAGACTGGCTGAGCAATTCTTTTCTTCTATTTCAAAACTTGCTGTCATTGATATTCCTTCTTCAGATTCTACATTCAAAGATCTTTCTGTTATCCATACATATCTGTGAGACCTTCCTGTCAAATCCTTATCCTTCCCAACACTTAATGCTTCTGATGCAGGAAAATTGGCAATGTGGTTGCATGTAAGAATGCCATTTTTAATTTCTGACTGAGAGTGTTCCTAGGAGATTTTGTGTTCTGCCAAACTGGAAACTGGTTTTTATATTGGATAAAGTCACAAAACTCCAGGAAGGAGATGGACAGCAGTGGAGCAGTGGTCACATGTATGACCTACTGTACATATATTTAAGGAAGCACTTTAGGCAATTGATCTCCTGCTCCTCCAATAGAACAAGTTGCCATTAGATTAGCAGCGCTAACCAGCTTGTATAATTACTGAAATATTGAGGCATTTAACTCAAAAGCAATTCTTGAGGAAGCTAACCAGGGATACCAAATTTTTGAGGATGTAGTTTATGCTATACAAAGACTGTATTTCATTAATAACAGTAACAAGAAGCCATTGATCTTCATTATAAATTTAGGGGACAATTCAGCATCCCTTTGCTGCATCTTCTGCCCACACTGTCAGCTCTATGTTGTGTATGTGTTGCATGTGCAGAGGCAGGTGTGAGCAGAGTGGGGGCAGGATGGAGATAATAGCCTCTGCTAATCCCCTACTGGCATAGTGTCTATTAGGAGTCGGTGATGTAATTAGAGTTGAAACCCTGCTGTCTCTCATCTCTCAATGTCACATGGCCACCAGTCTATCTGAGCATAACTTGTTCTTCATGGAGAAATGTAGCCTGAATATAAATCTGATCTTTTACTGACTTGTAGACTGGCTTGATACAATATTAAGATCTCAGCTTGTTACCCCACTTCCCTTTCAGATGTCAGTAGGAATATTGGCAGACCTGAGATGCCTGTATAAAGAAATTACTTTCGAGTACTACTGCTTCCTTGTTTTAGAGAAGAGGGATATGTGTTCCTCTATAATTTGAGGTTCTCATAATTATACTCAAATTAGGCCATGCAAATACTTCTTGCCGTATTTACTTTCTCCTGATTTACTCACCAGCCTCCATAAAGTTTAAGCATTTTAAGCTCAGTTAACTTTAAGTGTTTTGTTTAATTTGGGCTTTCCTTTCTGGAGAACCTTTGGAAGGATAGCTTTAGGAAGACACTTGAATTTAAACTGTCTGTTACTGAGCTGACTCTCTGGCATGTTAGTTGCAGGAACATGATGGCCACCCCTCTTGCAGCATCCTGCAACAGCCTTCTGCTGCCCTGAGTCTTGCTGCTGGTTGCCCTCCAAGTGACTGGTGTCCCAAGTTCCCAAGCTGTACCAACCCACACTGCTGTGAAGGCTGCATAAAGACAGCAAGCTTCATGTCTGGCCTTATGTGTGGTGCTACAGATGGATTCAGCAAGCCAGTGGTAAGGGATAGTGTTACAGGCAGCTGCATCCAAAGAGCTCTTCTTCAATGCACTTAAAAATTCCTCTCAGACAGCTGGCAGTTGATGCAAAACTGGGAGGAGCGGCTGGAACAACAGATGGGTGTGCTGCCATTCAGAGCAATCTAGGCAGGCTAGAAAAATGGGATGAGAGTGGAACTCTTGAAGTTCATCAAACGAAAAGGCCAAATTCTGCACGAGGGAAGGAATAATAAATGCAACAGTGTGGGCCCAACTGGCAGGAAACCACTTTTAAGTACCTGGAGGTTCCTGGGGAGCAGCTAGTTGAATATAGGCCAGCAGTGTGTCCTTGAAGCAAAGGAGCTAAATGGCATCTGGTCTGCTTTAGGAAAATCATCACCAGCAGCACCTTGAGGGATGGGATGCTTCCCTTCTGTTCAGCTCTAGTGAAATACATCTGCAGTGTTGGGTCTAGTTCTGGGTTCCCCAATAGAAGAAAGACACAGATATCTGTGTCCAGTAAGCCCAGCAAAGGGCAACAGAGATGATGAACTGGAGAATCTCTTCCATGAGGAGTAACTGAGAAAGCTGGGACTCGGCTTGGAGCAGAGAAGGCTCAAGGGGCCATATCAATGTGTGTGAATGTCTGATCCTCCATATTGTAGAAGAGAAGGCCAGACTCCTCTCAGTTCCTGGTGACAGAACAAGAGGCAATGAGCACAAACAGAAGTACAGGGAATTCCTTCTGAGAATAATAAAATATTTTCTTTTCACTGTGAAGGTGACAGACCAGAGCACTTGCACAGATTGCCCAGAAAAGTTGTGGAGTCTCCATGCCTGGAGATACTCCAAAGCTATTTGGGCATGGTCCTGGACAGCTCACCTAGAGCAAGGGGGTTGGAGCAGTTGACCTCCAGAAGTGACTGCCAACCTCAGCCATCATGGAATTCTGTAAAATGTTTACTGCACTCCACTAATCTTACACAGTTACACATATAGGTGCACTTTCCTCTCTCCCCTCAAAGGGAATCTGAGATCTCTATGTTACATCTTCATAGTGAGATTTTTCAGAAGGTAAAGTTACGAACTCTAACTCCATTAGTTATGAGTCATGGAAACATTGATTTTGAAAAGTTTGTGTTTTGCCCTGTTTAAAAGTTGCCTGTGGTTGCAATTACTTTTTGCTTGCCATCAGAATTGTTTTGGTTTTTTGCACAAATTGAAAATATGTTTGTGTTTTCAAAACAAATGTCATTGTGGGAAAAGAACCAAGCATTGCCAATTTTTTTTCACAGCAGGAATAATTTCACTGGCTGGATCTGGTAAACCACTTCGGAAGAGAAAATTTCATTTTAACACATACATGCACACTCACACACACACACATTTGAATGTCCATGTCTTTTACTTTAAATTCAGGCTATGTTACATACTCTTGTGGAACACGTCCAGGTCATGCATGATCAATACAGCTTGAGCTATATGTTGCTAGTACCTCTCTGCTTTGAAACAAACCATCTGTCAGTAAATATTTCTTATTACCAAGTCCCCCAGTCACACTGAAACCTGGGGTCTCATCTGCAGTGTACAAGTATATTGAGGTTTTTTTCTGATATATAGAACAAAAATATATTGTATGTCTTCTGCTATTTTCACATCAAATCTTTTGAAGTAATGAATATTTTCTGATGTAGTATTCCCCTCAGGAAAGAGAAATCATTTGTCAACTTTTCCCTCTTGACCAGTAGACACTGAATCAGTCTGAAGAACAGAAAATCTTATAGACGGTGTTTGATTGAGTTTGTAACATGGTACAAACTTTTATTCAGGAAATTCAGTGAGTTCAGAAGTATGGCACTGGTAGACAAGATCTACGGTGGATTTCATTACACTCTTTTTATATCAAATGTATCATAGTCTTTTGTATGGAGCTTACATGCCACATCCTCTTTTTCTTTGCAGGGTATATACCCAGTTACTTAGACAAGGATGAGCTATGTGTAGTATGCGGGGACAAAGCCACCGGATACCATTATCGCTGCATCACTTGCGAAGGTTGCAAGGTAAATGGCACAGTGGGAAAGTGGGAATCAGAAATAGCTCTCTAGCTCCTCCATTATACAGACTTCCTGAACTGTGCTGTCAAATCAAATAAAAACAGATTAGAAGCTAATAAGAACATCCCGTACTGATGATAAGCCGTATCTGGCCATGCTGCTGCTCTTCATATGCATAAGGAATATAGTGGGATTTTACCGTGTTTGCTTCTGGAAAGAAAACAAGAAATTTAGATTGTTGTTGCTGCTGTTTAACAGTTAGCTTTTGAATTTCCATTTTTTAATGTTTCTTTAGCCATGTTCTCAGGCAGAGTACATCAGCATGTTTCCAGCTACTCCACTGAAGCTGTTTATGCAATAGCTGAGGTTCTGCTTATGGCCATGAAGAGTCTGTAGCGATTAGCCATGCCTCTCACCATCTCTGTGAAGAAGCAAAAATCAAAATCCTTTCCACGTGCTCATACTACAGTAACATCCATCAGTTTGGGAAGCATTGGCACCCAATTAAAATAGTTTCAAAAACATTTTGACTGCTTTATCCCAAGCATATTGAAATGTGCTTTCAGCCCTATAATGCATCTTCAAGTCTACATGCAAAATTAAATTTAAAAAGAGATTGCTGTGGGCAAGGAAATAAAAAAATTGAGTAACAGAATCATGCACATTTTACATGACTTCACTGCCATGAATTTGCTTGAATAGCTTGAGATTCTGTAAGAAGGCTATTCTTTCCTGCAAAAAATTAAAAAAAATACTGTTTTTCTAAACAAATGGGACCACACATGTCTTGGACTAGTGTCAGGAGACTAAGCCACAGAAGTCTCATTCTGTTCATCCACAAAGTCTGGAACATTTGGATCTGAGATTTTTGGGTTTGGATTGGCTTTAGAGCTCCTCATTACAGTAACTCTTGTGTTGAAGTAGTTCCTTTGGTTGTACATCATTGCCCTAAGTTACATTTATGAAATTCACAGAGACCTAAATATCCTAGTAGATTCATGGTAATATTCATAATGATTTTATACATATACTTACATACAATGTATGAAAAAAGTACTTTTATGTTTAAAAAGAACTGTGGAGCTGCACGAGTGATTCTTACACATTTGCATCGTGAATGCCAGCTGATAACAATACATAACATGTATGGGTGCAACTTAATTCAGATACAATGGGAAGTAAGCAGCACTGTGGCATTATGAAGTATACTTAGCTCCCAGCTGAACAGCTGTATCTCTTGCTAAGGTTTTTGTTACTTCAACTCATGTAGTTCTTTTTATGCCTACCAGCTATTTTAGAGACATAGCATACAAATCTGCTTTTATCTTCGCTTACGGTTCTTCTGTCTGATGTATAATCTAAAATAATGCTTATGTGCAAAAGGAACTGAGATGACAATTTCCAAGAAGTAATTAATTTCTTGGAGGAGCTGCATACACATTTCAAGTTGTATGATATATCAACAAAGTTGTATGTTTTATCAATACACAATATATATAATCAATTTTCAATTAATTTGATGTTTACTAGTTGCTTCCACTCAAAGTCACTTCAGTTTTGTAACAAGCATAATCAGGGCTGACAGCCAAAAATTTGCTTTGGCAAGTGCTTTTATGAACAGCGCATCTTTATACATGATTTCTGAAGAGTAAATTGTGAGGAATTCAAACACAAATAAATGAACAGTGAGTTCTGACATCACTGAAATGTTTTTCCAGACTTTCCCCATTGCATCTACTGCTATATAGGTGCATAGTAAAAGAGTTTAGGAAGTTACTGCCTACAATACAATGTGCTTTCTTTTATTGATGAGAATAATACTTCTGTGGTGAAGTGTTTGGACAGATAGAGAGAGCAGTTTCCATAACATGTATCTAGAGATGAATAAAGAATGTCTTTTGCAAAATTTTTCTGAGAAACGCAAAGAAATGAGAAGGTGAAATGGGCTGTTCCGGCAGAGGTGATGGAGACCCTTGCCATCATAAAACTACAGCTACATTAAATCTCATGAAAGGTTTGGAAAGCAGAAGCTCACTCACTGAGATTCATTACAGATTTTTCCATCTCTTGCTGTAACTCTTGATAGCACTGTGACCCTGGTCGTCCACAGCCATCTTAGGTCTTCAGGAAGGGGAGGAGCAGATCCTGTCTAGAAATTCACCACAGGGTTGAGAGCAGAACCAAAACGGGCTGTTCAGTAGATGAGAGTTTGAGACTTATTCCAAGCTCCACATAAGGATATCTTGCCTGTGATTTCCTGGATTTTATCTCAGCACAACTGGTCTCAGTCTTGCCAAGGCTCACACACAAGCTTTGAGCCACTCAGTTTAATTAACATTTCAGGTCTTAACATAATTAAGGAAGAGAGAGTTGTATTTTTAGCTCAAGCTGAACCTCATAAGATAGAGCACAAGTCTCTTCGTTGTCTTCTCAGGAGTTAGGAGTACAAGCTGAAATACAGACTTATCTGTACATGTTAATTCAACATTCTGTGTTAAAAGAAATTGCACACTGCTCTAAGATTTTACTGGGTGTTATTTAACATGATTTAAAAACAGACCTTTCACCTACTGAAGTGAAGAGACTATTCATTAGACAAAATCCCAGCTATTCATAAGGTAAAATCTCACTTGAATTTTGCCATTGTTTTGACTGAAACCAAAGCCATTCTGAGCAGCCTCAGCCAAGCAGGACCAGGGTGTCAAGTGTGTTCTCAGTGTCAAGGTAATCTAAAATTGCTCATTAATGTAGACAGTCTCAAATAATAGTGAAACTTGAAATTAAAGTGAAGTCTAAATTTCCTGCTTTATCTTGTTCATATCTTGCAGTCCTGGGAAGTTTATCTAGCCTTTGCAAAAGTCAATGAGAAAAGTCATGTTGAAATTAATTCCGGGATTATGTCCATAATGTTGAGAGAAAAATTTTATCTGATTTCATTACTTACATTGAGGTTTCATGGGGTGTTTAAATAAGTGAATTTAGTGGGATTCCATTAGTTCATATGGTCTTAGGATCTGTTTAAATTTGCAATATAGATCTGTATTATGATAAGATAGATAGACAGACAGATAGGTAGATTCATCTGTGGTGGTGATGCAGCTTTCGAAATTCTGTAGTAAATACAAATTAAATCTGCTTCTCAGAAATACAAATGTTTGATAAATTAGGGATCCTTTGAGTTTAGAACCAAACTCAAAGACTATGTAGACTGTGTTTGCAGAATCTTTGTCTTGCCCAGATTTGGTTGATTCATTGGTTGGTTGGTTGGTTTTCTGGAAAGAAAGGAGTGGAACTGTTTGTCCTCAATCTTTTAATAGCACAAACACACCACCATTCTTACTATTTGCAGAAGCTGCTTTTTAATTAAAGCTATATGTATGCCTTTTGAAATCCTTCAAAATAATTACAGAGTTTGAAAAGGGGCTCAAAATAAAATACTTCATTACAAAAAAATTAACATAGTAAAACATAAGACTACAAGAAGACGTGCACAGTATTTGTGCCTCAAGACAGCATTGATTGCATCTTTACTTATCTAAGATGTATATATGTTTTTAATTGTTAAGGAAAATCAAAAGAAATGCCATACACTATAAAACTGGTTTGAGAGCTTTGAGAATTTCAGGGGATGAAGTGTGTTATCTTACATGCTTAGGTACATGCCTAACAAACCAAGCAGCTCCCAAATGTTGAAAATTGCTCAATGCTAATGCTTTCCAATGTATTTATTTCTTGCACCTAGGGTTTTTTTAGAAGAACCATTCAGAAGAACCTCCATCCAACCTATTCCTGTAAATATGAAGGAAAATGTGTGATAGACAAAGTAACAAGAAATCAGTGCCAGGAATGTCGCTTCAAAAAATGTATTTTTGTTGGCATGGCAACAGATTGTAAGTATATTTTCCTGGTCTTCTTTATTTAATTTTATTTTTTTTCAATGTCTGTGTTTGCTTAAAGTATGTTGTTTGATAAAGCTTGTTAAACTAAAGTAAAGTAGAGCTGCCAGCCCTTTTCTGGTTTTAATAATACCAGGGAATTGCATTCATTGCATTAAGCCACTTTCACAGGGCTGTAATTCTTTGTTTATCCTTCATCAGGCTGCACCTTCTCCTGGCCTTACCAAGCTGAGTAACAATAGGAATGTTCAGTCTTTGGGGGAGAGGAGGGAGAGATGCATCTGGATGGACACTTTGCTTGAGATGAAAACATCTTGTTTAGAAAATTCTGGAGGATGTGAAATTGAATGTCATTGTATGAGTCATCCTGCAGTTGTTTGTTTTATTTTTAGCCCTGAAGAAGTTATCTGCTGCAAAGATTTCGACTCTCATTCTAAAGAACTAGAAAATATGGCTGTAAGATTAACCCTTAGGGGTCTTCTTTTCCTGCTGTTGCACAGGGATTTACACCAATAACTTCAATTACTACAAATGGAAGGAAGTCACGTAAAATCCCCAGAAGTCATATAAATCCCCTTGTGCCTTCATGGTTGTTGCCAGTATAATCCTTTGCAAAAGAACTAACAGGAAAACAGGCCCAGTAAACACCAGAAAAATAGTCTAGCTTAGTGTTTTCGTTGTTAACATAATGCATAGCAGTGCCCTCTGTCTAGAGGGAAATAGAATAAAGGAGACAATGAAATAGAATAAAGGAGACATTTTCTTCTGCGAAATGAAGTTTGAAAGGAGAAATAAGAGAACTGTCTCAACTGTGGGTCTTGCCAAGGTAGTTCCTTGCTGATTAGTTCAGGTGTTTGTAAGCAACTGGTACCTCAGACACAGGAAAGACCAAAGTTCTGACAGTCTTAAGAGCTTCCTGCCATTTTTGTATGGTTTTTTTCCCTACTAGTGGTGTTGGATGACAACAAGAGATTGGCAAAGAGGAAGCTGATAGAAGAAAATCGAGAGAAGAGACGGCGGGAAGAGCTGCAGAAAACGATTGGGCACAAACCAGAGCCAACAGATGAGGAATGGGAACTCATCAAAATTGTTACTGAAGCACATGTGGCCACCAATGCACAAGGAAGCCACTGGAAGCAGAAAAGGAAATTTCTGGTAAGGGCTGCAGAATTTTACACTGCTCTTAGAGCCAGATTCTGTTCTTTCTTCAGCAGTGCCTTCCCAGTGTTGCAACTCCAAAGAGATTTTATTGCCAGTGTACTGATGTTTGTGAAAAAAAGGATGCTTTTGCATAGTTATTACTTCATTTTTCGTGTCTGAACCTCAGTGTTTGATCAGACTGTGTATTTCAAAAGATAAAGAGCATGTTGCTATGTTAAAGCTTACTCAGCTGTAACACTCAGCTACACACTTTTATTGTGCTATGGTAAGAAAATGTAGAAAAATTGTTTCACTTCTGATTGAGAACAGAAGCAGTCTATAAAGCATACTGTATTTTTTAAATATATTCTATCTAGGAGTAGTTGTTTTTATAAAGGACTATCATAAAACATATTGAAACTGTTAAAACAATATAATGTTCTAGATGAAAGCTGGTATTTTTTGTTAGTAACTCTGGGGGTTTGCCTCATGGTAGATATATTAATGAAAATAAATTTGGCAAAGAAGATTAATTCCAGTGAGAACAGAATGATACATACACTATACCATTGGGATTGCAGCCTACAAAAAAACTTCGATTTTCATACTATTACTAAGGGTCAGAAAATAAATGGTAATTTCTGATACTCAGCCTTATAAAAGGATTTATTTGATTTTTCTAAATCAATTTTTAAGGGAAATAAGTGCAGAAAGCAAAATGCTTGTACAGCACAAAAGAGGGATTAGAGACTGCATTTCAGAAATGCACAGGGGTCTTTAACAGTCAGTATATACCAAATCAGATAGACCACACTCATCTTTTTGCAAGCCTAGGCTCATACTGCGTAATTCACCATGGGAATTTCAACTCACTTTTGAATTGATAAGAGAAATTATATCTTCAAAGCAGCTGATCTCTTTTATAATGTTTGGGGTTTTTTTTAATTCCAGTGACACCATCTAAATTTCTATATGAATGGCTCATGTTCATAGTACTCTACAGTCAGGAAACCGCAGCCAGTCGTCACTGGCAAGAAGCAGGAGAGCACTTTCCAGGGATGTTGCAGAGCAAGGTGTGAGCAGATCAAGAAGCAGCTGCTGTAGTACTTTTGGTTCTTAGACAGGAGTGCTGTTCTTCAGGTATCAGCTGGTTTGGGATAAAACCTAGGGAGCTCGAGGTTAGGGGTGGGAATGAACTGTTGAAGAGCAGGAGAAGCTGACAGTCTGCCCCAGGAGCTATGGATCTGTCCTTATGTGGCTGAGGCTGGTTCTTTGACAACAGGGACTTCATTGCGGTCCTCACGTCTTCTCCTCTTGAGCTGGGTGGAAGGGACTCCCCTCCTGTGTGTTAGCTTTAGCTGGCTCTAATGACTTGCTTTGACTTTCCCAAGAAAATGCTGAGCTCTTTCTCTGTAACAATGGTTCACATGGGTTTAAGCATTTGGTCTTCTTGCTTGGAAGCGATGGATGTTGTTTATCATGAGCACACAGACAATGTGATTTAGTTACCCAGAATTCAGGGAGGGAGAGAGCCTAGAAATGAGTTTATTTGAGTTTTTTAGTAGAAACCATCAGATAATTGAGCCCAGTCTTCTTCATTGTTCCTTCATAATTGACGCTTGCTTTATTAATACATTACTGAGGTTTTTTTCTTGTAAAAAGTCAGATTTGGATTCAGATTGGTTACAGAGCTGTGGAACGATCTTTTATTATGTGTTTATTTTAAAAAGTGGTTGAACACAAGCTTTGGTTACAGACAGCACTTTCAGCACCTTCCCCATTTAAGTGTCTTATATAAATGTCATGGGGCCCATCAGTCTTAAAGGTCTAATTCTCTGGATTTTATCTAGTTTTTGACCTTAATGTGAACAGAATGAAATCTCTGCATGATTTTTGGTAAGTGTTTTGTAATTGCAAAGCCACACTTAACAAACAAAACAGCTTTGATGTGCCTTTTTTTAAAATACATGGTCACATTTACCAGCTGCATAAAAACCAAGTTCAAGTACAGTTGAATAAAAAAACACTCATTACAGATTCTGCTTGAAAATATTTCATTATATATCCCTATTGAAATCCTCAAAATACTGTTTATTTCTCATTTGGAGAAGCCTTGAGCTGAAATCATGCAACAGGTGATTTTCAATTTTACCCAGAAGAGTTCAAATTCTATGTACATTATCCAGGGCACTTTTAGATTAGCCTGTGCTTGCTCGTACGTTGTTTTAGCTTTGCACATAACTTGTTTTTAGCCTTTTGGAAACTGGCGTTGGCAACTGCCTGGAGGGGCCCTGTGATACCTGGTAGTCTGTTCTGGGGGACTTTCCAAGCTTTGAATAGGTGAAAGAGCCTAAATCTGCAAAGCTTGCAGCATTGTATCAGGGGTAACATGTCTCCTCAACTATCTTTGCTTTCAGAAAAACTTGAGAGTTTTCAGCTCCTGTAAGGAAAAACACACCTTTTAAAGCAAAAGCTGCATATGCTGCACCCAAAAAATACATAGATACGGACACAAGGAAGAAGCTATGCACACAGCAGTCCAGCTGTCCACAAAGAATGGATAGAAGCATACCAGTCACCCATTTCTCTGTGCAGTCACCTCTTTCAAAAATGCTTTTCAAATAAATTCACATTTTGTGATGTAAATGGACTTTACTTATAAAGCAAATAGTATTGCTTTTTATTTTAGCGTATCCTTCATCACCAAGCAGGACTTTTTGGAGTATAAAATAGTTGCTCTAAGACAGACTGCTCCTTTAAATATCTTTGTTTATATCCTTAGCCAGAAGATATTGGGCAGGCACCAATAGTTAATGCCCCAGAAGGTGGGAAAGTGGATTTAGAAGCCTTCAGCCAGTTTACAAAAATTATCACACCAGCGATTACAAGAGTGGTGGATTTTGCCAAAAAGTTGCCTATGTTTTGTGAGGTAAGAAGACTTTCTTGCTTTCCTCATTTATATGCCTGTTGTTATAAACTACTCAAAATATTCTGGCATGGAACTTAAAAATTCAATGTGTCTAAAACTAAAAAATTAAAGACACTCAAAATCAATGGGACTAGAATAATCAGAATTTTAATGAATTTTCTTTTTCCTGTGACTGCTAAAATCCTGAATTTGTTAATCTGGAAGATATTGTGGTTCATTAGGTACTCAGATATGTCTTTAGAGGTGGCCTTGAACAAAGCAAAGAACAAAAATATACTGTCTAGAAGCATTGCGAATATGTTTGATAAAATCTTCCAGCGCATGTTTCCCTATGTATCTTCTGGTTCCTTGGCAGGTACAGTATTGTAGAGTTGAGTCTACACAGTAAAAAATTCTTCAAATTCAGGAAAGCACCCGGTCCAGGAGTGGCATTTGCCTCTATGGTTTGGTTTTCCTGAATGGGAAGGTTGTGCATAAAAGGGTCTGTGAAAGTAATAGATTGGCATTCCAGGTATATACTCACATGTAAAATATACAGTAAATAGACTCAAAGGCTTGGTTCAACATTAGGAATATGGAGGCCTTACACTGATCTTATTTGTACAAAGGTATCATTTTTATTGAAGGACCAGATGCAATAGCTGATTATATTTTCTTTTTCTCCAATTTAATAAATGGTATCAGAACTGCAGCCTGAAATAATATTTCAGTCTTAATAATTAAATAGTGTGCATGGCATCATAGAAAGGTTTAGATTGGAAAGGACCTTAAAGATCATCCATTTCCAACCCCCCTGCCATCAGCAAGGAGCACCTTCCATTGCACCCTTTGAGGTCAACACCCTACCAGGAAGGAAGGGTAAGGCAGCCATAACACTTTACTGTACTGTGGATGGCAACTTCTAAAGAAAAGTCAGTCAGGGAGAGCTATATATGTCCTCTGGCAAGTACAGAACAAGAAGAGTTAAATATCAATAGTTGTCATAGTGTAAATATCTCACCCTGGCCAGTCTCTGCATTGGCGCCATCAGTCAAGGAAGCATGAAATAGTAGCCAAGCATGAAGACATTAAAATACAAGGAATATGTCCATAGATCATGAGGCCCCTGCAGCATTTAGCATCTGAGGGAATCTGTCTCCTCTGATCTGGCATTTATTGTTGGGAAATTGCAGTGACATACCAAGGTAGTCTTTTTAATTTAGAAAACTCTGCCAGTCACACACAGACTTCACTGCCCATCTGACATCTCCTACCCCTCCTGGCTACCATGGGCCCACTTGTGTCAGAGTTAGGAAGGAAGCATGGATGAAGAAATCAAGGCATCATTGAGCATGACCTCTGTATGTTATGTGGCTCAGCTGGACAGGCTTTGTTTACAGCTGAGCTACTGTGTAAACCTGACACCTGCCCATATACAGCAATATCTCATGGCAGGGTAAGAGACAACTCCTCAGAAGCACAAAGCAATAGGACAGCTGTCCTCCGTGTTGTCATATAGCACTTGCTGTAGCATGAAGAAAATTACAAATGTTTGCTCCTTTTTGAAGGGGCAGCCGCCTGGTAACTTTGTTTACGTTGATTTTTAACCCATATCTTTTTCTTAGAAGCAATGCTCTGTGGACTGTAGATTTTTTACAAGAAAAAACACTCAATTTTTCCACAAGACCTGCAGAGCGTTAAATATTAACTTGGTTGGTAATTCCAGAAGCTGTCTGAGAATGTAATAAATCTCTGTGAAAGAGGGACATGACAGGGAACATCCATGGCCACTTATATTTTCATGGCTACTTTTCCTTCTTTTTCACATCTTTGGACACATGTGGAAGCCAGCAAAGGACTGTGAGTGCCCAGCTTAGTTTGTGTGCATCCACTGGTCCCTGTCTCAAAACAAGCATCCAATCCCAGAGTAATCAAAGTATAAGGAAAACTTCATTTGCTTCTCAGCATTTCTTCTGTGGTTTCTCTCCTGCTTTTCTTTCTGCTTAAGAGATGAAGATTGAGGAGAATGTAATAAGTTTGGTGTGAGTTTTAAATGTCAAGGCATCAGTGATTGTACAGTGGGTGAAGCTGTGTAAATACTCTTTGAGGTTGCTCAGCTCAGTTCTATGGCGCTGCATTGCACATGCGTCCTGCAGAGGTGAGCACCTCAGGTTCCTTTCTCCCTACAGAGAGAGGAAAGGACAACGCACAGCAGAGTTTCAGTCACATTTGTTGAAAGATGCTCTGGTAGGAGCACTCAAGTAATGAGTGTAGATAGCATTAAAATCAGCACAGTCGGTAGTAGAACTGATGTTCAAGCCTCCTGTCTCTGGTAACTCCTGCTACTGGCAGATAAGACCCAACGCCTGGCATCTGTGAAACAGGTGTCCCATGTATCCTTCAGAATTAGGAAATCAGGTGAAAGATAGGCATAGTCAGATCACCACTACCATAAAAAAGTTTTAAGGAGGATCAAGTAGAAAGAAAAATCGTTGTTAATTTCATGGCTCACTAGTAAAACAGCTGAAGTATCACAAAATAACTTCTCTACTGTTATCTGTTTCTTTTGTACTATTCTTTCTTTTGTTTATAAGCATGATCTTTTTTTCATTTCTCTTTTCTTGTCCCTTGTCTCTTCCTTTCTTTCATGTCTTTTTTTTCACTGTTACTGCTTATTCCGGTATGTCTTCATAGTTCCTCTCACATATCTATTCTTGCTTTAATTTTTTTTAACTCTGTTTCTTTCCCTATTTCAGTTTCTGCTGCCAAACAGTGGAATTGTCATTGGGTAGCAAGACTGCTGCTGTGCCTGTGCAGTGTTCCCCCCACTGCTGCTGAGCTGAGGGTCATCTGTAGGGAAACTGATTTGCCCTGAACAGGATGAGCTAGTTTTCTTGTGTATTAAACATTTCACACCTGAAGCTGGCATTGCTGGAAAAGTAGCTGCATGACTCAACTCATTTTCCTGACCATGGCTAGCTTTGTGCTTAAAACTCTTCTCTAACAGGGAACTGCTTTCCACTTGCATTAGATAGCTCTGCATCATTTCACACCAAATCAGTTCTCTTGCTTTGGAAGTACACGTTGCCATGTAAACCTGTATTTCATGGAGGTTTCATTTTGAATTGAAAAATAGGTAAATCTAATAATTTTATATAAATCAAAAATAAATGGCTTTTTGTCTCCTTTCAAGCCAAGTAGAAGTGTGTTGCTGTTTCACATGTGGGACCCTTGCTATTCACGTACATTAACAGTCTCAAAATTGTCTTGTGGGTTTTGTTATTGTTGAATAATCTATGAAAACGTAAAGACATGCTTTATAGAACATGTTCTGCTCATGTGTCAGCATCCTGGTTATTCTCTGTAAATACAGAACCTGCATCTAACAATTTGGACAGCTTGACTTTGTTAATGGCATGGAAAAGACACATGCCCTGAAGATCACAGCTTATGCACCAGCATGAAAGCTGTAGCTATGCCATAGATTTTGTGTCTGTCCAGCAATAATGTAAGGAGCTCAGGGAAAACAGCCTTACTAGATTAAATATAGATTAATAAATTCTCTGTTGTTAAAATGGGCAGTGAGAATTACCGCTCCACTGATTGAAGTATACCATCTAGATATAAACATTTATTTAATTCCTTTTATTTAAAACACAGTCCACTCTTACAGACCCTCCCAAATGTCTTTCTTTTCCTCTGGTCAGGTAAGAGATAAGTATGGCTGGTAGTGAATTTAACTGGGATGGCTGAGGTCTGCACCAGCCCCAATTATAGTTTATTCCACTGTGATCGGCTGTAAGCTGAGGGAGCCAACAGCTGTGTTATTGCTAGATTTCCTAAGGGTGTGTGAGGATGCTAACCAGGGAATGTTAATCTGCAGACAGATCCTGAAGGCAGGACACAGATCCTGGGGTTTGTGCAGAGCTGCATGTTTGGAGGAGAGCTGGACTATGTGGGGCAGTGTTCTGGGCTGTGAACTGCAACTTTGTGCTTGTGGATTTATTGTAGTTGTAAATGCCACTCAGTTTGACAAACGAGATTTTTTCTTTGTAATTTATAATTTCTGCAGCTGCCATGTGAAGACCAGATCATCCTTCTGAAAGGCTGCTGTATGGAGATCATGTCCCTCCGAGCAGCAGTTCGCTATGACCCCGAGAGTGAGACTTTAACACTAAATGGGGAGATGGCGGTGACAAGGGGCCAGCTGAAAAATGGGGGTCTTGGAGTAGTGTCTGACGCCATTTTTGACCTGGGCATGTCTCTTTCTTCATTTAACCTGGATGACACTGAGGTTGCCCTTCTTCAGGCTGTTCTGCTCATGTCTTCAGGTGAGAACAGAAATATATTGGGATCCAAAAAAATTTGAAACTCTTTGGTCTTTATCACAAGCCCCTTTGTAAAAGAAATTAAAGGTTAGATCTTGTAGTGCTGACTAGAGTAATGTGGGAGAAATTTTTCCTCAAAACCTCAGTGACTTATTTTGATAACCACAGGTAAAAAACATCAGGGTGTTCAGAGGGATGGACATAAAAGTGGCTTTGGTAACGCACCTTGCTCAGTTTGGTACTTAGGAATGCGCCAGGGATGATCATCAAGAAGAAATCAGTTCTGATTCTGAGCCAGTTTTCCTTGAATATAAAATTTATAATTTAGCAACACTGGTCCTTACAATAAGTTCCCTCTTCCCCTGAGTAATGTCATGCACTGGGCGTTCATTCACATTTCCACCAGTCTCATATGTTTAGTTTGACTTGTCCTATTGTTTTCCTAATTAACAGCACCACTGCTTCCTAATGGGCATTTACAAGCTGTGTGGCTTCCCTGCACTGGGACCATTTGCAGCTGGTCATGATACAAATGCAGTACAGACAACTTCCAGTGTTTTCCAGAGAGTTTCTAACCTTCTCAATTTGAGTACATTTTCAAATATCCTTCCAGCATTGTGCCAGCCCAAAGAGGAAATTCCATTCTTGGGCAGTGGCAGATTTGGCACAATTTTACTTTAAGATGGCTTTGAAGATTGGGCACTGAATAACAATATACAATCAGTGATTTACAAGCATTAACTGTATCTGAGATAAAAAGGTTTCCACATTAATCACAACACAGCACTTCATCTTCCCCATCAAAACATTTTGATTTCTTTTTAGGTTCCTACACAGGAGCAGGGCTTTCAAAAGGCAATTCAAAAAGGACCTGCTTTCCCAGAAGTGTCTCCTGAGAAGTGACTTGTCAAAGGGGCTTTCCCAGTCCTGGTCTGGGTGCCAGTTGAGACAGCCAGATTTTTGGCCTTTGTTGTTCCTTGATGCTCCATAACAGCTCACCTGGGATCAAAGCATGATCAAACCATTGATCAGATTGTAGAAAAACAGATAGAAAGGAACTGTAATTTAGATATCTGATAAGAATTTTTTTGTTTCTTTATTAATTGTTTTATGGAAAAAAGGTAGCTAGAAACCTTAGCTGAAATCAGGGATCCAGTGTTCTAGACACTGTAAGGAAATATTTCCCAAACAGCTCACTCTAAGTGAGCAAAGCAGACAAAGGATGAAGAAAGGAAGAATTATCTTCTTCTTTTAATGGGAATAGTACTAACTACTTTTAATGGGAATAGTACTAACTACTACTAAAGTGAGTTGGCCGGAGTGAAGGAAGTCTGTGGCAGAGCCACAAATGTCCCTGGTCCCTCTCATTTCTTTCCTAGCATCAGAATGATCTTATTTTTCATGATTTATGATCAGGCATTTCTTAAAGCAAATACGTAAGGATGATAATTCTGCTGCTTTGAATCTGCAGATCGCCCAGGCCTTGTTTGCGTTGAGAGAATAGAAAAGTGTCAAGAGGGTTTCCTCCTGGCATTTGAACACTACATTAATTACAGAAAACACCATGTTGCACACTTTTGGCCAAAACTGCTGATGAAAGTGACAGACCTGCGAATGATCGGAGCCTGCCATGCCAGCCGCTTCCTGCACATGAAGGTGGAGTGCCCCACAGAACTGTTCCCTCCTTTGTTCCTGGAAGTGTTCGAGGATTAGAGAGACTGACGTGGTTCTCCACACCCCTGTCGCACTACTGGCTGTCATTTCATCCCGTTGCCCAGCTCTTCTCACCTGTTTGTTCTTCTTTCGTGGTCTTCTGTTTCTTGAGACGAGGCTGGGGTTTTGTTTGGGTTTTCTTTTGGGGTTGCTGGGGGGCAGCTGTATACACATGGATGAAAACATCCCTTTAATGCGGGTACTTGTGACTATTGCAATTTGTTCTTCATTCCTTTGATGTGAGTGCTTTGACAGCTTAACAGTGAAAATACTAACAGACCAATCTCATTCACCAGCATTTGCGTGGTCACCAGCTCACACCCATCATTGCTTGGAATTAGGGGAGAGAGATTGAAGTGGCAGAAAAATAAATTGGCCTTCAAGTTAAAACACCTATTGTTGTACCTCCTTTTGCAGGGTACAACTGACTGATTCATAATACGACATTTCTGGTCTTTGTAATTGTTTCTATTGTAACAGTGACCACTATGATCTAGGATCTTCATCATCATCATCATGATCCCATCATTCTCTGAGGTTTTTTCCACCAGATGCAGTTTAACTGTGCCCCATAAATCAACTACTTAAAATAATGCAGAATGTTAGAAGGGACTGAGTCTTTTTTTTTTTTTTTCCCGTGTGTATAAGATATTAAGATCTTCAGTTAATAAATTTAAACTCCAGGTAACTTTGCTGGAAGGTTTGTTGGAGTGAGGAGGGAAATTTGATCCTCTGAGGTGCTTTTCCTGATAGTAGAGGTGTCTGCTTTTACTGAGGTGTGTGGAAAATCCATCACTCTGAGGGAGAAGGCTGTCTGTCAGGATAGCATTGTCTCAGAGTTATTCAGGGACATGGGGGCTCACGGAATGAAGACAAGCAGAATGAAACACACAGGGTGACCTTCAGATGGGACAGAAACCAACTGTGTTATTAACAACACTCATGACTGTAGAGCTTTATCCCAGTAATGCAAATAGTGTTGCTCGGCAGTAATCCTTTGTTTGATATATATATACATATATATATATATAAAGTTTATATGCACGTATATATATAATTTTATATATATATAATTACAAATCTTCAGCAGATGTCTTAAACATATTTCCATATTTTTATCTTCTCTCTTTCTCTGACTCTGTCCTGTGTGCGTGTACGTGTGGATCAACTGAGTTCTCCTTCCCTACAGGTGTGTCTGTATGTGTTTCCTTAGGCTAGATGCTCTCTTGATTCTTTTAATTTATTTCCACTAACTGCACTAGGGGGAACCAAACTGAGCAATGACAAAATGTCCTGCTGCTGAAGTCTGCAAGCCAGTACTCACAGTCCTGGAATGTTTGGAGGCCAGTGATGAGGACATTGTATGTAGAGGTTCCTCTCTGTTACCATCTCCATTCAGGGATGTTGTCCCTGGATTTTATAAACTTGATATTAAACCATCCTCTGAATTTGTGTGACACATCTAAAATATCTTTCTGTTCTTCCTGGGAACCAGAGACTTAGTTCATGTTTTGTGCATTGCCTCACACCTTACATCCTTTCATGTTGTGCATTGATTTGTACGAGTTTCTTTCTCTGCTATTTATTGACCCATTTGCCCAGCAAGTTGTGGCATTATTAGAGTGGATGTGTTGACTTTCAAAGCTCATGGCCCATATCTGAGCCCATATGATATGTGCTTATCCCCTCAAGGAAACAGGATACTCAGGAAAACTTATAGATGGAACATGATATATGTGTGTCAGAAATTAAATTCTTTCTACCCTCCTTCCCCCACATCAATGATAAAGCATTTGGAGTGCTATTGGGCATGTCTTTAGGGATGTGGAATCTTGTTCTCCCTGTTGTTTGATACCATATGTGATGATCTATGAGCACTTAGGGTTTCTTTTTGGCAGAACATGAAACACACTGGGGTGTTTAGGAGTTTTTTTGCAGATATCAGTTAAGACACACTATTGGAGATTAATTCTTAAATATTTGCTGTAGAAGCTCTTTTGTTGGCTGTGTTGGCTCCATCTTAAAGTGTGTGTCTAGACAACATCTCTATCCAAATTCCTTGTAGAGTAAGAAACTGGCTGTTTGGATGGGTGATTTGGTGTGACTTGATGGAGGACTTACAGCATGTAATAGGAAACTCGGAAAAGCAGCTGGTCCCTTACTTGCACTGATGCCTTCACAATCTAGAAACAAAACCACACTCTTTCAATACAATATTAATATGACAAGGAATATAAAAGCAGAATTGGAGACCTCTAGGTGAAAATATGGCAAAATGCACACATGATACAGGACTTCTACAATTTTATAAGTTTAACAAATTAGCATATGTAACAATAGTGTCCAATTAAAAGAGCACTTAGTTAAGTAATCTCCCCTTTTGGTTCTGCCCATTTGGAACCCCTCCTGGTTTCTAGCCTCATATTTATTATGTCTAGGATATGTGGTAAAAGGAAATAAGACATCCTTAGCTAAAGAGGCAGAAGTAAAAAAATATGCAGAAATGTAGCATAATATGTCCTAGAAGGTTATCTTATTGGTCTAAAATGTCGGGGGAAAGGGGTAGGAAAAGTACTGGAGCTACAGCCATGTGTCAGAAATCTACAAAGATACAAATATATGACAAATATATGAAAAGCTTAGGCATCCATGCCTATGCCCACAGTGACTTGCAAAGAAAAGAGAAATGTGCATGTCTTTTGAAACCCTATTCTGCCATGAATCTGAGCATGGAATTCCTCCTGAAGCCAGTGCAAGTACTTCACCTGTTTGCATAATGTGAGCTTGAGTAGGCATTCAAGCTTTTGACTTTGCTGAAGGTGAGACCCAGGAGAAGAAGCATCACATCTCTTCTTGTTCCAAAAATACAGTTTGTAGCTATGCTTAGTCAGGATTCAGAAAATCAGGCCACCTTCCTTAGGTGATTGCAGAATGACTGAAGTGCCTAAAATCAGGCAACCAACTCTGACAGTTCTGGCAGTGCTCTAAGCGGAAAGGACATATATCAACACTTTTTTTAGCTTTTCAGGTTAAGTTGGAGTCTGGCACTAATTAACATACTGAGTTAGTAGTATTCCCTGACTGAAAACTAAAGCCAAGCTCATAGTTGGGCAGATTTGATGTACTAACATCTAATGGCCTCTGATCTCCTACCAGTCTCACTTTCTGTCATTTCCTTTACTTCCTCATTATGACTGCTGGTTTATGTGATTGTGAGAGCAAAACTAACTGACCTTAGCTCTGCAAAGACGTACTTCTAAAAATCAGTGGTCTCAACCCATTGTGGGATCGAGTCCCTGGACTGACCACCTCAGTGGCAGACACCAGTGCCACTGTCAGCACTCTTTGTAGTAACTGGCCTTCTGAGTGAAATAATAAACTTGTGCTTTCCGGAGCAGTCCAGAGTCTTGTTTCTGCTGGTGCCACATGGCTCTCATGTTTGCTTTATGGTCTACATGTGGGTCTTACACAGAAGGTTTTTCCTGTCAAACCTAATTGTCACCATTTATGATATTGCCCTGAGTAACATGTGCATTTAGATACTCTTTTCATGTGTAATCTCAGTTAAGTTGTGATATTTATTATAACATATGTAGTACATGCTAATGATTTTTTGTTTACATTCTGCCAAAATGTAGACGTTAGAGTTAGACCTCCCAGGTCCAAAATCATCCTTGAGCAGACTGCTTGCTTCTTCAGAGGCAGGTATCAGAAAGAGGAAAGAACTGTCCAGAAAGACCATTTATATTAGAAATCTGCCAAGAGAGGGCTGTTAATCACAAGCAGAGCATGTCATTGCTAGTGATGTATTTTTATGCTATGGAACTCTAATCTGTATGTGTCATATTGACTTCTTGCTGCATGAATCATAAATTTTAAAAATCAGTCTTATGGTTTTGAGACGTAGCCAGCATTCCTAAGGCTAAACCTTTTTCATTGACGGAATCAAAATCCACAACCAAGGAACATTTTCCTCTCACTGTGAGAGCAATTGAAAGTGTTCAACATTTATCTTTTCACAAAGGAAGAGGCAACAGAACCTCTTAATGTGTCTTGTTATTGTGATCATCTGGAAATGATTGCCAGACGTTTCCTTTTGATATAGTAATGAAGTGATCTGTATTTAAATTTTATAGAGAGAATTTTATTCTAGTGTGATAGAGATTTATTTTCCACTTAAAGACTCAAAACAGTGTAAGCACGTTTTTGATTTTTTTGGGTTTTTTTACTATGGTATATTTTTGCTTTAAAATTTAAAACAAAACAAAAAAAAAGGTTTGGCCTTATCACAAAGTTTTAGTATAGATGTTAGCAAACGCAAAGAGTATGCATTATTCGTGTGTATCCACATTGACTGATGTCGCCTTCAAAAAGCAATATTGTGCAGGTAATAAGTTGTTTGTGACTGTCCATTGCACAGTTTACCTTCTTTAAAAGCTAACCTTGTTTATGCACAAGACAATCAAATGTAAATCTACATCAGCACCCAGGTGTGGATTAAATTTATGTAAATTACTGAGCACAATGTAAAACATTAAAAGACACTTTATTTAATTACACATTTAATGTTGGTAAAGATAGTATCGGGGCATGAACTAGCTGACATACTGTAATTTCTTTTTCTCTTTTCCTACTTCCTTAGCACTCTACAGTTTCAGTTTGCTCATAAATACATCAAATTAGTCATTCATAATTTTTTAAAAGAGGAGGGTGGTTTGGGTTGTTTATTTGTTTTTATGAAGTTGATTGGGAGGACTTACTACTTTGTCTACGAGGTTTGTGGGTTTTGCTTATTTGTTTTATTTTTTATATCAGTTTCATGCCCTGAGGGTAAGACAAACATTACACCGTACAGTAAAAAACAAAGTACCTTGGATGATGTATTTTTTTGCAAACAGTGTTAAGAGTTATGCTAGATTGGTAATATTTTTTCAGCCTAAAATATATTAAAAAAATCTGTGATCACAAATGTTTTAAACTATCTAAAGAGAAAATTTGTATATTTGGGGAAGAAAATAATTTTTACATAGCTTTTGTATGCAGATATTAAAATGTAATTATGAATATAGTGGGCATAGATAACTGTGTAAGCTTAAATTCTAAAAAAGAAAAAGCTTATAACTGAAAAGTAGTCCTGGTGTCTCTGTCTTTTTGTTGTAGGCTCTTTTGTCAGCTCTGTTTCACACTTCCAAGCCACTGGAATGGGAAAAGTAGGACCTAAAGCACAATGTTTTATCAGCTCTAACCTGTTCATATTTCTGTGCTTCTGCATCCCTTTCATCACTTACCTCATATCTTATCTCCTCTCCTCCCTTCCCTTGGGCAGCCAACCAAAGATTTTCACTTCCTCACTCTTCACAGCAGCCAACCTTAATTTACTCCAGTGAACTGACTTTTGATTTATGTCTCACTCAATAACATTTTTTAAGGGAACACCCTTTATTTCCTTCTCCACTCCCAGTCTAAACAGGGATGATGTGACAGGAGCAATAAGCTTCCCATCTTTTCATACCTTCCATACTTTGATCTCCTACCTATTGGAGAAGATCTTCTCATTCAGATAATTTCTCTATTCTTACTTTCCTTTGCAATTCTTATTTCTCCTCCAGTTCTTTTACTTCTGCCTGGAAGAAAAGCCAGGCCTATTGCCTGGATCCAAAGTAATTTCTTGACCTGTCCCAGATTGCAAACCTATTTTGGGCTGTTGTTTCACGGTGATTTCCACAGGCATTTACTGGCTGGCTGCCAGCTCCTGCTCCTGGTCCCCTTCCACAGGAGGTGCTGGGAGCCTTCCCAGGGATGCTGAGCTCCCTGAGCTCTCTCTGTCTGGCACAATTGGCTTCATGTCCCTGGGGAGTGCTGGGGCAGCAGCTCCAGGGTTTGTTCCCACTGTGGAAAGAGGGGCTGCCTTCAGAGGCAGGAGCTGAATGTGAGGAGCCAGAGGGAAAGGCAGAGTGAACTCCCTGCTGTGCCTTAAATGGAATCCCTTCAAGCACTCCAGTTCAGACACCCATGTGGGGAAGCCTTGCCAAAGCCTCTGCTGGGTTTGTACCGAGCAAGCAGCAACGTGGGTTGTTTTGGTCCCCCAGGACCAGCTCTGGAGCAAGGGATTAATTTGGTGTGTAAAAACTTGTTTACTGGATGTGAAGAAACAGTTCTGCTTCCACAGATGCCAGTGCTTTGGGTATAACATTTTCAGACTTCATTTGTAGTGGTGAAATCTGTTTTTCAAAAAGTAGTGCGATATCTGTGGATTCTGATTTGCTTCAGTGTCTATTCATCACTACAGAGAAGGATGTAAGAGATGGTAGCTCTTCCTCTGGAGCTCTGGCACTAAAGCATGAATGTGTTCTTGACTTGTTGTTTGCTGCCTCTTGCACACTGAGCCTGTTGGTGAGCACAGGTACAATTTGTTTGCCCACTTGGTGACAGTGGATGCGGGTTTTCTGTCCTTGAACACAGTCACATCTGAAGGATTTTCTCTGTGAACTTGGGAGTCTTAACAACAAACAAATGTGAGTCATACTCATGGTCACATGTGCTGTGTGGTATTCCCCACAGCATCAGTAGTTCTGAAATGAAGACTTGCATATGAAAAGTGACTGCAAACACATCCCCTTTGAAATAAAAAAAAAGGTTATGTACAAGAGTCTCTTAGTTCTGTTAATCATATTGCAGCCCTTCTTACTGTTTACCACATAGAGAGGACTGCTTTCCAGACTGAATCACAGAGCATCTTTCTCTCTTCTCATGCCTGTGCCTGGTGGAAGCACTGACCCTGCAGGTACTCCCACAAGCTGCCTTGGTACACACAATCATATGCCTGAAGTCCCTTAGAAAAATTAGGGGGAAAACCTGAGGAATCCCCTTTGTATCATTTGGGAGAGCTTTGAGACTTCTACGGTCAAGGAATACTGTGGGATCTTTAAGTAGAGGCCCCAAAGGATGTCTCCTGGGTCATCCTGACCTTGTAGTGCCTTGAAAAATTGGCACAACCTTGGAAAAGTGGTCTGAGCTCTGTACCCTGCTGTGCAGAACCAGAGTGGAACCTACAGGGAAAACAAGACAATTCCTAGTGGATTATATTTGGAAAACAGTGTAAAAAAGTAGAGAAAGATGTCAACAAATCAAAAGAAATACCCAGAATGAGTAATTTTCTGAATTTCATTGGAATTTGAATTTGCAAGAGGCTGTCTGAGTGGGTATGAGGCTAGCTTTAAGCAGTGTTTCTCTGAAAGGAATGTTCTAGTTACAAGAAATAAAAGCAGTTTTGCAAGATTCAAACAAAATCTGTATTTAAAAGGAAAAAAACATGTTACAGTAATTTCACGATTATAAGCCGCGCCTTTTTCATTGAAGAATCCAGCCTACCCCAGTAGTGCGGCTAATCATCAGGTGCGGCTTATCTATGGACAAATCCCAGTGAAGTGAGAGCCGGCCAGGGAGGGTGCCTGGGGCTGCCTTTAAAGGCTTCACTGGTCTATGAAAACTGTTGCAACTTGAGCACCTGAAACCAAACCCCGCACTGGCGCAATTCTGTTATTAACTCGTTACTTTGTTGCACATGGATCCTCACTTTAAAAAAAAAATGCGGCTTATATTCAGGTGCGGCTTATATATGGACAAATCCCATGGTCTACCCAGCTACCCGGATGTGTGGCTTATAATCAGGTGCGGCTTATAATTGTAAAATTACTGTATATGTGGCTGCAAGGTCTTTGGTATCTCACTGCCCAGAGATAGGAACAAAAAGGGGAAGAAGTTGTCTTTGCTGGGATAACCATAGAGGAAGAAAGATTCACTGCCTGATGTAACATTTGACGTGGAAATGAAAGGTGGGACATTTTGCAGAGACTTCCAAAGAAATGGTGGAGCAAACAGGGTAGTTTTTTTTCCTGAATGCCAGAGCACAAACCAAAACTGCTGAGCTCTCCTTCTTACCGATGTGAACTCCTTGCTCTCTGTGCCCACATCCTGGCTCTAGCCCTGAGACTCCCCCTGGAACTGAAGAACTGAGCTGGCTCAATTGGGTGCCTTGGAGGTGAAGCCCATCTTTGTGACTGCCTGGGCATTGAACAAGGCACTTTTCCATTCAGTCAGTGCCTGCTTTGTCTATCTTGTGTTGATCACCTCAGTCCTAGACACTGCTTTCTTCCAGAGAGAGCAGAGAGCTCTTCCAGAGCTCCCACTAATGGCCTGTGAAGGCAGGTCCTGACATCCATCGAGCATTCCAGAGAGGCAGGTGTGGAGAAGGAATGTGCCCCAGAGGCATGAGCCTCCCCTGGAAGTCCTGCTGACACCAGAGATGGGATGAAGGGGCAGCAGAACAGACTCACTCTGTAGGTCAGGAACGACAGAGATGGAGTGACGGTCACAAAGGTCTGCCTGGAGGAAATGGGTGGTGACAACAGGGACAGGTCTGTGTCTCCAAAGCCTGTTGCAAAGATCAGGAGCTGAGTGTTTGTTGTCAGAACTCTGTAGTGATAAAACAGACATCTGCTGGTTCTAAAATCCCAACATTCACTTGTTTGTTCTCCTCAGCAGTATCCTGTCACGGGAGTTTGTAAATTTGTACTGCTGCCAAGGCCCAAGGGAGAACTGAGAGATTATGGGGAAAGGAAGCTGTTCCATCCAGAAAGAGAGGGAGTTGAGCTCCCTGCAGACTGCACATGTGCACAGCTTTGCACTCAACACAGGGCTAAAAATCTAATCTGGGCCATGCCATTTCCAGGCTATATCCCTAAAGCCCTGTCTTGAAAAAGAGGTGCTGATTGCCCTGTAAATCAAAGGTCCTCCAGGGCAGATCATTTTGGG
>VRYO01002734.1:38823778-38839812 GCA_009812075.1 Sialia sialis | reverse complement strand
GCCTTGGCAGTTAAATGCACCTACACTCCATTATTACCACACATGTTTTTTCCTGAACTGGTCATGATGACAGTACTTCAACTTCAAAATAAACCTCACAATATCATCCCTTTTTTATGGTGGAAAATAAGGTGTTTGTAAGGATTTTAACCAGGAGATGTCATGACTAGATAGGTGTGTAGGCCAGCAGAAGAGGTTGGACTAATACTCCAGGTTTCAAAATCATTTTTATAACCTGTGATGCTGCACTTTTATCCATCCACAGCTCCAGGAGATTGACCCCAGTAACATTTTCATTTTCATCAAGGAAATAATAATTTTTCCCCTTCTTCTGGGCTTCATGAGAGACTTAGGAGATGTTTGCCTTCCTCAGAGCCAAGATGCTTGACTTCTTCAAAGTCAGGTGAGCACCTCTCAGCTCTTGACATTTGTATCTGCTGCAGATGAAATTCTCTTCCTATTCAAAGTGTATTTTAAGCAGAGAGGTTGATCAAGAAGGGGGAGAACATATCTGCACTGGCCATTTCACCTTTGTTCCTACACATCACCCATATGCACACACTGATTCTTGGGCATTTTCCTTTCCAGGGTGCCATAGTACCTGCTGCCCTTGGATCAGAGGTCAGGTGCCAAGGGCAGGTAAGAAGGAGAATTGTTCTGGGTGGGTACCAGTGCTCTCCAGAGACTGGAAATACCATCACTCTAGAAGTACTGCAAAAGTACATTCTTTGTGAGAGGGTGCAGATTTTCCTTGTTGCATTGGTTAAGCGTCAGTTATGAAAACCTTGCTGTTCTTTCCTTTTGCAACCTGTGAGTTAGCTCAGGACTGAATTATTCTTGGACCAGATTTGGAGTAGTCTAGCTCTGACCATAAGAACATATTCTGAGCTTTAATTCACTTGGCACTTAGTTTAGAAGTTGACCTAATATAATTGCATTAAGAAATCTGTTCCCTCTAAGTATCCATCATGTTCCTGAAATGGGTCCTGACTAGTCTGTACCAAGTTTTCCCTTTTTTTTTTTTTTTACTCTGTCACTTTAGGCCCACTGGATGGAATAATTTTTGCACAACGCAAACTAACTGATGGCTAATAATAAGACCCAAGACTTGAAGTGGCTTTTGAAATTCCACTTCTTGAAAACAGACGTTGAAAAAACCCCTCCATTTCTCTTCTCTGTATAAATCTCTGTGTAAATCTCTGTTCCTTATCTAGTACAGAAATATTTCCTACTGCTTCTGCATTGGACCATCAGTATTTTAATGATTTTTAAGTGCAAATGGGGGTAACAAACAGATGACAACTATAACCTATTACAAGTAAGCAGAGAGAGAAGGGATAGCTTAAGGTTTGTTTTATTTAAGGAGCTCATCTAACTGATGATGATGTGTTTGGGTCCAGGCTTAAAAGCTGTTAAAGTTGTTCAGAGATCAAGTGGATATAGAAAAAAAATTTTACTTGCGTATAAGTCAGTGATCCCCAAAATATATTTTAGTAGGAATATTTCTGAATAAAACATGTATTTTTTTTTTCAGAAGTGGAGATAACAACATTGAAAAGTGATGTACTTGTCTAACAAAAAGTGAGAGAACTTTGGGCTTTCGAACCAGTTTTACTCTGCACAGAGCCTGTGTAAGGGGCAAAAGCCCCAAACTGGGCTTTGCAAAGCATCTCATTTGGTTGGAAAGCCAACTTTCTAGCTAACCCAGTTTGAAAAACTATGTTCCAACTGTAGGTTCAATGCACATACACAAATGAAGCTACAAAATAAAGTGCTTTTTACTGAGCCCTGATTTTGTGGCAGAAGCCTAGCACACTGAATGCCTGGTCAAACCCTACCAGCTGTAAAGCAGGGCAGAGTGTTGGCACCTCTGTTGTTTAAAATGTCAGGACTCTTCCCACATGGAAAAAGTGGTGCATTATGCTGTCAATGTTGATTTTGCAGCTAGACAATAAGTGGTAGCTTGTGTGACAGACAGGCTGATGAATAGATTCAGGGGGCCATTTATCATCTAAAATGTCTGCTGAGAAATATCCCCTGGCTGTCAGTCTGGAGGGACCAGGGTTCCTGTCAGAGCCTTTGTAAGCACCAGGGTGGTTTTGGTCTGATTCTGCACAGTCTTCTTTGAACTGCTCCGTGGTTCTTACAGCGCACACCTGGTGAAGACATGCATGAGGGAGGGAGGAGTTTTTGCTCCCTGCAAATCATATCCTATTCACAACAATCATTAGTTGCACTCCTTGTAACTGGGCCATGAAGACAGGCTGAGCTTGTCCCTTTGAAGAGTCTGGGCAGAGAGGTGCACTGAAAGCACTGGTAGTTGTTTCCTTTGAATCTTCATTTGTGAATGCACACTGGGCGGTTTGGAAGACAGCATTTCAAACTGGTTTAGAGAGAAAGCTGGTTTTCCAACTAAAAAAAAGCATTCTTCTTTCCATCAACTTCCTTGATTCTGCAGTTCAGGTATTCTTTTTCAGATACAGCATTGCAGTTTATCCTGGGACTGCAGCATGGGCATCAAACCCCAGAAACACCTTCAGCTGGAGCAAAGCAAAACTAGCTTTGGAAATATCCTAGCCTGTAGGATCCTTATTTCCTCAGCCAGGCTGCCTCTCTCATTCCTTCTCACCTGGCCTATGTGCACAATGCCACAAACTGTTTAATGAGCTTCAAACTCCATAGACCCCTCCCCTGCAGCAGAATGGGGACACATGGAATCCACACCATCTGCTGATAGAAAGCATCTCTGCCATTCCTGATCAACTTCGGGAGAGCAAATGAAAGCTTCTCTCTCAACTATTATCTTCCCCAATGTACTTTGCCAAAACTGCAAAAGTCAAAGAAAGGAGAAAAATCCAGCTAATCTAAACTACAGCAAACCTCCAGTCAAGGAGCTTGCCAGACTGGCGAACAGGTTACACAAATTACTGACTTGTATTTACCCTTCTGCGTCCTCCCCTCAGTCATTTGATTTCACAAGTTTTTCTGGGGAGATTGTAGATTAAATAGATGAGCTTTGCCCAAACCAGTAGCAAAAAGTACCGGAGAGCCTCAAGTGAAAAACAGGAAGCTTCTACACCACAGGAATCCTGAATGTTCAGTTTAAAGAGGATTCACTGATTGGAAAATGCTAAATATTGACTTGAGGGCAATAAGAATGATGAATGTTCAGAAAGGAGGATGTGACATCCATTTAAATAAAGAACAGAATGAAAAAAGGAGAAGTAGCCCAGCTAAAAATCTTATTTTGCACTTTGGGAGGGGAAATCTAAAATTATATAACTATGCAAAAACCATAGGAAAGGTTTTTAAGGCTCCACAAGCTAAGGAGCTCCACTGAATCCTGAGTTTAATATGGCCTCTAAAGCTTGAAAAGGAATGTTAAAGTCATTCCCAAAAGGCCAGAAAATGTCCATTTACTTTCTTCTGAATATTAAACAGACTCTCCAGACATGGGAATAGACTTCAAGTACCTGCCACAGCCCCAGTCATTGCTGCCTCCTCCCTTTTCATCCCTCAGGCTGAGCTGAGGGCTGGAGTTCGTGGTGGGCAGCCCTGAGCTCTTCACCAGCCCCATTGGGTGCCCAGCTGGCTGCTCGGCAGGAGGCTGGCTGTGGCTCAGGATGTGGGCTCTGGTTTACAGGAACAGAGGCTCCTGCACAGTTCTTGCACAGCCTGGAGCAAGGGTCTGGCACTGCACTGACTAGGAGCAGCACTTTGTCCCCTTCCTGTGGCCAAGATGTTTGCGCTTGGCTACCCTGGTCAAGGGGACTGAAATGGGCAGGAGAGTTGGGAAAGGAGTGACTGCCACACTACATTGTTTTAGAAACCTTCCAGAGTCAGGCTGAAGGCTGGAACACACAGCTATTTCTAGGTCTCTAGGTCTTTGATCTTAGAATCATTAAGGTTGCAAAAGACCTCTAAGACCATCAAGTTCAGCTGTTAACGCTGCACTGCCAAGACCATCATTAAACCACATCCCAAAATGCCATATCTGCATGTCCTTTGGTCACAAGAATGGTGCTTCTACTGCTTTCTTGACCAGCTTGTTCCACTGTCTGACCACCCCTTCAGTGAAGAAATTTTACCAAATGTCCCATCCAAACCTCCTCCAGTGCAACTCAAAGCCATCTCCCATTGCCCCATTGCTTGCTAGCTGGAAGAAAAGAGTGACACAGAATCACAGAGTCCTGAGGTTGGAAAAGGCCTCTGAGATCATCAAGCCCAACAGAGGAGCCTACCTGAAGCCCGAACTCGGGATTCTTCCTGATCTGACACCGCTCACCCCATCCCATCACTGCCCCCAAGAGACGCAGACAGTCTGGAGTTCCTGCGCCAGATCCTGGTGTGTTCAGCCCCACAGGGACCACACAGGAATACTTTTCATCTATTCCCCCTTCAACAAACCAAGTAAGTGCCACCAAGGCAGAAACACATTCCCCAAATTGTGGGGGAGCCCAAACAGGCCTAGCACATATAGGAGAATCTCCAGCCTGAACAGCAACCCTGTGAGCCTCCCTGGCCCCTGTGGCCAGCTGTGGGACTGTTCCTCCTATCCAGGGCACAGATCCCAGCCCTGCTGCCAGCTTCAGCCACGCGTGATGGGAAAGTAAGGCCATCAACTTGCTGGTTGAAAATAATTCCTACCTAGCTTGTGCCATCACAGGGCACCTTTCCAGCTATTCCAGGTATGCAGAACCAATGATCCATTTTCATCTTGCCTCTACTCCGACTTCCAGCATTAAGAGAGACAATGCTGTCCTTCTGTACATAGAAAAGTCAAGCCTTTATTTCACATACTCCCATTTTTTTGTTTGGTCTGTGCCAATTTCCATCTCTAACTTAATTCTGCTTTGCTATAAAATGTGATGTGTTGTTTAACTTTGACTTGTTCTATTTGCTTTCCTTGGTAAAGATAACACAGTAATTTTTAATTCTTCATAAAAATCTTATTGCTGCCCATAGTAATAGGTTAAATTGTTCATGACATATAATTTGCTTTTATGTTCATGTGATCATCCACCTTGAAAGAGTGGGACTTGCACAGAAATAATTGAGTAAATTAATTACCTTGGAAAGCAAATGTCCAATATGCTTGTGTACTTGGACTTTATATCTAAAATCTGTAACACAAGCAGTTCTTGCTCTTTCTCACCTTTCTGTAGGATAAAGTAGCAGCTGTTACAACCAGACTGTGTGCCAGTGTCTTGAGAATCATGACCATCATCTTCCCCAGTGTGCCATGGAAGCACAGGGCCTTCCAAGTCAGCACTAAACCACAGTCCTCAGTGCTCTGATGGGGGACTCTGCCTTCTCTCCTCTGTCCTGCTTCCAAGATACACACAGAGCACAGAGTGAGCCAGCCTTTTCTGGCAGGTAAGGTCCCTTACCTAGAGCTCTCCTATTCTTTCAGTATATTTTGAAGAACAGCAGCAGACTGGAGCCAACTGATAGTCTGTTCCCAATGTGTAGGATCTGACAGGTCTGAAAAAGGTATGGAAAAACAGGAAAGACTTTGTTTATATGCCAGGACAAGTCCACAAAAGTAGGCCTGTCATCTCTCCTTATCTCACTGGTTCAGAGCAATTCAGTGCAGAGAAAAATTATGTAATGAAAAGATATAAACATGCTAGAGAGGACACATACTCTGGAACAGTTTGCCCAAAGAAATTGTGGATGCCCCACCCTTGGAAGTGTTCAAGGACAGGTTGGATGGGGCTCTGAGCAACCTGGTCTAGTGAAAGGTGTTCCTGCCCACAGCAGAGGGGTTGGATCTTTGAGGATCCTTTCAACCCAGGCCATCCTGTGATTTTATTATCTTGGCAATAGCTCCTGATCATTGAAGGTCAAGATGGCAGAGAGAAATGCAAGTTCCCTGAACTCTGCTACAGAAATTATAGTAAATATAACACAAAATCAGAAGCCAGAGAAGCTTTTATTTAATCGCACTTCCTTAATTAAAATGTCCCTTACATGTGGTCAGGAAAAGAAACATGGTAATGTAAGCACAGTGTAGAGAAGGTTTTTATAGTTTAGCATCCTCTAATTTTTTCTTCATAGGATGGTCTGTCTGTTATGATATAAATACCTTCTGTCCTTTCTTACTTGTATTAAGAGAAATTAAAAGAAATGGGAAAAATGTCAAGTATATTTTAAAAACCTTACATCAGTAGCAGGATTTCATCAGTTTAACATCAGCTTAGCAACAGTTTAGCATCAACATTCTGAACTTGTTAAAACTACACAAAACCAAAAAGCTTTTGGTTGCATCTTACATGTCTGCATATAAATTCCCAAGTGTATCTCAACTTCATTTATATCCTATTTCAATGCATGGTAGTGACTGTTTTCTCCACTGGCAAGGCTATGACAGAATAACTAAGAGCAAAATTGTAAAAAGTTCGATTTCTCAAAACATTTACGTCCTCTGATTCCCATCTTTCTTTCTCCAATCTGTTGTTTTAAAATCCTGACCTGGAGAGCTTTTCCACTCATCCGGCGTTTTCCATTTGCAGAGAAATCTGGCTCCACCAAGTGACAATTGTGGTGATTGCTGGTCTGCACCTGCAGCTAAAATAATAAAAATCTGGCGCTAGGTCACACAGCCAGCCAGTGCATCAAATTGTCATGGGACAGCTTTCAACTCCAGCAGTTTTAGACTGTAGGATTTCTTTTAACTCATGTAATGCTAATGTGGACACAGAGCATTGTCATTGATATTCTTGGTCTTTGTTGCACTGCACTGTGCCACCAGCATCCAGGTTTCTGTGTGCATCCATAATGGATAGTTTAAAGGCATACATTCCATGGAGGAGTTCAGAAAAAGTGAAGTGCAAATATACATTTTGTTGTCTATTTTTCTCTTTTCACCACATATATAATACATATATTAGCAGTGCCATGTGATGAGGATATATCAGTGGCATTCTAGCTTTTTTCTGAACTTAGACCAGCATATGCTAAAGTATAAATAATAAATCTTGCCTGTAGCAGAACAAGCAACAGTTTCTCATCTATATAATAACCTCTGTGTGTATTTTCTTATTTTTAATTTCCTCCATAAATAGATGAGAAAGTTCATTCATTTTTCACTTACCGATTTGCACTAAACTGGTGAATAACCAAAAGTAGTAAAAATCTTGACATCTTTTCATTGCCACTTTTTATGGTATCACCATTTTAAAGGGGGATTTTTGCATCTGCAACAAAGATCCAGCAGAAATGTTATATTTCCAGTTATAATCTGAAGAATTTGATCATGTCAGCAATAAAATTAGCAAAAAAAATTAGCATTGGACAGGACATTTCAGATCCACCTTGTTGCTCAGCTGGGAAAAGAAACTTTCTGACTTAAAATCACTATATGCAGTCCATGGTGGTGCTGTATGTTGACCTCTACACCATGTGTTACACAACACAGTGTAGCTTGAGCTCCAAACTCCTATGAGAAGTGTCTGGAATGCTGCCAGAACCACAGCTCTGATTCCTTTGATTTAATATAACTCTACCCCAGACTTAGTAGAGTGAGATCAAACCTGACTTGAAGATTTATCTTTGAATTCTCTGATTCTAGTCACTGTAACAACTGTTTTGCCATATGAATAAACTTACCTGCAATAAACTAATATTGTTAACAGATACAATATAGCATCATCTTCATAGAGAGAACCATCAACTTACAGTAGAGAGTCACTTGAGCTGGAAGTATTGACTATTTGGGGGAATATGCCCAGCTGTTGGGGTAAAAAACAGTGGAAGGTTTGGGAGGTGTTAGGATGAAGGTAATTGTACAGTATCATAAAACCATTACTGTGTTGGGCACTTGTTCCATTCCATCCGGTGGAATCCCACTTTTGCCCAAGCTTGTGGGGCTTTTTGTCTTTGGGAGGAGGCTGGTAGGTGTTTGGAGGACCTAGGAAGAATGAATAGGGGGACAAAAAGGAGAGTGGGGGAAAGAAGAAGGAAAACTGAAATGCTGGTTGGGCTTTCTGTGGCATTAGGAACTAAAGTGAAGGCTTTAATTAACTACAGTAATTTCACAACTGTAAGGCACATCCTTTTGACTAAAATTTTGATTGAAAACCAAAAGTGCGCCTTATAATCCAGTGCACCTTATATATGGACAAAGTTCAGAAATTTGCCAACCCAGAAGTGCGAGCCGCAAGAGCCGGCAGCCGTGAGAGCCGGGAGCCGAGCTGTGCGCCACGAGAGCCGCAGAAGCCAGCGCTGGGGGCAGTAGTTCTGGGGCCTGCGGCACAGGGAGGGTGCCTGGGGCTGCGTTTAAAGGCTACACCGATCCGTGAAAAATGTTTTCAAATTGAGCACCTGCCAGTAAACCCCGTGATCACCCGACTCTGTTACTAATTCATTACTTTGTTGCGCGTGGATCCTCACTGTGGGGGGAAAAGTGCGCTTTATAGTCCAGTGCGCCTTATAGTTGTGAAATTATTGTAAATTAATTTACAGCATTGTAAGAGCATGCAGACAAAGCTAGTGACTTTGAGCTGAAGGAAAAAAAACCTCAGAACTTTTTAAGGACTGGGTACACATAAATGACTGCTGTTTCCATTCTCAGTACATGAGAGGCTTCTTTAGTTTGAAATATGTCCCTGCCCACAGCAGAGACTGGGACTAGGTGATCTTTAAAGGTCCCTTGCAACCCAAACCATTCTATGATTCTGTGTTCCTATGTTTTGAGTAAGAACCTTTTATTAACTTGTATTTATATTTGAAAATTCTACACAATACACTTATCCTTCTGATTGCAACTTGTTTGCTGCCTTAAAAATGTTGTTATTCATTAAATTCTACCTTTTTTCCTTGGAAAATTTCTATGATGAGCTACCTAAGATGGTTAAACACTTGGATGTGAAATCCAAGGTTGATAGTAACAGAAATGAGACTTCTCATTTTATTTGAGGTCTGCCAGCAGTCTGACAATGCTGTTTCCATAATGAAAATGACTCCAGACAAAAGTAAACAAATCTAAGTAGAAATTAGGCATTGTTTCTACAAAGTAATTGCTGCTTTTGAAGTAATCATGAAGCAATTGTCACTTATTATCATAAAGGGTGCATTAATGTCAGTAAAGGATAGACCTTTTGGATGGAGATGCCTAGCAGAACAGAAGAATTTGAAGATAGGTTTTCTTGTATCTGCAGTCTATTTTTATTATCTACTGAGTAGTCCAATAGAGACAACTATTGTTCTGTGGTGCAATTAGTATTTATGTAATCAACAGCTGTTACAAAGTAAAAGATTTAGAAAACCTATTTAGAAAAACAGATGTGGCCTGCAGCTAAAATTCCCAAACTGCAGTAGTTTGGAAGAATTCTCCATCAGTAGTACATTTATTAGTTCCTTTCTGGAGGATGTCATTAAACAGAGATTGTTTAGTAACTATATGTTGGCCCATCCAAGTCTTTCTAGAAAGGTCCTAACACTTTAGTTGTTTACAGGTTTCAAATATGATGAAAATTCCTTTTTTTTTTTTTTTTTTTTTTTTTATGGCTTGTTTTCAGTTATAAGGGTGTGCAGCAAGT
Source organism: Sialia sialis (assembly GCA_009812075.1). Taxonomy (NCBI): domain Eukaryota; kingdom Metazoa; phylum Chordata; class Aves; order Passeriformes; family Turdidae; genus Sialia; species Sialia sialis. Next base: position 38,830,270 of record VRYO01002734.1, on the reverse strand, counting down.
TCTTGTCTGCACAAAATAGTGTCAGAGCTGAGAGATACTTTTTTTTTGAGTGAAGAGAGGCCATTTTACAGTATGTTACCAAAAAAACTGTCCACTGGGCATCCCTGTTTAAATGATAACTGAATTCAGGAAGCACTGGATGTGTGTGGCCTGGACCATTAGGAGACAGCAGATTCAATGGGAGAGTTGTGTAATTTGGGGGACAATTGGACTTAAAAGGCTAGAGAAGTGCATAAAATTCCTATTTTCCCAAGATATATCCAGGATGAAGCAACTGGAAGGACAGATTGATTGATCTCAAGAATGTCAGTATAAAAGTTTATTTAATCTTAACTGAAAGCTGCTTGTGTGGCATACAGCTGGGAGTTCCTGTCTGGCACCTTCTCAGACACAGTCTTTTAAGATCCTTGTTGGCCTGAATCATCCTAAGTGCTCAGTGATCCATCATACCTTAAGTTTTTTAATAGGAGAAACTTCTGAGCCACTTTCTGGTGTTGTCAAAAGCACTTCATCATTGCAGCACAGTGAATGCACATAATTGTCCCAGAAAGTGAAGACCCAGCAGCTCCAAAAGGCATGTGAATTGTGCACTTGCCATCTCTCAAGAGGCAAGTGTTGAAAGAAATCTACTTAGTGAAATTAAGCTGAAAATTAGGTGCATCAGCTATCTTTAAATGCAGTCTTGGAAGAAGAAGTATTTATATATGAAAAATGTATTCTTAATTAAAACCAGAACAGAATGATTGGTAAGGGCAATACAAAAGAGTTCAAGTAGAAAAAGACTTCTTGAATTGCCAAATGTGTTTCGTGGTGTACTACCTTTTAGAAAAGGTTTCCTCATTCAGATGTTATCTCTGTTCCCATATTCCTTTGCAATTTGGAATTATTCTCCAGTTCTTTTACTCCCACCTGAAAAATCCAAAGTAACTTCTTGGCCTGTCCCAGATTGCAAACCTATTTTGGGCTGTTGTTTCACGGTGATTTCCACAGGCATTTACTGGCTGGCTGCCAGCTCCTGCTCCTGGTCCCCTTCCACAGGAGGTGCTGGGAGCCTTCCCAGGGATGCTGAGCTCCCTGAGCTCTCTCTGTCTGGCACAATTGGCTTCATGTCCCTGGGGAGTGCTGGGGCAGCAGCTCCAGGGTTTGTTCCCACTGTGGAAAGAGGGGCTGCCTTCAGAGGCAGGAGCTGAATGTGAGGAGCCAGAGGGAAAGGCAGAGTGAACTCCCTGCTGTGCCTTAAATGGAATCCCTTCAAGCACTCCAGTTCAGACACCCATGTGGGGAAGCCTTGCCAAAGCCTCTGCTGGGTTTGCACCAAGGACCAGCTCTGGAACAAGGAATTAAACTGATGTGTAAAATCTTGTTTACTGGATGTGAAGAAACAGTTCTGCTCCCACAAATTCCAGTGCTCTGGCTGGGACATTTTCAGCACCAAAGTGTGTAGTAGTAAAGTGTGTGTTTTTTAAAAAATAGCATAAGGATGTCTGTTGAGGTTTCCAGAATGTGTCAGAGCAAGTCTGCCACCCCACTGTGCAGCAAAAGGTACTTGAAATGGATGGCAAAAGCGTGGGGAAAGAGCTACAGCCTGTACTTGGATTGTGTATATCAAGTTTCACAGCACAGTTAGTCCCATCCCAGACTTAACTCTGCTGACCTGGAGGGCAAACTGGGACATCAGCAAGTGTTGTGAGGCTTGGGACATTTTGAAGGGCAGACAGAAGAGGGACTGAAGCTAATGACGGCTAGTGACCCATGGGAGGTTTGGCCAGCAGTAGCTAGCGTCTCCCAGGCTTTCTCCATTGCCCTGTAAATCAAAGGTCCTCCAGGGCAGATCATTTTGGGAGCCAAGGACAGCTTCAGCTCCCAGGCTGCCCTGTGCTGAAATCAAGATAACACATCAGGCTGGGAATATCCATAGTGAAATCCCCACATGCCTTGAGCAGCTGACAGGCACACTGCCCTGTGAGCCTGGAGCTGCTGGAGCTGTGCTCCAGCTCCAGCACCAGAGCTTGGCTGCTGCTCTGAACCCAGGGCAGAAAGGACACCTGGAGTCCACTTGGGGTGTGAGCTGTGGGATTCTTCTTGATTTCATTTTTGTTTCAAGTTCTGTTAAATAAATCAGTAGTGAAACCAGTCAATCACCTGATGTTAATGATAGCTTGTCACATTTCTAGCTGTGCTGATGTGATCAGATTTGCCTCTAGCCTTGGCAGCTAAATGCACCTACACTCCATTATTACCATGAGTGTACTTCTTCCTGAGCTGGTCATGATGACAGTGTTTTCAACTTTAGAGCATACTAACAACATTCCTCATGTTTGCTTTTTTCATTGGAAAATGGTAGGTAATGAGGATTTTAACCAGGCGATGTCAAGACCAGATAGGTGTCTGGGCCAGGAGAAGAGGCTGGACTAATAATACAGGTTCCAGAATTGTTTTCACCAGCCAGCAACTGCAGTTCTGCACTTTCAAAGTGCTATTACAGGACTAGTTTTGTAATTCTCCTGATGTTCTGATTAAGAATTCTTCTCTTTATTTTTTTTTTGTGAGCGTCAAAAGAGACTTGGATGATGCTTACAGCAGAGGTGCTCCATCCCTATAATCATCTTGGTGGCCCTCCTCTGGACTTGCTCCAACAGGTTGATGTGGATCCATCCTACAATAAAACTACTACACTTGCAAAAATGTGCGTTCTTTGTGGGGTAAAGGTTGCCTGTCGCTTTACAAAAAAGGCAAAGGAAGTAGAAGTGTGGATGTTCGGGAAGCCTGACTTATCCTTGACACAATGCTGTGATTTGTGACTAGAAGGCTGGGTGCTTGATCAGACCATGGCAGCTGTAGGGCAGAACATTTGCACCTCCATCATTCAGAATGTTCTTCTCCATGAAATGGTCAGATCATTGTTCTGTAAGAGATTTTGTGCAGCACAAACAAGAGCTTTTGTGACACAAATACCAATACAGGGGAACCATTTATCATCTAAAGTCTCCCTGCTCTGAAATACAGCCTGACTACAATTCCTAACACATCTGGTCTCCTGTCAGATCTTCTGTAGGTCCAGGGTGATATCAGTCCAATTCTGTCCAGATTTTTTCCATGGTCCATGTTTCTTGTGGCACACAGCTGGTGTGGATATCATGGGCTGCCTGAAAATCACGTAGTATTTTTTACATCTGCAGTCATACATGACTGTGCCCTTACCTGCCTTTGAAGTGACTGAGCAGGTCATCAGAAACCACTGGGAATGGCAAGGGCAATGGCGAGACATGACAGGCTTCCAGGGAGTGAAGAGATAGATCTGTTCCTGCCCCTCACTGCCCCTCATGAGGATGCTGAAAACCACAATGAGGTCTCCTCTCAGTCTCCTCCTCTCCAGACTGAACAAACCAAGTGGCCTCAGCCACTCCTCATAAGACCAACTCCCCAGGCTCTTCACTATCCTTGCACATTCTCTAGTAGTTTAATATTTTTGTTTATGTTGCAATGCCTGAAACTGCACACACAGCTCAAGGTGAGACATTGAGAATATCTATACATCATTATCAGAAGTACATAATTTGGATATGGATCCAGCCAGATTATTATTGAAAAGGAAAAAGTAATTAGGGTTTTCTTGTTTATTTGGGAGGAGACTAGGGTGGAGAAAGGAGGATTGAAACATGGGAAAGGGCCTAATAGGTGATAATGACGTAAGCACAGCTGTCCATGGGTACCTGCCCTTCATCACAGTCTGGAGCAGGACAATTAGCCAAGCCTGTTTTGGGATCACACCACACATGTCTAGCTTGTTTCCAGAGCCAAGAGGCCCAGTGTGCATTCAGTTACCAGCAAGAGAACACCCAGGATGGACAAAATGAGCCTGCCATCATCACCATGTTGGTATCTGATGGTATCAACATCTCCCTGTCAGCCTAACATCACTACTTGTGACACAAATGTTGGTTACATTCTTCTTAACAGATTGATTGCCCTGCTTCAATATACTGTGTGTATTTTACTGACTCATCTTGGAAAAATTCTTATTACTCAGCCAAGATGTAATAGGGACAGAAATGTCAGTCTCCAGGCAGGGGCTGTAGGATAAAACCTGCAGTTGTCCCTTTGAGGACTCCAGAAATGCTCTGAGAAGCTCATACAGTTTTTATGTTGTTTTCTTTGGATCTTCAGGACTCAAGCTAATCTAAATTACTCCAAACTCCAGGGTAAGGAACTTACCAGACTATATGGTGAACAGGTTTCAGAAATTACTTCTTCATATTTATCCCTCTGATTTCACAAGGTTTTCTAGATTAAATAGAGATATTTTTTTCCTATGCCATTTTTTTGTATCTCTCTAGTACTTTTTAGTAGTAGAGAGTTATGCAAATTCAGAGTCCTACACCACAAAGATCTTGAATATCAGCTGAGCACTTGGGTCTTACAGCACATTGTGTTCTTAGCACCTGTTCATTTCTGCATCCTGTATCAGGTATTCTCCTCACAGCACTGCATTTCCAAAGCTGATCTTGCTCATTGCCCTGCTTCCCTGCTTGTCACAAAATGAGCACTGAAGGGGGAGGGCAAGGATATTGGTTCTGTCTCAAATATATGGTTTGTAAATGGGAGTCTAGGAATGTATCTCAGTGGGAGGTTCCTTGCTTAGAGGTTTCTTCATGTGCTTCAGTTCCTGGGACCCAACTAGCCCAAGTGAATTCTGTTCCCAGAGCTCCAACTTCTCTGCCTGCAGTTCTGGAGGCATATTCAGGGCTAAAGCCAGTGTCACCTCCTACCCACTTGTCCCTCACCTTGTTTTGACTTCTGGCTTGGGTTGTGCAGTACACTGTGGTTGGGTATAGACCCTGCTCAGCATTGAGAATGAGACAAGAAAGGGGTTGATGAAGATGGAACTGAAACTCAGGAGGTGCAAAATAATTCCCACCTTAGCCCAGGATCCTTTGTGTGATCTTGGGCATGGGTCTTAAGCTAAACTGTCTGCAAAAAGGAAATAACATAATTCTGCCTTCCTAGAGCACTGATGATATAGAAATAGCACAGTAACAAGAGTCATATTTACACCTTTTAGAGCAGTGTGGGACAGCCTGATCTCTTCCATACCTGTCACATTGAATGTCACCCTTTGTATACAACACTGTTGGCAATTGCCTGAGTCAGCTTTGCTTGTTTGAATGAATGCCTCTGGATGGTGGATTTAATACAGTTCATTTTATCAAGCCTTCCTAGGCTTTCTGACAGGGTAATTAATAGTAACACACACACAGCATTGGTAGGTTTTGTGTGCCTCTTATTGTGAAACACTTGTAATGATGAAACATTTTCTCCTGAAGTCTTGAGGACTGAGTCTATAGGGTGTTAATAAAATTAATTGAAAAGAATCCCAGGGAGGGCAAGACCTTTCCTTCTGGCAAGCACAGGTATTTTGCAAGTGGGAGTGCTGTTCTGACAGAGAAACAGAAGCAATGGAGTGAAAAACCTGCTGCTTTCCAGACAAAGAACAGCCTGGTCCTCGTTCTCCATTCACTTTTTAATGTCTACAGCAGACAGAAGTGTCTTAAACCCCTCCAATTCTGCCTTCTCAGTATCCTCCTGGCATGTAGGACATGGACTTGAGCCATGTGGAACAGAAAGCTTTCTCCTGCTCTGCTACACTTGGTGTTTTCTTCCACAGGTCAACTAATATAAATTCCACTGATATTTTCACTGTGATTTCTTTGGCTGTTGCATTAATGGATATGAATTAACACTGAGGAAGAAATGCTTATGAATTGTAGGTTCAGGATGTACTTCTCATTGCAGTAATTGATGTCTGAGAGTGCTGGCAGGATAAACTCTACAGTTCAGTCCAAGAACGAGTTTATTATTCTACCATTCAGGAGCCTGGATAAATTGTGGTCACAGGTTTTATCTCAGGAAAAGATTAGCCTCCTTAAGAGACCGGCATCTTCATGCCTAGTGTGAGACATAACACAGGAGTTGGTGGACGTTGGTGGAAAAACATGAGTTTTGATGGGAATTGAGTGTGTGTCAGCCCAGAGCCATTCTCTGATTTCTACTAGTGTCCAGAAAAGGACAGTAAAATTAATTCTCTGAAAACACCAGGAATATGAAAGAGGCATCAAGAATAAATGAGGAAGGACAAAGAAACACATAGGAACTATTTTTTTAATGCCAGTTTGTTAAGATGCCTGTAATTCTGCTTTCGTTCTCTCTCCTTGTTTTTATGTGCCCCTACTGATTTTTACCCTTCCCTCTCATCAGTGAGTTTTGATTCTTGGTGTTTTCTAGAGGAACTGAAATCTTAAGAGTGCTGGTTAAGAGGCCTCAGGTTAAAGAAGAGTGCTCAGTGCTTATTCAACAGAAAGGGTTCCATGTGGGATGGAGAGAAAAAAGGGAGAAAGCAGATGAATGCCCACATTGTGGAAGTGCATAATTTCAAGATTACCTGGAGTCACAGCTAATTACAGTAGTTTCACGAATATAAGCCGCACCTTTTTC
>VRYO01002734.1:38747107-38822778 GCA_009812075.1 Sialia sialis | reverse complement strand
TGTTATATTCTCATGATCAGACATGAAATATGCTCTTTAGCAGCAATGAATAAGGCCTGGGAAAATATGAACAACTATTCTAAGACTGCTGGACTGAAAAGATGAAGATAGGAGCTTCTGAGGAGGAAGAAAATGAGAATAGGAAAAGGAGATTAACAAACTATTTTAATACTTTAGGCCGCATATTAATTTTTTTATATATGTTCTATCTTGATAAGGATAATGAGGGTTGTTTACATTACTCAGGGGTGCCACACAGAAGAGCTGACAGGAAGGCTTAGAAAAAAGGAGGCTTCGTGGATGAACTACAGCTCCAAAGGTTCAAATTATGAGCTGCAGGGTATGCCAAGAGGCATGTGATCTTGTGCAGCTATGTAGTGGTTTTCAGGGATGTGTGGCATGCAAGTGGTAGTCTGAAGAGGCCTTTGGAGTCTGAAGAGGGATTTGGATGCTTTTGAACCTTGTCAATATTATTCCTGCACAAATCTGTTGTTTCAGAAAGTTCAGAGAAACAGATTACCTTTGAAGAGGCTTAAAACCAAACTGTCAGGTGTATTTTCTTTTTTTCATAATTTACCCCAGCCCTCAAAGTGTTGTACATATTCCACAGGTAAGGAAGGAGGCTGGGGGATAATTCAGCAATCTTCATGCACAATAGCAGCCTCAGCAGTAAGGCTTATGGGATCTATGATTTCCTACAGAAGGGTCAACTAAATAAAGAAATACAAGAAAGTGATGGTGTGGGAAAACTCATCTGTGTCTCCCTCAACTAGTTTGATCTCACTTTGCTGTTAATTTTTATATTTATATTTGTCATCCTTCTGAAGCACTTCTCATCACAATGGAAGCACAAATCATGATAATTAATGAGAGTGGCAGCCAAAAAAAAAAAAAGGGAACTAGCACTTCTTTGCCATAGTCAAGAGCTCTTGAAAAACTTGTCCTTGATGTTGTTTTGGCTGAACAAAAATTAGATGCATGATCACTATTAGGCTTGATTGACTGCATAATTCTTTCTATTACATTGATGAAAAGCACATGGCAGGAATTCATAGCCTTGTACAACTTCATTGCCACATACACATGTTGCTAAATAGCTGAGCATCTCCCTGACTTGGACATTTATCACGGAGGGCGTTGAAATGTCTGAGGTAGTCCACAATAGTTTTGGCATGATGGAGAACAAATCCTTCCTGTTGATGTAAAGTCTCTGTCAGGCACAGGATTAGGGCATGATATTATGAATCAGACAGTACAGATGGAGAACCTGTGAGCTCCAAACTCTTGGTGGCTTTCTTATACTCACCTACAATCATTCAGTGAGGCTGAATTTGAATAAGCCCCTTTTTGACTGAGATAGCAGCTCACACTGTTCACTGTGGGATGCTGTCCCCCTGGCCACACAGCAGCAGCCAGGTTCCAAGAGACCAGGAGGCTTCTCTAGTCACAAGGACACAGCAGTGCAGCTTGCAGATTCCCATGCCAGAACGGAAAGGTGCAACTAGCAAAGTTCTCAGCCTTGTGTGTCATTAAATTCATAACCTATCTGTCCTTCAGTGGTTGTTCCCCGACTCTCCCACAGCAGCCAAATGTTTTTCTTGTGGGCTCAGATATGACAGTGAGAGAGAAATAGAAATTTACTACCAGGGTTTATTTAGTTCCTTCTCCATGTTTAGATGAGAGATGATGAAAATGTCATCATCATGGCTCACTCACCACCAGCAGCAAAGTGATGCAAGGGGCTTAACAGGGACACACAGAGTCTGAAGGACAGATTTCTTTATGCACTTACTGCTCATCTCAGAGCTGAATCAGGGTTATATGTAAACAAGGAAGAAAATGAACTGGGTTTCCCCACAGCTAAAGATCAATGTAGTTTGAAGATTTTAAAATGCAAGACTGGTCCTGAAAATGCACTTACAACCTTTCTCTAAAAGCCTGCCATCATTCAGAGCTGCTGCCTTGGCAGGAGTTAAATGGAGCAGAACTGGGTTCTTGCCCTCCCACCTGAACAGATAATAGTCGAGATCTCTGGTACAGCAGCCTGGTGTTGAGTCAATAGGTAGAGAAACCAAAATACTTCAAATGGTTGGCAGCTTAAATAGCATGAAAGCTGTGGCTGACACAGCTGTGTCTATGGCATTACTGAGCTGCCAGCCCTATGCTGTTCAGTGCTTGGTAACCTTTTTTCTGGTCTTATGGCAAATCACCCCTTGATTCTTTTCCCCTCCTTGATCACTGTGTCTTTAATAAAATGCTGTTGATTCCTACTGGGGTCCCCAGGCACAAATCAGGTGCTCAGTGCAAATTCAAGTTGTCTTTGTGGCCAGTTCTTGAGTGTATCATGGGATGGTGGGGTGGAAGAGGCTGCAAGGGAAACTTTCATTAAAGAGGGGAAGGGTAGAGGATCAGCAACAAGCAAGGAAGTGTCAGTGGCAACAGCCCTGAGTCAGGCAAGCTGAATTGAAGCTGGCAGCCAGAAAAGGCAGGCAGGACACAGCAGGATGTGGGAGAGCCTGAAGCTGGCTGCACACCTGCCAGAGGGGAGGAAGGTCTCTGAAGAGAGGGGATAAGCATGGCTGGAGGTGCTATAAGATCAGAGCAGGGGTCTCTGCTCTTTGACCAGTCAGTGGCAGAGCAGGAACACAGTGAGCTGCAGAAGACATGAGGCAAACCTTGATGTTACCTCATCTGGCAAGGACAGGAGGTGCTGCTGGAGGTGGGACTTGAGAAGAGGCACAGCAGAGCTGGGTTCCTTTCTCTCAGCTGAAGTCCAGCCACAGCAGGCTCTAGTAGAATCCTCTTTGGCATATAAACACATTAAGAGCTGCTATTCATGGGAGGAGTGCAAACAACCCAAGGGGCTGGCTTGCAGCTCCCATCAGTTACTCATTAAACTCTATTTATACCTTCCTACACAAACACAGACCATTTTAAGCATCACAGGCTTGATGGCAATTAAAAAAGGGGATAGAGAGGAACAAAAATGTTTTCCTCTTTTCTGTCTTTGTTTTGTTCTCAGTTTTGCTGGCAGTCTCCATGTCCTGCCTCCCAGAAGTGATTTAAAGGTTATTTGATTATATGAGGACTGTTTTGTCTTACAGGACAAAACATCATCCCCTGGGAAACTTAGGAGATGCTCCTGCTGCAAGGTCATGCCTTCATGCCTGTAGCTGATGGTCCTCATCAAGCCCCAGGCACTGGAACCGTGTTTGTGTGTGCATGTGCACACACGAGTGTTTATATTTTTGTGTGTGTCTCTGTGTGTGTCTGTGTGTGTGCACGAGCACTCAGGGGCTGGCCAGGTGGGATCTCTGTGTTTAAACATGAGAAAGCCAACTTGTGAGGCCTCCTGGGTTTGGGAAGGGAAAAAAAAAAAAAATCAAGAAAAGCCCAGAGGAAGCATAGAGGCCGGTGTTGAGTCCTGTTCTGTAAAGGGCTGCTTGCTGTTAAGGCTCATTCCCTCATCTTTCTCCCACCAGAAGAAACAGTAGCTGAGATGGGAGATGTGAGGCAGGAACCACGGGCAAAGGCAGAGACCCTACAGGGACATCACTTTGGTGCTCCAGCTGTAATGCTGCAACACAACCCCTCTCCCCTCACCAAATGCCCACCACCGAGAGAAGCTCAGTACACTACATTGCATCCCAATTATTCTCAGCAGCCATTTAGGGCTCTTCCCATCCCCTAATTCCCTCCTGCAGCCTTGCTGTGTTCTGGGGACTGTGCCTGTTTGTGGGGCTGATGCTGTGCCCAGCTCTGATGCGGAGGCTGCAGTGAGAAATGGCTGTGCATTGCTGAGCAGCTGGAAGCAGTTATTAACTGAATTTGGCATCCAGATGCATGTAGCTGAACTACAAATGCATCTGGGTGGCTTGAATTGTTCTTAATTATGTTTTTGTTTTATTGTTTTCATTTTGAGCTGCGCTCCACCACTACTCTCTGTATATCTCTGTGCTGTACATTTTCTTTGCTTCTAGCCCAGGGTAATTGCTCCTTGTCGTGCTGTGTTTGCCATTTTAATTTTTTATCATCTCAGATACTTTCTTTCCCCCTTTTGATTATTTGGTTATGTCATTCCCATTTACCCTGACATTTCAATAAATTCACTTCTACATTATCTTTGTCCCTAGAGCAGCAGTTTATCCCTCTCTTTCTAATGTCTCTGTCTCAAAGCTGGATATGAACTGTTTATTTTTTCCTAACAGCTTCCCTTTTGGGCTGAGCAGTAACCGGCAGCAGAGAGCAGCCTGCTGGGCTGCAATCTTGGAGCCAGAGTGCCCCCTTCCAGAAATACTGAGGAATAACACAGCTCCCTTTAGAGGAAGAAGCACAGCCAGGCAGGACTCTGCAGCTCAGGGTCTAGCCACGGGTTAATATCCAGAAATGATATACAGATGAGACGAACTAAAAGAATGCTACTGCAAATGGTGTGTAAGGAAGAAAATTTTGGGGGTATATTCCGAGATTGAGGGGATACCCTTTACCCACTAGATTTTTCACTTCCCTCTCTTACTTCAGGCTTCTTTTTATCTCTTTCAAACTTGTATCCTTCCAGCTAAGAGCTCAGAGGAAGGGTCTGCAGTGGTGGTGGGCTGGGGACAGAGCGACGAGTTCTTCTCCTGCATGCTCAGGTTGTGCATGAGGAGGTGGCCCTCCTGCAGGACTGCACTTTTCTCCTCTGCAGTAGCTGATTCCACCCCAAGCAGGCAGTTTCTGTTTGGTCAAGGCTTTGGGCTTTGAGCTTTGGCAGACACTTTAAAAAAATTTCACTCTGTGGTTAAAGACTGCTCTGTCCAGTCCAGTCACTTATGAAGGGAACAGCCCCTCTTGCAGCATCACGGGAGAAAAAGAGGCTTGGAGGGGAGCTTATCACCTGAAGGTGGTGGAAATTAGTTTCTTCTCCCAAGAACAAGAGGAAGTGGCCTCAAGTTGCACCAGAGGAGGCTTACATTGGATATTTGGGAAAAACTCCTTTATTGAAAGTGTGATCTGGCAATGGAACAGGAATCCCAGGAAGTGGTGGAATCAGCATCCAAAATGTGTTCACAAAACTGTAGATGCGGCACCTGGCAGAGTTAATGGCAGTTCAGTGGCTGAACCTGCTAACCTTAAAGGTCTTTTCCAACCTTAATGATCCTATGATTCTGTGATTCTTAAACTTTTTTGATCAGCAGGTTGGCATGAATGGAAGGGTTCAGGGGCCTTGTCTCTGGACTGGCTACAGTGGAGCAAAATCTGGCAGCTCAGTTCAAAGGGATGAAGATGAGTTTTGAGGGAGCTTTGTGCAGAAGTGGGGTGCCACAGCCAGCCATTGCATCCCAGTGTTTCTGGGGGAGACACAGGGTGGATACTGCTGGGTGGAGAGGTGAACAGAGGAGCAGAGGAATATGATATTTTATTAACCTGCCTTTTGGGGGTCTGAATAGCGCTTATCTTGTCACCACTCTCTAAAGAAAGGTCCTCACAAATGGTTTGTTTTCTGTAGCAAGAAAAGGACTAAGACCTTGAAGTGTGGTTTGAACTGTGAGTTCACCCCCCCAGCGGCTCTGTGTATTCAGGCCTCTCTGAAGTTTTTGTGTTGAAAACATTTGTCCATTTGAAGCTAGAACACGGAGACTAAGACACACTTTCATGTTAAAACTATTCTCTGCACAGAGGAGGCTTTGGTCATACCTGCATCAAGAGTAAATACGAAGGAAACCTACTGTCCACACTTCATTCCAGGGAGGTAGGAACACATATGGTTCATTTGAAACTGTAACGCCAGGTTTAAGGAAAATGTAACGACATTATGCAATCCTTCTCAAACACTCTTCTTATTGCTATAAAACTTTATTAATATATGAAACACCATTTTCCTTCAAGGCACTCCTTTCAGACTTCAATAAAGTCCTCTTGTATTAACAAGCCACTGGAGTCTTGCTTTTTCTTGTGTCTTTCAAGACACTGCAAAGAAGATAAAACCTAATAGCTGTGTATTTAAGTTCCAGGGCAGGAAGGTGCCTTGCTAATACATGGCAGCTCCTCAGCACTTTGGAAAAGACACAGGCTCCTGTCAGGGCTGTCCCAGCAGTCAGCTAACATTTTGGAATGGGAGGCCATGGTATTCTCACATGGTAAGCACTGTGCCATGCAGCCAGGGAACTCAGCAGAGTGAGGGAACACAACGTGTCCAAGAGCACACAGTGAGTAAAGGACAGACTGGGGATTAAACAAACCCAGCTCTTCCTCTCCTGGCCTTGCCCTCACTACACCACTTTATAATTTTCAGCAGCAGCTGCAGTAGCACCAGGAATGTGACCCACAGCCATGCACTCATTCAGGTTCTTCCACTGCCAGAGAGAGCAGCACCACAGGCTCTGAGGCACTGACACTGCTCCCTCAGGTGGGGATGCACAGTCCTGACTGAGGGATGCACAGTTCTGAGGGATGCACAGTCCTGAGGGATGCACACTCCTGACTGAGGGATGCACAGTCCTGAGGGATGCACAGTCCTGAGGGATGCACACTCCTGACTGAGGGGTGTACAGTCCCAAGGGATGCACAGTCCTGACTGAGGGATGCACAGTTCTGAGGGATGCACAGTCCCAAGGGATGCACAGTCCTGACTGAGGGATGCACAGTCCCAAAGGATGCACAGTCCTGAGCGATGCACAGTCCTGACTGAGGGATGCACAGTCCCAAGGGATGCACAGTCCTGAGGGATACACAGTCCTGACTGAGCACCATCCCGTCCCTGAGCCAGCCTCAGCAGTGCCGAGCCTGAGCACACAGGAGTGCACATTGCTGTGTTGGGAGAGCACTGGCACAGAAATATGGCTGCACCTCAACAGGACAAGGCTGAAGCTGATCTCTCCTCTGTGGAAACCTCCCCAGCTGCTAGACATCAGGTGACTCACACAGTGTGAAGTGCTGTGGTTGGGTCACTAGGCTGAACCAACTACTGAGCCGAAATTGTGCCAGTTTGTAAGCCAAGAGGAGGACACTGCATCAGGGCTGCATCAAAAGCAGCATGGCCAACAGGTCAAGGGGGATGTTCTCTCCCTCTACTCTGCACTCATGAGATCCCATCTGGAGTATTGCATCCAAGACATGGACATAACATCCTGTTAAAGTGAGTCCAGAGGAGGGCCACAAAGGTGGTAAAACAGCTGGAGCACCTCTCCTATGGTGACAGGCCAAGACATTTAGGGATGGAGAAGAGAAGGCTCTGGGGAGACTTTATAGCAGCTTTCCACTTCCCAGAGGGGCCCTATGAGAGAGTTGGAGAGGGATTTTTTTACAGGGGTTTATTGTGATAGGACAAGGGTTCATGGCTTTGACCTGAAAGAAGGCAGGTTTGGATTGGAAGTTAGGAAGAAATTCTTTACTATGAGGGTGGTGAGCCACTGGAACAGCACGCTCCACCCTCGGAAGTGGTGGATGCTCTGTCTCTAGAATGGCCAGGTTGGATGGGGCTTTGTGTAATCTGTTCTACTGGAAGGTGTCTCTATCCATGCATTGAGCTGAGCTTTAAGGTCCCTTCCAACCCAAACCATTCTATGATCCTGTGATCAGTAGCTACACCATAGCAAGGGTACATATGGATGTCTGCAGACATATGTGGATAAAAACACAAAGTTGTGTCCTGGTTCTGCGGGTCTTACAGTTTTGTTTCTCTTAGTTCTAATGAAAAGATAGGACTAAACAAGGAAACTTGTGTCACTAAGATAAACTTAACTTTGTTTCTGGCCATTTTAGGGGCTAAGATGGATGAAGAGGCAAAGCAGCCATCCAGGGCTTGTGCTAAGAATGTTTGAAGGCCAAGCCACAACTGGAAATCCTCACCACAGACAAGCACAGTGTGGACATCAGAGCCTGCAAGCATTTTGGCCTTCAGGCTCACAACTATTTTTAAAGATCCTGACCTGGTTACAGACCTGCAGACACCTGGCGGGTGGGAAGGACCAAACCAGCGACCTTCTCCGTGATTTGAAGGTAATTATTAGCTGTGAATGTAGTCACCAAACTTATTATCCTGGCCCATCCCATGTTTGTCATCTCCTCATCTCCTCCAACCCCCCAAACGTGACACACTCTCGTCTTGGCTTCAGTACATTAAGAGGTTTTTCAGAGCCAGATTTTCAGTCTCAGCGTGGATCAGAAGCTGTGGTGCCTGGGGCAGCTAGGGGAGGTTGACACCTACAAAGAAGCAAAGGCTGAGCTCACAGCCTGCTCTTTCATGCCAAGGAATTTTGGCTGCAGGTGTAAGTTAATTCCTGGTATTGCTGGCAGGCAATCCCCCCAGCTATTCACAGCAGTGCTTTAATTCAGCCCACCTATGCTCAAGTGAGGATCCTGTGCAAGAACAGCCCTGTGCAGGAGCTTACATAGATTTAGCTACCAAGAAAGGGTTTTTTTATGGTGAAGTTAAAAAGTGATGTGTGAAGTTAAAAAATGACATGTCAGTTTGCCTCAAAAATCAGTGGAAGGACCTCTCCATTGGCGAAGCATCTATATGAAAAATGGTACTGTGGTGCCCAGGATTTTCACAGCATTTACTGTGTGCAGATATATGAAAAGCAAGCAGCCACTGAGTGATAGCACTGGGCTTCCTGATATGTCCGCATTGTAGCACAGAGCATCTGTGAGGCACGGAGCAAATGATTGTAAATAATTACAGAATCACAGAATCAAAGAATCATTTGTGTTGGAAAAGACCTCCAAGATCATCAAGTCCAGCACTGCCAAGCCCACCACTAAACCATGTCCCCAGGTGCCACATCTACATGTTTTTGGAATACTTTCAGAAATGATGATTCCACCACTTCCATGAACAGCCTGAACACCCTTTTAGAGAATACTTTTTTTCCTAATCTCCAATCTAAACCTCCTCTGGCACAACTTGAGGCCATTTCTTCTTGTCCTTTCCTTGGGCATTTTTGTTATTTGTGGGTAGAGACAGACCCCCATCTGGCTACACCCTCCTGTCGGGTATCTGCAGAGAGCCTCCTTTTCTCCAGGCAAAACAAACCCAAGTGCCTCAGCTGCCCCTCATCAGATCTGTGCTCCACACCCTTCACTAGCTTTATTACCATTCTCTGGACCCACTCCAGCCCCTCCATGTCCCTCTTGTAGTAAGGGCCCCAAAACTGAACACAGGATTTGAGATGTGGCCTCACTAGTGCAGGGGTACAGTGGGGCAATCACTGCCCTGGTCCTGCTGGCCACACCATTGCTGATACAAGCCAGGATGCCATGGGCCTGCTTGGCCACCTGGGCACACTGGTGTCTTGTGTTCAGATGGCTGTCAACCACCACCCCCTCCCCCAGGACATTTTCCACCTGGCAGCTTTCCATGAATCCCACAAATTATGGAAAACATGACTGAATTCTCCTTGTGCAGTGTAAGAACTAGCATTCATTCTGTGATGCATTAACCTGGCAGTTTTGCTCATGCCCCCATAAAGGCACTAACAGGACAGATGTTGCCCTGCAGGTGTGTGTGCAGGGGGTCAGCTTGGCCCCGTGTCAAGAGCTCAACAAGGGGGAGCCTGTGCACGGGCACACAGAGGGCAAAGGCACACTGCACAGTAGGAAACAGGGCTGCCAAGCCACACAAGTTAAGCAGCATGAGACAAGGCTGCAGAGGTTCCTGTTGGGCAAGGATAAGAAGGTGAAAAGAAAAAAATTCTTCACGCAGCATTGACTGAGCTCTGCACCACAAGCCAGTCTGAGGGATGCTAGTTTAGACACTGGGGAAAGGCAACACTGTTAGATAGTTAATCTTTGCCATTCGCCACTGGGAAACCAGGTTTAGGTCATTTAGGTTGCATGTTAGGTTGACCATTTACCCATGTGTTTTCTCTATCCCAAAGTGCTGTGCAGAAGAGAAGCCAGCTATCAGGATGTGCACAGGTCTGGGTTGCTTCCTTGGGCTTCTGCACGAGCAGAGGGAAGGGGACTAAATGATGCTTGAGGTTCTCCTTGAGATCCTCCCATATTCTGGGACTGTGCAACAGCCAAGTCAGTCTCCAGCCTAGGTCAGACAATCCTCAGCCGTGTGCTGGCGACTGAACCTGCCAAAGTGGCATACAAGAGGGCATCAGTGTCAGCCTCATTTTACACAGCATTACCAGGGCAGCTAATCCAGGGCTGCCTGCACAGGGCCTGTGGAGCACCACACACCATGGAGAAGAGCTGTTGTACAGCAGCAATCCAGCAGCAATGCTTCTCTAGCTGGGCTTCATTCTGAGCTGCAGCCTGTGGGCCAGATGGGCTTGTGCCACATTGTTTTCCTCTGCCTTGTACCATCTTACAGGTAGTGCTCCATGCTGTTGCATGGAATAATTTGAATTACAATCTTCTAAAACTAAGGAGGTGGGGGGGCAGGTAGAAGGGCCTTTCAAGGAGATAACCCCTCCCAACATGTTTTAAGCATGGAACTTTACAAGTAATCCCCTGAGGATCCCCCTCCAGCCAGAGGCAAAGGCAGTTCTGGGGTGCAGTGCAGGGAAGCAAACCCTGCCGTGGGAATTCAGGCCAGGCAGGAGACAGAACAGCTTAGCCACATTGCAGTGCTGTGCACTCACAGACAATCAGGGTGTGCATTTACAGCAAGCATAAACTGCTCTGTGAAGGACCCTGGTGTGGCAGAATGGTGTCTGCAGGAAGAAATATTTTTTGGTGTGAGTAGGCATTTTTGTTCCAAATAAGCAGGAATGTGCAGCCTCTTGGCTTCCACACACATCTGCTCAGCTCCTCTCTTGCTGGTGATGCATCTGTGTCCTTGACCAACTTTCCTGCCCAGCAAGCACAGCCTCCACAGTGCTTTCCACAAGATGCCAGGGGCGGCTGCCTCCAGACTCTCCTTATACCTGGATGTTCTTCCTTCCCACTCCAAACTTCACCTTGAAATAAAAAAAAGTAAATTAAAAGGGGGGAAAAAGGCGGCATTCAGTGATGAAGGCTCCTGCAGCTGCTCACTGTACTCATCAAAGAAGGGGAAGTGCCAATTACTTCCTTGGAGGAACTGTTTCTGTAATCCAAGCGCGCTGCGGTGGAGCTGCAAATGCCGATTCCCTCCCGCCCAGCACAGCCCCTGCGTCCTGAGCCAGAACAGGAGGTAGCTGGCTGCCCACACCCTCATCAGTTTACACTTTCGCACAGAACACTCATACCTCTGTTTTCCCTGTGACATCCACCATTTCCTGGTGCAGCGAGGACAGCCCAGTGCTGTGGGCACATTTCCCGTGAACAAGCACAGGAGCCTCATGTCCCATCCCCAGAGCATCCAGACTGGGAGGGTGGGAGAGTGAGGGAAACACAGTCATGTTTTTGCTGGTAAATGCCTTTTCTGGCCCCACCATTTGCTGTGGTGAGGCTCTTGCAGCCAAACAGGGACGAATTACTTGTGGCCCAACTCAGCAAGAGTTGGAAAGAGCTCTTTCCAAGGACCTCCCAGGTCCTGGAACCTCTGTGCCTTGTGGCACTATTCACACAGGCTCAGACTTTGTGGCAACAAGGAAAGCCATGTGCAAATGTGCAGAGAAAACACGCTGAAAAAAAAAAAATTGTGCTATTATTTTTTCCAACGCTTACAGTCATAATTTTATTCAACTTTTTTTGGTGTGTGCCTTTTTCTAAAATACTAGTAAGTATGAGATTTCCTGGAGAAGCTTCTCTTAACTCCTAAAAGAGTGCACATCCTAGGAAATCAAGCCAGAAAAATAACAGATCTTTGCCTTTCCTATTTTGTTTTTTCTCTATCTCTTTTAAAACCCAAAGACTTGTCTTAGCCAAACAGCATCTTTTTTTTTTTTTTTCAATTTCATTCTTTAGTGTTTTATCCTTTTCTCAGTTACAAAGTTATATTCTCCATATTAATGAAGTGTTTAAAATAACTATTTTGATCATCTATCCAAAAAAAGCCCTGTAACTTTAGCAAATGAAGTGCACCAGAAAACTCCATCCAAACACCTGGGAAGACAGAGCAGTAGCACAGACAGGGAGATTCTGGCTTTCCCTGCTGCTGTGCCCCAGCTCAGCCCCGTGACCTCTCAGCAGCTGATGTTCTCATCCAGAAGAGAATCTCTCCTGCTTTGTTCATCCCAGCGTGCTGTCCTCCCCGCTAGATCTTGCACAGAGAAATAAAAAGAATACAGACACACAAGTTTCGCTTGCTGACATAATGCCCATATTTAATCTTTTAAAACAAGAACAAAATCAAGAATAAAATCAAGAATAAAAATTTCATTTAAGTTCATACAGTACATTAATCTTTCAGCAATGACCCAATCTACAGTACTCAAATGCCTGGCATGAAGTCTATTATCTCAGCATTTAACAAGTGTATAACCAGTGACACAGTAAAAGAAGAGCTCACAATACACAGCTAACACAATGAGTTTAGATTTTCTTCGAAGAGTCCAGCTAGGGTTTGTAATACATGGGTCCCTTTTGAACCATACTTTAATCAGCTTTTTGTTCAGTCAATCTGTTTGGGGCTTTTTTTTTTTTTTTCTGTTATGTGAGTTTTTCCATTATGTACAGGAAGATTATTTCAAATGAAATTGCACAAGTTAGAATATCTATCTATAGGCATACATGGTCAATCTAACTAAAAAAATTTAATAAGCAGTAATTACTCAGTCCTGGTTATACATTCCTAAAGGCTTAATAATACAGTTTTAAGAAGAAAAAAAAATAAAACAAAACACAACAAAACACAGCTGTAGGGTGGCAATCTCTGTAAGAAGCCTTCTTCCCTCCCAAAACAACCAAGGGCTAACTGTACTTTCCATGTCTGAAACGGGGTCTACAAAGAAGTCATTTCAGCAGCTAAATAATAAAAACAGTGTGACTGTGTCCTCTCTAAAGTCTGAATGGTTCGATGCGTAATTCAGTGAAGCTCTCAAACAAATAATACTGGCAGGATGCAGACTGCTAACAGAAAGTAGGACAATATGCCCCGATAGCACATTTGGGTAGCAAAACTGTATGGAGGAAGGGGCCATGAGCCGGTGGTTAAAGCAGCTTGAAGCAGGACAGCCCTGCCTGCAGCAGCTGCAGAGGGGAAAGGGTGGGCTCTGCTGCTCCTTAGCCAAGGCTGAATTTCCCCCACCCCTTACCAAGCTCTCAGCCTCTTCCTCCTGTCTGAGGCAGAATCCCCAGCCCCAAGGTCAGGGAAGCGTGGCAGGGTGCAAGCCCTCCCTCTTCCCATCCCAGATCCTGATGCTGAGCAGCAGGCACAGGTCCCTTCTGCTGCAGCTCCACCACAGGCAGGAGACTCCTCCCAAGCCACCCTGGTGTGGGCAGGAGTTCTGCAGGCTTCCTGGGTCCTGGCCCTGACTACCAGGAGCAGACTGCCTCCCAAGAGCAGCTTTAGCAAACACTAGAGACCCAGAGGGCTACCTCTAAGGCAAGTTAACCGAATGAGGGTGATGGAGCACCTTCTTCCCACATTAGCAAAACATAAACGTAACTAATTAACACAACTGCTTTGACTTCTTTTCGTCTCTCTTTTCTGGTGCCAGGTTCTGCTACATATGGAAAAAAACGCACTGAGAGCTGCTTTCCTAGATGGAAAAGCAACAGAATCTTAAGCCTTGTGGATCTGCTTTGTAATTTGCTACTGGCATAAACAACAAGAAAAAGTCCCATTTGTTTGGTTGGTTTTTGTGGTGTTTTTTTAAGGAAAATAAAAAAAAAAAATCCAGACCATCTAATGCACCTTCTCTGCACATCACACACGCTCACATGCACACGCACCAATGGAGAGCTCCAGAAGAACAGCATGGGAACCACAAAGCCCAAATGGTGAAAGGACGTGGGGAATCTCACATTTGTTTTCAATTCTCATTTAGCAATGAAGCAGTGAAATGATGTACTGCAAGAAATAAACAGTCACAGAACACACATACACCAAATGCAACCATGGATACATTTTTCCCATTTTTTCTTTTTCTGACAGACTTTGCTATTCATCTGATAGTTTCTTTCTGGCTTTGCTGAAGTTTTTGAAGAGCATCTGGCGCTTATTTAACCTTTATCAGAACACAAGAACCTCAGTGGCAATGGACAATCCACCTCGCTAGTGCCACAACCCAACCATATATGCCTGAGATTCTCTATAAAACCCTTCTGGAAGTTTAATCTGACTCTGCCTCTTTAGTGCCACTCTTGGTTGTTGCTTTTTTTTTTTTTTAATTAACAAACACAGCATATTAATGCAAATTTGATGTTTTCTAAAAAATGCTCAGATAATTAGTTCAGCAATATGCAAAGTGCATCTATTTGGTTCTTTCCATAGATCACCTTCTGTTTTAAGTTTAAATTCCTTCACAGTTTAAAATATTGTGAAGAAATTATATGTATACTTTATGTATAGAACTATTTATATACATACACATATATACACACAACTCTGTACTGTATATAGCCATAAACACTCACTACTTAACTATTTATATTATATACACATGGCATGAACACACGCTCAGTGAAGAGTTGGTGCAGGCTGAAACCATTCCATCGGGTTTAATGGAATAACAACAGTGAAACCATGAGTGAGTTATCAAGAGACACAGACATACATCTATTAGATAAGTGAAAGACCAATTAAATCAGCTCTTCCATTTTCCTATTAGCACAGGATTGTTCCCACCCCATTCCATGCTCCATAAGCACATACACAGCTACTTTGCATTCAGTTTACATGAGAGGGCAGTGGTGGTTCTGCTTCCTAAATGAAAGGAGAGTCCATATTTACTGGGGCTCGTGGCAGCCTCTTCTGCAGGAGTGCAGCACAGCTGGGCCTGGATGCCTTGGAGGATCAGCTGAGAGCATCTGCCAAAGCTTTATTGCATGGTTATGGGACAGCTATCAAACTGCTCACAGTCTGTGAACTCCCTCCAACAAGTGGTACAACTGTATAAATACATATTTTAGCACAAAACAGTTTAACACGAGGCAAGTCCAAGTACAAACAAGACCTAAAGGCCTATGGGTGAACTTTAAAGGCCAGCAGTTCTTCAGAGTGCATGTTGTTTAAGGAACGCAAGTCGGGTAATTTCAAAAGAAGTTTTGTGAAAATAGAGGCTTCATTTGGGTGATTTTTCATAATTAAGGTCCTTAATGCACGGATTAGTGTTTCCTGAAGTGCCTCCACAGAATTGACATTTTCTATTCCAGAGCGATCTAAACAAAAGGGCAGGGTGAGAGGGAGAGAGAGAAATTAAAAAACAGGAGGGTAGGGGGAAAAAAATATTCACTGAACAGATGTAGCCTGCAACATAAAACCAGGGCAGTAAGAATCTCTTACTAAATTAACAAGCACAAGAAAAATCAGATACTTACGCCAGAAGTTTTAAATCACACACCAAAAGTCTTTTAAAGGTTATTCAGCATAAACTTTTCAAAGTACTAAGTTCATGCCAAACTGGCAGCATTCAATCACTATTTCTGTGGTCCCTAACCCATGTTTCCAGAGAAGGACAGATTGAAGCAAATGTTTAAATATGTTGCTGAATCACTACTTTTAACCCAAAGAAGAAAGACAGGGCACATGAAAGTAAAAATCTCAAACATTTCTTAAGGCTAGATATAGAACCCTCAACTTAAACTGCAGGTTTGAGGAGGAAATCCCACTCAGGACAAGCCACAATTGTTATCTGCACAATGGGATTCTCAGAGGTAAAGGGAGTACAAGCATTCATATGACTGGGCACTATTTCCAAGCGTGTTCTGAAGCACTTACAAAACGAAACACTATGCACCCAAAAATTCCCAGCTGAGGAAAAGAAGAACGTCAACATCAAGACAAATATTACATTCTCACATGCTGCACTCCCTCCATGCCTGAAGCATTTTTTTCAAGAGAGCTATATTTAAGAACACACCTGCTATCACTAGGTGGAAGCTAAGTAAGCAGCTTGAAAGGATGAATTTTAAAGCAAAACACCTCATCTCATAACCATGCACAGTAGCTGTTTTTTTCCCCAAGCTGTAGCTTCTTTTCTTAAACACTATGTAAATTCAGCAGAGCCCAATCATAACCGAGTGACTGGCACAAACAGAAATGTGCTTTGATGCGTACATGTACTTAAGCACTTTGCAGAACTGGGACAAGGAATGACAACAGCTTTCTGGAGTAACACTGAGTCAGATCCTCCAGTCAGAGTGGGAATCCCTTCCTTATACTGTCAGTGTCAATCCAATCAGATTGCTCAGGTGAGCAGTCTAGGAAGTCCTCCTGGACTACTCAGTGTAGTTCCCTACTGCTACAGGAAAAATTATTACATAATCCACTTAAGTATGCCTCTTGAACCAGTTACATGATTTGTTCCTTTAGGAAGATTGTTCCAGAATCTTCTACAATTAGGAGCCCTGATTACTACTGAACAATTTTTATTAGCACACATTCCACTCTTCTGTGAAGATTGTCCATTAGGTTTGACAGCTGCTGCTGTCCAAGAGATTGTGAGTGAGGAGACATCTCACTGCCTTTATTTATTAAAGGATCTCTCCTGTTTACCTCCCTGCTCTGCAGAAGCTTTGCTCTATTCCGAGCAGGTACAGTGACATTTGCACAGAACATGCCCAACAGAGTTTCACAAGAGCTCTGTACAGTGAGAATAGCACTGTCTTGCCTCTGAAGGTGGAAGAATGCAGGTCAGCCTTTTCTGGCAGCCTCAGGTGAGTTACTGTAACCTCCTCAATTCAATTAGTCCAAGTCTTTCTCCTCCCTCTCACTCTACTTCCAGCTGCTCCCAGTGGCCAGCAGATTTTGTTGGTATTATGCCAGTAAGGGAGAGTAATAGAGGGTGTGTACTTTGTATTCTCCTACCACAAAGCAAGACCCTTAGTTAAGGGATTATCTGTTCTCTAGACCTGCACAAACCACATTCTTCCAGCTTTGCTTCCGCCTTGCTTTTTCCTCCTTGCTACCTCTGCTCCATCTTCAACACATCCAGCTAACTGAAGCTAGAGGTCAAGCATTCTTTTAACTCTGGAACAGTATCCAGATAATTCCTCAGCCCCACCCAAGTATGATCCTGCTTTCTCTTTCTTTGCCACATGACATGGAAAGGAGAGGCTGTAGAGTTACACACTTCTTGCTACTACCCCTGCTTCTTCAGACCATTCTAAATACTCCTCCTACCAGTGGTTATTCATGACAAGCATTCTCCCAAATAGCAGTATTTAGAGACTTAATTTTCATTGGTGGATTTTGGTTTTTTTCCTAATTTTAATCAGCTAAGTCTTTAAAAGGATCTTTAATTAGTGCAGCATGGTACTTTGTATTGTGGATCACTTAATCACTATTCAACAGTTACACTTCTTCCTGCTTTTGGAACTTACGTAAATCTTGGCTACTATCTTCTTTTCAGTCTTCTCTTGAATAACTTTCTGATACGAAGAAGTCATAATGACCTTTTTCTTCTACCTTCAGTTCTTCTTACATTTATGGCATTTTTTTCTTTGCCTGCATCTCCATGTCATTCTCTCTGATCCTGTTCTTGAACTCTTCATTTCCAATGAAGTGTCACCTCCTCTGACAGGACATTATTTTTTGGTTACACTACTCCTCAAAGAGTGGTATGCAGGGATCTGTCTTTCAAGATCTGTTTAATCAACAAATGCCCACAATCCTTTGGTTCTACAGGCACCTTCTCCTCCTGGCACTCCCTCGCACTGTGAGCATCTTCCCCAGGAATTCTGCTGAGGCCTCTTCTGTTCTTCAGTACCTGCCTGAGCATGAAGCCTCCTCATTTACTCACTTGTGCAAACAACTGCAGCATTTCAATCCAGTCTCATACAACAGAGTAAAGTTGCTCTGAACATTTTTGAACTCACAGTGATCATCAGGGTTAGCTTTGTGTATGGAATACAGCCCCAACACTGATTAATAAAGCCGTGCTTTATAAAATCCTCTAAAATGTTGTGAAGATGTCCAGGAAGGCTGTGATCAGACTGCAAATAAGATCATGAGGTAGCTAAGATAGGCAGCAATAATATCCAAAATATGGTCTGAAAAATCCTCAGCAACTGAATGAAGAAGCAACTGCAAGAAGCCTGAATACCAAACACCCTTTCTGTCCTGTTGCACGGCTGACACTACATGCTGTACATGTTACATGCCATCCCTAAGCTGATCCCTGCTGGGAGCTGGCAATCAGCACAGTGCTTTAAGGGCTGGGGAGATGGCACTGTGCTAGAAGCACATTTAACAGAGCACACACAGCCACTTACACTGAAAACAGGTGGCACAGAGAATGAGATATTCTAGGACCCAGGAGCTGAGCAAGCAATAAGAATGCCTCTAAGCCTAGTTAGAGCGCACAAGAAGGGGAGAGACCTGGTTGTCAGGCCTTATTTTAAAGGCTGCCTCCAGTTCTTGTCAAGAATTTCCAGAGTCTGGAAAGGCAACTAAGACCTCAGGTTTCTCTCTGCTACCTGAACATTTTCATTAACAGATTCCATGCTTCCTTTGGATTATAGTAGCATGCGGCCTTCACACTGCCATTTGTTGTGGGTCTTGAAGCTTGCTAACTCTGTGCCCCCCTCTGCTCATTATTACAGCTCACAAATTGAAGAGGTGACAGCTGCCCTGTCCTGTGCTCTGACATTTCAGTTCAGCCATGCACAAAGCTTTTAGACTGAACTGTCCTACCTTGTTACAGAGCCATTATGTGCCCACAGCACCATGCCTTGGTGCCCCTCCTTGATGACACGTGGGTCTAAATTGCTCATGTGAAAGGGGTGCACTTGTTCAAGGAGTTCAGTGCTCCCCAGCTGCTGGCTCACTGTCTAAGTGGGTGCTGTGAGCATTCCTGCTACCTACCTTTAGAGAGCTTCTTACCAGCAAGCAGGGATTCTGCATCTTGCATTCCAGGCATTATATACAGAGCTAATGTGCCTAATTTGAGGCTTGAGATAATACTACAGAAGTAGGTGCTTAATCCTTCTTTGAATCTGGGCCAGGGTGCTTTGTCTATCCAGGGACTGAAACAAGATAGGTGGCTGTGAAGATGTCAGTGGATTGGCAGGCCTTTAGTGGTAAGAAGTCACGATGCAGATGATAGGGCTTTCTTGCTGACATAGGCAGAGATCAAACTATTGGATTTAGACTTAAGTAAAATACGCAACAGACTTAAACGACAACACTTGGAAGCAAAAATACCACCTCATCCAAAGACTTATGCTGTGCAAGTCAGGAGTAATTTCAGTGATGCTGTCCTGTAAAACTTAGAGGAGTCAGACAAATGGCATCTAAATGGCCATGGGGCAGCTACTTGTTTTTGCATTACATAGAAAGCAGTAGGAAAACATAAGCCCATTGTCACCTTTTTTAAAGGCAATATTAGATAGACTAGGTATGTTAAGAAGTACATTACAGGCTGCTACTACCTTAAAACCTACTCAACTGCACTTAGACATGAAGTAACAGGGTGTTCATTTTACAGAAAACTTCTAATATGGAGTCACATGCAATTTTTGGCAAAGGTGGAAGTTAACTTTCTCTCCTTACCAGCAGATACCAGGACAACCGCTGTAAACAAACTCATTTCCTCATCGCTAAGTTGCAGGGCATTTAGTTTCTCACTAAATTCAAACATTGAGTTGAGCAGATCACCAGCTCCCATTGAATGCAAGTCATCCACACTGTACTTCTTGCCACTTAGGAAGGTGACAGTACGTTCCTTTGCATCAAACAAAGATGCAAATCGTACCATTAAAACCTGGTGAAAGAAAAAGGAAGAAAAGAAGAACAACAAAACCAGATAAATGTAGGTGCCTTTCTAGAAAAGCCAAAGAAAAAAATTAAACTTTTAAACATCATTCAAAGTGTCTCGTTAACCATTCTAAAAGCATTCTATACAGAAACTGTCAGCATGCTGAGCTGCAAAACACAGTGCAAGCTCTGGCCCCATAATCTGAGAGAAACAAATGACAAAATTAGGGAGTGGATGCAGGGGAGGGGCTACAGCATATGAAAGGCAGGAAAATTAAAATTTAAGCCTCAAACAGCCTGAGCCACACAGACCATGTCATTCATAAATATGCGAGTAGGACAACTTGCTTGAGCCACACAACAGCCAAAGGCATACAGAGCATTAAAAGAAATTTTTTCCTGGCCACACTCATGAGGAACAAAACGAAGATACTGAACCAGATTCTCACTTGGTGTAAAGTGGAGCAGCTCTATGGAAACAATGCTGATTTACACCAACTGATGATCGGGCCCCCTAGGCATTCTTTGGAAAAGTACCATGCCACATCACTGTACCCACAGGAATGTTAATGAGCTCTGCTAGAAAGGAGCCACATGTAGAGCTTTCAAAAGGCTGGGGAAGCACAGCTTGCGATGGCACCTGGGCTCAGCAGCTCGGAATACTCCTTTGGTACAAGCACCTGGGCTGGAGCAGTTGAGGTGTGCTAAACTTACCCCTTTGGGCTGAAATTTCTCTTGCGGTTTCTCAGTTGTACTGTGAAATGTTTCCCTCTGGAATGGCTTGTAAAGTTTCATTTGCTCATGTTCAACAACCTTATTTACGTTTTCAAGGTTTAGGTTGCACAGAACAGCCTTCTTATTTGAAGAAAATGAACTAACTGGCATTGGTTAAAACGTAAGACTTGGAGTAATCTCTTGGTGTCTCTTCTCATTTACCCTATTAACTGCATTAATTAAAATGTTTACTACAGGTGAGAGGAGAACCAGGTTTGCAAAGACTAGCGCCTTTGATAAGCTTAAAGAAAGGGCTGTTCAAAACAAACGAAAATGTTTGAGAATTCAAACACTGTTCATGCACATTACATGACCTGCTCCAAAATTTTACAAGCCAAACATGCAGCAACTTTGATGGATACAAGAGCATCACGTACTAGTCACTTTTGTCAGCTAAGCTATCTGTCCTTTGATGACATTAACTACAGAGTGAAGACGTCCAGATGCAGAAGCCATCAGAATACAACAAAAACAGGCAAAAGGCAGGCAGACAAAGCTGAACTTGTGCATTAGCACAGACCCACCAGGTATCCAGCAACCTTTCAGTTCAAACCGGTATTCTCCCTATAGAATTGGCTTTAAAAACATCTTTAAATAACGAGCAATCAGGATTAGTGCTGGTATTCAAAACTGAAGCCCAGGAAGTTGTGCTGACTTATTCTAAGGCAAAGACCTCTCCTACCTCAATGCCACCATTCTAGACAAGGAGGAACTGTTTGGACTATGGCATAGCACAGGATTGATTCATCCCATTTCACTTCAAACCAGGCTCACCTGCACATGCTGAGGACACACCTAATCAATCCTATCACCTGACCACAGCAACACAGGCACATAAAAGCCTCCACTCTTGGAGGCTGCTTGGTCACTTCCCTACCAGCTGCAGTCAAATCTGAGTCACTACTCAAAGGGATCCAAGGGTCTTGTTGGCTCTACCAGCAACTACATTTGGAGGGGAGGTGGAGGAGGGCCCACTCAAAACCAGCCAAGTTCCTTATTTTAGGCTCACTGCTGTTTCTGAGCTGGCTCTCCTAAGAAATCATGCAAATGCCACCACAATACACTGAGCTTCCCAGTACTCCCAGTTCTAAGAGACCTTTTTAGCTTACGTGTGTGTGAATATATATAGCTGTGCAGCTCCTGCACCAGCATCGACTCCATGTGTCCTCTTACCCTCAAAGGAACAGGCACTCCTGGAACACGAGCTGCTAAGCAGTACAGTGCCAAGCCAGCCACACCAGACTTGGAGGCAGCACTTGCACTCGGGTTCTTCTATCAATATGCAGACATTGGAACATCCTGGTTCAGTTACCCAGAAGACAGAAATGACCTTGGATGCACCGGGCTTTCAAGATGCTTTTGCCTCTATCGCAATGGTTTCATTAATCCTGCTGTGGATTTTTTTCCCCACTCTTCTGCAGCCCTACTTTTTTTTTTTCCCCGTTGCTAAGATGCCACATAGGCCTTTAACTACAAGTTGTAGCTCACTAACAGGAACCATAAATGTTTCTTATAAATAAGTGAATAGTAACAAGCATGCAGCCATACATAATTATTAATTCCCCTGGATATAGAAACCTCCTTATCAGCAGTGCTTGTAACTGGCAGAAATGCATATGAGTGAGGCCTGAGAAAAGCTTCAGGTGAAGGAAGGGCAAGACAAAACATTTTGCTTGCAGAACATGAAGGTTTGGCCTTACGTTATAGAGACAGTTCAAGCCAAATTTTTCACCCTCTTCCTCCTTTGCAGAGGAAGGAACCAATATTTTTGTGTAAGGTGAAAGTAGTGAAGAAGTAAAAATATGGCCACTTCACTACAGGAGTTGTAGAAGACTATTAAAAAGTCAAGAATAAGTACAACAAAAAAAAAATACATGACAGCAAAATGAAGGAAACAAAGAAAACTAACAGACTCCAGGCAAGAAGTTTTCCTGTAAAACTTATACCTTCCAATCCAACAATTATCCATTTTAGAACTGGGCTGTATAAATGCAGACAGAAGACCCAACACATCACACAAGAAATGTCTTAATCTCAGGTAAACATAAAATCTAGCAAACTCTTTGAAAGAACAAATCATGTAAACAAGAGCAAAGGCATCACCAATGCCACACTCCCCAGAAGAGCACAGTAACATCAAATACTTAAGACTTTGGATCCTATGACCTCTCTGCTCCAATTTCACATTTCAATATTCATGAAATGCCTACAGTCTCCAGTAGACACAAGGGTCTGGAAGGGCAACTAAAACATGATGTAAAGGTCATCTAGTGAAGGTCACTAATTATAAAACAGCACCAAGCTCTGTGGTATCATTTCCAAATTAACACCACTAATTCACATATACGTCATGACCACAAGTGGATGCAATTAACGACGAGGACCTAGTGGGATTAGTTTGGCGTAAGTCATGCTGCAGCTGGCACACAGTATCTACAGAGCTGCAGCAGTACAGGTAGTTACCATTGTTACTGCATTGGATATGGAAGTTTCAGACACTCCCAAATGCCACCAAAGTGGTGACTGGTCAGGATTGGATACTCTGGCTTTTGCAGGAAGCAGAGTGGCACAAGGAAGGACATGCAGAGCAGTAAACACATTCCTTGACAAAACTTTTAAGTCAGTAGACAGCTTTCTAACCTATCCACCTTTCAGATGCAGTACAGTTCCCCAGAGTAAGCAAAGGCAGCTAGAAACCCCTAATTATGCATTTATGAATGCCCAGGAAAGGGGGAAGGGTAGAAGGCCTGAGCAGTTTTGAGCTCATTGGAAGAGGGACAGGTCACCAAGGTCTGACCTGTCACAGATCCCTTGGACACCACCACCTCCGAGAACAACGCTCAGAGCACCCATGAACAAGCTGGTTTCACCTGGTGTAACCCACTTCCATTTGGTTCTGTTCTTACACGGTCAGACTGATGCCCAGCCTGCCAGGTTTGCAATGCACACACTGTGGTCTCACCTCAAAGGTCCCAGCCTTCAGAAGATTGACCTGGTCATGCTGGGAGAGATCTCTGAAACCTGGGATGCGCTTGGCGAACTCCACTACTTCCTTCACTGCAGGAGTAAAACTCAGGGAAAACTCTTCCCAGATTTCATGGCCAGACTTGTTTGGGTCCACATGGGGAGTCTTACTCATTGGGCAGACCTGATGTTTGCAGAACATAGACAGAAAACAACTTTTAAAGGTATAATTCCAAATGCTGACAAATACTTAAAAGAAACACGTTTATTATTCAACAAAACTTGCAGTAATGACACAGAAAAAAACCGAAACAGCATTCCACAATCAATTCTCAAAGAAACTTGATTTCTTCCTTTTGCTTTAAAACAAACAAGAAAAAAATCCATGGGATTTTCAGCAATCTGTTTATAAACTTGGCAACTTTGGAACCTACAACACCGTGTACTGCAAAAGACATGGCAGAAGCAAGGTTAGGTTATTCTTCCCTGACCTCAACTGATCTGGTCTGACATCTGAATTTCTCTTTACTTGTATTATCCCTGTAATTTCACAGTAAATTGCAATTACACAATCAATCAGTTGCAATCTCACAAGTCACTATGACATTCATTCTCCCATCTTTCTTGTTTTGCAGGCAACTGAAGTGCTTCAGTCAAGGCAACAAAGATGTCAACACCAGAGCAAGAAAGCAAGCCTTGGTTTCCTGAGTCACAGGCTTACACCCTCATTACAAGGATAACCCTCTTCTGCAAGTTTGCTTTTACTTGTATCACTGAAGAGGGAACACCAAGGAACTGGTATTCCAGTATTTCTCAGTCACAAGATGACAAAATGCTCTTTTATACAAACACACAGCAATTTTTGTAGGAAAGTCTGAATCCATTACATTGAGATCAGATGTATCAGTCAGGGCTGACTGCCAATAAATTCCCTCTGCAAGAGCCAACCAGAAGCTCTGCGATATTTTCAGTTCTAGCTTCTAAAATTTACATCTTTTAATGAAGCTTAAAGCTTTTAATATTCATTTCACCTGTCATCATCAAGGACAAAAATTTCTTTTAAGCATTCCTCACAAGTATACTAAATGGTGTATGTAATCCTACATAATGTCAGCAAAAGAAAGAGAAAGCAGTGAAATAGATTAGCAATTCCTCAGAGCTGTACTGTTTTTGCAGGACATCTTGAATATGGTAATTGCCTAGCAATTCTTCACGTGGGAGGTCTTAAGATTAGAAGACTATAATATTTTGGCAAAAGGAAAGGTCTAGGCTCACAACCATAAGGGCAGCAGATGCCAACCACTGCTCTGCCTGTGGTATTGCAATGATTCATATAGGTATTGTTATAAATACAGCACTTGCTGAAAATAAGGAATCTCTGGTCCACACACAGTGCATTGTGTCTGTGGTCTCTTGACAGACCTCTGCCCACGAACCAGAGTATCTCAAATTAGAAGAGACCCATAAGGATTGAGTCCAACTCCGTGCTCCTTTCAGAACCACCTAAAACTAAACCATATGTCTAACAGTGCCGTCCAGGCACTCCCTGAACTCTGACAGGCTTCCTAGGGAAGCAGTTGTCAGCTTGAACAATCACCAGTTCTCTTCAGAGGAACCTCTTCAGGAATGACCTGTTCTGCTTTTCTGGTTACAGAGGTATTGAGTAAAAATGACAAAACACCTGAACATCTGCCTCCATACTGGCTCAGAGCCTAATTACTTGCCCTTATTGCGGCTGACTCATTTTGGTGGAAACCTGAAGTCTTCGAGTTCTTGGACAAAAAAACCCTCATCCATATCAGGGATGTGGGACGGGGAGGGGGAGCTGCAGTGCTCTGTTGGATTTGGTTTTGTCTCCTCATCACTAACTCCTGCCTGCAGCTGCCATGCACAGGTCAAACTGAGTGGCTGAGGCTCTGCAAGGCAGCACCACTCCCTGCCCACCCATACTGACAGGTTTAACCTCTGCTTCTCGGGAGTGCCAAGAATGCCGTTGTAGTGACACCACATACTTTCCCTGCAAGGAAGAAAGGCTGGGAATTGTTATTTGCCACGATGTAGTGCCTGGAGTCTGCAATTAAGGTCAGACCCTGCTAGGGATGGCATGGTCTATATATGCAGTAGACAAAGAAGGGTTTAAAGAAATAAAAAAACACAACAGAAAAGTCCCCATGGAAATGCAGCATCAAAACAAACACCTTCACTGTGGAGACCTTTGGGGGGGGTCTTCAAGAATCTGTGAAGGATCTTCACAAAGTAGGAGGAAGAAAAACACCAGCAGCTGAAGTACTTCACAAAGGTCAGGGGCTTGCACTTCACACCAGGAGCTCAGGATGAGAACGAGGATGTTATGTTCTCTCATCCCAGGCAGCTCCAGTGATAAAGAGAAGGACAATCTATTTTAAGGGGCTTATGGAACTGTTTGCCTGAATGGCAGAGAAACAGCAGGTGCAAGGCAAATGAGAGAGACCTGTTAAGCAAAGGCAAAAAAAAAAAAAAAAACCCAACCAAACCAAACCAACAACCATATGCAAAAAACCAGGAAGCATCCTTGTCAGGAATTCTGTGAGAAAATACTCTAGCGAAGTCATTTAAGGTACCCAGTCCAGAGCCTCACTTGTGCAAGTACTACAGAAAAGACCCTGAACTTCTCTCTAATGGTTTAGCTGTGCATCTTCCCCTTGCCTCTCTTCAGACCTGAAAATGTTCTACTGTGAAAAGGATGCGTGGCCTGTGGGCCTCATTAAAACAAAACAAATTTTAAAATGCCCATCACCAAAAAAGCAGCCTGCCTACCCTGCAACAGAAATTTCAGAACCCACAGTAAGGCCTGTAGACTTGCTTAAAATCCTAGGCCTGGCATTTTACCCCAGAAATTTGCTCTGAATACCCTTAAAGAAAATACAGTACACCTGACTGTACAGATTATTTGAAAGTCAAGTCTTCAAAAGGGCTGAGTAAAAAGGGACATTTACAAACTCCTATTTTCATTTTAAAGTTAAGACACATAAAAAACCCATGACTGTTTTTCAGCCAATAATCTTTGACATTATTTTACTTTCAGCTAGCTAAAATCCAAGCCAAGAAACCCCATCACTTGCATAATTTCAAATCCTTCACACCTTGAGCCAATTTTGTCCTTCATGACAATTTGCACTACCAAACTTGTGTCCCCCTTTAAAGTTTCAGCACTTGTGCCAACAGCCTGCAGCTTCACTGCCTACTGAGGCACAGCTGGATCCCACCCACCAACAAGAAAGTCAAATTAAACAATTTTTATCAGTATACCAGATGCATTCTTCCTCCAGTGCTGCAAGAGTAAGTGGTACTCTTGTTTGGAGAAAAGCCATCTTCTGGGATCCTCTCACACATTCGCTGAGGGTACCCACTGGTGAAGTTCATGCAATGGCTGTTTGTGAAGCACACAGCGTGCCCGCTCGGATAGTGCACCGTGCTCCTCCCCTTGTACTGTCCGCCAAGGTGCTGCTCCCTGTCAGAGTACTGAGGGCCACCAAGGCCACCAACACAGTGCTCACTGCTCAAGATGTACTGCTCGGTGCTCTTTGACACTCTCTCCCCACTCTGGGGCTGCATCATCTCTGCTGGGTTTTGGGACTGCTCCTGGTTGTACATGAAAGTGTCTTTGTGGGCCCTGGTGACCATACCGATCACCTCCTCCTTAGCCATGTCAGCACTAGGAGGGGGAGAAGGGCTTTTGATGGTTTCTCGCTCTTGTTTGGGCTTGGAGGAAAGATCTTCTTGAGGTGCTTGGTCTTGATGTTCTGTTAGTGCTTCGTTGGGCAAGTGACCACTGAACTGACTGTTCATCATGGTTTTCATGGCACTCTGCATTTCAATCAACATCCGCTGTTTTTCACGTTTGGGAATACGGCCAAATCGAACAGCTACCAAGGTGGAGAAATGGACAGTGGTGGGAAGGGGGAGGAAAAAAAACAAGAACAAAAAAGTCAGTCCTGAGAGTGTTAGCATGCACACACAAAATATACATACCCTAACAAAAAATCCTGCCTTTTAAGGCAAGATTTTAACTGCTCTCAGCAATACTACAGCAGGGGGATTACCAGTAAAGCCAAAGAGCACAGGCATAGGACTGGCATGAATACAAGTATATGCTGTTGTGTACACACGGGAGAAGGCAGCTCTAAGACACACAGTCTGTAATGCCTTTTCCCCTTTTGCCTCAAGCTGGCTATGCAGTACACACATAGCTGTGTTAACTGACGAAGTGTCAGGCTTTAAGATTGGATCTATTAAATCAGCACAACTTCATCAGCTGACAATTAGCTGAATGTAAACACAGTTCATATCATCTTTGCATAAAAGTCCTACAAGACAGGTCCTCACAGACCAATTATGTAACTTACCAAAACAAGACAATCAATGCTGAACAAAGCTTACCTTGGGAAAATTTTCTTGATAACTTTGCCTTGACCAGGACATTTTCTGCTGGCAAGGGGATGGGCATCATTGTGGCTGCAGCACTTTAGACCCTGTCCTAGGAAATCTACAACTCTCCCACCCTGTCCAACCGCGGCTGCACAAGGGCTTATAACCAGTTTCGACTGATGTAATTATGCTCGTGCAGTAGTCCATCATTAATGGAACTAAGTCTCTTTCATTAAAGCAGGTGCAACCTTGTGCACAAACAAGCGCCTAGGGGATGAAATAACTCCTATGCACGACAAGAACTCAGAACAATTATTTAAAATAAGTATTAACACTCCACCCACTAAATTATTAACAGCCTGAGATTCCTAGTTCTTGCGAAATGAACACCCAGAGAAAATTAAAAAGTGAAACAGAAGGAAGAGTTCTGGTTGTGGCAGCAAGTTGTAGCAAAAAAATGAACTACACTTTCATTTATTAAAATGTCACAAGGATTGGATAGCCAGCAAGGTGGTCGAGACATCAACCAACAACACCATTTCCTCTTTGCCTTTCCTCTCCCTCCAAGGAAAGAAAGAAGGGGGGGAAAAAAAGAGCAGATACATGCTCATCCTATGCACCCAAAGCTAAGTCTTTAGGCTCTACGGTGACTACTCTAAAGCTATGAGGTTGGGCAGAATTCCCTTTCATTAAAAAAGCAATAGTAACAAAAGAAAAAAGGAAAAAACAAAACAAAACAAAACAAAAAACAAAAAACAAACAAAAAAAAAAGAAAAATATGAGTCTTTTTCAGATTCAGGTAGGATACAGCTGTATGTCTTAACATTAAACCAAAATCTTGTTACAACCATCCCCCTAGCAGGCCACTGCAGCACATCCCACTGCATCAGCTCCAGAGGCAGGAGGACAGCTTTGCAGCTACCTGCAGTATCACCTCACCAGCCCCAGAAACTCACGGAGCAAGAAGGCAAGCTGAACTAAATGCTCTCAGACAGGGAACCTCTCCTTGACAACTGGGCTTGGCTGCATTATCTGCCACTAAGACCCTCAGCAATTGTTTTTGAGGTGGGCAGCAGACTCTCTCTCAGAGGATCCCTGCTCAGTACAGGAACGTACCATCTCTTGACATCCCAACAGACAGGCATTTTTTGAAACGACACTGCTGGCATCTGTTCCTATTCATTCTCATTATAGAGCAGTTGTTATTCTTCAAGCACTTCTTATACTGGATGTTTTGCTGAATGCTTCTTCTGAAAAAACCCTGTAAACAAGCAAAAAAACCCCACAACTATCATTACAGCACATGTCAAATCCTTCCACCAAGACTCATCTCTCTGTGAGCAGAGACAGTAAACCTCACTGCATCACATCAGCTGCTTCAGAGACATCAGCCCCAGGAGATTTTAAAGAACTTAGTACTCCTCATGACTTACTTCCCCTTTGTGTGTGTGATCTGTATGTAATGTGAACTAGTTATAATTTCTAATTACAGAAGATGCCAAGTTGTTCCCTGCATAGTCAGCATCTAAGAGCAAATTATCTCCAATATTACCTCTATCACTGTACTAAGAACTCTAGCACCTATGACATCAAGTGCAAAGACAGGAGTCAAAATAACATCTTTTGACTTCCATCTCTGCAGTTTGGCAACAAAACTATCCTGCTGCACCACACGACCTTCAAAGGTGATTTTTTTCACATAACCCTTTATGCTGATAAGCTCCTTCACAGAATATAACATTTGCAGTATTACAGATTAAGAAAACACATATCTAGTTCTGGCTTTCCCTGTGGTAACGAATTGCTTTTCCAAAGCTGTTTTGTTCTGTGTCCCAGCCTAGGTCACAACTCACACCCACTATCTCTTAATGCAATTAACAAGCACATGTCTTGCGTGACATGGTCCTTACCACCTCTGCTTCCAGTTCGTGCTCTCTGCTGTGTGCTCCAAGTCAGGCAGGATTGGACAAGGGGTGGGAACAGAAAGTACTGCAGAGTTTGGTAAATGCTGTATATTCCTGAGTGGTTTGCCTATTCCCTACAGCTTCTGAAATTTCTTGTATTTAACAGAAAACTATACCAATTTTTTTTTTTTTGGCAGTATCACCCCTTTTCCCCTATGGGGACAACTTGAGCATTTCACCAGCAGAAAGGTGAGCAGAAATATAGCTCACCTTGCAGCCCTCACAGGCATGAACACCATAATGAAATCCTGAAGCGACATCTCCACAGACTTTGCAAAGAAGAACCATGCCATTAAATTCTAGAATCAAACAAAAAAGTCAAGGATATAGAAACCAATGACAACTGCAGGAGCATGTTTCCAGCTTTTAAAACCTGGACTTAAATTGAAATATGTCAGGTCAGTTCAACACATGAAAAAATACAGAAGGACAACATGAATGTACAAACGCCCTGAAGAGTTCAGAAGGTACCAGTGCAAGGGTGGGGGAAAAAGAGGACAAACACGAAGCACTCAAACAAATAGGGAGAAAGCACATATTCACTGCGCTTTCAAACAGAGTAGCACTGCACTCAGCAGCAGAAAAAGAAAGTCTGCTTACATTTAAGCACTTTTAAAAGGACCATTCAGTTAACTAGGCCACCAAAGTTCAGGCTCAATCTGTTTTTTCCATCAGGACAAGAAAGCCTATGAAAGGCTACAGTTTCCCCAATAGAGAAGAAACACTTTTTCTTAAAAACCAGAAATACTAAAGGACACTTTATAATACATTCAACATCAGACATACACTGTACCTATCTGATAACCATTTAGGACTGGTAACTCAGCCATATCTACGTATGTACAGACCACTCATTTGAGTGCATATCCAGAATGGCTTGCACACTTCAACTTGAAAATACCTTCTCAATCCCGTAAAAATGCTCATGGTTTGGATTTTTAAAGTTTTTCCCCCACCTATTTTATTTCAGCTTGTCAATACATTTTTTTTTTTTGCAAGTCTAAGTGCTGGTCTAACATTGGTTTCACTGAAGCCAATGGGAATTTTACCAGTGAGTTCAGTAACCACAAAGTTACCTTAGAGACAGCTGGAAATATTCCCACAGAAACATATTCTACCAGAAAAGTAACTTATTTGACATTTGGGTTTCATTTGTAAAAAGGAACTAAAACATTTTTTTAAGGTTTTCAAAAAGAAAAAGAACCAAACCACAACGTTCTCTTTTTTTAACACTGTTAATACAGAGCTAAAAAAGTTATCTATCTGAACAATTTACAACAGGTTTCATTTCAGAAACCTCTGCCCTGATATCAAGAACATAGTTATTAGAGAATTTTTAAGTAAAAGTTCTTACTAGGAACATAGGATAGAAAAACTTAAATAAGTAACAAACCCACAAAAAAATCCTATCTGAGGTAGAACTATTAGACACTTATTCTAGCTTCGTATCAATCCAAAATGATAAAACAATTCTGCCAATAGAAGAACTGAGCCTCCAAAAGACTAAATTCCAGCTGTTTGCTGAATCACTTATTCCAGCACTTATTTTGAATCCTGCCCTTCCAAAACTGTTCAAATATACTTCTCTACCACAGATCTTTTCTGATTACCAAAAGAACTGTGAAGTAAATATGTGGAGATAGATGGTTATATGTATTTTAAAAGGCAATCGTTTAGCTCCAGATTACAAGTATTTTATTTTTCATATCCACAGAATTATGGCTTGGAATCAAAAAGATAACTGTTCCACCCACAGCTATAAAACTATTACGCTTGAGTAATTAAATTATTTTGTTCCTAACAGCTGCGGGGAGGGGGGTGGGGTGTAGGGGAGGGAAGGTGAAGGGGGCAGGGAACAGAGTATGAAAGAACAGAGAAACCACATTTCCAAGACAGCTCCATAAATACTCTTGAAGGCAATTTCTGATTGTATTACCTTTACTTCATCACTTCTTTTTAACCAAGTGTTGGATTTTACTACGATCAGTTTCCACTTGTGAAGATTTGAAGTAAAGCTGTAAAACTGTATTTATGGACTGTTTGAAGTTGGCAGCAATGGGACCCCCATTGTATTAGCATTTAATGCCAGAAGATACAAATGGAGGCTTTGCTGTGCACCGACACCAAAGCCAAAGGAAGACCTGGTTGTAACACACAGGGTTGTAATACATAAGGGGAAAATGGTGTTTTCAGGAACTGGCACCAAACATACTTGTGACTCCATTATGGCCTTTTGTCAAACCAGCAACACTGGACTGGTTTGTTTTAATAGTCTCCTCCAGCCGATCGCTCTTCGGTGCCCCGTCAGAGCCTTCACTGCCCCGGCCATTGCATCCGCTTTCCGAGGAGGAGCTGTTTGGAGGAGATGGTACAGGCGAAGAGGACGACTGGAAACCGCTGTCTGAGCTCTCGCTGTGACATGAGGCTGGGCTAGATGCCGAGCTCGAAGAGCTGATGTAAGCTATCACACCCCCTAAGGCAAGAAAAAAAGGCAGCACGTAGTGACATAACCAGCAGACATGCACCGCTGCCATGTGAGCCACACCGTGACCCAGCACCACCAGATCAGCCATTACGTGCTCCTGGGAGCACTCCTCTCCCTCCCTCTCTCACTCAAGCTTGTTTGTCTCCATTCATTTTCTAAGGCTCATCTCCCAGTCTGCCCCATCCCCTTCTCCCATCTTAGCAGCCGCCTCTGGCCCAGGCTGAGATGAAATGGCATAACCAAAAGACGGAGCAACAAGCCATGGTGCTGGAAGGATAGGGTGGCAGGGACAGGACATGGAGTGACCCAGAGAGGGTTCTTCCCTGGCCACCCTCTGGGCAGAGCTCATCTGGAGCCAGAGCAAAGACAGGATCTTAGAGCGCTGTGGAGCCAGAATGCAAACAAGCTAGGTTAGGGACAGAAATAGGGCAGAGAGAAAGACTTCATGCAGGCTACGCGCCAGAGGCACAGAAAGGAAGGGTTGGGAGGTGCTCACGATGCAGAAGGGAAGGGAGCAAGGGAAGGAAATAGCACTGCAGTCTGGTTAGCCTGCTGAACGCCATTTGTCCGACTGCAAGCCTTTGTAGCGTTTGTTTCTAGCAGCAGCTAAACCCCAACTGCCAGGCTGCTATTTGCAAACAGCCTCTGTCCTGCCGCATCTTGCAATCTGACACACTTGAGAATCCCTCAGATGAAACAGCTTTTTGTCCTCAGGCAGACCTGGGAGCAGTTCTGGCTTTTCATAGGCTCCTTCTTCTTGCTCATAAGCAAGCGAAATTGTTTGCACTTCATACGAGCTTGTCTCCAAGACTCAGCATTTCAAAAGTCAATATAAAAACATTTGATATTTTACACAAGAATTTCAAAAGCCATAGCCATGAAACTGTTTAAATAAATTACACTCAGTGTGTTCTATATTTTATACCTCTATTGCTCAGTGGACTCTCTTCACTGATGACTCAGGACATTGCAGCAAGAAACTCCACACACCAGTAAGAACTCAAAACTTTAAAAGGGCCATGCACTGCCTGCCTTTGGAGAAAAAAAGCCCTGTAAAGTCTGTAGAGTCCTTCATCAACTGAATTGGCACAGCAGGCAGAGGCCGTAGCATCTTACAACAGCTATACCTTCCTCACAGATAAAAGCAGTGGTTTTATACAACCCTGGAAACACCACTGCTTGCAGGGAACAATTCCAACTTACATATTTTCAATACTTTTATAACGGTCCTCCTAGCACCCCTGCAGCAACAAAACTGGCCCGTTTCCTCTTCAACATTTCATGTTTTTCTACCGAGGAAATCTTTGGCAGGAGGGTTCTCTGAAGAGCACGCAGCCCAGGAGCAGAAGTCAGACAGAGGGGCCATGTGACACGTGCAGGACACACAGACTGTTGCTCACGTTCCCAGACACCAATGTCCCTGCACCCTGCCACAGGGGTTGTACCCGCACTGACTTTTTTTTTTTTTTCTTTTTTTTTTTCAGAAATCCTCCACACAGCATAGCACGCATTCTGGATCAGGCTTTCGGAGAAAGGATTGGCGAGGAGGTCACGGGTTCAGCCGTGGCTTGAGAAACAAGGCATCATCAGCCACCCGTGCAGGGCTAAGACACCACCTGTTTGACAAAGCCTGTGCCATCCCCCAGCGCCGCACACGCCTCTGCCAGGTGCCAGGTCAAAGCTCACTGTTCACCTGGTCCAGGGAGGCACCAGGCTTCTCAGCAGGCGCCATCCTTATCGGCAAGGGGCAGATTGGGACACGCAAGCACGGCCCCTGCAGGGAACTCCACGTTTCTCCACGCTGCCACCGCGCCCCATTATCTTTAAACCCTGCTCGTAAAAGAGTTGCTCTTTTCCCTCAAGGGTAAGGCCAATGTCACAGAGGAGCACAGAAAGTGTGTGCCTGTGGGGGGGAGTTTCACCCCTCTTCTCCTTACAGCTGGAGGAGCGCCAGATAGCTGAGCTGCTCTGGCACCCTAGAGAGCTTGGCAGTCTCGCCAGCGTCACAGTCGCGATTCCTCGTATTTTTTGTTATTTTAGAAGTTGCACTTCCCTGTGAACCCTGGTTTTGTTTGGTCAGGAGCCAAAAGTTGACTCTCCCTCAGAGCACAGGGTGACATCTCGGAACAAAGAGCACAGACACGGAGCACGTACGCGCGCACACGGATGCTGGCACGCCGCAGGAAGGGGGTACCGGGGTGCTCGGGGGACAGGGCAGCCCCGGTTCCGTCAACTGCCGGGAATTTTCTCAGGGAACCCACCTGCCGGAGGGCGGTGAAATGAGTCATTTGGGCTACGCGGAGCCGCGCTACTGCTGCTGCGGCACCCCCGGCTGGGTGACACGGACCCTTTGGCTCTACCTGGCGGGATTCACTTTAGGGATGGGGCGGGGGGCACCGCGGCGAGCTGGTATTTCATTAACACGGCGATGTGGGAAGCGGTAACGCCGCAGGGGCGCGAAACGGCGGGGCCACCAAACTGGCCACCGGGACGCTGCGGTAGCAGGGGCTCCCCGGCCGGCACCCCCGATCTACCCGGCTAACAAAGCAGGGAGGGAGCAGGGAGCGCCGTCGCCGTGTCCGCAGCCGCCCTCCCGCCTCACCCCATTCCACCGCACCGGGGCTGCGGCTTTTCCCTGCCGCGGTCACGCGGCGCCGGGGCTGGAGGAGTCGGGCCCGCCCTGCGCTGCCCCCGGGCCGCCCCCTCCCCGTTACACAACACCGCCCCCGCGCACCGCGGCGGGCCGCGTGCCGCCGCCGCCGCACACGGCCGCACCGCGTGTCCCCCCGCGACCCCGCGCACTCCCCCGCACCGCGCCGCGCCGCCGGGCGCCCCCCACCCCCCGCGCTCCACCGCGGCGGGGGCGGAGCCGCGGGGGCGGGGCCGCCGGGCGCCGCAGCAGCAGCGGCGCGGCCCCACGTGTCCCCGGCGCGCCCCCGCCGCCGCCGCCGCCCCGAATGTAGGTCACCAAAACAGCGGCCGCCCGCCCGCCCGCGCGCCTCACGTGTCCGCGCCGCCCGTCGCCCCGCGCCGCCGCCCCGCCGCTATTATGCAATGCGCGCGTCACCGCCCCGCGCGGCCAATGAACGGGCGCGCCGCGCGGAACGTAAACACAGCGCGCACATGGCTCGCCCGGCGGGTCCATGTGAGGCGGCGCGGGGCCGTCCCGGCCATCAGCGGGGCCGGGGCCGGGCAGCGCCGCCGCCCGCCGCGCTCCCCCCGCCCCGCCGCGCCCCGGCCGACCCCCGATCGCATCCCCGCGCCCGCCCGGCCCCGCGGGACCGTCCCGCACGGCTGCCCCCCCGCCTCCCACAGCGGTCGACCCCGCTTACCCGCGCTGACTTCCATGGCGGCCTCCTCCCGCAGGGGCACGGGCGGCGCCGCGCTGGGTTCCGCCGGGGCCGCCTCGGCTCCGGTCGGCGCGGCGCGGCTCCGCTCGGTCGTTGTCTTCCCAGCTCCGTGTGCCCGCCGCAGCCCTACATGCAGCCAGCGGGAGGCAGGCAGTCAGGGAGGGAGGGAGGCGGCCGCGCTGTCTCCTGTCAGAGCAGCGGGTGCGCGTCCCCGCCGCGGCGCCCTCCCCTTTACAACAAAAGCGCTCTCGGGGAGCCGCGCAGAGCGAGTGCGGCACCGCCGCCCGCCCCGCCCCGCCTCCAGCCCGCCCCGCCCCGGCGGCCGCCCCGCCCCGCCCCCGGCCGCCCCCCTCACCCAGTGACACACTTTCCGCGCCGGCCGCACCGCTCACGTGCGGCGGCAGCGTGCGGGAGCGCGGGGGCACTGCGGCGGCGGGGGCAGCGCACCGAGCCGGGCGGTGCGGCGGGCGAACCCCGCCGAGGTCACCGGCGCTGCCGCAAGCGGCGCGGCGCTCGCCCCCCGCGGCCGCGGGGCACGGCGAGGCGCGGCGGTGTGTGTCAGCTGCTCCGCCGCCGAGCACCGGCAGGAAATGCCACCGCTGTGACTGCCGCAGCTGACGAGCTCGCTCCCATCCCGACACGAACATCTGACAGCTCCCGATTCCAACTGTCAGCGCTCCATGCCCTCTTAGCCGCGTGCTTTCTCGCTGCCGGGAAAAGGGAATATCCGGGCGAGACCCCTCTCAGCAGCGCACACTCACCGCTGCAGCCATAGTCTCTCCCTCTGCAGCCATAGGGAGAGGCCATCACACAGTTCATCTCAATCTCCGTCTCTTCTGTTTTCTGCCAGGACGTGGTTTTGTCACTCCCAGAGTGATTCCAGCCTCTAATACCTTATACCATGCAGTGATATCTCTGGGTACAGACCTCCCGCAACGGGAGAGGGATGCTTCCCCAGAGGCCCTAAAGCAGGGGTGTCCCCGCCAGGGTCCCTATACTCCCGCTCCCAGAAGGAAAGCCATGAAGAAAATTCACCACAACAAAAAAGGGACCAGAAATTTGTGGAAGACTCTCCATTAAGCGAGTACAGAACCCCAAATGAAGCTCTGTCCCTCCCTGACCCCAGGTTTCAGAGGCAGATGCGTGGCTTCATGGATTATATTGACCTCCAGACTGAGAGCGAGGCAGTGGAGTTAAATGAGGTTAACAAATGGAGCTAAATGTAGTTTACTGCCTCCTAATTTGGGTGAGATTCCTCTCCTCTCAAATGAGGTAAACAGGTCAGTTTGTGTGAGCTTCATCACTTCTCAAATAAGGTAAGAGGGTGAGTTTTCCCATTTTTCTGTGCATGGTCAGCAGTTGGGAGGCATACAGCTTTCCTCTACTCAATATCCACCACTATGTCCAGACCCTTCATCCCCTAGCCCCAATTTCCTACAGAAAAAGCTCCTTATATTCCCAGTTCTCCTCCTCATAGCAGCTTAGAACTACGTTTCCTAAGGCCTGCCATGCTGATCTCTGGCTTTTGCATAGTCCCTGCCTGCACACCTGGCTGCCAAACAGTGCTGCCTGCCCTGGGCACGGTCAGGTACAAGGCATGATCGCCCACCCTCCCTTCCTGTGCTCAGGGCTCTGTCTTGCTCCTCCGCCTGGCTGCTGGTCTCTGCGGACAGAGCACAAATAAGATGTATTTGATATTAGCTTATCACAGCATCTCAAACCCCTCAACAGATTAAATTGGCCCACAGACTCAAAGGAGAAGGTAGTGAATCAAATGCTGTTAGAAAACTAGCTCGGACAATCAGCAACAATAGCAGAGCAAGTCCTCTCTCTGTATTCTGTGTCTCTGGGATTTCTAATGTTGTATTTGGATTTTAACAAAACAGACGTTTGAGTAATGTTTATTAACTGGTGGGTCATCAACCCCAGATGTTCACCGGGTTTGCTAAAACCCCTACAGAACTCTTGCTTTTGGATAAGGCTTCAATATGCCATTACAGTGGCATTGGCACTCAGATCAAAGGTCCACCTGGCCTGCAGGCCATTTGTGGTGCTCAAGGGAGGCTCCAGGTTTTTCAGGTGCATGGACTCCATTCCTGAGAGTGGTCAATAAAGGGAAGGACTGCTTGTTCACTTCCTTTGTGGGCAAGGATAAATGCTGCTGCTCCTGCCTGGCGGGACAAATGGGAAAGGCAATGTACGCAGGTTTGTAGGATGCCATAGGGAGAGGCCATCACATTATTGCTCCCAATCTCAGCTCTATCCTATTTACTGCCACAGCATGATTTTGTCACTCCCAGAGAGATTCCAGCCTCTAATATCTTTAGCCATCTACTTTTGAGATTCTCGGGGATCATTATAGCAGTTTCAGCCTGCTCTTGCCTCTGGTGCTGCACTTGGTAGTGCTGAAGCCAACCCCCATCTATCTTCAATAATGTATTTATTTTGCTTCTCTC
Source organism: Sialia sialis (assembly GCA_009812075.1). Classification (NCBI taxonomy): domain Eukaryota; kingdom Metazoa; phylum Chordata; class Aves; order Passeriformes; family Turdidae; genus Sialia; species Sialia sialis. The sequence continues at coordinate 38,784,661 of VRYO01002734.1, read as the reverse complement.
TCCTATCTCAGAACAGCCCATCCAGACCTAGGAGAGCTCTCTCTGCTCCCATACTACAACGTTTTTGGTTCCTTCCCTGAGGTGGCTCCAAACACCTACACAGTTTGCAAGAGCCTTGCACTTTTCTTAGGAGTAGAGTATGGCAAAAAGCAAATAATGGGCCCACCACCCAGCCTCACACAGGATCCTGGTCCACATCAAGGGCACCAAAAGGGACGTTTCCTGAGAAGGTCCAGCAAGGTAGAGCTGGCTGTGGGTAGCCATGGGATGCAAACAATGTGACACCTGTCCTGGAGTTTCCAAAGGAGATCTCAGAAATGGCCCTATCCGCTCCTACACTCTAGTTCTGCTGTTTAGCGCAAAGTTGTGGACTGCCACAGTAGACCATGAGAGCAACTACAATGTTTGAAGAAGAAAACTGTCTTAGAGGACATCAAGGTTTTTAATCTTGCTCTCTAACCTGGAAGAAGACTCCACTCTGCCAATGTAATAAGAGGGTCTAAGTTTTACTTGGAGCCTCTTTCTGCCTTTCCCTTCCAAACCCACACAAGCAAACACCTGGCATAGTAGCTTGTGGCTTTGAGTGCTGGCCATGTCATGGTGCCTGGGCTTCTTCTTGAGGGGCTTCTCTTTGACTCTAGCTTAGCTGCTAAAGCTCTTAGTGTTACTTGCTGAGCTGCAAATAACATTCCCTTAAAGATGTGATACTCAATGGATATTCCCTGGTCCCCACAAGGGACTGTGATCCAGCTTTCCATGAAGAGCAAAACAAATCCTAGCATTATGGAGAGGCAGTGTACTGCTGGCATTCACAGTGGCATGGCACCTCTCCAGCCAAGGAGGCAGGGCAGGCACTTGAATGATCAGTGGAAAGGTGATTGTGAATTCGTGTGTTTGGTCAGTCCTTAGAATCCTTCAGCCTATGTTTACTGCTGCTGTGTGCAGAAGACTTGTGGTTCTGGGAACACACTGAAGTGAGGCATTGAAGCACGAAGGGGCAGAAGAAGGGAAAAAGCAAAGAAGGTGGGACAAAAAGCTTCTTCAAACCCCTTCCCACCCCTGGGAAGGAACACAAACATTTGTCCCTCTTTCCTCCCAGCCCACACACATGGAGCAGCTCAAGCTGCATGTTTAAATTCCAGAGGCTGCAGAGTGATTCGTGTGTGTGCTACCTCTGGATGGGAGATGGCATGATGTTGTTGCACCAACTAATGCTGACTTAAATGTTAAGTGCAGCTGATAGCTGGATGGTGGGACAGGATGCACTTTGGCTACCTCAGCAGAGGTATGTAGAGGCCGATGACTCTTTGTCCTCAGGCCTAAAATGCTGGTGGTTCCTCAGGTTGGAACCGAATGCCTGCACCTTTGTGTCCCTGTGAAGAGGCCCTTCTAATCCTAGTAAACATCCACACATCAGCCAGGAACACCGTGGGTTTCCATCAGCAGGCATTTGTGCTTTCAGATAAGTTGGATTTCTTCAGTGCCTGGCACATTTGCAATAATAATAGTTTGATCCCAAAACATAAACTTTGCAAAGAGAAGAAGATTGTTTACTTGAAGAATGCCAAGGAGCAGCATTTTTTCATGCCGGAACAGCTCCTGAAGTTTTCTATTACTTTATTTCCTTATTACCTCAGGAAAAAATTCCTAACCTCTTATTTGTCTTTTTGACTGATGCTCAGAACAGTGCTGACATTTGCACATAAGCCCAAGTTCTCTTCCCTGGTTGTTTACAGCATACAACGTTTTAAATATAAGAAGTTGTTTTCCCCCCTAAAAATTCTTTGTCACTCTTTTTTTCTCTGGTCAGTCAGTGTGATAAGATCCTCCTGAAACCCTCAGTAATGTGTCTGTCTTGAATGATTTGTGCTCCACAACTGCAGATGGAACTAGTTCATACAAGTACACTTAGGTAAGGCAACTGATACCAAACCCATGCTTGCATTTCCAGTTTCTTTAAAGCAAAGATTCACTTGCTATCTACAGTTGCTACCTTAAATACTGCCCTCTAAAAGTCTTTATAAAGATAGCTGTAGCTGTGACTTTCTTTCGTACATTAAATGATATAAATAGCCATAACTCATCTAACTAATCTTAGCCTCTGAAAGCCAGTGGAAATTTTTCTATCGATCGGAGTCAGCTTGGGTCAAGCCCTATAGAGTGTTTTCTGACCCCCTGCCCTACTTTTTCTCCATTCCTGTTTAACATATATATCTCTAACTCTTTCAGTCAGTGTACTTTTTTCTCTCTGTCAAAGAGAAATCCTGATAAGGAGGTCCCAGAGGTCTTCAGCTTATCATCACATCCCTTCATAGGCTGAATGTGTGCAGAATGCCTTAGGAAGAAGCAAAAGCTAAATATAGAATAATTTAAAGCTACCCATTAAGGGCATGCCTACATGACACAAATGCAGCTAGCTTAGGTTCTGGGAGTGGTGCAGTCACAGAGCTAAGTATAACCAAGCAGAGGATGTGGCTCACAAACCATCCCCTTGCACTCACATCCTGTCTCTCGGTATCAGAGCCTTAGAGGAAGATATAAAAGCTCATAATAGACAGTCATATACTAACTTTGCCCATAGGGTAACTCTCTTCCTGATTAAAGTCCTCAGCAGTCAGTTTATAGCCTGAAGCGTATAACCCTGCCACTTTTTTCTCTTACCCAGCATTATTGCAAGCATGCTTTTTTTTCACTTACTTTGGTAATACAATGATTGCCTGGGCTGGTCAAATTGATGGGAAATAACATCATGCTATAGTGATGTATTACCACTAGCCTCATCTGCTCCATGGAAGGTGATGACTTGGGCTTTTAGTCTAGAAAGACAAAGCATTAATTCTATGTTAATTAAGCTTATCTTGTATAGCAGTAATATCACTGCCCACCTTTTCCTTTTCGTGCAATAAATTCCTTAATCTGTCAGTGAATCACCTATTTATCCATAAATAAAATCATCACCTAATGAGACAAAGATGAAAATATATACTGCTTGATTGGGCCAAATGTGATTTTTGGGAGAGAAGCAGAATGGGTAGTGCAAAGGATGTACAAGGAGCTACCCTTTGCCTTCACTGAAAAAGACTCACACAACTTAGCTTCAGGTGATTGCTGGCACATTGTGCTGTCCTGGAGAAGGCATCAGCAGTGTTGTATTGAAGGCACAGTCAGCACATGCTGTCACCAGATCAAAACCATTGCTTCAGAAGTCTTCTCATAGCTCAGCTTCACCATTCCCCTTCTGAACCCTCCAGGTTACTAAAACATAAATCCAGTTTGAATTTTCTCTTTGTAAGGTATGTTCATTCTTGGAGAGATGTAGTGTAACACAAACATAAAGCTAATCCTGGGCAGAGCAGAGATGCAAAATGATGTCTTCTCCTTGTTTTGGGGAAATTCTGCAGCTTGTATGAAGGGGACACACCAACAGAAATTATAGCCCCAGCTCCTGCAAGGTTTTATCTATCACCCTTTCTTCTGTCCTCTACAGCAGCACAAGCTTACTGTGATTACTGGTGTATATTACTGGAAAATTTCAGAGAAAACTCAGTCATCAACAGAAGCAAATACAATTTGCATCTGGGCCTTAAAAAGCACAAGTTTGTAGAAAATGAACAGCTTTCATTACAGGTACCATTGGTCCCCAGGCATTGGCCTGCAGAGTGAGAACTGCCTTTTACATCCTGACAAAACAAAGTCAACTATAGACAAATCTGAAAAAATTCTCTGGGAAATAAACCAAAACATGTTTTGGCCCTGAGACTTACTACTTGTAATTACCCAAAGGATAGCTGGCTGCTCAAGGGCCAAGACAGCTCCAGGCTCTATACAGCACAGTGTTTTTTCTCCTGATTGTTGTCTCACCCTGGCTAACTTTGTAGCCCAAAAGATGACTTACAGCTTCAAGGTGCTGAGTTGAATCGAGAGATGTTCATGGCACTCTGTGTTGGACCTTGTGTGCTGCTGGATTAGGCTCAACTGGTCAAACACTTGTTCTTAAAAGCTGGATTCTGTATTCTGCTAAGAGCCTAAAGAGTTAAAGTTATTAACTGGCTTCTGAATAAAATGCATTAGGAATAAATATGCTTTAGGATAAACCTATTAAATGGATAAAAATGCCATTACCAGGGGTGAAATATGATTGTGTGACCTTTTAAATAAATAAGCCTGCTATGCACCAAATTATCTCAGATAATAAGCTTTATACATGATAAAGTCATACAGTAGGTCTCAATCTTCAGGTATTCAATGAAATACTGCTAGCCATAAAGGACTCCTGAAATGTTACATTAAAGAAAATTGCTTTCAGCTATAAAAATTTAACTGTTAAAACAAATGGAGTTTCTCTCATAAAATCCTTTGTGAGGCATTGGTAGCAAGAGTGAAAGCTTACTAGAAACGAACCTGAGCTATTTGCAAGTACACAACACTTCTTAAAATAACTCAGATTCCAGATAAATCTGGAATAACTCTATTGAAAGCAGAAGGGTGTAACTCCAAAGCACCAGCATGAGATCCAAATTATATTTGTAGGGCCTTAGAAATATGTTGGTGGGATATCTCTGGGTACAAACATTGCTATGTATTCAAACTAATCTGCACTTGCAGTTTTGGCACTTGTACAAGCAGTGGAAATGCTGACCTCTCTGGCTGTCCTGAATCTTGGGTCTGGCTGTGTTATGCCTCAGCGACTTGCCCAGATTACTCCTGACACAACAATATTCCTATTAAGGGACCATTCGTATTTGATGGGATGGAAACAGAGCTGGATATTATCAGCCTTGTGAATAAAGGCAGACGTGCATTTAGTCAGATTCAGCTACCAGCTTCACATGCAGCAAAACTAGCTCTCTGCATTAAGTCAGAGTAAGAATTTTCCGCTCTGAACCATTACAAATAAGAGGGAAGGAAGCCAATTCTCTCATTCCTTCTAGTGATCACAGGCAAACCAACAAAACCTCCCGGTGAGGCGCTTGCAGTTTTAATAAAATCATCATGGTCACTTCATCTCTTGTTACATGAACATCAGCAAATAAATGCAATTCCCAGCTTGGGTCTTGTGCTAGTTTTGGCTGGGACAAAGTTAATTAGTTTCAAACACAGTTCCAAGGACTGAAAATACTCTTGGAATTCCCTGACACAATCAATTATCTTCTTCTAGCATTGATATCAGACACTGACAAAAAGGACCATTCCCGTTTCTTCTGGGTTTCTTTTTGTTCTTTTTTTTTGTTTGTTTTGTTTTGTTTGTTTGTTTTGAGTTTTCTTGTGTGAGGGTGTTGTTTTTCTTCCTTGAACTGGGAGAATGCATCCTAGAAAGGATCTTCTTAACCTTCATCTACAAACACTGACAATTTTCACCAAAGCTCAATCCAGTGCAATCTTTCCCAGGAAGGGCTCTTAAAGAGACATAGCAAAATTCAAGCACACAAAATAAGCCAGCCTTGCTTCAGTTCCCAAAGGTTTCACTCTTTGAGCCTTAGCAAAGAAAGAGGTACATTCTCCACAACTGGCTTTAGTGCTCCTGCTAAACAGTGCAAGGTACGCTGGCAAACACAACCTACACAATACCACTGTAAAGAATGGGTGGCATCATGAGGCTAGCGATGAAATTTTTTCATGTTTTTCTGAATTGGAGTGCAATGTCTAGAAGCAAATACAGTAATTTCACAATTATAAGCCGCACCTGAATATAAGCTGCATTTTTTTTTTTAAAAAGCGAGGATCCATGTGCGACAAAGTAACGAGTTAGTAACAGAATCACACCAGCGCAGGGTTTGGTGTCAGGTGCTCAAGTTGCAACAGTTTTCATAGACCAGCAAAGCCTTTAAAGGCAGCCCCAGGCGCCCTCCTGGCCGGCTGTCACTTCCGGGTTGGCATTTTGCTGGGATTTGTCCATAAATAAGCTGCACATGATTAGCCGCACTACTGGGGTAGGCTGGATTCTTCAATGAAAAAGGTGTGGCTTATAATTGTGAAATTACTGTAATAGATCTGTTCCAGCCAGGAGCTCAGCTGCATCCTGAAGATGCCTCCAGGCACTTGCCCTTTTGTTTTATTGCTGTTCCCCAACACTGGTGAATAGTGAGCATCAGTCTCACTGAGAAGACACATTATCAGGGGTGAAGGACAACTGCTTGTTATATAATCCTGCCAAATCCTTGATACAGCAGCTCTCAGCAAACAACCATCTTGTTCTGAGTCATCTGGAAAGTCTCTGGTTCAGTGAGCTTCCAGGAGCAGACCATCAAAACAGGTTGTATTTCCACTTCCCATTTCAAATTACAGGAGGCACTTATGAGTCAAGGCAATAATTTTCCCTTTATCTTCCTTCAGATGCCATCCTGCATACAGATCCAGCCCATGCACCTGCTGAGCCAGAAGCCCTGTGGGAGTTCCCAGCCAGTGCTGGATGTCACAGCTTGCAGCTGTCCTGGGAGGCTGCTGGCACGAGGGCAACCACAAGTGTGAGGAAATCCTTACCCTGCTCTTCAGAAAACTGCAGTTGCTACATGTGGGGCCGGACTTGCTCCACACTCACTAGCCTTTTTCCAAATGTTGGTCCTTGTCAAAAAGAGGCACTGTGCCCATTAGACCTCTGGGGCCAGCCCTGCATGGCCATTCACATTTTTTTCTTATTTCCCTTTGAGGCAGTGCCAAGTCTTAATTCAGTGCTGGGTCACAGATCCCAGCAGGACACATTACACTATGTCTGTCTTGGAATTAGGAAGTTTCCCACCTCAGAGCTGGCCAGCTCAGACCCACTGCTCTCCCCCCTCTGCTCCTCCCTGCCATGCCTGACAGACAGTCAGAATCAGCTCTTGTGACAGCAGCATTGATAGAAGAAGCTGAGCATCTCATCTTTTACAAACCAAACAACTACAACTTTGGCAATCTCTCTCCTACTGAATAACAACAACAACAAAAAGGAGCGAGTCAGCAGCAGGCAGTAGCCTGTTGCACGGAGCTGTAAATAAACCCAGGAGAAACGAGATGGGTCAGCTTGGGTTGGCTGGTGGGTGCTGAAAGAGCTGGTCCAGGGTTACCACTTCATGTGGGCCAAAGTGGGAGAAGGCAGTCCCTTCCCTGGTTCTCTAACTCCCTGCACAGGACAAAATTGCTTCAGCCTTTACTGCTGTTACAAACTTCCTATGAAAGTACCATACAATTCAACGCTCAAGCTGTAAAGCAATTAACGTGATTTGAGGACAATTTGCAGAATCTGCAAAAACCATCAAGTTTCATATCTGTGGTTAATTTCAACACTGTCATAATTTGGCTAACAGAGTTATTCATGCTCAAAACTTTTCTTATTTTAAAATTATTTTTTCTTAATATAGGTTAAAATTTCAGAATGTTATCAGTATAGCACCTACTAGAAGGTGAGCTTGTTTGCTAGAGAGGCATTTTGAAGTTTTCAGCTCTAAACAGATGGGGCCATTACTGAGAAAATAGAACTTTTGTATGCCATATGCTTTACATAGTTTAATGATTCTCATATTTTTTATTAAACTAGCCAATGAAAGTAATAACTTCATTCAGCCTCAGGAGTCAGAACAGTTGAGTTTTTCGCAGCATTTTCATTTCTGTTTTCCTTCTCAGCAATATAAATCCTAAATCTAAGAGTTGGGTTTTCAGTATAACTTAGAGTAATCAACTTATTTTGTGTTTCCTATTGATATGGTATAACTATTGCTTTGAAATTCCAGCTGAAATCATTGGTCTAAAATGAAAAACTTAGTATCTTACTATTAGCTCACATGAGTTTTTAGTCTCTGCCTCTTAAGAAAGGACTACCATGCATCTATCAGAAATAAAACTACTTAGATTAAGACTGAGGACTAGGTCCTACAGATTCACCAGAACCACTTGAATCACATATTTTCTATAATTATATTAAACCTACCCCCAAACCTCAAAAAAGGTCCTTTTACTTGCACACTGGCTTTTCCTGTGTAGCTGAATCTTACTACGTGTCTTTTCCTGTAAAAAAGATCTTAAGCAGATGTTCTCCAACAACACCTGTGGCAGTAACTTGCGAAGTGAAAATAATACAAAACTTTGTTTTGCTTGATAAAAGATTCACTAGGACTTTGTTTAACTGTGCCTTGGCAAAACTGCTTTTCAAAGAGCTGCAAACAAAGCAATTTATAAAACATTATTTTTATATATGGCTCTGAAAGAACTGAAAACACAAAGCTCAAAACACATAATTTATACAGGTTGCACAACTTGCTATCTAAACTTATCTGACTAATCGTGAAACCCGTGAGAGAGGCAGGTGGATTGTAACAGCAGATGAGTTGAAGGGCTGTGATTCTCTTACAAGGAAAGGGTTCAAATAATTGCTTGTTAGTCACAGAAAAACAATGCTGCAAGAAAACTGTATGAATAAATGAATGAGTGAATACTGGACTAATGAGCTATTTCCTCTGCTTGGTGGATGAGCTCTCAGGGGATGACGACTCAGCTACACTCGTGAGCAGAGTGCAGAGTTAACAGGGTCTTGGTTTCTGCCTGCCGCTCTATTGACACACTGCCTGGAGACAAGGCCTGGGACGTGGAGGGCTTGAGCGCTGGACACAGGACATTTATTTCACAGCACCGCTTGAGAACTGTCCTCCTGCTCTGGGTTTGGTGAAGTGCGGCAGCTGCCTGGTGTTTCAGGGAAGCAGATTGATACCAGAGACACAGGCTGAGCTATTCTGAGGAGCTGTAGGTTCATTCAGACGTGTTTATACCGTGGGCAGTGCCCCACACAGACCTGGCTGATGAGCTCTGAGGGACCCTGGTTAGCTGTAGCCTCCTCTACCTGTTCGTTCCAGTTCGTTCCTGTCACTGAGCAGCACCAGGGTGCTAAGAAGCCCCCTTCAAAGCCAGCTTACTTGTCCTCTTTTTTTTTTTTTTTTTTTACTTCTCCTCCATTGTTTTTTGGGGTTTTTTTTTGTTTTTCTCTTTGATGTGCCTCTCCATTCCTGTGTTTCCAAGGGAAGTCCTCAACTTGCACATGGACAGCCAGCTAGGGTCCAGAGGCATTCCTCTGCTGCTCTTATGCAAGGAGATACAGACTGCAAAACCCCGATGCAGTCAGCTAGGGTCCAACACACTAACTGGCGAGGGTTTTCCCAAAGCACAGCACCAGAAGTGCAGGGAGACCTGAGAAGCCTTGGAAGAAGCAGTGACTTGAGAGAGCAGTCTCAGCCAGCACTGGTCTTACCACAGCCAGGTTTAATTTAATCACTCATCTGCTCTCAGATCTCCAGGATACCCCTGCTCTCCATTCTGCTGAATGATGGAGAGATGACAGTATTTAATGAGATTGAATGTCATCTTCATTACCTTAAGAGCCTTTAATTATATCATTGAACATCATTTGATACTAAAGGAAAGCATGCTCTCTTAAATTTCAGGCGGTGACAAGGGGTCCAGAAGAACTGGGTTCCAGTCCTGGCTTTGCCAGAGGCCCATTAGGTAAGAGCAGGACAGCCACTGAATTAAAGGTTGTGTAAGCAGTATAGCTCAGACACTTCCTAACTGTAGGAAGCAAGGCTCTGCAACCTAAACGCTCTGTGTGTAATTATTAAATTGAAGCTTATTCAGAACCTTGACAATAAAGAGAAAAACCTACAGCCTCTCCATCCTTTCATACAGCTTTACACTTCAAACAATTACTTTAAAAGGATTGGATCAAAAAGTTGGTGGTTGCTCAAAGCCCCAGATAAGAGCATTCAATACAAATCGAAATCGGGCTTTTTTGTGGCTGCAGCAGTGTTTCCATCACTCTCAGTATTTTGGCTAGACACTCTCGAACTAGACTTGTGTCTGCTGGAAAAGAAAAGAGATGTACGAAAATACGGTGTTTTTTCCCAGCTTGGAGAGTGAGTAGATAATAGAGTAGGAATCAGGCTCTATTTTTAGAGCCTAGCTTTTTAATTCATTAGCTGTACAGAACTCTTCACAGGCAGTCACTTTTCTCTACTGGGTCAAGGCTAGTGAACAACTGCTGCATTACAAGGACAGAGATAAGTGAGAAAGTCAAGCTATAACTCTCCTCCATCGCTAATTACTTCATTCTAAGGCCCCCACAAAAATCACCAGTGAAATTCCATGACCTTCTGCTGCAAGAAAGGAGCCAACTGCCTCCTCCACCAGCATCTGTGCCTTTCGCAGGCATCATGCCAGTGTCCCTCTCCCAGCAGCACACAGCTGCCTCGCGGAGATTCCCAATGCTTCGGAGACAAAGCAAGGAAACAATTACACTTGCTGTTGATTAGTGAGTCCCTGCTTTTCAACCTAGCTAGTGTTGCCAAGTAATGAGCACTTCTATTAGCTATGTGGAAGGGAGTTTACTACTTGCTTATTTAAAGAACATCGTAAATCACACAATCTGTTTTTACACATCCCACCCTTCGGGACAGAAATAGTGCCCTTGCCAGGTCCTCACCTTGTAACAAAAACTGAGTGATTAGCTAATCTAGGCAGCTGACACAGAAGTGAAATCCAGCCTAATAAAAGCTTACAGTCAACTATTTTCAACCGCACCTAAAACCAGGCTGAACCAGGCTGGTACTGTACAGCCCCATTTCCCTGCAGTTTAACTGTGGTATTCATTTTGTCTTGCCTAGAAACCAGACAGCTCTTTTAATTACATCCAAAACATGCCTGCTCAGACTGAGAAATGATCAGCCCTGCAAACAGAGCCAAGTAGATGGCTTGGAAATAGATTACTAGATTCCTCTATGTCTTAATAGATTTGCCTAGTTAAATTCCTGAAGCCTCCTCTTCCCTCCCCCTGCCCTCCTTCAGCTACAGCTTAGTGTCCCTGTTCAGGCAGGGTGTCTGAATTCAAGTTACAGCCTCTCACTCAGACTGTCACAGATGACTGGTTTCTACCACAATCTTAAGGAACACAGATTACTTGCAATCTCTTGAACTTGCCTAACAGGTTCAAGAATCAAGTGGGAAAAGCAGAGATCACATAACCTCTCTCTAACCCTGATTTCCCAAGCCATCAATCCCAAACTAAAGTTTTTCCTCAATGTTTTGCCTTTTTAAAATAATGATTTAAATAAAACATAATGTGTCTTTCCGCTTCATGGGAATTCTGCACAGCAATGTCCCTTCAAACCCAAAATCGTGTCTTAAGAGCATGAGACATTTCCAGTGTGTAAAGACACTAAAGCAATCTGGCTTCTCAAAGACTTAGAATGAGCTGTACGCACCCAGGGCATCCTCTGATGTATTTCAAATTCCTTCTCTGGTCTGCTAGATACCATGCCCTTTTAGAAACACTGTCATCAGCAGCTTTCAACAAAGTTTGGAGGGGATTGTATTTTCCCCTTTATTTTAAACTTCAAAGAATTTCCGGACAAGGACCAACCTAAGGCAGGTCTCACAGAAGACACCTGCCATGTGCTGCAAGGTTTGAATGCTGGCAAAGTACACAGCATTAGTGCTGACTGCCCGCCCCATCACCTGTTGCCACTCTCCTACATCAATGGCAAAGGTCCCAAACACATTAATAACCCCTAGTACAGTATCATCAGTTTTGAAGTTGTTGCCTTAAAAAAAAACCCCAAAACAACCCCATAATTTGGGTTGAAGGAACCCTTAAAGCTCATCTAGTTCCAAATCCCCTGCCATGGGCAGACATGACCTTTTTTTTAGACCATGCTGCTCAAACAGACAAAAGAAATTCCAAAGGAATGGACAAACTTGGCCATACCGGCACCACCTGAAGCCATTAAATCTACAAACCAGACTGATCAGCCCCCTCTCTGCAACAACCCCCTCCATCCTCAGGAGAGATCTCACTCATCAAATTTGTTCTGAGGAACTTCCACTTCCTGTCCTGTACCATCACAGGACTATCTTTCAAGAACACCACTGATACTTCAAAGGAGAGGCTTAAAAAAATCTCACGTCTTTAGAGCACATAGCTTTAACACTTTTTAACAGATTGTTTTGCATTTTTCTTGTTTGAACCAAACATATCATCAAATTGCCACCTTGAGCTGTTCTTCCTGGCTTTGAGAGCACACTGCCTAAATGTCTCTTCTTCAGACTACTACCCTCCTGTAAGAACTTAAATTGGAGTATTAAGTGAATTTCTCAGTTGAAGGGAAAATCTTGACACGTTTTAAGTCTCAGGAAAAAAAAAAATTCCATATCCCAAGCTGAAATTTCATGAAGACACAGCTACTTCTATCAACCTCTTTTCCTATCACTACCTAATGGATACAGTACAGAATCTGTGGAAGCTATGACAGCCATCCACATAATTCACCAGGAACAGCATTTAATCTCTCAGCTTTTATGTGCAAACTGACTTCATGCTGAAAAGGTCACATTGTGATTTCACAGAAGGTAGTCTAAATACATGCATCTCTGTTACTGAAATGTGGTTATTTCTATCACCTAACCATGCAGAGTTGATCAAAATGCAGCTCTTTAACACAGACATGTTTTCTGTTCTGATATCAAAAGGGAGGTTCAATAAACTGTCCCCCCTCAACCTCAATGAAATAATACCTACACTACAGTCAGTACTATTCAGCCTAAAACCTTATCATTTTTTGTGATGTGCCCACATTTTAATACTGTGCACTGCAATGAACAGAGCAAGCTTTACCTTTCCATTCAGTGCTTGATTTAGACAATGTCTGTAGCAGAGAGGCCCAAGGTTTAATACTGAAGAAGTACAAGAAAACAGAACTTGAAAAATAAAATAGCCATTAGTATTTAATCACCTATAAAAAAAGAAGCGAGTGCTTTCAGTTTACATCTCATTGCACAAGATAAAAGCTGGCCATCAGTCCAAGCACAGGACAACACAGACCCCAACCTAAAAACAGTGACTAAATGAACTCAGACCAAGAGAAAAACGAACATGGACCAGTGCTTGGGCTTTCAATACACACTGCACATGTCCTTCCATGTTACCAAAAGTGAAGCCCATCACAGAACTCTATTCTCAGGGCCTACAATCTTCACAAGTACCAAATTACATTTTCAAAAGCCTGTCAAAACATGGGAACACCTGGACTCACGCAAAATTGTATGCTTATCCACGTAACCCAAGAATAAACAGAAGCACTGTTAAATTGAACAACCTGCATGATCTTTATTAGATGGCCACGTTTACAAGAATTAGCGGTAGCGGTGCAGCTGCAGGGTGTTGCGCCTTCTCCAGGCCGCACGGCGCGAGCCACCGATGGTGTGGTGGAATTTGTGGCCCTTGCCAAGCCCACGGCTCTTGCGCCCGGCTGACGTCAGCCCGCGCATCTCTCTGTGCTTGTGGACGGGCTTGGTGATCCACTGGGTGTCGGGGTTCCGCCGGATGGTCTTATGGAAGGGATCAATCAGGATCACTTCAAAAAACTTGTAAGTGGAATCTTCACCCACCCAATACGAGTTCAAGACTCTCAGAGCCCCACAGTGACGGCCAGCACGTTCCTAGAGGAAAAAAACAAATGCAACAGGCTGTAAAACCATGAATGCAGGGCACCCTTCATGCAGAAAGATTACCAACTCAAACATAGTATTTCAATTTTCCCTAGGACAACCTCTTTTCCCCCTTCTAGCTGCAAAGGTGCAAGGGAAGTAACACTTGAAAAGAATGCTGTATTATAAAACAAAAGGCTGTTTGGATTCCTGCATGAAACAGGTTTTAAAGACCATGAACAGGAAGGTCTTGGTTGACAAAAGAACTCTGTCTGTACAGAAGCACCCAGTCAATAAATACACAACGTCAAAAATAACTTCAACGTGACAATGAGAAGCATAAGCTGCACTTGGGGTCACGGAACAATCTTTTGTGGGAAGTTATGAAGGACTGATTAATTTGCGCATCCAAAGCTACAGGGGACAAAGAAATTTCTGTGTAAGCCTGTACTGGTAGGAGTAAAGGAATAGCTGATGTCAATCTTTGTACCACTGCTGGCGCATTAGTGCTTGCTATTCCTATCCTTGCCAGTGGTTAGGAAGACACAATCTTAGTACAGAAAACAAAACAAAGCAGAAAATAGCAATTATGCAAGTCAATCTAAATCAAGAATGCTCCTTATTTAAAACACACTAAGTATGTTTAATTGCAGGACTTTATCATCATCATGGGGAAGCATGAACCAATGGAGCCCGTTCATCTTCTTACCCAATGTGATTTTAACCTATTGTTACAGGCTTCCTTAAACAGCCCTTGACTATTTTCTGCACATGGAATAACATTTTTCAAGTCCTTTTATTCTAGTGTGAGAGCAACACCTGTATGAAATATCAGAACACCAATCATCCATGACCAGCTTCTATTCAAGGATGGGAGCTCCAACTGAGGCTTTGCAGACCTGTAATCTGAAAAATGTAAGTTTTCCAGAAGGACTGTATCAGATGCAGAAAATTTCAAGCTAGAACTAAGTGCAAATAATCTCTTCCATAGCTGTCGTAAGTGGGAATGTGATTAGCCTTAAGGTATCTGGGAGTAACACTTACGAAGAGAATGCCATGAGCACTGAAAACAGAATAGCATTTTTAATTCAAACTCATCACCCGTGTTTCTTTTAAATAAGGATGTCCCATTTATATTTCTTCCCTGAATAAAAAATTCCCACCATATTCAACTTGCAGAATTCACTCAGCAGTATTTTCAAAGTCCTCAGAACAGAAAAGTCTTCTGCTTCAAGATGGAAAGGCAATGACAGTCTCCCTTCTTCCACAATGTCTCGCTTGAGAATGCAGCCTGGTATTAACTCTAACCCACTGAAAAAGGTTTTTTTTGTAAAGGTGAGAACTCTACCTCTTCCACACTACAACTGTGACAGCAATGAAGCTTGCAAGATCTCATCAAGGTTTACATTTTGAGTGTTTCAGTAGCAAGATCTCACCTAAAAATAAGTTAGCCACCAAGCTGTGCGCTTGTGAGGTACCAGTTTTTATAAAGAAGCAGAAGGTCTCTGGCAAGCTGCCTTCAGCTCCTGCAATACAGCTAAGCATGCTGTGCAGCACTATTACTACACAAACAGGTGCTGCAGGCTTCTAGACAGGAACTCCTGTACTTTGTGAAAGGACCATCACCTACAGCTGGTGATCCACACCACATGGAAGGAAACATAGCAGTGGGATTTACTGACAAGTTAGACACCTTAGAACATGCAAGTTCTTATTTCTCATGCTTAGCTCTTTATTTTACTGTGGCCACAAATATTGTGGCATGCTTGAGAAGCATTAACTTCACTAAACCACTCAAGTGGTTCCCATAGACCCCATTTTTGAAGTCTGAAGAGTTTTTTTATTGTCTCAATAGAGCTTTTAAAGACATTCTGCTGCTTTCCTGCCACCATTATTCAAAATCTCACAAAGAACTTATTAACAAAGCAGCTGGTTTGGTTTTGTATTTTTTGCCTGTGAGTATTTTCAGCTTTTACAGACTAAAACTTTCCAACCCAAATTGTGAGCAATAACCAAAATACTCACCTCTGCTACAGACTGAAGACTCCGGGCAAACTTGAGCTGGTTAACACCATGATGCACAGGTTTACCATAGGTTGCACCTTTGGGGACTGGGCGTTTGCGCCCACCACGGCGAACACGGACACGGTAGATAACGTAACCTAAAACAAATGGTGACTTAGGAACTAGAACAATTCTAGCAGCAATTTTCATCCCTGTGCTGCATTTCCAATCCCTCAAAATTTACAAGAAATGCTGCAACACAAAGTCATTATACCAACTTTTACTAGAATTCACAACTCGAGGTGGATAATACAATATATTTTTGTTATTTTCATTACAGCTGAATAAGGAAAGTGATATCCTGATGCAACTTTTTTTTGGTTCCAAACCAGAGCTCATGGCACCTTTCCACTATCCAGCCCCAAACCAACTAAGATCAGCTACAGCTACATCATAATACAATTATAAAAAAAAAAACCCACCAAAAAAACAACAAAAAAACCCCAATTGCACAATTCAGATGGCAGCACTCACAAAGCACTGAAGCACAGGCCATCCCCAAACCCTGCTGAAATCTGGTCACTGAGAAATGTGGAAACTAGATATAAACAGTGACAGGAGTGTCAAGTCTTAGCTTTTTATTTCCTTTGTGAATAAACATACTGGGTTTTTAACTGGAATTCCGCAAGTTACACATGAATGGCCACTTTTCCCATTTCTTTCCATGACCAGTAACTGTTTTTCCATGACTATATAAACTCCATCCTCTTGCCCAAGTGCATGCAGCTGTAGTGCATGCAGCCACAGTATGGCTTGGGTTGGAAGGAACCTCAAAGATCATTGAGTTACAACCTGTCCCACTATGGACAGGGACACTTTCCATCAGACTAGTTTGCTCGGAGCTCCATCCAGCCTGGCCTTGAACACTGCCAGGGCTGGGGTATTCACAAGTCCTCTGAGTGATCTGTTCCAGTACCTCATAGTAAAGAGTTTCTTCCTAATATCTCACCTAAACCTACTCTCAGTTTGAAGCCATTCCCCCTTGTCCTGTCACTACATGCTCCAGTGCAAGTCTCTATCCAGATCTCTTTTCAAGGTGCTAGAAGGTCACAATTCAGTCAGCTGAAAAAAGTTGAGTAACACATGACAAAACTTGGGCAGAAAAAGGACATCCCCCAAACCTAGGATACTAAAAAACCCTGTTTAATTCTGTGGCACTATTGCACAAGAAAAAAACAAAGAGCCCAAGGCCCACTTGATTTTCCCTTGCCAGCATGGCAACAGAAGGCACAGATGCAAAATTAAGGTCTTAGGTGTGAGCACTGCTACCAACTGAGGACATTTGCAATATTCTGTTCATTTCATGCGGGACACTTCAGTTAACTGGGGGATACTTCAGTTTCACACTGTTACTCCGCTGCCACTGAAGGAAGCCAACGTCACTGCATGGTGACTTCACACGTCCATGCCATTATTACCTTGCTTGGCCTTGTATCCCAGCCTGCGGGCTTTGTCCGGCCGCGTGGGGCGCGGGGCCCGGTGCAAGGCCGACAGCTGGCGGTACTGCCAGCAGCGCACGCGCAGCAGGAACCGCATCACGTCCGACTGCTTCTTCCTCCACAGTTCCTGGATGTACTTGTAGGCACCCATGTCTGTCTACCTGCTGGGCAGAGAGCTCAGTGAGAACAGCGCGCCAAAAACAATTCCCATTGAGCATCTTCCAACAGCACTGAAAGGCAGGGAGCTCTCACACTTCTTTAGACCACTGACACACCTGGGAACATGGATCACACCTGGCAGCCTTCAGCATGACACCTTGCAGCCACCACTCCCAGTAATTTTACTCCATTTTATTTGTTCTGAAGTATAGAACTCCTCAACTGAGAAATTTTCAGATGTATTATGTCTGACACTACCAAACCCAACAACTAACACCTGAAATAATCTTTACATACAAATCTGTCAAGAAGTACAGGACTATGAGAAGTATGGCCCTTACTGTCAACTCTGACTTCAGTAAGGTTTTACTACTAAGTGAAAGCTAAGTTTTATTAGTAAGAGGGAGTTTAACAATTGCTTATGAAATGAACTGGATTGGGACTTTTGCTTGCTTAGAGCTATTCACGTGGTGTTTCCCACATTTCAGGAGAGACATATATACATCACAAGGCCTTCCTCCACATCCATTGAAACTGGGCTTAAAGTAAAATGGGACATACTGACCGTGTCAGACTAAAAAAAAAGTGTCATAGCTCAGTGTCCTGCTGCTGCTGTTGCGTTTTGCTCCATAGATGCCCTGTGGGGTTTTTTTAAGTTGTTTTTAAAAATCGTTTTTACTGAGCACCATTGGGTTTGAACTGACTTCAGCAGAGCAAGGACACAACACAAAGTTCCTACAGATCAAATTTTGCCCCTAAGAAAACAATGATTATTACAAGCTCCCTCTTATGAGCTGAAAGTATCTTAAAAGTTGAAGGCATTTCAAAAATCAAATATTACTTTATTTTTTCATCGCGTTTACTGATGTTTTCATCTGAGGCCTCATACGTCTGCAGCAATCAGCACGTGTACCTGAATGCCATCAAGCCCCAATCCAATTCACCATCAGATACATGCACCTCACTTTATTTACATTTAAAAACACGCCAAAAACAGTTCGTGCGTAATTTTGAATATCCCCCCTGTTTCAAGCTGCCCAGCTATAGCTCATCCATTCCCACTCCCAGCCATCCCACCTTTTCACGGCCTAACGGCACAAAAAACCCCACGAACAAACCGCAAGCCCGGAGCAAAGCAGGGCGCGCCGTCTGTCACCGATGTGCACCCGCTCTGGCCCACCAGGGCCACCCTGGGTGCCACGCTCCCCTCCCCGCCCCACGGAGGCGCAGCCCGCGGGCCCTCCTCCACCGCCCTCCCCGAGGCTCCGCGACGCAGGAGCAGCCCCATCCCACCCGCAGCCAGGCGGGCGCGGCGGCAGGACGAGCGGATGGGCGCTCGGATCCCGGGATGGGCGCGGATTGAGGGAAAGGCCGAGCGCGGACCGGCCCTCACCTGATGGCGCCCAGCGACGGAAAGGAAAGGCCCTACTTCCCACAAACCCTCGGGCCACGAGGCACTTCCGGCGGCGGCAGCGGTGCCTCCTGGGTAACGTAGTCCGGCGGGGGTGCAGGCCGCGCGTCCCTCCCCGCCCGGCCCGGCGCGGCCCGGCCCCCCGCGCTCGCCAATGGGCGCCGGGGGCGGGACCCGCGCGGGTGCGTGGGGCCGGCAGGGACGCTCGGTCCAGGTGCGCGCTCGCGGCGGGGGCGGCCCCGGGGGCGCGCTCGGGGGCCGGGGCGCTGGGGCACGGCTCGCCCGGGGACTGCCCCTGGGGCAGGGGCTGGGCGAGACGCGGCATCCCCCGAGAGACCCCCTCTCCCGACCCCTATAAGAGCCCCCGGTCAGGGAGTGGGGTGGGACTTTGCTTAAAATCCTGAAAAGAAGCCTTAAAATCAACAACAAAAAAACCCTCTAAAATAGTAATGACTTTAAAAATCGTCAGCAAATATGAGGAACGGCTGAGGGAGCTGGGTTTGTTTGGTTTCAAGAAGAGGAGGCTCGAGGGGAACCTCATCCCTCTCTCCCTGGAAGGAGAATATCGTGAGGTGGGGGTTGGTCTCCTCTGGTGTGACTGCAGTGAGAGGACCAGAGGAAATGGCCTTCATCTGAGACAGGGGCGACTCAGATTAGACATTATGTAAAATTTTTCACGGTTAGGGCTGTCAGACACTAATAGGTTGCCCGAGGATGTTGCAGTCTCCATCCCTGGAGGCATTTAAAAGGTCTCTGGATCCGGTGCTGGATGATGTGGTTTAGTGGTTACAGTGCTGGTTCTGGGTTGATGTTTGGATTGGATGAACTTAAAGGTCTCTTCCAACCTAATTATTCTAAATAATAAACCCTGAGGGGGGAAAAAAAAAAACCTTAAAAACAATCCCAAAACCTTTTAATTGGAGGGTAAGGAGAAGGCACCGTGGAGTCCCTGGTTCTGCAGACTCTGGCCTTTCCCACTGATCTGCTCCTGTCCCTGCTCCCATCTCTGCTGCATATGGCATGGCACAGGTTGGATTTGAGCAATCTGGTCTTGTTGGTGGCATCCCTACCCATGGCAGGGGGCTGGAAGGAGAGGATCTTTAAGCTGCCTTCCAATCCAAGCCATTCTATAATTCTATGAGTTAGGCTTTCCCAGCCTGCAAGTCCTGCCTCCCTACCTGTGGCTGCAGGATGACCTTTCTGTTTTTCAGCATATGCTTTTCAGAGCACCCTGGCTTGTGAAGCATTACCTGGTTAAACTGGAATTGAAGCAGGACAACGCCAGCCCCTCCTGGTCTAGAAAAGGTACTCTTCAGCTCTCCCTGTGGGAAATGGCTCCTAACAGCAAACTGAGTCACGGCCTGCTGCCCAGCCGTGGCTCCACTAACAGAGGGAAGTGCCCCTAGCTGCTGGATGTTTTCAGCTAGAACCAACCCTCGCGCATCAAAGTGCTTTGAAGCAGACTGAAAAAACCTGCTTCTGCATTTGCTTTGCTGTGCTTCTGCCTTTAACGCTCCTGCTCCATAGTTCCTAGTCCATAAAAGTTAGAAACTTTCTGTGAGCACAATGACAGGGAAGGAACCACCATTTTCTTGCATTTCCAGAAGCCATCCTGGTACCATGAGATACCATCAAGCCCACTGCAAACCCAAGAAGCCAAATAACGCTGTGCACATGCACACACCAACAAACACAGCCCCTGCCCGGGGGTGTGCATGCTCCAGTACTCCCAGCCTCCCCAAACCTGACAGGACAAGTGTCGAGGCTGCAGGCAAGCATCAGCACCACTGGCAGCAGCCTAAAACCTGAGAAAATGGTGTGGGAGGAAACTCTAGTCCTAAAAATATCAGCCGCTCGCTGAGAGGGAGCTGTGCCCCCGCTGCTTTGCGCTTTGCTTTGCGCCTTCCGTGGGCTCGGCTCCCGGCGGTGCCCATCCCTGCGCTAAGCCAGGCTCACAGCTGAGCCAGACTCACATCATCCCGTGTCTGCACAGGGCTCCGTCGTGGGACCAGCTCTCGGGAAGCATGGGAAAGGGGTACAAGGTGGTGGTTTGTGGAATGGCCTCAGTGGGAAAGACTGCGATTTTGGAGCAGCTTCTCTATGGAAAGCACACTGTTGGTGAGATGTTTTTACTTTTGGGGGGAGTTTGTTTCTTTTTCTAGCATCCTGTTCCGTGTGGGCCCCAAAACACCAATAATGGAGAACTGCAAACTGCACTGAGGTGATGGAGGAAATTAATGTGGTTTTGTGGCATGTCTGGGCTATTCTTAAAATTCATAGTCCCTTGCTTATAGATTTTTTAAAAGAGTCTTGGAGAAGAACCCGTTCCATGATGTTCCCAGCAATAAAACACAAGAATGTTTAAAAAGAAACAAACACTGAAAGTAGGTGATGTGCCTGCTGCATATTTACAGAAGAAATATCTTGTTCCCTGAAAGATGTCATAGATGCCTGAAAAATAAATAGCTGTCACATGATGAGTGTAGAACCTGTTTAGACTTTTGTTTCATCTTCTTAAAGCTTTATTTTGCTTAGTCTTGGCTAACATTTAATTGAAGCTCTGGAAAAAAAAACAAAATCAGCTCAGCTTTAGGCTCCACATTCTGTGCTGAATTTTGAAGGCCAAGTGTCTCAGCTCTCTAAGAAATCCTCATGGGGAAAACAGACTTGACAGAGGATCAGGGGATGCCTGATATTTGCTGTGCACAAACGAAAGGGAACGAAGGCAAAGTCTGCACGTTTCCCTCTGTTTCTACATTTGGCTTTGAAAGGAAGGGCAATGATCATCAGGCTGACAAATTATTCCCACCTCACCTAGAAACAAGGGGTGGCACCAGGGCTTTGACAGAAGATGTTTAGTCACTTCGCATTTTTTCCTTGAGCCAGTAAATTAGACGTCAGGATAAGCTGTTGGATAAACACAAGGATTTCTAGTGTGGTGCTTTGCAGTGCTGCACCTTTAAAATGTGTGGATGGGAGGAATTTGCTGGCAAAGCGTGATACAGAACTGTGTGCTAATACCCGTGTTTAAAAGGAGGATTTCCTCTAATGTTGCAGCAACATCTGTTTCCAGCATCCTACCAAGCACTAGGCACGTAGCCCCGTGTAGCTGTCAACGTGAAGGTTGCAGAGCTCTGCAGGCTGAAGGTTTTTCCCTTTGCTACTGACCTGCCTCTCCTCTGTGCTGGGCTGGGTGACTGTCAGAGACACCCGAGCAGCATGAGCAAGGCCACGTTACTTAAATCGTATTGCCTTGCATTAATTCCTGCCTCCTATTAGCAACCCAGGCAGGAAGGATATTCGGGTGTTGCTGATCAGAGGAGCTATTTATGGAGCCAGCCATGTACGTGATTATACAGTGTCATAGACACTGGCTGACATAACCGGAGGGAGGCCTCGTGCCTGGGGTTTAGCCGTGGGTGTCCCTCTGTTACTCCCAAATGCCCTGCTCCAGCTTGGCCATTGAGCAATGCAGACCTCCCCCCAGCCCCTCTGCACTTAAAAAGGTCGTTTTTCCTTGTCTGCAGCTCTGCTCTTATTTTTTGGGGTTACTGGTAAGGAAAGGAACAGTTGATAGTGGATAGGGAGTGCAAGAGGAGAAGGAAGTAGGTAGTTTCCTGTTTTCTGTGCTTTTGGTCAAATCATATTCCTAAGACATGCAGAGAAAGAGGGCAAATAGCAGAGTCAAGATCAAGATATGGAGACGGTTATTATGGAGCTGCTGCATAACCCCAAGATTTGAGTGGCCACAGCCCAGCAATTTTGATATCCCCTGCACAGGCCATCAGGCACATTTGGGGGATGGACCAATAAGCTGGTACTTTTGGCAGTCCTGCTGAGTGGTCACCATCCTCCCTGCCTTTTCTTCAGTACATAGACAGTTGTGGCAGAGGGTGCCTGGAGTATGGGCTGGTGGTTCCCAGAAGACCTTCAGCTACTGTTCCATTCTGTACTGATTTAACTCCTGAATTGCAGAGGCAGGATGCCATTGTCAGGATCTCACTGTGTAAAGACAGAGTTTGAGGAATGGTGAGTCTTTTTCTGCTCCTTAGCTAACCTTTAAACTGCACAATGGTGCTACCATTGCCAGGGTGCCCCTTCCTCACCTGAAACATGATTCCAGGATCTTGATCCTCATTTCCTAAAGCTTGTGAGCTCCAGAAAGCTGACGTGTACATCTTGGCTGCGGGCCTTTTTGGCCGGAGGCAAGAAGGGACTAGAGTGTTTGCTGAAAGCCTGTTCAGAGCCAACCAGCTAGGGAGCTCACTGGGCATGGCAACATGGACACAAGCTGTTTCAAAACCTGTGCTTCCTGGCTGACGTCAGGAGCAGCTCTGCATCCGCTCTAAGGGCCCAGGAGCCATGGGGAGGATGGCCGAGCCAACACAGGGAGTCTTTCCGTTCTCATGGCAGGCACATCCTCCTCTCAGTGACAAGAGGCATGCTAGAACTTAGTTGGAGGCTCAGAGCACAAGGTCTGCTGCCATTCTCTGAGGTGTCACAGCCACTGTCATGAGGGCATCCTCCTGGTTGTAAATCAGCCATGGGTCTGTCAATGCTCAGTGCCTCCTGTTGACTTTCCTGTAAAAAGGAGTGGTGGCACAGCTGGTGTCAGGGAAGTAATTAGAATCCTTGGAGGTTTCATGCTGCTGTGTAAAGCCCTTGGCTTTGAGCCTGTGCTCCTGACTGTCTGCTCAGTGATGGTACTGCAAACCCAGTGGCACTGTTTCTTTTCTTAGAAAAACATGCACTTTCAGGTCTGCCTGGCTTGTCATGGACAAAGCCCCTAAGTGGCACTATTACTTACATGGTCAGCAGCTAACAGTCTTGCAAAGACACTAAGACTGTTTGAAGTCAAAGAGGAAAAAGTAGCCAGAAAAGAACTATCTGTGTCCCTGTAGCATGTGAGTAACGATGTCTGGTATTGGATTTTGGGCTAGGCTTTAAACTTCAAGAGAGTTTGCCTCGTGTCCCAAGCTGGGAAAGGAGAGGACAAATAGATGAGAGATGCTCTCAGAGCCATGTAAAATAATGTAGCTATTGCATGGCAGACACTCTCACCAAACTAACACAAGGAATTAGAAATAAACAAAAGGAAATGTTTGAAATGGGTGCAAATTTAGCATTGAGCCACGTAGGGACTATATTGCTATCGGTCAGGGCAAATAGTTGTTAAGGATATGTGTGTGGTACATATACAGCAGTGTGCCCCGGTGGCCAAGAAGGCCCGTGGCAACCTGGCCTGTATCAGAAAGGATGTGACCAGCAGAGTCAGAGCAGTGATTGTCCCCCTGTGCTCACCACTGATGAGTATTTTTTAGTACAGAATTGAGTAATACTAAACAGTAAATCTTTTTACTGTTTTGAAGAAATGACAAATTTAGAAGAGTTTTGTTGTTTTTGGTTTTTTTTGTGAGTAGTCTGCCTTACTTAGTTTGTTTTTAGTCTTTTGGTGCTGGGAAATTCCGTGGCCCAGGCCAGGCTTGGTGGGCTACAGGTGTGAGCTCCTGGTGCTCCTCCTGGGTTTTTAGTCCAGAGCAGGCTCAAACAGTTCTAAGAAAAAGGGGGAAAAAAAGAAAACACAATCCAGGAGACCCCTTTTTGCCTCAGCTAGCTAGAAAAGCTAACTAAAAGTAAAGAGCAGTTCTCTCCTGCCATCCACTGCAGACAACACTGTGTGTAGAATGCGGGGGAGCAGGTGCAGTCTCTGATAGCAACTCTGCACTTCTTCCTTCTACACTTCACTCCTGGAAGCAGCCTTGAAGTTGCAGAATTCAATATTTGACACCAACAGATGATTTGAAAATACAAGCATTATAAAGTCACTCCAAGACACACGAGCATGTAGCCAGATGGGGGTCAATCTTTTCTCACAAGTAACAAACAACAGGACAAGAGGAAATAGCCTCAAGTTGTGCCAGGGGAGGTTTAGATTGGATATTAGGAAAAATGTCTTCAGTGAAAGGGTGTTTAGGTATTGGAGCAGGCTGTCCAGGGAATTGGTGGTATCACCATTCCTGGAAGAAAACCATGTAGATATGGCACCTGGGGACATAGTTGAGTGCTGGGCTTGGCAGTGCTGATTGAACAGTTTGACTCAATCATCTTAGAAATCTTTTTCAGCTTAACTAGTCTCTGATTCTGTGATTGCCTGGTACCTGGGATGATCTCCCTTTTTGTGACTCAAGTGTTGTGTTCGTCCTCCTCTTTCTCTTGCTGTCCTGAAGAAAGAGGGGCCAGTCTTATTTCCTCAGTCATGAAAAGCCAGCCTTGACTGGCAGCAGAAGATTGTCCCACTAAGTACCTGTGGTACCTGGTACTGCTTGGCCTGACCTCTCTGGACCAGGTTAGGAGGCTTAGCTTTGGCACAGGACATGTCTGTAAAGAGGATGTATGTTTTTCCTTAACAGTGTTCCTGTTCAGTGGTGGTGCAGAAAGGAGTCTTCCTTCTGCCCTTAAAATATTTCTGGCCTCTCAGCCTGTATTAAAGCTTATCAGCTCAACAGGAGGAGATGAGAACTGTCCATTGTAGAAAACTCATCTCTGCCTCCTGGCTGTGTAAAAAGCTGGTATGGTCAGGTTACTCATAAGCAGCTACTTGAGATCCTCTTACTAGCTAGGAATGAAAAGACCATATATTACTGTGGTAGAAGGCATGAGAAATGAGAGAAATTGCCTCTCTTGTTCCAGCTGGAGGGATTTGAGGTTTTGGCTTTCACACTGTGGATGTGGAGGTTAATTAGCCCAATTATGCATTCATAGAATCATAGATTGGTTTGTGTTGGAAGGGACCTTAAAGATCATCTCCTTCCAACCCCCTTGCCATGGGCAGAGACACCTTTTTACATCTTCACTTCTTAAATTAAAACTACCTGGTGATAGAGGTGGAGTCAGCTTTGCATTTTAGAAATAGATGAAAATGGGACTGAATGTATGTAAATGAGGGTCACAACCTTGCTATTTGTTGGTGGGACCAGTACTTCCCTAGCAGCTAAATCTAAACAGATTAGCTCCTCTTGAAGTTTGTCCAGCTCTTTCCCAATTCAGGGATCCTCTGATACACTGTCTTTTAAAATCTAAATAAGAAAAGCCTGTTATTCTGCAGTTTACAAACAGAAGGAGTAGCAGGTTTTAGAGGTCTTTGCTGAATTTCTCTGGAAAAATGCAAAAAGCAATTACACAGGAGATCTTCAAAAGTATTCAAGAGGACATAAAATTTGTACTGCATTAAAGTTCAAGATCCAACTAGGTACTTTTGAAATTCCATCCCTCTTGAAATTTTGATTTACTTAGGTATTTGCAGCCTATCTGCTGTGCCTAGCCTGTGTGTGCAGTATTCATTAGTATATTGAGCCTTTTCTTTTCCTCATTGGGAAGCCACAAGGGGTTGGAACAGCACCCAATTTACGACTGAGGCTTCCCGTTGCAGTTCCTTTGTGGCAGCACTGGGTAAAAAGCAAAGACCTCTCTGCCTCTCCTAAGATTTTCACCAGCTGAGCAGGTGCTAGAGAGTGGCATCACTTCTGTCTATTCTTCCTTTCCCTCTCCAACTTTTTGATATCTGTAGTCACCAAAGGAAGCATGGCACTGTGCATTATCTTGTTTCTCTTTCACTCCTCTAACATCTGAACCTTAAAGTTGTCCTATGTAGTGCTCTGCTCCATGGAAAAACTACTCAAGCTGGCAGCAGTCTGCAGGACAGTAACTTCTCAGCACAAGCTGCCCTTGCCCACCCAGGCGGAGATGGTGGAAAGATGCCTGGGGATGCCAGTGAAGGGAAGGAGAAGCAGGATCTTTGTGGCAGGGAGGATGGGATGGTGCCAGCACCTTTCTAGGACACTGACTAGTGTTGCTTCTCTTACAACAACTTGACTGACCCATGTTTGAATGGAGACCTAGGAAGTGTTTGAATGGGATGCTACTAACAAGAAGGTAAAGGTCATTGTCAGCAAGATATGGCTGGTACATGGTCTGGGCTTTAGGACCAGGACCTAGAGTAAGATGACACAGGCATTTCTGAAAATGATCTATGTTTACTTACGAATCTACTTGCATATATTCCCTCCCTCAGTGAAAATTTCACCTCTGGAATCTGATACTGGTGCATAAATTCCAACTCCCTCCTAAGTGCCCCCACTACTATTTCACATCAAAATTTGTTGCTCTATTCTGCTGAGTTAAGTCCCAGGTCTTAAATTATTCTCTTTGTTTTTAAATAGGGTGTTAAAAGACATACTTTCACTGCTGCTTTTAATGCCATTAGGAAGAGATTGTCACAGGATAACATGGATATATTAGAAGCTGTTGAATTACTGTACAATATTATTTGTTGCTTTTTAAAAAGAAAACTTAGGTACTTATGTTTCCTTCCTTCTTGCCAAAGCCATATTTACTGATATCAGGTATTTCCTTGACCTGTCTGTATAATGTAACAAGGCAGAGCAAAAATATATTGCTGTGTCTAAACAACAGTGCTATATCTAGAAATGGCTTTGTTACTACCTAAGTCTTTAAAAATGCCCCTTTAACACATTTTACAATGCTTCCTCTTTTTATTAACCTTTGCTTTGTCCTTCTGTTCTTCACATTAGCATGGCTGTATTTGAAGGTAAGATAAATTAAATCTTTGGAAACCTAATAAGAGTTTGAGCTATGAAGACTGCACAGAGAGGGGCAAAAAGAACAGCCTATGCTATTTTCCTGCACAGGAATGCTGCATACATCACGGGAAACCATCAGCGTGGGTGGAATGCTTTAGCTTGTTTGTCATTGTGAAGTGTTTTGAATAGTGTCATTGAATATAGCAAAATCCTTATTTTCATAGACCAGATAATCCTTTGTGTTTTCTTAAACAATACACTAAAATGGTCTCTTTCTGGCAGACAAAGAGAATAAAGCAGGACTCATTATTGTAGTCCTGCAAAAGCAAACAATTGTATGTAAGAGTGCAGTGGAGGCAAAAATGCGAGTTTCAGAGGGCTTATATGAATACTTAAAACCAACTCTGAAAGTGGCCCAGCTACACTATACTCAGATTGTTTCAACCTGTAACCTTATGCACTTGCATCCAGAAGGAACACAAAGCTAAGGTGACTTGTGTGTTTTCAAGTTTGGCTTAGGAAAAATAATTTAAATTAGTTCAAATCAATCTGCCTGGAATTACCTCACACTTACCGTGGGGAGAGGAGGAGGGAAGGAAGGTCAGTATGCAAATAGTCAGGGTGGAACAGGTGATACATATATGAAAGCTTGTTACCTTGTGCATGCTCTTGCCTTGCAATAAATGAACTTGTTCCTATTAGCAATCGGAGTCATTTTAAATCCCTAGGGGACGGAAAAATCTCACTGTGTATTTGAGTAAATATACTATGCAACTTTGTTTGCCTGAAACATCCCCTTCCCTTTCTGACTTAATTTCATGTATTGGTTAGTTGTACCATGAATACACATTCATTTCCAGAATTTCTCATTTGGCTCCTGCTTCTGCCTCATTATGAGGAGGCTTAAGATGTTAGTACTTGACTATCTGTTGTTCCCTGGCTGTTGTTCCAAAAAGGTATGTTTGGGCAGGCTCGTTTTGCAGCATGTTTGGCACAGAGCTGGTACAACTGGGTGGTTGGAATTTGGAAAACTTGGGAGGAGAGCATATATCTTATCCTATTCTGAACGTGCCTGTTGTATAGATTAATTTTACAGGCACAATCATGTGCTTACATATTAATGTATTTACAGTGTCACTATTGGAAATATCTAGTGCAGTCATCTATGCATACAGCTCTCCATGAAGATGCCAGGCAAGGTCAAGGCCTGGTGAAGTCACTCTGTAAAACAGTGAAGTCACTCTGTAAAACACGCACTGAAAGCTACCGTGCGGGGCAAAATTCTGCTGCACTGCAAAGAATTCTTACAGTGAGGCTGTACTTAGAGCAGTGGAACAATCCTGCTTGTTTTCCAACAGGCTTAGAAGAGGGTGCCACGATGGAAGATGTGTATTTGGCATCGGTGGAGACAGACCGAGGCGTGAAGGAGCAGTTGCGGCTCTATGACACCAGGGGTCTGCAGGAGGGTGTGGAGTTGCCCAAGCACTATTTCTCTGTGGCTGATGGCTTTGTCCTGGTGTACGCTGTGACCAGCCTCGAAGCGTTCCAAAGAGTCGAACTGCTCAAAAAGGAGATTGACGTCTTCAGGGACAAAAAGGAGGTAAATGCATGGTTGGCTAAATGCTTCATTAGTGATAGGAAGTTAAGGTCACAAAGCCCAGCTTTTGTTTCTGTAAACGTCGTATACAAAGGAAAATGAATGTACCCACAGCCTTGGGCAACCCAGCAAGAAGGAGGCCTTCACATGCCAGGGAAGCTTAATCCACATGCCATGCAGGTCATGCAAAATAATGCTTTTCTTTTTTTCTTCCTCCTTATTTCCTCTACTACAGCTAAAATTCAGTCAGCTGAATGCACCAGCCAGGACACTTATGACTAATAAAACATATGGTCTACAGCAGTGCAGCTCATGTTTTTTTAGATATTGTACAGGGGAAGCCAAGTGCATAGAATAATATAACGAAGAGCATTATCTTTGTTTGTTTTGTATTCATGTACTTGATGGCTTACAAACTAGTGTAATTGACAATGGGTCTCCCAGACATTAGTCAATTGGCAAAGCAGCTTTAATGTATTTTAACAACCATATTGAATCAATTCAATTGTGTGAAATGACTGCTCTATTTTCCCTTAGAAAGCAGCTAGTGTTTTCAGCTGACAGTGTTCCAGCTTAGCTAAACAAATATAACTTGCATGTGGCATTAGCATTACAGCTTTTCCTACAGTATCTATATTCTGGAGTAGTTTTCCCTGTTAAATGTCTTTAGCCTACAGCTTTCCAAATGCCTGTTTTATGCTGTTTGAAAGAAAAGAAAAACTACATGAAGAATTAATTGGATAATGGTAGGGAGACACTTATCAAAAATGTAACTTGTTTTGTACTGACAGCACGCAGGGTGGTGGAGGAAGGCAGGCTCAAGTCTGACGGCAGAAAAATGTGCAGTCACAGGAGAGGTATGTTAGGTGGTAGGGCTGGTGTGAGCTGCAGACTGTCACGTATATCAGGGATACAGGAGTCAAACATAACTCCCCTGCAGGGCAAGGAAAGGTGGACAAGCAGGAAATTTTTCCCAGGCACTGTGTTTTGTGATGGCTCTGATTTGGTACTATACAGCATGTTGTAATGCAGAGAGGGAGTCACAGCCCCAACAGGATCTGTGTCCTGCTTGTCTTTGTGACCTGTCAGAGCTCTTCTCATTGCATGCAGGTATTTTAGAAAATAGCCAATTTGCTTATCCTTTTGGAGAGCTTTAAATTGTGATTTTGACTGAGGACAACATAGTTAAAAATGGTGGCAATGGTAAGATGGATAAAATGGTTTTCATTCCTATGATTTCCATAAAAAAATAAGCTTTAAGGTGTGCAAGGTGAGACCAGGAGTCCTACCTTGAGGTAACTGGTAATCAGCAGATTAACGATTCTGTGACCTAAGGTCTGGGCTCTGCTAGAAGGAATTCTGTGCTGAATTGGGGATGTATCTCCACACATGGTGCTTCTGAGCTGGCAGAATTTCAATCTGTTGAGTGGCACAGTCCCCTGTTGTGTGGCAGATGACAGAAAGCACTGATGGCTGGTTCCTTGCCTCTGCTGGCTGCGGCGGCTCTCCAGCATGCACCTTAAAGCCTGGCCAAATTTTATACTAAATAGAGGTTTTGTTCTGTTACACTGACAGAGCTTTGCCATAGCTAAAATTCAGATGGAGCATGCGGTAAATATACATGAAGATTATAGCTTCTTTCAAAACCCTCACAGAGGGGCGGAAAAAACCCCCTAAGCAGCCTTTTTCCAAACACCCTGGACTGCTGTAGAAAAGAAAGGAAGCCTCAGACCTCATAGGAACAGGATGAACATCTCTAGCTGGAAAGAAGCAGAAGGCATTCTGGAGAGTTAGTTTGATGAACAGGAAAGAGCAAGCAGGTGTGGTGTGGCCACAGCAAACCCCACAAATCATCAGCAGAGAGAACTTTATCACTTGATCTTTGTTAAACCACTAGTATAGAGATGAAAACAGAGTTTGACTAAGGATCTTGAACTAAAAATGTAGGCATGATTTCCCCTAAGAGTTGGTGCTGGTAAAGCATTTTTAGAAAATAGTTAACTTATAATGGGGAGGAGCAGTAGCTTCACGTGACCAGCACTGCCTTTGGCACTTCCTAGAGCTGAAGTACTGGGAAAGCTTCATGCACTTACAGAGCTCAGCCATGCTGGACTATCTGGGTGATACACAAGTCGCTGGATGGATCCTTACAACTGCAGATCTGAGTTGATACCTCTGTGCTGATCTCCTTAGCTAACCAGCTGCTCTTGAAGCTGCTCCCCCGGGGACGCTGCTGGTGTTTATCTGCCCCTCTCAGCAGACTGTCCCCCTCCGTCCTTCGGGTGGCACTTGGTGCCTGGGGCTGGGCAGCCGGCATGGCTGAGCTGGGAGAGGGGCCCCATAGTCCAGCCTGACCAGGCTGCTGGCACGGTTGGCTTTATTTATATTGCAGGATGGGGCTTGGGAAAGAAACAAACAGGGCAAAATCCACCACTGAGGGATCCAGGCTTTCTCTGCTGCAGGGCATTTTTTCACCTCTCGAGCATCTGCTGCTGTGACCTACTCGGATGTCATGCTCTTATCATTTGTCTAGGGCAGCTCAAGTGCTAAGTATGTGGAGAATAGGGCTGTTTAACTTTGGATCTCTTTGGTATTGTTTTCCTTCAAGCAATCATTGAGGGCAGGGAGTGGGGTGGTGAGAAGGGGATGTCCTGGATATCCTATGATTAAAACAAACTTCCA
This sequence comes from Sialia sialis, assembly GCA_009812075.1. Taxonomy (NCBI): domain Eukaryota; kingdom Metazoa; phylum Chordata; class Aves; order Passeriformes; family Turdidae; genus Sialia; species Sialia sialis. The sequence goes on along the minus strand of VRYO01002734.1, from coordinate 38,753,269 downwards.
ACCCATAAGGAGATGAGGCTAATTCAAATCCCAGACCCTGATCTTCCAAAATACATGCAATTTACCTTGTGCCAGTGCTGTTACAGAACAAGTCTGAACTGTGCTGCTACTTGCCTGCTGTTTAAAAGGATTGTGACTGGTGGATGGTTTTGGCATAAAGCTAACCCTCTTGTTTGGTTTATAGGTTGCAGTTATTGTCTTGGGAAACAAAACTGACCTCCTGGACCAAAGGCAAGTGGAAACAGAAGCAGCACAGCAATGGGCAAGGGCTGAGAAAGTGAGACTGTGGGAAGTGACTGTGACAGATCGGAAAACACTGCTTGAACCCTTCACCTTCTTAGCTAGCAAGCTGTCCCAGTCCCAGAACAAATCAACATTTCCCTTGCCTGGAAGGAAGAGCAAAGGGAATAACTGTGAAAACTAGCTTAGCATTGTCTCCTGCTGCCAGGTCACAGTCTAAGTCCTTTTTGTGCCATTTGCTTCTTGCAGTTTCACTTAAAGCAATAATATCATTTAGCAATAAAATCAGCAAGTTTATAGCTAAGAGGTATCCTTCCTTCTCACATACTTGGCTTGAAAACGCCGCTGGTGGTAAAAGCCTCAAAAAGCACTTTATGAGAGCGGTTACTTTGCAGCCAGGGTTGTGGAGGAGGAAGGGATAGATGGATACCTCTCTAGCAAGGGCTTTTACTATGCCTGGATACAGCCATGTTGAGGGACAAATCAACAAGCTTACCAGTATATAATCCTCTTGCAGATCTATAGCCTGTAGTCACAAAAAGTATTAGCTGCAATAAAGCATTCAATTTGGAAAGGTGATATATTTGAAATGGCAACAGTTCTTTTACCTTGACCTTAAACAGGGCCACAGGGCTTTTTGATGCTGCAAGAGGCTGAGATCAGTGTCTTGCTGTACGAGAAGGGTATGGAACAGAAGAAACAGTTATCAGATTTAGCCACTGATGTTTTGCTAGTGTCTGGAAGAAAAAAAAAACCCTGGGAAAAAAAAAATTAAAAAAATCACCCCCCACATCTTCTGGGAAATACCCCAACATGTACCTTGTCAACAAAGTCTAGTAAGCAGTGCTTTCAGGTCAGGAATTCATTTGTAGAAACCACAAAAGCTCTCAGAGCACTCGCTGATTGAACAACAACCTAAGGACAACATAGCTGAGTTTGTTCCTGCATGTCCACAACAAATCAGCCATTTTCCCATAGGTGGTGATTTTTCTGAGAATTATATGTTGTATTTTGTATGCAGGAGGTATTGCTGGGCTCTGCTTAGGGCATGCTTACCTGCTGCTAAGGCAAGCTGCAGCAATCCACCCTCTCTAGGCCAGATAACAACTGGTACAAAATGCTGTGTGGTTCTGCAGGTGGGGGGTAAGGAGGGCAGGAGGCTGCCTTTTTGGAGACATCCCTGTGGGAAATGCCCAAAAATACCTGTAAAAATGGCCCCGGTGTTCATGCTCTGCACATGGTCTGGCTGCAGGAGCACAACTGCATGTGCTGTGTTTGACACAGCACTAGCAAACCTGTGTGCTGCAGGAATCTGCTGTCCCAGGCCAGCCTGGCAGTAACTGAACAAAAGAGGATGTATAGAGCCACAGAATGAGCAACTTTTCCCAGAGACAAGGGGCAGTTTTGGCATCTAACAACCTCCTGTACTAATTGATGCTAGCTTTTCTTTGTATTTGAAGGCAAGAGCAGGGAGAGGGAGTGAAGCACCCAGTTTCTGCATTTTCCACTAAATTAATCCTCTTTTGAACAAATACTGAGAATTTCACTGTGAATCAGCAAAACCACAAGCAATATTTGCACTGTCATATCATAACTGCTAAATAGTGTGCTTAATGATCACAATTAAGCTCATAGTATTGTTCTTCCTGAATACTGATTAATAAAGCCTGTCAGCATTACTAAAGTCTGTCAGCATTATTAATGTCAGAGCAGTAGTACACTTCACTAAAAATTAAGCAGGAATCCCTACTATTATAATGAAGGTAGACGAAACTGTTTATGTGCTTTGCTCAATATAGTTTGAATTGCTGTGGCCAAGGAGTAAGATAAGAGAACAATTATGAATGAGCAAGCTCTTGTAATGCCCTGGTAGGAACATACAATTGTTTCCATTGCAACACTGCAGCTGAGTAAGCACTGTAGCACGACCTCCCCCCACCTGGCCAGTAATAGTAATTGTCCCCAGCGCTGCTGCAGGATGACACTCCCTCCTCACTCATTTCCTCCTGAGCACACGTGTACTCCAGGCTTCTCCCTGCCCAGAAGACTCCGTATCTGCCTGCATGCTTGGGAAGTGGAGGTGACTTCAGAGCAGCAGTGGTTCACCTCCTCACTGCAACCTCTTAACAAGGAACAAGTCATATTCCTCTTCAGCTCTGCAGAACCCTTCTTCGGGAAGGGACTTTAATCACCCTTGGATCAATCAAAGTGAGTGAAGATGTCTACTAACAGCACATCACTAAAGCTGACCCTAGAGGCAAGGAAGGGAGTGCAGGCTGACAAGTCAAGAGTGAACTTAAAATGCCTGGAGATGGAAAGAATGGGGATGACTGGTTCCTGTCCAGCTCTGCATGCTGCAGACTCGGTGCCAATTCTTCTGCCAAGACTGATGTCACCTGTAGGCTGCCAGAACTGTGCAGTGCAAGTGTGGCTTGCTCCCTCACTCACTCCACTGGACTCCCCAGGACTTGACAATGTTTTAAGACAGGCAAGAGAAACAGTATCTTCTAAATGACTAAGGACATTTTTCTAAATAGACTATAAACACAAACACATTTTCTTTGATTTGGCTAAATTTAGAGTTTAGATCATTTGAGGCATTTAGATTGCAAAAAATCACCACCCACTGTTTTCTTTCATAAACTTATTCTGATGTTTTTCTAAATATCATAGTGTTTTACTGACAAGTGATGGGAAATCTTGTGTCTCTTCTGCAAATGATATGCACACAGTGGCTGGTACTGAGTAAAAATGAAACTTGCTGTAGTAGAGTTTTACATAGGGAGAATAAGCAAAGTACAGAGTATAACATAGCAGCTAATGGGCAGAACATTTACTTTGTTCTTACTGCTCCACTGACTCCAACTCTGTTCTAGGTCACTGGGATCACTTACCTTCTGCAAAACCAGAGTCCCTTCACAAGATAATGGAGAAAAATTATTATAAAGAAGAAAAACAAATTAGCAAGCTAAACCATCTTCCTCTGTTCACTCTACAGTCACCCCCACCAGTTACAACAGTTGATTTGACATGTCCTGGTGGCACAAAGCGAAAAGCTGGCAAAAACCCTACTGAGATGAAGCCATTTACCTCTTCACTCTGTAGAGGAGAGGGAAAGATTACCAGAGATGCTTCTAGGGTGATGTAGCTATATACCAAACAGGCAAACAGCTGAGGGAGCTCATACACCAAAACATGCACTGTGTCAAATGACAGCAGTTCAGCCGGATGAGGATATAGTGCTACTACCCACCCAGCAAAGGAAAGGACACCTCTAATTAACAGATTACTTTGGACCAAGTTAGATTTGCTCTGTGTCTAGATAGGAAGAGAAGTATGTAAATGAAATACATACAGAATTTATTTTGAAGTACCAAACCAAATCCGAGAGCGCAGATGCCCACCCAGCACTCACAAGGATGTTGCGAGGTGAAGCACTCACCATGTGAAAATGAATCTGTGATTCCGGCCTTTACCTTAAGGGAGTGGTCAGAAATGCCATATCCATAACCAACTGCCCTGTTGCTACACACCTCAATGTAAACACTATGTCTCTAGGAGATAATCTTTATATAGGTAGTTAAAGGATCTACAGATACTTCTTCATTGTCTTGTCTGCTACCTTACCAGGACATGATTCCTCCTCTTCCAAGTGTGAATAGACCACTCCATCAGAAAAGCATCAATACATTATTTTCTTCCTTTTACTTCCTGCCTCTTTCCCTTTCGGACAGCTTACACTTTTCTGGCTGTACTTTCAAACAACATGCCAGTCCTGCAGAAGCAAGGCTGTGAAAACTTAAGCTAAAAAGTAACTATCGTGAACTCTGGCAGGTAACCTCCTCACGTCCTGGTCCCTGAACAACACTTAGTGAATAGTTGTGAAGGTCTTATGCTGTCATTCATTGTATGGCTGTCTAGAACTGTCTTCCTAAAATAGCAGTCACCTGCGGATCTCCTTGTCCTTAACCACAGCATAAATCCTTCAAAGCATACAGAGACACCATTCTGGCAAAATGACAAGGGACTAAGCAGAAATCTTTTCTTCTTCTTTTGTTGTTTTTTTTTAAACATCTTTTTATTAGCACAGTAACAAATGCAGACTTATGTAGCCCACAACATACAACCAATCCACTGAGTGACTCCTATTCCACACCTTACAGTTAAACAGCTTAAGGTATTTCACTACAGGTTACCATAAGTCCTGATTAAACCCTTTATTCTTTTCACAAAGATAGATTGGCTTATAAAATAATACATTAACTACTTCTCATTTCATATATGAGGCCATATATCCACCTCTCCATATCACAGATAATGAGATGACAGTCTTTAGAAAGGATTTGTTAAATACCAATGTGCCCTCCATAGGGAAAAAACAATCCCAACATCTTTTTACAAATAAAAAAAGAAAAAAAAAAGAAACTCAACCCAGAACAAAATAAATCCCTCAAACCCAACAAACACAGAGCAAAAACAGTGTGTAGAGTCTTGAAAGGACTTTTACATAAATGTCAACCTATGTACCTGTACAAAATTAAGCTGTTTTAATCTTTTACATATTGCAAGCAAACTGAAAACCAAAGAAGTCTAAGAAGTTTACATTCTTCTCGGTACTATATGTGAGCTAATATTGCTGAACTAATTACAGTCTTAAAGTATGCTATTCCAAATCCTAGCTGTCTACTGTAGCAAGATACCTTAAGTTACAACAACAAAATCTTAGGAAATAAAAGACTGAATAAAATCTGTTATAGAAATACCCTACTCTTTACCAGCACCCTCCCTCCCCCCACCCCTTCAAAATCATAAGCAGCTCTTTCCATCACAGACAAATAATGTAAGAGTTTGACGAAAATCCAATTTATGTAGCGTATCTTTTGGTCCATTGTCTGGCCATTCTGTCATGCTCTGCTCTGTTAGTCATATATTGAGTGGCAATGCTTCCAACCAGGGGGTCAGCTGAAAAGGAAACACAGAGCTTATTTCAGACAAGTTACTGAATAAAAACTTTTAAATAAAGCTGAAGTGTGAATTTCATACAAGGCAAACACACAGGTAAGGTACACTGTTAACAACCTAAACACACTGAATTGATGATCTGTATCTTCTCTGATTTTGTGTATTTGTGGTGATGTACTAATCTGTAATTTAATAGAGTGCAATGCCAATAAAGTTTTAGAAGTTTAAGACACAACAATCTAGTCATATTTTGCATTACTGAGGGTTTTCACCAATTCACTCATTTCAGGTTTATTTTATTCCTTCCAAGGGTGCCTGAGATACTCATGCTAAGTGTACTTGTAACAATGTAAAGCTGACTTCTAGGAAAGATAAAATCTCAAGAAGGGGTTTCATACACTGTGTAATCTGGCCTTTCTCTCCTCTTTAGACATATAAAAATGCAACCTGTAAAATGGTTTTGGAAACAAAGACATATTCCTCTTAACTCGTGTGGACAGCGGGTGGGTTACAGCAGCAGTGATGACCACTTGTGGCATAGTTGGTCACTTTTTAAAAATGGATGATGGAAAGTAAAAAGTCAACCCCCTATTTTCAGAACTATTTGTGGCTCTTCACGCTCAATCAGTGAATTACTGAAGCCCTACAGACCAGTGAAGACTGGATTTGGAAGGGGAAGGAGTTTTCATGTGCAGGAGGATTGCTGTTTTCCCCATGGATCAGCCTGAGGAGCAGTGAACAGCAGGCTGGAAATTTCTAACTCCCCTCCACCAACCTCCAGCCCCTCTCTGACTGCCCTGGAGAGGGAAATGTGCTCCACCAGGGGCATGAGCTGAGCCGGCCATACCAATGAAACGAGGAGGACCACGTTATTTAGGTGCTGGGAGGCGGCAGGTGGACTTACCGGGGTTACAGTCTGTGAGGAGGGAGCAGATGGAGAGGAGAACTTTAGAAATGGTT
>VRYO01002734.1:38705676-38746107 GCA_009812075.1 Sialia sialis | reverse complement strand
TTTTTTTCCCCCAAGCGACAAAAGGACCCGGGGCCTTAACAACAGCATTTTTCTCCTTCTGGACTCCCAATGATTTGTAAAATCCTTCAGGTAAAGACACTTGGAATCACAGCTTCCATCACTTCTAAGAGGCTCAGCAATAGGGAAATTAGATTTACTTATTTTCATTATGTGACTGAGCTAGGCAGCTTCCCACAAAAGTTATGGGAATGGGAAACACAAGCAGCAGGAGCCGTTCTCACAACACCATGGGACCTGCAGAGAGGCCTCTCCCTGACTCACTGGGTGAACAGCCACACCAAACCAGGTGCAATTTGCATGGATTTGGATTATGTTCATGAATAAAGGCTGGTGGGTTCATATCCTAAATCCTCTAAATTTGTCAGCTATCCACACCTAGAAATTTTATTGTCTATTTGTAGGTCACAGGAGTATTTGCAAAACATACTCGGTAAGTGTGCAGAATGACAAGATCACACAAGTGCTTTCTCTCAAGATAGGACCAGCCCACACACAAAACTTGTCAGTCAAGCCTCATTTTTTCTACTGCCTTTCTGATACAAAATTTGCCTGTGACCCTCGTTCTCTGTGACAGGCTTGGGGAACAGCACAGGAACAGGGGACACAGCTACAGAACCCCGGTGACTGGCATGTCCCTGTGCACTGAATCCATGCAGTGTTTCCAAGAATGCTCCCAGTGCACAGAGCACACAGGCTATTTTTGGATTTGCAAAATCACTTACTTGTCACACAGGAGACACCCACACTGCATGCTTGGGGAGGTTTTATGTTTTATTTCTTGTGAGCTGCTTGGATTTTGGATTAAAACAGGAAGCAAACAAAGGAAACCCCAAATCCCATCACATTTGCACATTATGGGGGAAACAGCAAAATGACTGCAAGAGAGCAGAGATGTGTTACCCTCCCACACCTTCTGCAACAAGCTGCCACTCTAAGAACTCCTGATGCTTTCTACCTAGGGAGCCTTAGAGGTATAGCAGACAAGAAACCTAAATGACCTTTGTTTCCCAGTTCATCTAATCTTTGGAGGAAAGGCAGCAATTACTCCCTGCAGTCATGTGGAAGTCCACGTGCAGCAGCCTGAGCAGAGGGCGGATCTGCCTCTGCTGTACCTGCCCCAACCCACACTGTTCAGGGCAAAACACGTTCGTGGCATTTGCACTTGCTGGCAGTGGCTCTGCCTTGGGTTCCTGAGCAGCCCTCAGCCCAGCCCTGCTGCTTGCTCAGGATTTCTGTGTTCGACCTGCACTTTTGGTCTCCTTCCAAGAAGGTTTTGAACTATAGGGCAGGTAACAATTTTGACAGTTTAAACACTTCCAGAAGGGGAAACATGGAGTATTTCCAAGTTGATACAATAAGGACTAAATTAACATAGGTCAACAGTTCTAATTTGCAACAGAAAGTTGTTAATTCTGATTCCCAACACAAAAGCTAAATATTCGGTAGACAGTCTCTCAGTCCAGTTGACTAATAACTGATAACAAAGTATGAATGCTGTTTGCCTTTAAGAGTAAGATTTATTTTAAAACTATTTTTCATTAAGGAGGGGAAAGTGAAAATGAAAGACGACTCCCATATACTTGCATAACAGTCTGGTTCCTTAACACACCTTAAGATATAATCCTTAAGGGATATATCCATGGCCCTAAAAACAGTTTTCTCCAGTTAGAGGAATTCTACCAAGCACTGTGGAAAAAATCTAGATTTGTTTTCACTTTAGCAGCAACTCAGTACTAGGATGATGTTAGACACAGGTAGTCCAGCTGTTTGCCATTCACAATTTTTGCTGATGGCACAAAAGGCAGCAGTGCAGGGAAACCAAATGGAACTGAAGAGGGAGAAATTGGAAGCCCACTTGAAAACAAACAAAAATATTTAAAGTAAATGCTCGTTACACTCTAAAGAGGAAAAATAAATCTCACATAAACCTAGTACATTCAGATCAAAATCAAAAGAAATGGAGTTACTTAGAAGGTAGAGAAGAGAACAGCATGTGGAATAGCAGAAAAATATAGTGTAACTGAACAATCCTTCGGAAATGTCCCACCTGAGATTACATTAATGCAGTAACTACATGGAGTTTAGCACAGCTTTTGAAAAGACATAAAAGAAGCTAATCTCAACCTTACCCTGAAGTGATACCAGAGGTTAATTTACACAGGCAGCAGAATAGGAGTGGGTGGAAGGAAGTGGTTAGAGGTTATTAATACAAATGATCAAAGCACACACACCAGGTCAACACAAGCTACTGTTTTCAGCTCGGTAAATGAAATATAACCCAACTGTAATGTAACTCTTGGGAAAAAGTCCATTGTAATAGTACAAATACTGAACTCTTAAATTCTAATTATACTTTTTTATTGGATTCTCCTAAATCCAGGCACACCCAGCACGTGCCTGACTCATTTGCTATCTGAAACACAGGCAAAACCAGAATACTGCACAAAATGAGAAAGCATAAAAAGCGGAGAACAGATTAGCATTTTCAAGGCTGTATAGAATGCTCAGTTAAATGCAAAAGAACTCCATTATACATATTTAAGACATGAAAGAGAGTATCTGTCCCTGTATTATCAGATTTTTCCCATTGAAGTTCCTTGTACCATGCAACACATTTCCAAGTCAAATTTTAAGATCTTTCATTTCTCCAACCTCAAGCACAGTAGTGCAGTCCCTCTTACTATCCTCACAGGAATCTAAATATCACTTCTAGCACAGTCTTTTGGCTCTCTTGCAGCAACATCCTCTCCAAGAACATTTGCTCCAACATATTGAATCAAACCCTCAGCTGGAGCTAGATCCAGTTCTCAAAGTCTACACCTGTATATCCTTCATCACACACTTCTAAGAAGCTCATCAACCACACAGCATTTCTCAGTGTTTATGCTTCAGCTTCTTCTCTCACATATATTCCTAAGGGCCTGGAAGCTTGCCAGGATGACCATTTTCACCTAATTTTATTTTAGAAAGTAAATATTTTAATGACATTTCATTATCAGGTTATGAAATCTGTTCAACTATAGGCACTTCACTATCAGGCAGCCCACCACAGTAGGAACTGTCCTCACAGAAGTTACCAAAGACTCATGGAAGTGTTCTTCCTCTGGTGTTATAGGGCCCACCAAGGAAGATTCAAGGGTCCATTTAAATGAAATTGCTACCATACAGTGAATTGCCACTAAATATGTCTTTTAAGGCCTCAGTAAGTGGTGCCTACCTGTTTGGTGTTTTAATCCCACTCTTCTTTTAATCTGGGTGAGGGTTTAGATCCAAAGATAAAGACAAAGAGATCTCAGTCACCGAGCAGAAAGCAGGGCTGAGCTGGAATGTCATAACTGTTTATTTGGTTCTGCATGGGGGAACTTGGCATGTAGGGCTATCTCAGTAGCTCTGGTAGTTACTGGCATCCTACTTGAGCCTACATCTGGTAGCAAGGCATCCTACTTGACCCTCGAAGCAGAATGGTGAGAACCAGGGCTGCAACTCTGGCGGGGGTGTCTGCACGATTCACCCTGCCAGTGGCAGGTACTTCTGCCCAGGTGGAGCTGCTGAAGGGAGAGGCTGCAGAGTGGGCCTCAGACTGCAAAAGATGTTGTCCAGGTAGAAGAACTGCTGCAGCAGCTGGCTGAGCTGGAGGAGGCAGTGAAAAGCCCGTGTGGCATCAGGGTTGCTGAGGAAGAGTTGGAGTGCAGCTGGTTCCAAACTCCACTGAACCCCAAAAACTCCACCAGCACACAGGGAAGGGAGGGGGGCCAATAATGCAGAAGAATGGAAGCTTGCCATGGCAAGGACCTGCAAGAAGAGACTTTCCCCCAAAGACTGAGGTGTCCCCACAGAACCACTCTCCTGCTCTGAGATTGGAAACATGCATGGTATCAGAAAAAAACACTAAAGTAGTCCTGGGAGTAACAGGAAAGGACTCTGGAGTATGGGTAGCTTTTTCATCAATCCTCCTAGTCAAAGGGAAAGGGCTAGTCAAATCTAGCAAACCAACAAATGGTTATGGGACTGGTGCCACAGCCAGGGGTTTGGCTACTTAGATCATGAGACTTGTGTTGGGAAACCTGGTCTGCTGAGCACTGATGGGATCCATATGTCAGAGAAGGGGAAGGGGCCTGCATGGATGAACAAGAAGCTCCTGCACAAACTCAAACACACAAAGGAACTGTATAGAAAGTGGAAGCAAGGACAGGTAGCCTAGGAGGAACAGACAGAGGTGGGCCTGTGAACTCATGAAGTTGAAAGAGGCCATGTGCAAGGTCCTTGCACCTGTATCTTGCAATCACAAACAGCTGTGCATCCAGCTCTGGGGCCCCCTACATGAGAAGGATACGGACCTGTTGGACTGAGTCCAGAAGAGAGCCATCAAGACATTCAAAAGGCTGGAGCACCTCTCCTATGAAGAGAGATTGGGAGAGTTGGGCTTCTTCAGCCTGGAGAAGAGAAGGTTCTAGAGAAACCTTAGGGCAGCCTTCCAATACCTAAAGGGGCCCACGGGAGAGCTGGAGAAGGACTTACTACAAGGGCATGGAAAAGAGTCAGGCCTTAAAATGAAAAAAAGTTAATTTAGCTGAGATATTAGAAGGAAACCCCTTATTGTGAAAGTAGTGAGGCACTGCAACAGGTTGCTCAGAAAAGTTATGAATGTTCCATCCCTGGAAATGTTCAAGGCCATGTTGGATAGAGCTTTGAGCAACAGTGGAAGGCCTAGTGGAAGGCATAACTTCCCACAGTAAGGAGGTTGGAACTAGATGATCTTTAAGGCCCCTTCCACTCCAAACCATTCCAGGATTCTATGATGGTCTGAACAAGCCTATAAAGGCTGATAAATGCTTCTGACCTGTAGCACAGAAAGCAAAGGTGTAACAAAGCACACATACAAAAACAAAAGATCCCTCTTTTAATGCTTACTGGGCATTACAACGTAATAGTTGGTTGGACAACAAATTATTCAGCAAGTTAAACAAAAGAAAACAACAAACAAACAAACAAAACCTACTGTAAAGTGAATTAAATCCTGGCATGAGAACCATCTGTGCTGCCAGAGAATCTCCAAAAAGAGATGGACAGATGTCAGCAGAGAAGCACTAGCGATGTCTCAAGGTAGACCATGCTGTTTGTGAATTGAAGTTCTATCTTAGAGGTAGAATTTAAGGATCTGTTGGTATTATCCTGAAGTTATGTGAGCAACAACAGGCAGTTTCCTTAATTTGGCAAGCCTGTATTAATTTGTCTGGTGTACGCAGTTAGCACTGCTCTGTTGAGATGGACTGATGGCCTGAAGAAGTCCTTTCTGCTGCAGACTGGACCAAAGTCTGAAAAATGGTGCAGCCACTGGCACATACCTCATCAATCAAACAACTTTTAAGCAGAAAGTTAAACACGCACATAAATGCTTTCTGATACAAGACAAACACCAAGAGCATACACAAGCACCTCTTGTAACCCAACACTTTTCCTGTGGCCACATATTGGAACCACTGGACAATGTTCACTGGCAGTCATGTTTGCCTTAGAGCACTGGAACACAACAACACTGGAATGTAAGAGGCTCACAAATGTAACACCCCTACAGAAAGTTTGTTACTGTACAAACAGCTGAACAACATAAGTGTCCAACAAAATTGAAAAATTAAATACTACTTCGGTGGCCAAAACACACGTAACTCATGCTTACAGTACACAAGTTGTTTGAGAAATAAGTATTTGTAGCATTTCTCCTCTTCTCAAGTTTATTTACTTCTCAGTTTCTCAGTCCTGTCCCAATGCTTGCATTAAATGCTTAGCACCTCTTATAAACAGCAGCAGGAAGAAAGAAAACAAGCTCTAAAATAATTATCAAGAGGACTGGAAAAGCTGTTAACATTAGCTAATACAAACTCCTGTAATTTCTAAAATGAGCTTAAGTTTGCTCTTAAGAACAGTGGATTTCAAACGGGCTGTGTTCCATTAACACTACATAATATACATATTTAGCACTCATGACTTAAGATGTTAGCTACACATCTCTTACCTTTGGAGGTTTGAAGGGATATTCTGGTGTAAATGTGATGTCAAGGAAGAAAACACCTCCCTCATAGACTGAACCTGGAGGTCCTAGAATGGTTGATCTCCATTCGTAGATGTTATCACCTTTGGGGCCAGCACTAAGAGATAAAAAACAAAATCATTTAGAAATACTACCACAGCTCAAATAAATATGACTTCTTACATTCTTCAAGTATGGTATGGAAGAAATATTTCAGTGTTACTCTTCATACACCACCTGAACTAGAGACAGGGATTAAAAGAAGATGGAATGCTTTCAAACACTCCAAGATCTTATCTCCAAGAGCTTATCAGCATTCCAGACTGTTTAGCAAAGCTGAGAAACTAGAGGTGTGTTATGGTTTCCATCTTCTCTCTCTATAGTTACAAAAGCAGCATTGCCCAGAACTACTCTGAAACATACTATACTATCAATACAACACAAGAGCTAAGTTTCAAAGAACTATTTCCTACTGTATTTCAGAAATGGCTTACATCTCAGTCTTAATAAAACTGTACCACATTAAAGATCATACTAAAGAAATTAAGGATTTATGTTCATTTTATTAATCTTCTGTGTTCTTTAAAATATATCCTGCATTATTGTTAAACAAAGGCTCATAGTATAATTGAAGGAAGCTAAATGACACTGAAATGCCAAAATTTTCTACACTTTTATAATTTTGCTGCACTGATTTCTAAGGCCACATGATCTTACCCTGTTGGTATTGTCTGAATTGTGAAATTGCTTTTTTTAGGGGGAATTAAAATCACTGTGTCAAATTAAAACAGCACTTTCTCAAATTAGCTCTGCTTATTTGAGATTCTGCCTAACCTGCCAACAGCTCACTGCATGCAGTATAAACTAAAGGTGTGGCAGAGACCAAACATCTGCTTGGTAAAATTAGTTTTAGTGATATCCTCAGACACTTGTACTCGATAGTGTGACTGAGTATTTCTAAGTACAGCTCAACCTATAAAACCATTAATGGTGTAGGACTCCTTTGCTGCCTCTTCCCTTCTGTACTGCCATGGTAGTATTTTGTTTGTAAAATACCAGAGCTGGAAAAACCTTTTGCATAACAGGAGGTACTGACACAGCTTTTTCCATCATGGATGTACCATGGCTTCAGAAATCTCTTTTCCCCTTGTTCTGAAGGGGATGGATCCTAATGTTCCTAATACAATGAAAACTAGCTTTGCTCTTGTTTCCTCTTTCTTTTAACAAGGCTCCTCTAAAACAGAAGATGAAAACTAGGCTCTTTTGATATCAGTATAATCACAGAGCAGTACTACTTGAGAGGGAACGCAATACAATGAATTCAATATACACATGACAATATGCATTTGATTAACGTGCAGGGAACCAGAGTAATCACTTCGTGTTAATAACAACGTTACAAACAGAAATACAATTGCAAGAACATAAATTGTCATAATAACAACAGTGATCAGAGAAATTTTTTTCCCTTGCTCTTCCCTGTACTGGTGAACATCTTCTTGACAGCAGGGGAATCAGGAGAGAGAAAGGGAATTAATTCTGTCATCAAACCTGTTTTGTTTTGGTTTTTGTTTTCCCAGATTAACCTAATAATAAAATTTCACAATATGTTGGTGCTAGATAATTCAACAATTGTGAAGTTATAACTAAAAGCATGCTTCTAGGGAAAGGAAAGCATGTAAGAAAGCAGTAAAGGAAGACAAATTCTCTGTAAATGATGCACTGGCCACAAGGGAAAGATTTTTCTCTCCAGAATACAAAACCCCACACAGCTCAAGATCAGTATTAAATTAAAGTAAAAGGTATTCCATCCTGAACACCTCTGGCATCCCACTCCACCTTAATGAATTGTCCCTGTCCTATGCAGGTCCATATATTTGGGCACTCAGTACTCTCCAGCTACCACTTGTGCTTTAGACTGGAAAAGTGTTGTATTTCGATGGGAAGCTCTGCCTCTGGAAAGACACCAACTTAACTGTGCAAACTTACTGAAAAGGACTCTCTGGGGCACCCTCAGCCACCACTCCAAGGAATCACCTCTTTATGTACCTATTAGCAACCTAGTGACACGCTGTCATTACTGCAAGTTGAGCCGGCAATCATCCTCCCCTCCCTCCCTTCCCTAAAGGTGGAGCTACTGAACGGGAACAGCTACTTGAACTTCGTTAGCACCGATTTACTGCTGGAATTTATATCACCAGAACTGCCAACGGAGAGCACTTCAGCACTCAAGAAATGTGATGTGTGATTAGCACTGAATACAGCCCTCTGAACCACTGAGAAATAGCTCAACATTACGCATTTTATTTCCAGCTTCAGCCCAAAGGACTGTCAATAAAAAAAAATCACACAGACTTAAAAAATATATTATCATTAGTAATAGTCTTAGAATTCTCCTGTATCCTATTAGGTTTCCAATTAGAGCTATCACTGCACACAAGTAATATACTGCCATATTAAGAGTGCAACATCTTTGTAAGACATCAGTAGCCTTTAACAATGATGTGCTAAAGCTTTCCTTTTAAGCTTTTCATAATTCAATTAACAGAGTAAAATAGCTGTGCTTGTCCAACTTTTACACATTAACATTGATTTCTTATAAAACAAAGACTGAAAGAGGAAGATGCAAGTCAGCTTCAAGTATGATACTGCTTAGATTTAACTTAGGATTAACAATATCAAACAGCTCATGAAGACCTAGTGCATAATAGAAAAGTGACAATACTCAACCACAGTGTAAGAACAGTGGCATTAATTTTTGGTGGAGATATGGAAACTGTCAAAGGCTAAAGATTACATTCTTTGTTTAAAATCCCTGCAATTCCCTGCTTCAGAAAGAAATTCACTGATGCACGGACACAGGGCTCACTGGCACATCTGTCATCTTGCCTGATATGTGTCACCACTGCACAAATTAAGTGTCTAGATCTACTAATACAGCACTTTGAAGCTGTCCAATATATGATCACTAGGAAGACAATTTTGACCAATTAAATAGAAATTGTTTCCACTGCAAGAGGAGAGTATGTGAGCAACAACTTTCTGTATTAACTCAGCAGCCCACAACCTCTTCACTTCCAAAGAAAGAAGTGAATAAAAGACCAGCAATTCAGAGTGAAAAATGACATCCGAAAGAAAACTGAAAATATCCCAATCCATTATTATTCTATCAAGCAGCATGTGTTACACTGCAGTGCCACTAAGATCTCTCTTGGAAAAACAGTGATACATTCAGTGAAGATGTACTGAACCCACTGTAACAATTGATCCTGATTGTTCCCAGTGATGCTGGCTTATTCTCCAGACAGACGTTATGACAGAAACAAGGAATATCTAATTTTCCAAGTCTAGAAGCAGGAAAACACAAAGCATTACCACCTGGTAGACGCAAGGCAAGGAAAATGTCTCAAAACAAGTGAGACCAAGCTCAAAGTCCCGCATGGGCCAAGTCCTAACCAGCCTTGTGCTGCTTTGGAAAAACCTGATCTTGCTCTGCCTCTCTTTGCTGGCAGGCGCCCTGTTCCTTCCCCAACTTCAAAATCCAACAGGTAAATTAGAAATGCCTGGAGCAGAGGCTGGGGAGCAGAATGATGCCTAGGCAAATTAGCTGCAGATGCCTTGCAGTACTGAGTAACTGTAAATACAGAACTCGGTCTCAGAGATTCAGTGCTCGTGAAGAAGACACATATACACACGCACACACACACACTCTCACTTCCACAAATGGAAAAAGCTGAAATGACAGTCTGCAAGGACATCCAGCCAGATATTAAGCCATCCAGATACAACCTCCATCACAGGTCTGCAATATACGATACCACCCTGATATTTTGCACTTACAAACTCAGCTTCCTCCTCTGTCCTGGCACCCTGGGCAAATCACTCAAAATATGCCTATGCCACGGAGGGAAGGCAGGACTTTTTGGTGCTCACCACATATGTACAAAAATCCCTGGGAACACAGAGATGGCACCTTCCAGAAGAATGAATCAGAAAGAGTCCATTGTTTATGTAAATGTGCTAGATCATTTGGAAACTACCTTGTCCTTTCTAGGAGTTGACCAAATGATAATGTAAGTGCTCCCTTTAATGAAAATTCAGACTGGCAAATAGTTTAATTTCTCTTCTTTGAGATACAGAAGACAACAGCGATCACTGCAGTGATAAATCAAAATAGTTAATGCTACAGACACTAGGTTAATATACCAAAGCAGCACATACTCCTTTTAAAAGCTAACTAATTTAGCAGAGCAGTTTAGAAGTGTCAGAGACTGCTGTCCATCAGGGTGATGAGAAGAAGGGCAATTCCATGGTATGGTGAAAGAAATAACACCTAATGAAAACCTACAATATATTTCAGTTAAAACTGCAAGCAACAAACCCATGAACTGATACACCAATTACTCCATACCCCTAGGTGCTATTTTTGAGGCTATTTTGCCCTAACCATGAAGAGTCTGATGCTAGTAGCTAAGCTGTTTTGAAGTTGCACACTTGGGGAAAATAAATGTAAATTCTAAAAACACTGCAGATATGACATTTTCCAAGGGACATACTTCAAATCAGAAAGCAAACAACGTACTAACAGCACATGGGAATTTCAGGGGGGCAGAAATCTAATGATTTCCAAAGTACAACTGCACCATTACAAACTGACAGCAACATCAATTTTTTTTGCTGTTGCTCTGTTTTTTAGTAACAAACAGTTAATGGCTGAACACAGAAATGCATCTTAGCTACGGACTTATTATGCAGCTCTAGGAAATAGCTGAATGTCAGAAGGTCCCTTTTCTCCCCACCCTTTTTTTTCCCCCACTTTCCTTCTTCTCCAAAGATGTAAGCCCAAAACACATCAGAAGTTTTGGATGCCAGGCAGGCAGCGTATCATTCTCATATGAAGTTCTGTTGCACCTCAATTTTCCTAATTAACCCACCCCCGACTCCTGAACTCAGGGAAAATACACCTTCTTTTCTTGTAGCCCACCAGGTAGGTCCACTCTGAACTTGCTCACTTACCTTGTAAAGCTGAATCTGGTAGAGAGATAGGAAAAGCACCCCAGAAATACTGGATCACTGAGGGAAAGCAGGGCAGCTCATCCATCTTAGCCATTGAAAACAAACACCCAACCCCCCATTCAAAGAAATTTTGCTCTACAGATCTTTAAGCAAGCTGTCTTAAAATGGGAGTGTTGAAGGACAGAATGAAAGCCAACAAAAGAAAATGCAGCTAATCCTTTGGCCCAAACACCACTTCAAAACCTCCATATTAATGCACAGTTCTAATTTTAGAAATAAATTGTCACCTTCCACATATGCTTTAGCTACCAAAATCTATTATTATTTTTTTTATTACTATATCATTGAGACATTCCATTTATAGGCAGGACCCCACTATGCCAAGCCTGCTACCATACAATCCAAAGACCTGTGTACACAATTTACAAAGGCTTTTCAATTATAAAATAAGTAATAAAACATTACACAGTTATTAGGAAGAAATCCAAATAGACAAAACAGAAGTAGTTAAAAGGATACCCGGGGCCATCCATTTAATTGCTATTTTTTGGCAAAATAGTTTAACAGTGAGACATCTCCCATTTTAAAGTCAAGGAATGGAAAATAAAGGAAAATAAAGGAAAAAAATAATCACAACACAAGAAAACCACTCCTGGGCATCCATGGCAAATTAAAGGTAACATACTGAATTACCACATGCCTACGTGAATCAGTGGCAATTTTTGCCCACTGTCATTACACACAACCATGCTGCTCCCCTCTGTTAACATAAAAATGATGGATTGGTATCAGGTGAAATTCCTCCAGGCTCAATGAGAGACAGAGGGAAAAGACAGCAAGAGAAAAAGTTGCAGCTGGCTTTCATTAAAACATAAGAAGGGAGCAAAGGAGGTAGAGAGGCAAGTGAGCAAAATGGAACATAATATTGCTAGAGCAATCCAAACATAAAATTTTGAAAATATAACTTAATTCTCCTTCTAGTTCGTGTTCAGGGATATGGTTTTCAAGTACAAAGCTGAAAATATTATTTTTTCTTGAAAGTCATTGAAAGTATTGTGTTTTCTGTCTTCAGTTTAAAATGCAGTCACAATATTATGCACAAGCATAAGTGCCTTACAAATCCCACCACATTTCTAACAGAGTTAGAAACGATATCATTCTTCTCTGCATTTTCATGCACAAAATTTCTGGTTTAGCATCTGGGAAAGCTTTTCCCTTAAGTATCAGCCTAATGCAAAATTAGGAAGGTTTGAACAATTGCACAAAGCTTAAGTTAGACGATAAATGGTGCAGTGAATTACTTTCTTACTAGGTTAAAAAAGGAACTAAATAACCAAATAGCTCTGATAATGGAGCTGATAAGGTGTAATGCAGGGATTTACGGGACTTCAAGGAAAACTGATCAGGGGGATTTCTTTGTAGGAAGGAAAAAAAAATAATTATGCTTTCCAATTTATATAAAAAAAATACTTGGCAATAAGATCACACAACAGCCAAGAGTTACCACAGCCAAGATCTCATTCTTTTTCAAACAGAAATGCCATGGGGTACTTGCAAACTTAGGACTTTTACCTGAAATATTTCACTCTCTGCAAAACATTACTGTGAAATTACTATTAAGCTACCTGGTGAAAAGGCCAGCCCTCTTAAGCAATTTCACTGCAGAGTTTGATTTTTAAACCGGGCTTCAAAGATTTAAAATAAAAATCTCAGTTTTTACCTCAGGGAGGTCAGGAGGAGACTTACGATACTCTCGGGAGTGTGCTGCAGCTCTACTTAGTTTAACAATAATCACTCCAATTTAGGAGCAAGTCCTTATAAAAAGGTTCAAATGAAATTAATCAATTTAGCATTGGTTCCAAAATTGAAAATAAATCCAGCCTGCTCAGTTCTCAAGGGTTTCAGTTTTTCATTCCAGTGGCTTCTTTGTAGCCTTCTCTACTGCAAAGTAATGGAGGTTTGTCCCACTACATACATGTAGCAACATTTTCAGTGTCAAATATGACTAAAGAAAGGCTGTTTCTGGAAGTCTTAGACTTTAGTATGCACAGCACAGAAATACAGAAAATGCCAAACTGAGTAATCAATGACATTATTTTCATTGTATGCTTTTCATATGTATTCTTCTCATAGATTTTGTTTGAGGCCGTGACCAAAAATCAAATAAACTAAAATGTCCCAGCTTATATGTGACATTACGTATCCCACAAATAACACCCTGTATAAGAAACAATAAAACAAATTGGGAAAGTAACAGAGAATCTGACACATCTAACAATTAGCAAAATCTCATTTAAAATGACAAGAAGATGTGATGGTAGAATCTGTGGTATGCAAATATAATCTCATTTTTGAATCAGTTTCCTTTCTCCATTTGTCTGTTGACTTTCAACTATGAACACAGGGACAGAAATTATTACACATCATCAGACCTTATTTCCAAATTATTTATGTATTTATAGCACAGGTGTGCAATTTACAATTAGTAAACAAAACCAGGCAGTTTCACAAATGCACTATTTCTGCATCTACACCATTTTTAGGGAGCCTTTTCATATTCCAACAGGTATTTTGAAATCGGTGTAGAAACATAACTAGTGAACCCATTTATTTCTGTAATTTTAAAGGTTGCATAAAGCAAGCATACCCTAAACTGGTTGCCTAGCATCAAATTGACAGACCTATAATTAAAGACAAATAAAAGACAATCAATACTACTAACAAATATGAAAGTTCTTGTGTCACTAATCGCAAATGTGGTATACTCCTGAAAAGAAAACAGATCTACCTCATCCTGGCACTTACTGGGATATAATAGGTGCTTCATATATGGAAAGGAAACTACGCCCCTCTGACAACTAAACAGTTCAATAATATCCCCTTCCCCTCCATAAGCCCTAGAGGTGCTACACTGAATGATAACAAGGCTCTTTGCTCAATACTGTGCTTTATCCATTAGGGAAAACAGAAATCTACTACAATTAACCTGCCACTCCAGAATCAAGCTGGGACCTACATCCGTGTTTCTGTCTATCATGCCCATCTCCTGTCCTGTTCTCATCACTGTGAGAATATGGAAGGTGACCTCACCAAGCAGATAAAAGCCCCCAGTACATCATAAATATTTAGGAGTCCGGTAGTACATCAATTGTAAAAGTAATAAATTTGATGCTTCTGGATCTTCACAAGTTGCTTACCCTGCTAGGGAAAAAAAATAGAGGATCCCACCTTTTTAATAAGCATACCTAACCAGCAGCAAGCTAACACAGTGGACTGTCTATTTTTGACTTCTTCAACCATTTGCCCAGTTGATTTCATTATAATTCTGTAGATCAAGAAATGCATACCCTAAATAAGTTAAACTGAAAGGGCAACAGCAGCAACAAACCAGCTTGAAAAAACAGTCCTGGAAAGTTAAAGATGATGTGTAACACTTGCTATGATGAAAACTGAAAGCAAACAAGACTCCTGAGCTTCCTCAAACTGATAAGGACAAGGTTCTTGAGGTTTCTCTCACTGCCTCCTTGAGATAACTTTCTCACTTCCATGGGGAGGAAAAGGGCTACTTGAAAGAGAGGAGTCAATGCCATACTCTACCATCTCTCTTGCACTGAATGGCAGGAATTCTGTACTTATAACAGATGAAGTAGTATTTTAAGATTACAGTTTATATGCAACTTTTAAGTTTTCAAGAGAACATAACCTAAGAGAAAAAACCCGCTCCTGTACCACATGCTCCTAAGCTGATTTACCTGTCCCATCATCTACCTACCTACCAAACAAGTCACCCTAAAAACATGCCACAAATCAGAACAATCCATCAGCCAATCACCGTAGATAACATTATGTTGCTGAACGAAATACAGTATGTCTTGAAGGAAGGCAAGGAAGGAAAGGAAGGAATCTCAATGCCTTCCCCTTCTCCTTTACTTACATTAAACCTCCTTTCCTCTCCACTCACTAAAAAAATCAAGATCACTACATTTGAATGAACCTATTTCACTATGGGTGCTAACAGCAAAACCACACAACCAGCCAATTAACAGCTAAAAACTTGGTTAGTCTTCTCAAAACAACAACAAAATATTCTCAATTCTGCTGTACTATCCAGAGCAACTCCTTCCTGATTTTCACAGTTCTAAACTATCAAAATTACCTGGCAGAAAAGTAAAGTAATTTGAAAACACTGCCTTTGAATTTTGAAACTCCGGCATGCACAGACTAGAAACAGAAAGCTAAGATGAGAGTTTGCTTTAAGTAAAAGAATATTACCTACACTGTAATACAGCACAGATGCCAGCCAACTACATAGCAGCCACTAAAAACTGTTTATATACCACTGCAAGTTGTTCCCATTAATAACATGAGCCAGTCACAATAGCTAGCCAACATTTACTGCAGCAGATAGAAATATTTTGAAGCTGATAAGAGGGAAAAACCTTAAAAAACAACAACAAAAAGTTCTATCAAGCGCTTTAATAAGAAAAAGAGAACTTTGATTTTTCTACAGCAAATTCACATGCATAAGGATAACCTAAACGGTGACTTTCCAAACTTTTAAAATTTTTTTTGTTTGTATTAAGAATATTAAATTTAATCCACATTAGAAGCCACAAGAGGACCAAGCAGTGCTCTTAAATAACATATACAGTTTTACGGCCAACTTGCATGCCTTAACTTGAAGAACACATATAGTCCTTCACAAATTAGTTTTTTTTCCTCTAGAACCTTATTTGGCAATTGATATTAAGCAACTTCCCCACACAATGCAAAAACTCATAGAAGAATTTCAAATCTTCCAATACCTTTACTTCATGACCCCTTTATTTGGAAATGTCCAAATGTCTCAAAAAAGAAAACATTAATGACAATGAAGCAATGAAGTGACAGGCAATACCAGTTTCAACTTAGGGCATGATATCACTTACACCTCTTATGAAAAACATGTTACATTCACACAAGCCGACACTTGGTGCCTTCTCCTCCCTAATTTCCACCGAAGAGAGATGACTTAGCAACAATTTAATAAGCTGAAAGACAACTCCCATATGTGGCAGTCAAGTTCTGCTGACAGAGAACCACAGCAGGCAGAGAACAGGGAATTGCCAGGGAGCACAAGAAATTCAAGCATCCTCCTCAACATCACTCCTGGTCCCACATGGCTTAGAAACTTGCTTCTTCAGCTGATCACTGGCATTCTTAGCTTGAACTAAATTTAAACTTTTCAGTGTCAGGAAAAAAAAATCATGCTAGATTCACGCTTGCATGGATGCCTTTCCAGTCAATAAAAAAGAATGACGCTTTCTTCACAAACCTTTGGTGCAATCCAAGAAATTTACAAAAAAACCCAACAAAAATATGCATTTCTTCTTTGGATGGTGGTAACATTTTAATTGGCAGTAGTTCTAGCAGGAGGTTTTCTATTGTAGAGGCAGAAGGAGGAGAGCACACCTCACAGAAACATGCAAGTGTCTTAGAGACAGAAAACAGCACACGTTTTCTAACCTTTTAACCTCAGCATTGTTACAAGTTATACTTTGAAGCAAGAGTGACAAGATTAGGCTGTATGTTTTGAGAGCTGAGCCTTGCTTTCGTTATGCTGTAACCATTTCCATAAATGCTGAGGAAACTGCAAAACTGACATAGAGATAGATGAGTAGTTTGCACCTAATGTTACACTATTAAGTTTTTGAACACAAACTGAACACCTTGCTTCTAATTAGGCACAAATATGAAAACAGCAAAATATTTCACAGTGGTATGGAAAGAATACCACTATGAAAGAACCTGGAAGAATTGCCAGCCTTAATACCCATGCTTGATGCAATTTTACATACGTAACAACATAAAAGAGAAATAAATCTCTCACTAGCTACAAATTGCAGGGTTTTCAGGTACGAAGGAAGGGAAAATCTTTCTAAGTACAAAGAAAAGTGATTTGTTTCCAGTCACTCCAGATTAATGCACTTTGATTTTTCTTACTAAAAGGCATTTTAAATATTTCTTGTTGTGAAATAAAGATGTTCAAATAGCAACACATTAACAATGTAAATATAGTTACACTATTCACACTATGTTGGAAAATTTCTTATCCAGTCTAGACAGCCTCATCTGAACTTTCAAGATAAAATAGTAAGCAGGTATTTCTTCATTTAGGTTTCTATGTCAAGACCTCGGTTCAGAAAGGCCAGTAAACAAAACCCTTAGAGTACACACAAAAAGCCTTCTGAACAAATTAGTGAGAACAGGCAATTTCCAAAGGTAGCTCACATTCCCATCATCATAAGTGACTTATTTTTTTTTATGTTATTATTATTATTATCATTATCATTTTGGGTTTTTAATCAAATGTAGTTACAGGTTACGATGAGACAACTTATTTTCCCAATTAAGGTAAAATAGCTGAAAATAACTCTCTTCTGCTGAGTTTGTACTTGTCAGAAGAGTAGAATACATCACTCACAAAAAAGTCATCCCAATGACAGTATCATTAACAGATTAGCAAAATACTCTCAGAAATCACTCTTAATAGTAGTTTTGTTTTATATATACACACATATATGACTGTTTCATACAGCACAAAGCTTTTTCAACATGGCTTACAACAACTTTTTCTAAACACATTTTTCCTCCTAGAAAACAATGTTAAAATAAAGTTCAGTTCACACATTACTATACTAGAGATAGTATCACTGCAAAGATTTTGTTCATGGGTCAAGTAGAAATTTTATCTACTAGCTTATCAGAAGAAATACAGATCCACCAGACTGGATCTGATCTGAAGTCCACCTAGTTTAACATCTCATATTTCAGTGGCTTCCAGTGTCAAATGGTTCAGAGATGAGCATCAGAAGGTTTCTGCCAAACCTTCTGTTTTCCTTTACCACAGCAACACCCTCAGTCGTAACTACCTGAGCCTCAACACCAGGCATCCAAGTTTTCCTTCTGAAATTAGTATTATTAATAAGCTGCAGTAATTCTGTCTGATTTTGCCCTCCATAGAAGCCTGAGACTCTTTGAGGCTTGCTTAATTCCTGCTTTCAGTAATGCAATACAGCATGGAACCTCTGTGCCCCATTTCATTCTGTAAAAAGTGAACAAATTAAATTTCACTATCTTTTAATCTCCTTCCACATGCCTTTGTTCTCATCTTAGAAGAGGGAAGAAACCTTCCTCTCTATATTCTCTTGAGGTTAAAAAAATAAGGAAAAGGCTCAGGCTCCCCAGGGAAGGAGTCAAAACATCAGGCCTGATAGAGTTCAAGAAGTGTTTGGACAATACTGTTTGGGCACATGGTGTGATCCTTGGGGATGGGGATCCTTGGGCCAGGAGTTGGACTTGATGATCCTTGTGGGTTCCTTCCAACTCAGCATATTCTGTGATTCTGTAAATGCTGTGTTTGTTGGTTTGGTTTATTGTTTGTTTTTTTTTTTAAAGGAAACAATCCCTGTGTTTTCACATGAGAAGTCCTCCAGATCCTTTTTTAATAAATTTCATCTCTCTCCAAAATCCACTTACTTCTCTGATATGCTCTTTCAGATAAAGCAGACAGCATTCCACAGAAGCTGACAGATGAGCCATTAATTTGTATATATTTGAATTAAGCCTTTTTCTCATTCACATGATCCTTTTTTCAAAATGGGAAAACTTATTACCATAGGTGATAATATCCCTAATGAGCACAAGGCCAGTAAAAAGCAAATTTCTTTCCCTACTTCAAAGTTTGTGGCAAACCATTCACTGTTAAAGATCTATCCTGTACGCATATATTTGTCAAGTCTCTACATGCAAGTACTTCTGTATCAGTCTGGGCTAGCTGAAGTCAATGACAAAAAATCCATTAAGCTCAACAGAACTAATTCATATGCAATGCAGGGCACAGAAATCTCTTGGGAATTCAACAAAACCCTTCCAACAAAGCCAGCAGCAACTGCAAAAGCCAGATCACTGCAGAGCACTTGGACTGGTGGGTTGCTTCATCACACTTTGCCCAGTCAGTAATTATGGCATTCCTAATTCCCAAGTGTGCTTGTTCCATCTGCATCCCATGAGAAGACAAGATACTGTCCTTTTTTATGGAAGAGCAAAGTCTAAAAGTTTGTTATCAATCAATGCTGCTCCTGAGCATCTTCAAAACATGAAACAAGCTTTGCTCATTAAACTGACATTAGTTTACAGATAATAACAGAAGAGAAGAACCTTATAAGGAAAGCTCAGAGCTTTGCAGAGAGCTGAACTCCTCTACAGGAGATATTTTAAGATCCTTTTGTTTAAAGCCACATTTTTATTCAAGTTACTTTTCCTACACTCCCAATATTAGAGTTTAGAGGCCAGGAATATTTTAACTAAAGCCTAGTTATTTCTAATTTTTGTTTCTATTAGTTTTTGCTCAACCACCTTTTTCTTTTCTTTCTGAATCTACAGATGTGGGTGCGTGTTGGGGTTTTCTGTTATGTGGTTTTGGGTTTTTTGGAGGGGTTTGGGTTTTTTTACAAATAAAAAAAGTCTTCAGCATATCAAGATATTTCTCGTCCCTAGCCCAAACACATAGAAACTGTGTAGTTTTAAGTCCTGCTGAGATCTGCAGGCATAAATGTCAAATATAATAGTCTAGCCTTTTCATATATTTCTTTCTTCACTCCTGATATTTTTCCACTCTGTGGAATTAATTCTATAACCTGAAGTGCCACTTATTAAAAAGCAAGCCATGGTAAAGAGCTTGCTACCATCACCATTTCCTTTACAGAAATATAGTGATTTCACTCATTACAGCACACTCAAGTTTAATCAACACTGTGGCTTCTGCTCTGTGTAGGTATTAATCATTTATAACTCTTTGGATTCTATTGCTCACTTTGTAGGTCATTTCCGCAGGCATTCCCTTGCAACCTGATCAGACATGATGCATAAAAGTCATTTCTAGGATGACCTGATATGGAAAGGGATGTGGAAAAGGAGCATGAAAAGGGACAAAGTCAGTATGGGAGGAGGATTTCTGATCCCAAAGAGATACAAGAAAGGTGTGCACATGTGTATGGGGAAGGAAGGGAAAAAACACTTCTTTGTGCAAGCTGGAATTGGACAAAGATTTCAATGTAATGCTCAGAATTAAAGCAGATTTTAGTCTATAGGCAAGTTTAATTGGAAGAAACAAACAACTCCCCTCCAGCCCCAAAAAATTCCTTCCACCATGCTCTTCTGGTACAACATCTCAAGGTTATCTTGCTTAAACCTAAGAGAATGAGTTTAATATTGCTCCAAAATCACCATAATTAATAACACTGACTTTGAACATAGATGATAGCCATGTGCCTGCCCAATTCTATTTCAGGTTCTGTTATGTTCTTGGCCTCCATAATTTCCTATGACAGTAAGTTCCAGAGACTAATTATATGTGTGAAATACACATATAATACCTTTCTTTTATTGCTCTTCCATTTGCCATCTTTGATTTCAACCAAACATCTCTCTTGGTTCCTCTGTTATGAGAAAAAGAAAACAGATGTTTCTAATTTATTTTCTCTTACACTAGAACTCAGTGCAGCATGAAGTTAGCAGTAATGACTGAAGTATTTCAACCTGATTGTGTTCTTCTAGACAGAGTAAATGTCTGCTCTTCCAGAGTAAACTTACCTATCTACTAGGAGAATGAAAGATGAGTGAGGAAGTAAAGAAATTAAAACCTATGAAATTTAAGCTTAAGGTTTATGACAGAAAATGAGAAAACAAATATTAAAAGCATTAAAAATGCTCCCCTATTTGATGCTGGTGTGTCTATATTTGGGAAAAAACCAAACCAAACAAACCACTCCCAGGAACCACAAACTAACCAAATTAAATACAGTGTCTGTGGCTGAAGATGCTAGTGAGGGAGAGGGACAATTAAAAAAAGAAAAAAAACAGAACTTTATATGTAACGTCACCCAAACCTCTGGTATCACACATACTCAGCACGCTATTTTAAATATCACTGTAGAAGCAATTACAGTAAACAGTTGCAGCTTCCTTTGTGAGTGTAAGCAAGATCTCAGGTACCATTATCAGGGTCATGGATGAACAGCTTAAAAAGGAATGAACGTCATCATTTTGCAGTAACATTTCTGGACACTTGCAGGAAGGGTGTACATCTGAATTTGAGTGTAACTACCATTATCTGGGTGTAAGCTGCATCACACAAAAGAATTACTTCAATCAAAAGACTTTATTAAATAAGGATGTCCATGTAGAGACATGAAATTTGTAAAAGCATGTGGAAGTAGATTTCAGAGGCAACTCACCAGACTGCAGACTGATGACATTGGTGTTACAATTTCAGTGGAAACCTTGCTTGACTTAGTTATTGCAGGACAGGAAAGGACAATTCAGGGAAATGACAGAGCTTTTATATTACTTCAGCTGTAGGACTGATCCCTAAATACAAAGGTTGCCTACCCTTAGATCCACTACCAGCCTGCACTGCATCTTACCATACCCAATTCCAATTTTCTCATTTCTTTTAATGGAAACAACACTTCAGTTGAGGAAAAAATACACGCTTCAATGCTTCATTCTGCATGAGGACTTGAAAACAAATTTCTGGAGCAGAGAAACTCTTGTTGACAATACATATCCTTTGGATCAGGTGTTTTTTTAAAGGTGTATTTTCAACAGTGAAACAGATAATAAATAAATAAAGTATTCTTATACAGCTAGGAAGTTTATTTTTCCAAGTCAAAACACTGCAAAGACAGGAAGAAAGCCACTAGTCTGCTATGATTAGCCAAGGGCACGAGAGCACAATTAGTTCTTACTTGATGACAGCATCAGATACAAAAAGGAAACCCCGGTGGGTGATACAGAAAATGAGGTGTCCTGATTGAGTGTGACAACATTCAGATTGAATTTTCTAAAAGCATCATACATCTTTTAACAGACTTGTGCAATAATGGCCCTGTTATATCTAGCTCTGATCATACAGACACTATGTCATGTATAAAACTGGAGTACAGAAAACCTGTACAACCCCATAGCTGTACTCACTCTGTTCAGTGACATGTGAACACACACACTCCTATAGGGTATTCCATTAAAATGGATCTAGAATTGCATTATCATTTTTGCTACAAAATAATGACAACAATATACATGATGGCAGCACTGATCCCCTCTCAGTCACGAAATTTAACTTTACCTTTTATACCACTGGTATTAACTTGCAAGTCAGTGTTATCCCTTGCAGTCTGTTTTGCACACCCCTAAGAGACTTCCCTATGTGTGCTTCTTCTCCTGGGCGATGCAATGTTTGCAGTTTATGAAAACACATACTGTCAATTTCTACAAGTCAAATTAAATGCTGCAGAAAAGGGCACTTGATCTTACAGTAATTCTTTTCCACACAGCTACTTTTGCACACTTAGGAGAGTAAAAGTATAGGAAAAAAACTTGCCTACTTCCTCAAAACTTCAACTGCACTGTGGTATGTGAATGCAAAATACGTGTTTGCACACATATACATGCTTTAAACACACTGCTAACAAAAAGCAGATCTGATTCAACACTGCTCCCCAAGAGCTGTTGTCCTAGATAGTATCTAACAGTTTTAAAATGTGCAAATTACTATGAATTACTTCATAATTTGCAAAATGAAATAGTTGGCAAAATAAAAATCAAGCTAAAATGTACTTCATGATTTCAAAGTTGTTCATCATTTCAAAGAAGTCTGGTAGTGGCTCAGTCTTCTTGAACAATACAACTACTGCAAAACACATATGGAAAGGCACCATTTAGTCTTCCTTATGGTAAGGGATTTACTTTTAACTGCTGGCAAAATTCAAGTATATGTTCCCCTCTGGAGCATCTTTTAATCTTTATAGTTTCTGTTCCTTTAATCCATGTAGAACAGACCCCCACCAAGTAGGTAC
The DNA here is from genome assembly GCA_009812075.1 of Sialia sialis. Lineage (NCBI taxonomy): Eukaryota > Metazoa > Chordata > Aves > Passeriformes > Turdidae > Sialia > Sialia sialis. The sequence goes on along the minus strand of VRYO01002734.1, from coordinate 38,723,142 downwards.
GTCTCCCCAGCCCAGGTTACAGAGGGAAGGCAGCTCTGGTTCAGTGTCGACTGAGTTCAGGTATATTTCTGAAAAGACTGGAAAGCAAGATCTAAGCTGTGCAAGCTCCAATTAAAGCAGAAAAACAGCTTAAACTAAGAAAAAGTCTACCTATTAAAAACGTCTTAGCAGCTGTGACCAGCATGGATGAGAAATGGTAAGAGTGGTTGCCCAGTGGCTGTTGTGCTGGTTTCACACACTTTTCCCACTAAAGCAAAGAATGATCAAGAGACTCAGCATCTCAATGAGTACTCTTACTGGAAACAGCTTTTGTGGAAAGTCAGGCCCTTAAATGTATCCATGTCACAATTTTACTCCTACAAGACATAGTGTTCTGCTACATATTTTAAAGACATACAGAACAAATCAAAAATATAGGATAATTTAAGCCCTTGTTTTCTTCAGCACTGCTTGTAAAGAGAAACTTGAACACACAAGAGAAATCACCTTTCATAACCCTGTGAGCATGCTAAAGATGCACATGGGCCTGACTGCCCACAGGCATGCAAGTATTAAAGAAAAGGAGTTAAACAGACCTCCCCTCAACCAGATCAATGTCTTACTGCACATACATTTATCTTCTTCCTTTGTCTGCTGTAGGGCCACTAGGTCTACAGCTCCTGAAGTCTCCTAAAATCAGAGGACTTTAACAGCCAAAGCAATGCAAAGAAAAGACAAAATCCCCAATCCTCCCACCAAAAAACCTCAGCACTGCATGCCCTTCCTATCTTTTCTTATACTGAGAAACACTATAACTGATATGAATAAGGAAGCAATGTGAATCTGTGCATAGCATGACCTTAATGTTTTTTTTTAACAGTCTATATGTATGCTTTTCATTAGCTCCCTGTGGTGGCAAAACTATAAATGTAAAAGTTAGAGACAAAGGGAAAAATAAACTAGCCAATAGCAAAGATTTTAAATACACTCACACAACCACAGCTTGTTTTACAGCTGCTTTACATAACAATAAAAATGTAATATACCATGGACTTTTGGCAGTGTGTAGTGAGGCAGCATCAAATGGCAATAATGGAGTAATGATCTCTTTGGAACAATTAAGCAATTTTAGAAAGACCGTTATATCCAACAAGTAATGGGTCCAAAGAGACAGAAAAGTGAAAAGTATGTCTCTGTACTGACCAGAGATCACATATATGATCCTCTGGAAGAGAGGATGACTTCATGATCGTATTATATAACCCTTACTAGAAAACAGCCCTGTTTGGCACACTAAACAAAAATAGAGATCTTTCCTTCAGATGCCAAAGGCAAGAATGCTTTCTTCCATCCAGTAGTCTCAGCATAATTAATAAATAAATAAATAAGGATTAAAAATGCTTATCCTCTGTGCATAACCAGCTGAGAAAATCATTGCCTATATATAAAACAGTGAATTGCACACATACAGTTCAATAAAGTTTGGCACTTTAAAGGAAAAAAAAAAAAAGGGTAAATAATACATACTGTACATTAAATTCTACAGAACTAATTTAGTGACCTTGAGCTCGAGTAATATAAGCAGGGACATGCAAACCCACTTATTTCTAGACACCATTCATTCGCCATCTCTAGCAAGGACTGAAATTTAACACTGGACCTAGTGTGTCATTAGGATATTACACATTATCTTTCAAAAAGTCAACCTAAGCAAACATTATAATTCCATTATTTTAATATCTAAAAAAATGAGATTCTCCCTCTGAAAAGAAATAATTTGGTGAAACGGCAAGTAAATGACTTTCTAGGTGTGACATTCAATGTGTACATGAGAGGAGGATTAGTAAAAATACTGAGCAAAGGCTCCTTCATTTGCCTGGCATACAGCTGTCTGCTGCGTAATGCTCATAGAGGCTCACCTTCCACACAGTCAAATGTCCTGATAACTCCCAAGTGAAGTTTAGATGTATCCTCTTGACTAGAAACCTTTCAAGCTAATAAAAATCTTTTCCAATGATCAAAGAGTACAATATGAAGAAAGATGACAAATTTCAATTTCTATATTACCTTGCAACTCAGGATTATCCCATTTGCCCATTTAAGTACTTTAAAAACACTTTCCTCTTCCCTTTCATCAAGCTACTCTGATTCATGACCAGATACTTCACCAATTTAAAAAAACAAAATCTCAGTGGTTTAGCTGATCTCTGCTACTTCATTTGCAAGTAAATTAATAAAACAAGAATGGTTATGTCTGCTTATTTTTAAATTCCTAATATACATTTTATTTCTGTCAACAGCACAACCTTGCCTCTTCAGTTCTCTGTAAGCATGGGCTGCAGACTGACAGATGTAATGGCTTACTGCTGAAGGATCACTGCAGCCATCAGGAAAGAGAAGGGACCTGAACATGCTCAGCTCAGAAGGATAAGGAGGCAGGAGACACTAGCACTGCTCTTTACAAGGCTGAGATGGCTTGCAGAAAGAGACCCAGCTCCATGGGCCAGAACAGGCACTCTAGCTCTTTCTTCCAGAACTTAACACACTGGTGACTTGAACAAACCGGATTATGATGAAGGAAAGGAAAGGAAAACTTAGAAAAGTACAGAAATTCCTCAGTATCTCTGCAAGATACTGTAAGATTTACCAGTGGAAAGGGATCTGGCAATATACAATTTTTCTCTTTTGTTCCCTGATTTTAAGCGTTACATCTAATCCCACCCTATATTTTCACTCTTTCCTGGTATGTCATAGTTCAGCCACCAACTCTAGTTCCATCCTTTTTTTCCTCATTTGTTCTGAATCAGTGAAGACTGTTGCAAACAGAACAGACTTCGGTAGCTAAAAGACAGCTCTCCTTTCCAGATCCAAAGCTAAATCAGCATTCCACCCTTACCTCTTTTTAAGTCCAGCTGTGAATCACTAACAAATCTCACCCAGCTGTTCAGCCAGCCATGAAGGAGGTCATGGCACACCCCCACTTACCCACAGCTCTTCACTCTGCTGCTACCACTTACAGCTGGACCCTGCCACCTTGTATCCTCACTGCAAGGTGTTACCACGCAAGCCTCTGCTAGCTATCCAAACCCTACTTTTCAGCCTTTCCTGACAAAATTCAGTACTAGTTAATAAATACATCCTAAACGGTTAGTTCTGCACTACTCAGCATGCAGTGAAATGTGCACTTGAACAACCCAATGCTAAATTACTTGTCTGGACTTCACATCTCCTCATAAATAAGACTCTTCTATGAAATACCAGGCAAAATCCTTGAAATATAATGCAGAAAGTAAAGACTGCACAGTCCGTGGGGTTAGAAAATTTGCATTTTTTGTGGGAAAAACAATGTACAACATATTACAAAACCTTGTATGTAACACAATATTCATAGTCATTAAGAGTACACACTGAATACTAAGTACTTGAAACTGCAGTGTCTCAACACATACAATAGCTATGCATTTTAACTCACATTTCCCTAACAAATAGTTACAGTCCTTCTAGATATTGAGGAGGAAGGTGAAGCAGGAGCACAAATACACCAAAGGAAGAGATTAGCTGTTGGACAGCTTCATTATTTCTCTGCCACTATCCTGGAAGAAAAAAGCCCCAACACTAATATATCTCAAAATACACTATCCTATTACAAAGTAGTAGTATCACAAAGTAACAGCTGTGATAACCTTGGTGTGCATAAAACTGGAAAATAACCAAATCACATATTCAAGATAATACAACAGCTGTTGAATAAAACAACTCACTTATTTACATCTATCAGATAAGGAAAAAAAGGGCAATTTTGCAACATAAGCACAACGTTTTTGGGGAAGGGAGGATAGGGTGACACCTACAAGCCCAAAGACTAAACCTACTTTGTTATTAAGGAACGTTTAAACATAGATGGAAATTTACATAACACTTTGCCAACACTGACAACAATTAAAGAAGTGCTTTACTCTGAAAAGTTTACAGTCTAAATTCAGCAATGCAAATGTATGAAGGTTAATTCTTCACAAAAGCAAGGAGAAGTGGCTAAGTAACAGGAAACAAGAGCTTGCTTTAGATGGCAAAGGTTAAAAAGAAGAGAGGCAAGAAGGGCAGAAGTTGAGCATTTTCTGTGGCTAAAAGCCATGTCAACTGGAACAAGAAAATAGAAAAGAGCCTGAAGTTAGTGGAGTGGAATGAGGAACAATGGGGTGGGGGAAGGAGGTAATTTTGTGGGTATTCCATATAGAATCTAAAAAGACTACTTGGGGTCATTTAACTCAGCACCCCACTCCAGGCAGTGTAAAAGCTTACTCCTCAGAATAGGTGATGGTGGACACTCTCTGTAGTCCATTCCCTTTGTACTCCCTCAGAATCCACACCCACTGGATTAGGGGTCCTAAAGGGTACATGCCTGACTTTTCTCTTTGTATCTGTTTCCAGACCTGCTGCTCATGAATTTGTTCAACCCACTTTTGAGCATGCTGATGCTATCTGCCTCACAATCTCCTGCAGAAGAGTTTCCAGAACCTCACTGCCTACTGGGTAGAAGGACCTTATCTGCTCTAAAATGATCCTTTAACAGTTTCAGTGAATATGTGTTTCCAGTATTATGGAATTTACTGAATAACAGCTTTTGCCATACTTCTCTTCCAGTTGCTACCAGGTGTGCTCCTTAAGGAGATTCAGGGCCTTCAATAAAATTAATTTGCAATTTCCTACCTTTAATACTAGTCTATTTGGTAGGGATTGACTGAGTCGTTGTTTCTCTCTCAATTTTTTGCCTTCTTCCTCCATTTCTCTGCCTACATTTCACTCCCTATGCTTCTTTGCTTGCTATTACTTCCCCAGGTTTTTTTCCCATTCCTCACACCTCACTGATGTGCTTCTAGGAGGACATGGCTCAATAGTCACATGTGATTCAAGTAGCAGTTCCAGGAAGTCTGCAAAGACACAGTGGGGCACCTGTTACACATATTCTTCAAGGTATAGTGTGTTGTTCCCACTATAAGATCATACAAGTGCATTCACTTTATTACTAGATTAATATTTCATCTCCCAAGTGGGGGTGTAAAAATATCACCACAGAAAAACTATTGTGGCAGCTTGTATGGTTTACTATTTCAAAAATCTACTCATGCCCAGGAAGAGGGTGGCCCAAGGACAGTCCTCCCCATCAAGAGGAGGATGCCCTATGTTTTCTGTTCCTCACAGTGCAAGGAGCAGAAAGCAGAGCTAAATTACTGGAGCAGAAAAAGCATCAGTCTTGTCTCTACTTCCAACTTTTCTGCAAGCATTCCAGCAACCAGTGCAAAGTCACCTCAGTCATCCTGATGGGCCACCTGTCTCTGTTAATACCTTGTACAGTCTTGATGCCTTGAATGGTTTTATGTCCTTTTCTGTTCCTCATCTGCAACTCATTCATCTCCCAGTCTTACCAATACCTGCAATCTGATTAACCTCACAACAGGAGTGAGGGGATGGAAAAATTGGAAAGATGCTATTCTAAGGAAAACATTTAAGATTTCACTAGAGATTTCAACCCTGGAATGCAGCTGAAATCAAGCAGCAGGACAGCTGAAGGCCTGGCACTAGTTACATTCAAAACTTAGATCTCCTAGGTCACTCTTGTCACTACTGTACATCTTTCTGCCTGATTTCCTAGGTTACAAGGGTGCTGTTGAAATTCAATTTAAAGTAGGAAGGAAAGCATCACCACAACTTTAATGCAATAGAGAACTCAGTGAGATTCATGATATTTTGAGACTTAGCATAGCTATTTAAAGACTTCAGTCTTTTCTCTCTCCCACAGTCACTCAAGTGTAAGGAGGCATAAATACTTTCACCAGAACTCAAAGCACTACAACATATGATGAGAATCTCAAATTAAGAATTACCCCATCAAAAAGAAAGGCAGACAATTCTTGTGGATAAATAACTTATAATGAAGACAAGGAGGACACGAACTATAAAGGCTTGTATGTATCACCTAATATACCTCCTTTAAAAAGGTTACTAAGACATATAGAAAATACGGTGCAAATACAGTATTACAACAATCTGATTGATCAGAAACCTGTGATAAAATGACCTTTTGTGGTATACTACAGTGTTGATCTAATTACTTTAAAACAGTATTATTACAACTGTGTACATTTTAGCAATCTTTCAAAGCCACCTGCAGCAGCTAAACACTGCATTAATGAAATAAATTGCACTTTCTCCACCATTTATAGGCCACTTCCCAGACCAGCTACACTTGTTCAGAATATAAAATAACACACTGAAACTTTCTAGAAGTTGTCCACTTGAAAACTGCAAACATATGACAATCTGTAACAGTCGTAACCCAAATTAGCACCTTAAAACGTCAGTGAAGATATTCAAACTGCATCTAAAACCTTTGAGGCAGTTACTCTGGCAGTTTTTCTTGCAGAATAATCACTGTCTCCAATAAATCTGACAAAGTTCTTAGACCATACCAGATGTAGGTTGGTTTTGGTTTTTATAAATCAATTCACCTATTGTGAAAAGATACTTTTGATTTCAGAATCAATTTTTAATGTTTGGGGGTCTTAATTCCTATGTGCAACTCCTGTATGATCCTAGTAATCAAAAGAAAATACACCAAGACCCCTCTCCTGATTTCTTCCAGTGAAACACTGGGATTAGCACACTGTCCAGAATGTATTGCTCAGATACCCACAGCAGAAAAAGCATTAAGTATTAGTAGTCCACCTCCAGAAAGTTTCTCCCCATTTTGCTTTACAATTCTCAGTACCTGATCAAAATTCTCTGTGTTTTCAGCAAGTCCAGCAGCTCCAGAGGGAGAGATGAGCAATCTTTTTAAACAGTCATTTACAGTGATACAAAGTACAAAACACATCTACTAACACACTTATCTGATTAGGTCCACGCCCACTTTTGACTCTGAAAGTTGAAGCTCCTGGAGGAATTGAGACCTAAATTCTACACTGATTCACAGAAACACAAAAACAAAGAAATCTAACAGGACTCTACACCATTAATCAGTCTCTTTAATCCAATTACTTTGTATTTTTTCTTAAACAAATGAACTGAGAAAATTTGGCTGGACCCAGTTCTCAAAACAGCTCAATTTCATCTTACCTGACCCATATTTTCAGTTGTGAAATTATGGAAGAGACTGGAGGGAGTGGGGAGATTCAAACACCACATCTGCCCTGAGCTACAGTCTGCATGCCCCACTCTCCTTTTCCCCCACAGCTTCCTTCTCCTAGAGCGCAAGTTAATAAAGAACACTGTAAATTGGATATTGAAGTTAAGCATACAGCTCTGCAACAGCTCCTTGTAATGTCAATTAGCCCCTTACACATAGAAAATATGTATTAAATGCATGGTTGCAACGATTACACTTTCCCCAAATGCCTTGGAATTTTAATTGCATGTTGCTGAAATTTACAAATTGGCATGAGAAACAAGAAAACCCCTCTGAATTCCTGAGTGCACTGTGCTGATTTTGATAGCTGTAGTTTATTTATAGTATTTGACAATACATGCTCTCTCCTCGGCTTTGTAATATAATGAAGTGAGTATTTAGACCTCCACTGTTAAGCCTCAGAGGGAAAAATAAGTATAAATTTATTTATTTCATTCAAATAAATGTACAGATTGGCAAGATTTTACTTATAATAACTAAATTGCATCATTAATTGAACTTAGTTTGAAGCACTTTGTTTTGTGGAGAAAGCATAGCCCTTAACTTTGAGCGAGGTGTGTGTCTGCACAGGTGTGCAGTAACCTCCTAACCCATTCACATAAAATGGTATCCCTTTTTTAGTACATTAAATGCTTCTGAAAAGGTGCTGCATGGAAGGCTGGTCTGTCATGTACAGTTACAGAAGAGTGCAGGCAGAGGCTGCAGAAGTTTCACTATGCACAAACTCACTGATAACCTTAATCCACTGAGGTGCAGGTGAGCTCTGTCTCCATCCCTAGCACAACTCCCTCCAAAAGCGGCACCAAAGTGAACATCTGCCAGACACAATGACACCGGCTCTCAAAACCAAGCCACTCTTCAGAAACCACAAGGCTCCGGCAACCTGCTCTTGTTGAAACCTTCAAACACAAACCCATTCTCCTCAACCCCCTAGACAAGCCAGTTATCCATGGGTAATTTTGTCTTCATATTAAAAGGAAAGTTAGACTCAAGCCCTAAAGTATAAACAGCGCACATACATTGTTTCCCATTTACGTCTATGAAGTATCATACACATACAGTGTATGTTTCTTAAAACAAAATCAGACATATAAACTGCTGCTTTACACATATCCAATATAAAAATCTAGACAAGCAGTACTGGAACACAACTGAAAAACCAAACAAGACCGTGTAACCAAGAGGAAATAAGAATTTGTCAGATAAAACATACATGCAGCATCATAAACACAGTTGCACAGTGCCCTCCAAGGGCAGCAAAACTGAAAGTCAAATCATAAAATTAAGTGGTATAAAAGGGAGCATGCACAGAAGAGATTTCAATCCTCTTTGTTCTTAGCCATGATACAATTTCACAGCCGCTCTCAAGATTCATCGTTTTCATGTTTGGCATGCAAGAGCATAGAATGCAGTTCATTTGGGAATTACTGAGCCAGGACGTGCCAAGCAAAATCTACCACAGCATTAGCCAGCTCCTGCCATGGCGTCCGAACAGCCTGGCCATCAAAACATTTCTGACAGTTAAAATAAAAACAGAAGTGGCTTCAGAAAAGTTAATTCCTGTCATATTAACTAATCAATTCTCAGCAAAGAAACTGCTCCTGTGCAGCACATCGGGCAGAGGACTTCGCCTGCAGGAGCTGCTACCTCCACATCCTTAAATTCAGCCAGTGTAGAAATGTATTATTTTTATGGTTTGCAAGCTACACCATACACAGCTGCAGAGGATCTCTAAATTAGTTAATATACCATTTCAAAAGGAAGAGTTATTTCTCCAGGGATGATGTGCCAAACAAAGCAAGGAGGGAATGCTGAACCACCGGTAGTTTATATGACACAAGATATTTTTCAACTACACACAGCACTAATTACGAAGGTCCTTCCTATCCTACATCTGGAAACTTCTCACAGAAAACACTCACATTTTCAACACAGCACGAGGGGAAAAATGAAAAAAGGTTCTAAAACCACTTTTATAGGCTGATAATTTCACCTTCCTTAAAGGTGATAATAATTTTGTATTTCTACAAGGAAGCTGAAGCTGGCATTTGTGTCATTCCTGACCTAATAATCTGACTGTGCATACTAAGGAAAAAAGTCATAATGAAATTGTTGCTTAGAAAATGTAAGATTGGAAAGTTTATGCTATAGAATATGATTGTGTTCAGGAAGGCCTATTTTGCACATGAAAATAACAAAACCAACACTGATATTAGAGTTTAACAGTGACAATCCATCCTTAGATAATATACTAGATTTAAAAGCAAAAGCATTTAAAGCAATACCGGAGTTGAAAGTTATTGAAAAAATACATTTGCAAAAAATTACAAGCACCATAAAAAACAAATGTAAGCAAGACAAATGCCAGACTTGCATGGTATGCAGATGAAATATATTAATTATAATATGAAGCTGCTGAATTCAAAACTGCCTTTGAGCCACACATTTTATGCAGACTTCTCTCAAGCCAAGAAATCTTAATTCCACATTGCAAAGTTTTGAAAACTATTAATATTCTGTACGTTATAATGGAGAGCACTTCTCCCTGCCATCTTTACAGAGACACATATTTATTAAGTGCTGACAGCTAACTTTCACGAGACTCTCAAGGAGACCTGGTCCTTATTCTGCAAATTTACAAAAACTGGGATGAAGGTGCCAAGAAACACAAGTGTGCTTTATTATTATTTAAAGAATGAATTTGTGATAGCATTTTGCTCTGAAGCAATGGTAAGCCCTGCAGGCAAATGCCTCCTTCAGCAAAAGTTTGAAAATTATTTTTGTTTAAATAACAGCTGGTCTTGCCTATGTGGACTTAAATGAGCCATGTGGAGACAAACTTGTTTCAGTTTGGCTAAGATAGAGTAAAAAACATTAATTCTAATTAATATCCATTTTGGTCCCTCTACACAGATGGGAAAAATAACATTATATTACCATGCTTAAATACAGTTAATACCAGACACCCAATAAAGCACAAATTCAAAGCCCTGCTCATAATGCAACTGATGCACACAGTTACAGCAAAACAGCTCAGCTGCAAGTTAGCTTGAAACAAAAGAGATTTACATTCATTTCTCCACTTTGCCAGAGACTTCCTGCATGACCTTGGACAAGCCACTTGTTTTTTTGTGTGCTGTAACTCCCCACCCCTAAAAATGGGGAAAATCACTTGTTCCATAACCTCACATCAATAAACAGGTCTACCATCAGGAGATGCTTGGACACAGAGGTTGAATAAAGGACACAAAGCAAATAAAGAGAACTTTAAGCTTTAATTAACTTCCGTTAAATCTTTGGACACTTCATCACAGAGATAGAAGGAAAGCTTTTGCACACCACTCATAAATCTTACCAGCAAACAAAAGTCAGGACTGACTACATAGCAAGATAGAACCATATTTTGACATCTGCAGACCCAAAGCAAAGGCATGAAACCTCCTCTGTCACCAGCATATACAAAAGACCAAAAATAAGAAGTTCCTAGTTACCTTCTTTGAGTTTTAAAACAGGAGCTAAACTGTCTGGTATAAAACAAAGCAGGAGAAGAGATCACCAGATACACTCTTAAAAGATTTAAAACACTTTAGGTCCAAACAGTAATTCTCCAATTCATATTAACCACTAACCACCTTTTGAACTTGAAAGTCATATTTAACTTTCATAACTCAGTGTTAGTATCAGGAGTCAAATCATCTTGCAGAAATTAAAGACCTCCAGAGCACTGGCCTACTGAAAATAATGAAGAGGACTAAAATTCATTCAGTAGTTGCCAAACATACATTACATAAGGACACTTATAAGACAGCATTGCTCCCAGCAGGAATCCACAAATTTGCAACATGTATTAAATGTATTTTTTTAGAAAATGCTTTCAAGTCCAAAAATCTACTTTTTCAATGCAGGCAAACAGAGACTGTTTCCATGCTCATACTCTGCACAACTAACTGTGCTAGCCTGTGAAAATCAAAATCACAGCCTGAGGAAGGAGACAAGTGCAAAGGGACTATGAGAAATGAACCAGCCAATGAGACATAAGCCCAGGTAAGCTTTTGGGGGATGCAGACAAGCTATGGAAAAAACAGAAGCAAGGAAAGTACTGAGGAGAGAGGAAGTTCTGGAATAAACTTCCCCTCATATTACCCACATATGTGCAAAAACCACACAGCTGCTCAATCACAGGGTGTTGAGTGTGCTTGGAGTTTGGGTTTTTTGGCTTTTGTTTTTTAAACAGATGATCTGTGGGTTAAATACATGAAAATACAGTCACTGAAAGCTACAAAAATAAAAATGAAACATTTATTTTTAAGCTATTTTGTTTGAAATGTCAAATGGTTGTCATTATTTGTAATCGCATCTTGTATGTCTCATTTTATAAGATGAAAAATACCTCATGTAAGATGTGGTAAAACAGTTCTTACTAAAAATCATTCACAACCTAAACCATTGTCTTTCAATACTCAGAGTTGTTCTGGGATGTGTTAAATATCTTGAACTCCATTACTGCAATAAGACTGAAAGACAAAAAGTATTTTACAGTGAGGCCAAAAATTAAAGCACAGCCAACTATGAACTTGTATCAAGCACTGGGCACAGAACAGGGGAAAAATACGAAGATGGTGGTGTGGGGTGTAAGAACAGATGTCCAGAAAGAGAAAAAAGATTATTATGTTTCCAACATAACACAGACCACAGTTTTGGACAATTTTCAAATGTGACTTGAGGCTTTGGCAACCCCTGAAATTGACAGCACAACAGGTAGTATGTAGCATCATACATAATGCCCTGAATATGTAAGTTCTAAGATTAAACTTGCAGGAGAGAGCAAGATGCTTAAAAGGAGAAGACTGGCCTCTCCTCCAGTGACACCTGAAAAAAGTCTGCAAATGCACAAAGGCAGCAGAGATACGAGGGGCAGGAGGTCAGAGGAAAGGCTAGAATAAGCAAAGTCATAAAGGCAGGAAATTGAAACTAAGTTCTTGAACTATGTACTTAATGCCTCTTTCACAGCATGCCAGCCAGTAATGTTCATATCAAAGGAAAAAAATATAAAGGAAAGCAGTGACAGTCTTAGCATGCTTCCCAAGAAAAAATTTTGGCAACCTTAAACATCATGCAGCAACCAGATCCTCTCATTTGCTTAATCTCATCACAGTCATAAACTATTTCTATTTATTTTTTTTCACAAGAGGTGAACTTTCCCCATAACTGCAATAGCTGAATCTCACTCTTGTGGCAATCAGCACCTGCCGGCCTTTTTACAAACCAGCTACTCACTGGGCAAACTCGCAGTGCTTGACAGCACAACTGGAGCCTTTTTAGCCATAAGCAGAGCTGCTCTTCTCGGCTCTCAGCACCGCATTTACAGAAGTAGGACGACTTCACCCCAAGATGAGCAATAGCAAAACTCCTTTGGTCACACACACACACACAGAACAAACCCCTCTACTCACGTTTTCCTACCAATTTCCTACCCAACATATTAAAAGGCAGTAACAACTACAACAGTTTCATGCATTACTGGCAGGAGTTGCCAGCCTTCACTGTCACTCATCTGAAAGTCAAAAGGAATACCGAATACTCGTAACTCCACTATGGATGAAGATTAATCATCACTACTTGTACTACGAACTAATTTTTACCATTAGAAATATTTGCAAAGGCTGAAATAATGTAAACTTAATATGTGGACTTTGAAGTGCATTATTGTCAATGGTCTACATAATTAAAAAAGAAAAACCAAAACTATACTGTATTTTGACAAGCAGTCTTCTAGTTCATCTTTACCTGTGAATTAATTCAATTGAAAAAAGGACAAATTTGGGTTCTTGTATCATTTACACAAACCTTCAGAAGAAACATGCAATTTAATGTACTCATATACTAACACAGCTTTTGGATAGACTTGCAAAGTTCAGTCTGAAGTCCCAGCGCCTTGACCACCCAGACTCAGCTATCTAGAAGCAAGCAACAGTGCCTGAGATATGCTTTTGTGTTTCCTTCCCACGAAAATCAGATCAAAGCGGAAGGAGGAGAGAAAAGCATGTGGACTTCGTCCTGACACAGCTGGGATGCACACAGGACAGACATCTCCAGCCCAAGAACTGGAAATTTTGTAATATTCAGCTAAAGATTTCAAAACTTGTTGGTTTTCATCCCAACAGCACAAAAATCTTCTTAGTATCAGATCAGATGTCAACATCACATTCAATCTCTCCTTTAATTATGATCCTAGCTGCTGGTACTGAAAGGGTGGCTCTGGACCTGTCAGGCTAACTCTTTTGCTAATGCCTCCCCACAGACTAACAGTGCAAAAAGCTTCAATAAAAAGGTTCATGTACATTTTGTGGGTGGAAACTCAATACCAAAATGACCAATTTAAACAGTTATTTATAAACATAATTTTCTCTGATTTCTGCTATTACCAACATCAAAAAGACATCAAACCTCAGCTACAGCAAGAAGACGGGAACAGAGTTGTGTTGGCAACTACAGCAAGCACAGACCAGAGCAAAAGCCTCTTTCCTCTTGAATGAGCAAGTATAACCAAAGATGTTACTACTGCCTCCTCTCCAAACACAACGAGATGCGGGGACACCATGCAATGAAACAAAACAACCTGCTAGCTTTTAAAAAACAATACAAGTTTCTAAAAGATACTTAAAAACAAGCTGCTTTGTAAAGGGCAACAGAATATTCCTGCTTTCTGTTTCGTCAGCTAAGATGTATGTTTCCAGTGGGGCACCCACTGAGTGACAAATTCACACTTCTCTTCCACTGTCAGCTGCTGCTCACAACAGAACTCTTGAGCTAAAAACCTCAGCATTCTCTGCTTCCTTGGCAGGACTCTTATTTATATAAGATTAGTGCAGTCAAGCATTACATTTATAAACCAAAACCAAAAACAAACAAGGAGAAAGTTTTCACACTCTTCTTTATAGACCAGTTTTTGAAACATACACACTCAAAACAGTGCAACATATTGAAAGGTAATTGTTAAAAAATCCAAACAACCCCCAAAACAAACAGAAAACTGGTCAAAATACAATCTCTGGAGGTACCTCCACCTGGAAACTATTTAAAGTCATGCAAGCATTCACAAAAGTACTGTTGGCCACCTGAACAGCCGTTCCTCTGCTCCATCCAGAGCCTCTGAAGGCAATTACAACACACCAGCACACTTCAGCCCCTCACCTTCCCCCACCCTCCTCAGGTAAGGAATCGAGACCAACCTGCAGTTGGGAGGTGGATCTAAGGTGATGTCAGCCAATTCCTTCTGAATCCTGTGGCAATAAAGGAAGAAGGAACAAAGGTAAGTCACTGTGTGGGATAGCAGCTCCCCTTGCAGACATACTGTCACTGTGAGATTGCCACAGTACATAAGAGAGACACACTCAGCTGCAGCCTCCCACCAGTCCAAACCTCCTAGGCAGGACAGGCGCCCTGCCCTGTTAAAGAGACAGGCAGAAAAGCAGACAGGCATCATGCACTGAACCCAGACAGGTGCACTGCTCTGCACTTCCATGAAGATGCCAACCACACAGTGGAAAAGACTGTCCGCTTTGCTCTGCCAACCAGCCTGTAAATGAGGGAAAACCTCTGCAAATGTGATGCACCAAGAGGAAACTGCAGTCTGAAAAGGAATTTTGTCTTACAGGACTAAGAGAAACAGTCATTGCCAGATTGGCTCCCTCCTCTCTCCCCCAGCTTCTCATCATCATCCTGAGGAAAAAAAAACCACAGCCCTGAGGGAGACAATAAGTGCGCCATTCTCAAGGACACTTTAAGGAAGGTGAATATCTATTTCTGAGGCTCCTGCACATTCCTACCATCTTCAATTCTCTCTTCTCTTCACCCTCAAGAGGCACACAACACCCCCATGTCCCCTCCCTAGGACTCCAGACGCTCTCTCTCTCCACTGTGCTCAGCCAACACCCTGTCCTCCCAGCCCAGACTATTCTGGGCTTACGCTGCTTTTGCCACAAAACGCCCAAACAACTATCATCCTCTTCCCTGGAGTCCCATTACTGTCACTCAGGCTTCCCTTCCAGATTTCCCCACCCAGCATTCAGCCTGCCTCCCTTCTCCTTTAAACTCAGCCAGCATCTCCTGCCACTTGACACACACAAGAACCACAGCCTTTCCACAGGAGGCAGTTTAAAATCTTCTCCTTAAAAGAGTGAAGGGCACAACACGTAAACACTGCTTGCCACTATGTCAGTTTACCATGGAAACCTGCTGAGCAGAGATCTGGAATAACCAAACTGCCTAAATTCTACAAAGCCACAGAGAACTTAGTTGCTACGACAGGGCATTTGCATAAAACCCCAGTCACTTTAGACACCTACTGATATAACCTCTCAGCTGCTTGGCAAAGCTGTTCAGTGAGATGGTTTATTATTCTTACTGAAGTACTGCAAGTTTGCTTGAAAACCTCCATTTGTCAGCTTAGCTCCCTGCAGCAGGATGGTGCTGAATTCAGGTGACACACAGAATAACTAGAAAGGGTAACAAATTTTTAGATTTTTTTTTCTAAGATGAGTAGCTCCAAGAGCCTGTCCAAGTGAACAAAACTGACCGACATACCTGTTCTGGAATTACTATTCTACACAGGTGTCCCTCCCTACATATTATTCTGGAATAAAAATTACTTTATTCTCAAAAAAAGCCCAAATCCACTCTGTGCTATGAGCAAAGACTATTTTAGAGCAGAATATCCACAAGTGGGCCTGCTGTGGATTATTTATTCCAATCAGTATCCAACCATACACAGAAAATTCAATATAAGTAATGAGCAGACAAAAATAACAGTAATGTATTTGTTGGTAAAGATCTGAGGCTATATTAAACCCCTTGCACTGGAGTGCACTCCGCCAAAGCAAGCAAACTCAAAACTTCACAAACATTAATTAATCTCCAAATCAGTCCTGGAAAATAAAAAAAAAAGACACTCTAGACTCCAAACCACAAGAGAGGGAAACGGATGTTGAAATGCAATGCCTTACTTGGGACTACATAGCTTCCAGGAGCAGAGAAAAAAAATAAGGTCTAAATGTCAATCCTACACCATTCCCATAACAAATGATAGTAAGGAAAAAGGAAAAGACAGAAATAATTGAGGGTCAGAATACCAGCCCAGAGAAAGAAAAGACAGGAAAATATCTGGAAAAAGCAGGAAGAGGGACCAGAAAGCAGTGAAGTTGGGCAGACACTCACTGCAGCAAGACACTGAAAAAAGTGAGACAATAGCAGCTTCATGTAGAAAGGTTGAGCACAAGGGCTAGAGATGAGGAATGGGAGCAGTGGGGAAACAGAGCAAAATAAAATTTTGGATGAAGGGACGATGCAACAAATCAGTGAGAAAACTGACTGCAGCCTCACCTCTTGGCACTGGTAGATAGCAGTTTAGAGTTTTTACTCATGCTGACTTTGCTTTCCTTCTTCTTAGGCGTGCTTGTCTCTTTCTCTGTCTGTTGGTTGGAGGATGAAGATGAGGAGGAGCTGGTGCTGGCCCTCGAATCGTCATCCGACATAGCGACCCCCCCACCACACACCCCAACCTGGAGAGGAGACACCATGGGGCGTGGGGAACAAACAGTGAACACAAACACACACAGAGAAAGGCTGCCGACAATCTCGCTCTGTGTTTGGGTCATGCTCCTTTTAAAGGATCCTCGTGTCTCCCTCTCCTATCTAGGCCCTACAGCCATAGCAGGAGGAGCAGTAGCTTCCCCTGCACTACTAACACAGAGGAGCAGGGGGAAAGGGACTCTAAAAGCTTCCTCTCAGAAAGCAAGAGTGGAATGAGAGGAGACTGGAACGAGGACAACTGCGAGGATCAGGGAAGCTCAAAGCAATTCTTTCTAATCTCCCCCAAACTGCACACACAAGAGGAGCCATCACCACCCACCACTATCGAGCCTAGGGGTGTAGGAGATAAAAATGGAACAGCTCGGGTCCCTTGGGTTCCCGGGAGTCACGCAGGGGAGGCAGGAAGGGATGGGGCCGGAGGGGTGACCGTCGCCAGTTCTAAAATGGAAGTGGGGCATCACTGGCAGCACAGGGAAGACCCTGGCAGATGCGTGACCTGCGGTGGGGAAACCCCTGCCTGCTGGATAACCCCTGTCTGTGGGATCGGGTGTTGGAAGCCGTGAGGGGAGGCGGGCAGGAAGGGAGCAAACCACGGGGAAGGGCTAAGCAGGGAGTGGGGTGCACTGCTGGCACCCACCGAGGCCCACTGCATCGAGGGACATTTGCTAGCCGAGGGGGAAGGGAGCAGAGGGTCTGTGCCGGGGGGAACGCGG
>VRYO01002734.1:38618786-38704676 GCA_009812075.1 Sialia sialis | reverse complement strand
AAAAAAAAAAAGAGCCTAGCCAAAAGCCCACTCGCCCCCACCGATCCAGGCAAAAGGAATCCCCGGCAGCTTTCCCGTCTCTCACCTGTTTCAGCCCTAAAGCAGCAGCTGTGTCCTCCCTTCCCTCCCCCGGCTCAGCCCAGAACCAGCAGCAGGAGCAGCCGCTTCCCACTCGCCCTCGCCCGGAGTTCAGGATTCCATTGTCCCCCACACTGCATTTGGTGACATCACTGACACACAAAGAAGGGGCACTTCGTGATGTCATCAACGCATGCTGGGAGAGAAAACAAAATTCTGGGCTTGGCAACGACAGCACTAACACACAGACGCACACAGATACACACGCAGACCTTTTAATTTTCCAAAGGTAAAAGTATTAGGGATTTTTTTTTTCCCCAGTCCCCTGATGGGGAACCCGTTCGCGGGAAAAGGCGTGTTTTATTCGCTAGCGTGTTGAAATAGCGAGGCGATTTACAATTTCTCCGAAACCTCTGCTGTCCATCTCTCGCTCCCTGTCCACCCATAGGAGAAAAGTGATTTGGCTGGAGCGACCCGCCGCCCCCGGCCCAGACGCGGGGAGCAGCCCAGGAGGGCTCTTCCTGGAGGTGCCGGACCCACTCGTGGAGGGACAATGGGGGCCAGCATTCCCACCGACCTCACCACTCACATTTGGCTCCGTGCCGCCAGTTTCCACAGCCTATCGAGGGATCGCCTATCGAGTTACTTGGTGTCTTCAGTGGCCGAAAATACACTGGACCGTCACCACCACGCACCACGATAATGGATCGGAGTTTGTACGTCACCCTTTCTCCCACGGGGGGACCTCGAGGTGATCCGCAGGCACACAGGGCTGCTGGCTCCACAGGGCGCTGTTACGACATGACACCTGGGGGGTCCCGAGGGGTCAATTACAAAAGCGAAGCCGCAGGAGCGGCGGGGGACATCCCAAGGCTGGACATCTCCGCTTCGCAGCCACCGCGGGGGGAGCGGGGGCAGCTGTGGCCGGCTCCTCCTGCAGCCCGAGCTTCCCGTCTGGCGCTGCCCGATCCCGGGCTGCCAACATGGCCCCAGGGCGGGGAAGAAGCCTTCCCCGTTCCCCGTGCCCAGCTGCTGCCCTGGGGGCTCCCGTGGGACCGGTCGTGTGAAGCCGACCCCCGGGAAGAGCCTGTCTCTTAGCTAGGGCAGAGGCTTGAGTGGGGATAACACCCTGCAGGCTTCGGTAGGGTAGTGGGTGCCCGTGCCTTCTTTTGGGATCAGCTGTCAGCCAGGCTGCCCGGGGATGCTGAGCCTTTCTGCCATGGGACAGCAGATTCACACTTTGTGACTCAACGCAAGGCTCATGGCACTGAGCTTTCACCATTTATATAACCTGTAATCTTTGAGCCAGAGGTACCCCTAAAGTGGACATCCTTGCAGGGACAGTCTTTTCCTCTGTCACCTTCTCCTCTGCTTCCTTGGACTTCTGCATCTGCTGCTTCTCTGTCCTTATCCTCTCTCTTTCCCTCCCTCACCCATTTTCTGCACACATCTCAGCAGCACCTCATTTCCCCTGGGCCAATCCCTAACCTACCTACACTCCCCAAACTCACTGCCTAGTCTCCTGTTTGAGCTGTGCAGTGTACTAGATATGTACACCCCAGTGACACTGTGAGTGTCATCCACTGCAGTGTCAGGCTTAAATGGTCTTTGTGGATGGGTTTTGATTTTGGGGCTTTTTTTCTTTTCTGCTAACTCTGCTCTTCAGTCTTTATTACCTGTAGTACCATGTAGTAGGCTTCAGTGAACTTTCTTCCAAAAGCAGTTTACTAGCAGAGACAACCCATCCAGTTTGACCTATGGAAATGATGCTTGGGAAGCTATGGTCATTCTACCTTCTAGGAACTGTAGAGCTGTGGCATCTCCGCCATTGACCATGACCCTGAAGACATATAATGAATGTCATGAAAGCTGGTATTTAGGTAAAAATGGATCTGATTACTTCACGCCCCTCATTGACAAAACGGGGTTAGAATTAATTTCCTGAAAACTGTAATGAGCCCCTCTGCCAGCATTTTCCTAACTGACCCAGGGGGCTGTGGAGGATGGGGCTGGCAGTGTGTGCCAGGTGAGAAACGCAAAAGATGTGAGGACACAGAACAAAGTGACCAGGCTTAACAAATTTCACTGCTTATATGGAATAGCTCCTTTGAAACAGAAAAATCTTCATTTTCACCACAAACAAACCCGCAAAAACAAACAAACAAACAAAACCAAAACAAAAAAACTCCAGCTCTTTCCTGTTGTCACAGATAACATTTGGCAAAGTCAAGTGAGACAATTGATATTAATAATGAAAGCCCTCCAGTTCTGTAGTAAGGGGCTAGGAAAATGTAAATATTGCTACAAACTCACACAGGCACTTTTGCTATATTACCTTAATAATCTTGGTGGGGGGTTATCTGTAGATTAACCTTTTCTGTAGCACACAATCCTTGGTTACCCTGTTCAAAGTAATAATATGATAACCAGCAGCGGTTATTTACTTTGAAGCCTACTCAAAAATGCTTTTGCTGAAAGCACCTACTAATGTCAGCGCTTGAGCAGCTGTTACAGTGGCAACTCCCATTTTATGACTCACCTCCTAGGTCACGGCTGGGATCAGCAATGGGCTGTTCTCCTCTGCTAGCCATGCCATACCCAGAGCACTGGAGAGAGAGGGAGCCAAGAAGTCGACTTCTATGCCCAGAAATGTTTTTGCAGCTTGCCCTTCTTCCTTGCTTGGCCTCTCAGCTCTGCACTGACATGGAAAGAAGGGAAGAGAGTGTAGTACATGATTCTTTTTCCACCAGATAGAACTACCTCCTCTAATCAATCTCATCCCACCTTGGGAATTTTGACAAAATGCCACCAATCTGCTTCTATTTCTCTCCTGTAGAGTGTGTGCACTTTATTGGGTGAGCTTTCCCTCTTATCAGTGCTTCTTCTTCCTGTCTCCTTAGTTTTGGTTGTTTTTTTTTTATTTTCTTGGCCAAGTTGTGCAAAGTACTTGCAGAGGAAAACTGACCCAGATTATTCATTTTCCCTGTGCCCCAAGCTTTTTTAATCAATGGCACTAGTTCAGTGCAGCAACTGAATAGGATTAGTCACTTTTCCCTCTGGATTGAGTTTGGAAGAGGCTGAAAAGATAAATTACTGGAATTGAGTTGCCTTTGGGGCTTTGAGCTTAATTCACAACAGAAGGTAGCCAGTTCAAATTGCTCTGAGTCTTCTGCTAAGGGAAGGTGACTCAGATTAGTCCTTTTGTACCATCTCAGTTCCAAATACCTTTTCAGCTGGTCTGTTTGGGTCTGTGCCAAAGCACCTTATATTTCCAGCAATTCCAGTGAGTTTTGTGTCAGAGCAGAGTTTTGTGGGGAGCAGAAAGAAATTATCATTTCTTTGGCTCTCCTAATGTCAGCTTGTTGGTAATGTCACGCCTGCAAGAGACAGTGGTAAAGCGAGAAACATGCTGATACCTCACACAATCCTGTAATGACACACTCTGTCCTTTCAGTGTGACCCTGTGATACAAAGTGAGGTGGCAAGGAAAAGTTACAATAAGCTCAGGACTTATGATACAACTATTTGAATAAAGCTAGACAGAAACTCTTCCAAAAGAGGAAGGAACTTCATTCAAACGAGACAAAACGTAACAGAGAAAATGCAAGTGGCTTATGTATGTGACATAGGATAGTGAATTTACCCATTGGTTTCCTGTTCACAACTATCTTGCCATGACTTAATAATGCTGTCCAACTTCCCTTGCAGTAATTTTCTCACGCAACACAGCTCTTAGTCCTCAGAATTATACCTTTTTCAGTTCCTTACAGAAGAATGAAAGGGTCCACAAGCAGAAAAAGACTTGTTTCCTCTCCTTTATTCCAGTACTAAAGAGGACTTAGTTGTGATGGAAAATTTTGGGTCTCATTGTCAGACTCTTGCTATTTACTACTTGTTTGAGATTAGTCCTGGGACCTGAAGGCCTTGCTGGGTGACTCAAGGTGGACAGAAATACCTGAGATCTGTTTTTGCCTTGTTAAAGTCCTGGCTGAACCCCTATGTAGAGACCTGCTGGCAATTAATTCCAAAAGCTTAAGCAGAGAAGTATAGCTGCATATAACTACACATATCTTCTGCCTCTACCCTCTGTGCTCCCTTTGTGCATCTCCTGGTATATGGTCTGGTTAGTTTTGATAATTGAAAACTGGAGATGCTTAGATCAATTCAATTTCACAGCCTCATAAGAAGTTTCATGAGATATATTTCCAGGGGCTTCTGCCTCACTTCCAGGTGATAAGATTGAGTCTCAGAATTGCTTTACCTTGAAGATACAATGATTCACTGCTTTCTCAGTTTGCCCAATCTATAGCTATTACTTAGCAATCAAGACTGAAAGATATGTGGTGCTTCTCTTGTCTGTGTTTCTGGCATTGACTCCATATTTCTGATCTTCATTTTCCATCCTGCAAAAAAAGAGAGTGATGTTTATCTGGATTTAGACTGAAAGTATAAATAGAGGAGCACATTCACACTTCACTCATAGCCACTCATTAGTCTTTTTTGTCACTTCCTTTTTCTGTGCCTGATGGATTGATCTCCTTTTAGGCAGAATGCTGCCTCTCTGTGCTTCCAGTGGTCTCTGTGCTTCCAGTGGTCTCTGTGCTTCCTTTGGGCTTTGCAGTAACTGGCTGTGCTTTTCTTCATGGAATCATAGAATGGTTTGGTTGGAAAGCACCTTAAAGATCACCTAGTTTCAACTTCTCTGCCATGGGCAGAGGCACCTTCCGCTAGACCAGGTTGCTCAAAGCCCCATCTAGATTCCCTGGATTGCTGTATTCCAGACTCTTTGATTCTTTCTCTTCTGCCAGTGCATACTCCCCTAGTTCAGATGTTTTCCCTGTTTCTGCCTATTTCAGTTTACAGGGACTGTTACTTTATTGATCATCGTCACTTTTTCATTTCTACATACCCTTTTTCCTTGGCAGCAGTATTCAGGTTCTGAAGAAACTCAGCTAGAGGGAGGACTATACTATACTATACTATACTATACTATACTATACTATACTATACTATACTGTAAATGGACTATCATCAAACAGTACTGCCACAGGAAAGATCCCAGGGTGATTGCATTCCTGTTGTAAAGTACTCTGGAAGGGATGAAAGCTGTGGGCCAACATGACCTAGGCAAATGGACTCCTGGAAGTGATGGGTGAAACTGCACCAAATACTCTGCTTTTGCCTCTGTTCTCTTGCTAGCATGCAGGAAAGTAAAACATGACATTTAAACTTGTGTTTGCTGTTTATTTGTCACCACTAAGTGGCCAATGACAAAGTCCACTGCTGGAGCAAATCTCTAGCTGACATGGTTAGGTTATGACATGCCTATGCTGGGATAACACCAGATGTAGCCCTGTAAAAGCCAGTCTGAAAGACTGGCCAGCACAAACATTGCATTTTGTCTGTTCAACTGCATTGCCTAGACAGCTATCCAAAAGTTCTTTTTCTGGTGTAAGCTCAACCTCAGAACGTCTCTGTCTTGAAACAAAACAGTCAAATAGGAGAGCTACTGTAGGTGGCTTATTCATAGTGTAGGCTCACAGATGATGCCTCTGACTTTGATTTTATCACTTTGATAAAATCAGATGAGAAAGGGCAGTATTTATCATATGGTCACCGGAATGTTAGATTGACCATGGAATACATACCCTGGAAAATAACTCATTGTGGAGATGCAGATCTGCAATAAGACATATAAAATGTCAGTCACTTGTACTGAATGGGCTATTTAAGAACTCAGTAATAAGTGGACAAAGTAATTTTGCTAGTATTTGAGATAAAGATAAATAATATTTACACCTACAGTCCTTTTTTCCTTCACCTTCAAATATTTCTCAGTGTCACAGTAAGTGTCTCTCTGGCTCAGATAGGTTAGTACAAGAAATTCTGCTTTGCTTGCTCATACGCTGAATTGGTAATATTCTAGCTTATTCTTTCTATTAAAAAATGAGAGATTTCCCATCTGCTACAATTCTGTGGATTTCTAAATCCATGTGAGGAAAAAAATCTACATGTCCTAACTTCTTAGAAAATGTATTTAGCGAGGATTTCAATTGAGTCTTTCAACCTCTGGCTCCTCATCTAACAAAGGTTCTTCTCAACAGAGAAGGATCAGGAGAGGTGTGCAGGGCTCAGTAATTTCACTCTGTGGCTTGACTACAGTTCAAGACTTCAATGGTCTTCAACTGCAATTTTTCTCCCTAGGCCTTCTTATTATCAGAGCCTTCAAAAGGCAGCAATAGAATCACTCAGACTTTTACAGATCCCTGATGCTGCATTCTTGAGAGACCAGTGTATTGCAATTCTTTTCTTCTCTTTTTGTCTGACCAGTACATGAAAGCAAAGAATAAAACATGCATCTGATTGTTAACCAGTACTTATATTTAACACTTGAATCATATAGTTTTTCATCTTTATTGGGTGATAAAGTATTCTTCATTTCCCATGTAAATAATTGAAACAAAAAGTGTAAGTTGTTAAAAGCTCCAGCTTTAGATAGCCCTTCATTTCAAAGCTTCCTAAACATTATGGTCTATTTTTTTCTTCCTGATATAAACCATGGCAACTCTTAGATGATGCCAAAGGTTATAGGAGTGTTCACAGCATGGACTAAAACTTCACACATAATGCTTTTTCATTATCCCTTTCCTCATTCATGTTCATGAAAGTTCCATGTAGCATATTCAGCAATTGCTGACATGGAAGTATACGCCTAGGAAGCCTAAACATTTCTGAGTGCCTCTAAAATGCCTTTTGTTGTTGCTGTTGTTAAATAACCTTGTGCTGTTTTGTTCTGTTCCCATACCACCATAAAAAGTGTCTTTGAAATGTGACTTCATGCTAAGCTAAAAAGAATGTCAATGTGGTCTGAAGGGCAGCTAGGTATTTCAGACTTTATCCACACAGACACGTTTCACCCTTCACATCAATGCCACCATACAGATACAGTTAAACATGCATAACCCTACCTGTGAACTACTGTCCCACCATAAAAACGCTGTCTCCAGTGCAATTAATAGCCTTCCTGGAGCAGTGTAAGTCCAAATTGAAAAAAGGTTCACTTCTAGGGTGCTCACACTAGGTACTGTATAATTATATAACATTATATAATATAACAACCTCTTTGGTTGCACAGACATGCTTTGGAAAACTTTATCCACGGTGTAATGAAGTTTCTTTGCCAATCTCTTCATTCAACATTTCTGTTGAGTTAGAACTGGAGCAGGAAGAGCTTCCTTTAATGCTGTGTTTGCAACTCTTTCTCAAAGAATGTATTGTAAATTTTCTACCTCTCTGTCTTTTTCTTTTTTTTTCCCTCTCCCAATAGCCTGAAGCACTGTCTTTCTTCATATTTGTATGACCATTCTCTGATTGTTTTGTACCTTTTCGATTTCTTCTTCCTTTTCTCTTTACTTAACCCTCTGCAAGTGATTCCCTGAATTTTGGCCAGTATGTCTAGTCAGCCAGAATTTTTTCTCCCATTGTCTCCAGGCATACAGAATGGTGAATTTCCCCATTCTTTCCCTAGAAAATGCCACTACATTAGTTCTTCTCCATATTTCATGTTTCTTCCAGGCTGCTCCTTAAAGGGCCTTGCTACTCTCCATGGAAGGAGCTTTCTTTTGATTGATCATCAACACAGCAAATCCTCTACAGCCTCTCAAGTCCACTGCAGCCTACAGTGTGGGAACCACTACCTCTTGCATCAGCTGATGTGATACAAATAGGAGCCCTCTGTACATGAACTTTTCACTCCTATAGCATAATTGGGCTTTAGGCATTACCACAATATGAACAGGACATAATAACATAATAGCAGAATTTTATGTCCTGTTTCAAGGGTTTTAACTCCTTTATTTTTATTTTTTAACCATACCCCAAGTCAATCGATATTTCCATAGAAATAAGAGGTCTCCCAGCCAAGAGAGATGTGTCTCATAAGAATCCAGTGATGTGTATGCTTAGAACAAAGCAGAAGAACATGCCTCCTGTAGAGAATACAATGTTTAAGGTGTCGATGAAGCTGCACAGCTCTGTGGTACTTTGGGTGGCAATTGTACCACACCCTGAAAGGGTTTATTTCCAAAACTGAGGTTGAAAAAAAACATATAAAAGACACTGAACAACAGATATCAAGAGTACTTCCTCTGCTAGGTATAGTCAGAAGGAGAGTTGCTCTTTGAAGATTTGCACATAAATTGTTGTGTCCTCAAAAATGAAATTTGCATTTCAGATCTCAGAATTTATGTATTGAAACTACAGGCAGTCTTTACAGCGTAGGCTGAT
This sequence comes from Sialia sialis, assembly GCA_009812075.1. Lineage (NCBI taxonomy): Eukaryota > Metazoa > Chordata > Aves > Passeriformes > Turdidae > Sialia > Sialia sialis. Next base: position 38,696,312 of record VRYO01002734.1, on the reverse strand, counting down.
ATGAAACGCATATTAATATGATTTTTTAAAAACAGCTAATAAGGAAACGGAGTATTACCATTTTTTCTAGGAATTTGTTGGCAAAGAACTTGGAGATTTTTCAGCAGCAGAGACAGGACCAACACCTTTTCAATGCCACTTCTAAATTCTGCCATTATTTTTACTTTTAGCATCTGCTAATCTCAGAAGATGCACATTTATTTTTTGTCCATGCCACAGAAAGATGACACTTATCCTACTAAATATACAGTGTCACACAGGACAAACAATGCAGTACAATCATCGGCAACCTGGGAAACTGTGGGTTTATTTTAAATGACAGTATTTCACCAGTTTGCCTTTTATTTATGTTCATCAAGCCTCATGTACTGACTGATGAAGTCAACAAGATTATTTTCATTAGTTTAATATGTTTCAAATCAAGCCATTGGGTAAGAACGGATTTTTAGAATCAGCTCATTAGTGGAAATGCTGCTGCTTTCTGCAACTCGAAGATTGCCATTGGGGAAATCCTTAGTTGGCTTAACATCCATGCTGTAGCTGTGTGTTGTGGATGTGTTACCCAGGTATTGTGGATTTCTTTAATTTACCTACTTTAATAACCATTCAGTTATGTTTTTTCCACTGCTGTGAAATATTATTTTCCTGTCTTTCAGTTTCTGTGCTATTGGCAGCCCTTCCTCTGTGCTTATCAAAAAAGCAAGAGAGGGGATAGTGTCACACTTGAATGATTTTTTATAAGGTTGGGATATACTGTGGGTTTCACAATAAGATAGCCTGGCCAATGGAGTTTGTATATATAGATTTTTCAGTTTCATTGCAGCTATGGGATTAGGCAGCACAGTAAAGAAAAAAAGTGAAGAGAGGGATTCTGACTTTGCCTTGGCATAACTCTATTGAGTTTAGCAGGCTTACTCCAGATTTACACTGGAATAAAGGGAGCTAAGAGTCAAGCCCAATAGATCAGTTTACAGTGCTTTTGGAGGCATCAACTTACTCAGTCACTTGGAAAATCTTACTCCTCTACTGTCAAAGATCTGGGACAATTCACAATTCTAATATATTTGTGGGCCTGCTCTGTGGTGTGTAGATGTGTTTGCTTAGTAAAATTAGGAATCTGTTAAGCAAATTTCATACAGCAAGCCCTTCCCTCTCTTATGCTCAAGGGCAAAGTAGAAAATAAGATGCACAGGGAATTTCCCACCCCTGTAGGAAGACAAAAAACTAATGAGTGCTGCTGGCCTGTAGCGACCTGGATGTAGCCTTCCAGCCACTGCTTGCTTACACAGCCCTCAGAAGCAAACTCAGACACAGGTCTGAGTGCTCTTGTTCGTGAGGAAAAGGATGCCAAGAGCCTGCTGTGAGGAGCCCTGACTGATAGGATTTCTCCCACGCTCAACAGCAGCTTTTCTCCCCTTTATTGGCTGGACAGTATTTTCATTTGTCTATTAAATGGCTTAATATACTACCCTTGTTCTGTAATTGAACAGGCTTAAGCAAACTTGGAGATGTAGGCTAAAAGGCTGCTTACTTCCTGTATCAGAGGCAGCTACATGAAATGTAAGCTTATCTATGTGGCTGTTTGGAATTTTTTTTACAGATTTGTTTGGTTTTTTGGTGGTGTTTTTTTTTTTTTTTTTTCGGTCCTCCCCAGTGTGTGAATTGCCACTTGGCAAAAAGTACCTGGACACTAGAATGTGTCATTTGGTGCCCTAAATGTTTATGTCCGAACCCCTGCCACTGATGACACAATATGCTGCAAGAACAAAAGGCTGCTGGCTGGAATTCGAACTGGTTTCCTAACTCACACCTGTGCATTGGCAGACAAGCAGCCATCAATCACAGCCTCTTGCATGTCCTGGGTAAGCTCAAATGGGCAGGGCTGGAAACATTTCTGGGTGTTGAGGGGAGGGATTGGGTAAGAAAAAACAATAGAAGAAAAGTAAAAAAGCAAAGGTAATAGATTCATAGGAAGCAGGGCTGCAAAGGATATCAGGAAGCTGAATTGACAATGCTGGTGTAATTCCTAACAGACGAGATTTTAAAAAATCTCTTTGAAATGCATTATGGCCACAGAGCCACAGATAACATTTCTTAGAAACAAATTACTCTCTAAATCTGCTAAATCTTAAAGCACCTTCCCAGAATGGTAGACAGGAGTTCGAGTTGCTGTACAAAAGTTGCTATATCTTGTTTTATTTGAATATGTATAAAGTACCCACATAAAATATTTATCTACAGGACGGAAGAACATAGGTGTGCATGATTTTTGTAATGCTCTGACAAGAAATGGAATTTTCCTAGAATAGGATTTGTGTAGCTGGCTTGAAATTTGGCTCATAGCCAACTTATACTACTTTCAGGGTTATGGATGGATTTTGTGTTTAAGAAGTAGAAGTAAATAAAAGCAGATAAAAAAAATTGACTACTATGCAGCTAAATCATCTTTAGAAAGGTATCAAGGCCAGGTCTACTCATTAGTTTCTTTCTTCATTAGTACTGGAAGAACAAAGAACAGCATTTACTCTATATTCTAAAGATTAATTGGAGTGGGGGATGGAGCAGTGAAATTGAATTAGTAAATTATTAACCAATTTCTAAGTAATAAGAAATAATCTATTACAGAGGCTCTCCCTCCATCTAGAGATTTGTCTTAAGCATTTATCTTTAGGAGAGATGGAAGGAATAAAGGGATACAGACTAGAGACAATCCATCAAGTCAGCTATTGGAACATGAATAATGAAGACCTTTGAACTTGGCAAATCTTCCAGATCTCTCTCTTTCTTAACTGCGACTTACAGATTGTTTCAGGGTTGCTGCTTAATCTAATAGTCTCTTTTGAATTTTGCCGCCCCCCTCCCCACCCCCCCATTATTAAAAATGTTCCTGTTATAATCTCAGCATCTGACAGTGAAAGCAACAGTTAACAAGGCCCGAATCTGGCAGTGTGTCAGCTCAGGAACTCCCTCCAGCCTGCAAATACAGCTCCACCCACTCACATTTTCAGAAGTGGAGCCTGGTGCCAAGGCAGCGCTGGCAAGGTGGTGACTGGGGAAGTGGAGGCTCTGGCTTCTTTGATTTCTGAAGCTGCCTATGAACAACCATGTTCTTTCTTCCTTTTTGAGTCAAACCTCACTTTGATGGCTGGAAGGTTTCCTCACTGCCTGTTTCTAAGATTAAAACTGATTTACTTTTAGAAACCAAAATAAGTAACACTAGTGTCCAACTGAAACTAGCAAACTTGCCTCGTGTAAATTTCTGACTTAGAGGAAAGGTCTGGCTCTCACTGAGAATATTTCTCAATAGCCTTGTGGTTTAAAGGTGTTTTGAAGCAGCTCACAGGGGTGAGAATTTAATCTGTCCATCCCTCCTGGCTCCTGGCATATGGGATGTGCTTCCAGCACATGTGAAAATGTTGGGAAGGAGGAGGCACTCACAAGCATCTTCACCCACCCCAAGTTCCCAGTGGAGGTTATGGCTGTTCTAAGTCCACCTGGCCCCCTGGTCTGGGTAGGGCTAAGGCCTTTACACTAGGTGTAAAGCTCTGTTCCTCCCTTCCTGTAGGGTGGTCTCCTTCTGCCTTGCTTCACAGATGTACCTCTCAGCTCACTGCTGCAGCCCACAATACAGGCACAGTCTCTGCTCAGAAGTACAGATGTGTTTTGTCCCAAGGTCTAACTGTGCTCCACAGTTTATAGGGCCCTATGAATGGCCTTGATGGATTTTAGAGATGGGAGTGGGGAGGCCAGAAGTTGGATTTTTTGGAAAACCAATCTACCCAACGGTACCTGAGCTGTGCCACATTTCCCTGGCCGGGCTGCAAACTGTGCAAACATGCACTGCTGTCTCTCAGACTTCTGCTTAGACTTTAGTGCAAGCCCACAAATGAAGTACTGCATTCTTTACTCCCACCTCTGGTGTTAAATGAATAGCTGCTTGACTCATTGTACTTTATGCAGAGTTTTAATGAATCACTTCAGTTCCAGGGGTGAGCCTCTCTCCCCAGCTTGCTTCCCTGTGTGTTCCCTGTGTCCTTCCCACCCTAGTCCAATGGCTTAGACCATCTTCCATTCATTCCAGGGCCTGCCTGAAGTCACACAAGGACACAGCTGAAATTGTCCTGTGCCTGGGGTTCGTTTTCACTTCAAATGGTGCTCCTTTTATTCCCTATTAGCCTACAGCTCTCAGCTCATATTCAAGAGGGGCCTGAATCCAATTTATCCCTTACTCCCTTCTCTCCATCACATGATTGTTGGGTCTGGTTTGTAAACAAAAGAAGAGCTACACACCTCAAGTAGCTGGTTCAGAGATTCTTCAGAATATACCCTACCTCTGAAAAAGTGAGAGGAAGCTCTTGGACTTGTTCTGTTCAGCTTTGCTGTGTAATTGGGCCCTAAACCACGTCAGACTTAAGGGTAGATCCACAGTGATTGCCTGTTATCTGGCAACACTGACTGGTGATAATTTCCCAGCAGAGCTTTCGCCCAGAAAACTTAATTCCTTCCTAAAATGCTCTCACAACACTGTGTGCAAAGATGAGCTTCAGCAGTGTGCACAACAGATGCACTTCTGGATCTGGCTCTCCCATCCCTCATGCCTCATGCATAGTTCTGCTCTTCTTCCTGCTGTACAGAGATACGCTGCCTCTAGAATTCGTACATGGGGAGAGCCTGCACAAAATTTTTCTGATTACAAAGCATGTGGTGCCCTCTCTCAACACTAGTCTGCATTCATTCATCCTCTGTGACTCAGGGGCAGGCTTACAGTCTCTGAAAAATTCTGTTTTCTCCTTCTTATATCCCAAGCCCTTTGAGTTAAACCATGACAAAGGAAGATACAGAGATTGCAAAGGAACAAGGGATTTTCTTGTAATTTCAGCATTTATTTCCTTCTTAAAGATGCTGTTGTATAAAATAAGTGATGTCCTGGCAAAGTCTAGTGTTATGCTGTGCCAGACAATTTTATCACCCTAGCCCATGAAGGCTCTAGTGTGCAACATAAAGCTGCTTTGCTTTCCAACATGCCAGTTTTTTTCAGTGCCAGACCTCCCTTGGCGGCGCCGAGGAGTTTTCCTTCAAAATGAGCCCCTCGTGAGCATCCTTGTGCCCTGCTGCGGGTACCGCGGGCGCCGAGCCGGAGCCGCCCCGAGCAGAGCGCGGTCTCGGCGACAGGAGGGGGAGCTCGCAGCGCGCCGGCTTTAATCGGAATTAATTCAGCAGCGCTGCAAAATCACCACTGCGGCTGAGATGTCCACAGGGCCTTCCTCCACACCTCCTCCCCTACTCTCCGCAAAAAAAACCCAAACAAACAGAAAAAAAAAAGGGAATATTGGGGGTGGGGGTGGGGAGAGATGGGGTGGTGTTGTTTTGGGTTTCGGATTAGGATGGAAAATCTCAAGGAAATGAAAGGGGAGGTGAGAGGCAATGAGGCTGCTGGGAAGTGATGGAGAGGGTGGATCTTATTTATGGCGCTAGCAGTGATGAATAAGATGCTTCCAGTAGTCAATAACACCTCTCCTCTGTAGACTGGGACAGGTTCCCAGCAGGTGTAGGCTCCTCAGTTCAGCTGGGGGATCAAGGGTTGTGCTCAGTTACAGCAGCACTGAACTTAGTTGTGTATATGCTAGGAGACCTGTGAAGAGGGCAAAGCCCATGCCAGTGTAGTGAGACAGAAAATCATCAGCTACCACTCTCAATATAAAATCACAAGACTCATCAAGCTCTCCTCTGGAGTATGAATTCAAGAAAAGAGTACTCAAGTAATCCCTATTACATGGAGTAATAGGGACAGAATTTACACCCAAAGCTCAGCCCAAGTTAACATCAAGCTTCTCACAGTTAGGATGCTTTCCTTGAAAATTCCTCTCAAACTTGGAGGCACCACAGTTTACTTCTTTTGCTTTTGCCATTTTTGCTCTTTTCTCTGAGAAGTCAACTGAAGGCAGAATCTCAGAAAAATTCCTAACCTGTCAAAGCACCCTCCTGAAGACATTTCTCCCCAAGAACGCAGAGGAGATTGCAGCTTTCAGAATGCATTTGTCCAGACAAAGCTAACATCAGTTATTAGGGATCTAAGCCACAAGGAAAGCCAGTGTTGGTTTCATAGCAGTAGTGAGAGCAGGTTTTCGTGGAGGTAGGACCAAGCCCTGCCTGCCCTTGTGCACAGCCTGCTGGTGCAGCACTGCAACTGAGCTCACCTCCAAAGCGGGCAGTAGTTTTCCTAGTGCAGACAGCCCTGCAGAAAGTTAATCTCCTAATACTGTAGTGATAAATTGGAGAGAGATTTCTTTTATGGCCCCCATAAGTGCCTGCATAATTCTCCTGTATAAAATCCATGAAAATTCCCAAATTTGATAACCGGCAGTCTCTCATGAGATAGCTTTTTAAGGTTAAACATCCCCCTCCTTATCTATAAGCTCATGACCCTCATTATTAGTGCAAGCTGAGCCTATGACTAGTAAAAAAGAGCTTACCTCTTGACCTAGAGGAGAAAGAATCTAGAGAGATCAAAATATATAGTGCCAAATTAAATAATTTCCCGATGAGCTCTTACAGATAGAGGGTTGCATCTTTGCTTGCTGTGGAAAAGGAGCAGGCTCTCTGCAGGCACAGAAAGCTTTCTACAGATACAGCCCTGTGACACATTTAAGCAGAATGAACTTCATTCTTAAACCTATCTAAAAATGTTAGTAGAATCATGAACACTGACCTTAAAATGAAAAATGATTTGCAACCTTTGCAGAGGTGTCTTTATCATAGTGCCATATTTTAAAGTATTTTATCCACTCAGCTACACAATCTTACCATTCATTTGCAGTTGTCATTTTACCTGCAAAAGAGTTCACTTAATATCCCCCAAAGCAAGAGAAATGTAACGAGTATTACAAGAGGAAAATTATTACTAGTATATTATATAGAAAGGCTGTAAAGTTCAAACAGAGGGAGTTGTGTGTGCGCACCGCGATTCATGCAAATTACACTTAATAGTTTAACGCTGCATTAAATTTTGCCTCCTGAATAAAAATGCTTCTTTAGTTATTTTTCTAATAATCTATGTAACTTTGGGGAACTAATTAAGGCAAACCATTTCCAATGTGCCTGTTTAGCTGCCTATATTAAGCAGCCTGATTTTTAAAAGTGCTGACTACTGAAGCTATAGTAAATATTTTGCATCCCTCACTACCTGGTAATTTTTACGTGGTCAGTATAAATTTAGGAGCCTTATGCTACCTACCTGTGTGATACTTGTGATTTAATTATTTACCTGCAAGACCATAGCTCCCAGTAAGAAAATGAAATATAAGAAACCTTTTTAGTAACCTTGTTTCTCCTTTCCTTTTCCCCCCTTCTGCTCCAGGAAAAGATGCCAGCCTATAAGACATTCAATGTAAAGGTGTTTCTGTAGCTGCAGGAAAATGCTGATATTGCTTCCTGATTGCAAGAGGAGCACGTGACACATAATTAATCCACATATGGACAAGGATGTCTTCCAAGAGTAGAAATGGAAAACTAATCAAGAGTGCATATGACACACTGGATCCAACACACATGCTTCCCTAGGACTTCTTGGCTGCTTCACATCTGGCTGGCTTGGAGTGCAGGCAGAGCAGCACATGACTGCCTGCCTGCTTTCATGGAGATTATTGCTGGTCTGAAGCCTGGCTTTGCCTGCAAGGCTTCAGTTTCATCAGCTCAGTGAGTTCTACAGTGTGAATTATCTTGCCTGGACTAGGGTTTTGAGTGTATTCATTTGCTTCCAGTGAACTAACACTATCCAAAATGAATGTTTTTAATCCTAAGCCTTTGACTTGGTGTACATACAGGTTTTGTATTGATGTAACTAACACAAGTGTTAGCATGGTTTTTAAAACTTTTTTTCTGTTTGTTTTTTTTTTTTTTTTTTTTTTTTTTTTTAAATCCAGGGACATATCCCAGAGAGGAAAATCCCTGCTGGCATATGACTTGAAAACTGCATATGGAGACCTTATTTTTTGACTACTGATACAGATGCTGAATTATCATTGACTTAAGCAGAGGATCTGCTTTAGAAAGGATGGAGGTGTCACGTTTTATATCACTGTGTTGGCTACTGGAAGCAGCTATGCTTTCCAGTCACAGGGAGAATTACTGAGGTCTCAAACAGGATGCTGAGATTCACATGGCTGAGCACCTCTGGAAAGGTTTAGATTTGGCTTCCCAGAAACTTATATAATTCCTCAAAATGGAGATGAACAGGAAAACAAACTAATTTTTCATTCCTGGATGCCATACGTTATACAAAGATTTACAGAGCTGCTTGTAGCAAGTACTTTGGCTGTGCTGTTTACTGCTTCAATGAGAGACCAAGCAAGATTTTTATATTCCTCTTCCATAATATTTAATGAGCAATATTCATACTTATGTCAGAGATATGCTTTGAGCTGTGATTATTGTCTGCAATTTTGCACTCTAATATGATGTCCAACTTCAATACTCACTGTTACCAGGCACCATTATGAGTCAGTGGTCCTTGTCGTCTGATCTTACACAATGTAGAGAATAATTATGGTTTAGGGGGCTGAAAAGGTCTGTGAATGTGAGTAGTGAATTATGAAACTTGAATTTTTGTGTCCTGAATCTGAGGAGCAGCCAACCAAAGCAACATACCTACAATATATATATATACACACACTTAAAAATATACACATGCACACATGCAAAAACATTATGGATCTGGAGACAAAAATTCAACTCTGTACATGTGTTCTGAAAAAAATATACTAAAATCTCAACACATTGTCTCAAAAGCATCCCATGAATAGAAAAGTGCTGAGACATGTTTGACCATGCTAGCAGCTGCTGTGTAGTACCTCACCTGAAGTATCCGACTCATCAGCAATGCTGCTTCCCTTGTACCACGGGCCAAGGGGATGGGCACAATCTCCCATCTTATGGGGGGTCTATTTGTTGGGCCTCGTATTGAAGGCAAGAGTCTGAGCTCTGTTTCTGAGGGAAAGAGATGACACAAGGCTAATTTAAAGAAAACATAAGGGACAAGATCTTAGTGTGGCCAAAACACTGTGAATGTATCAAAGTGGAAATTTGCATTACCTCAAGACAAGGACTGATGTGCTTTGAAAACTGAGAGCCTTAATGAAACAGGGCATAGTTTCTCTTTAAATATCTGTTATCTGATACAGGTCAGATCCAATCAGCTCTTCAAATTGCAATTGAAAGGCAATGATTGAAAAAGTACTTCAGGCTTCCCTCAAATTCCCTTCCCTTAGTAGAACTGTGTTCAAGGTACAAAACTTTCATTGATATCTTTGCACAGAGACTTTTAATCCTTCTCATGGAAAGATGGAAGGAAAGGAAAGCAGTGAGCAACACTCGTGCACAGGTTCGTGAGAGGGGGAGGGAGTGGGTTTAATGTCAAGGAAGTTGTCAAATCCGGAAAAAAAAGTATCAAGAATGGCTTTTACAGTAGCTCTCTTGGGGAGAACAGCTCTTCAAGCAAGTTCTCTTGGGGCTGAATCACACAATTCATTAGAGACAATTGGTGGGTAAAATAGTAGCAATGATCTTTGAAAAAGAAAGGTCCAATTTCCACTTCCCATTTTGTCATAAGCTGTCAGGAAGTGTTGCATAGTGCTATTTAACAGCTGTTGCTATTCTTCTTAAAGGTGGGTGATGTAATGCTGGTAGAGAGCCTTGCTCTCAGGAGATCTGTGAAATAGGATGGAAATACCTCTGACCCCATCCCTTAATGCTGTGAAATCTTAATTGCCCTGGTTTTCTTTCTGAATTCAAGGGATTCCATTTTGTTCCCTGGGGCATTCCTGGGTTGGATCTTAATATTTTTCCAGGGTTCTGTCACCAGCAAAAGTCACTTTGAATGATTCCAGGTCTGGGTGAGGAGGCAGTAGAGAAACAAGAAAGAGGATGGTGAAAGAGGTGATGCTGGTCATTCAACTAATCAAAGTAGGTTTTTTAACATCTAGTCCTAGGTACACTTCAGCATGCTTTTGTTTGACTGCTGACAGGCAAAAATTCTGTAGTGACATCTACACTCTGTTGGGATGTTTGGAAAGGAATTAAGACTGCCCTTTAAACAGGGTCTCACTAGCTCTTGTTAACATCCTCCTGATTGACACCAGCACAGGTGAGAAGAGAACCAGTCCTTAGGGCTTATAAAAAGCCCCCACATTACTAAACCAATACTTTTTTCATGTAATTAAAGCTGACAGAGTGCTGGTGCTACCTCAGAGAGAACTGGATCAGTACCTAGCCAGTTTGGCCCACGTTCCTGCTGTTCTTCAGGCAGCCAAATGACAGTGAGATGGAGGAGCTGTCATGGAGGTGTTGCAAAAAGCACTAGAGTGCAAGAAGGTGGGAGAAGAGGCAAGCAATTCCCTGCTTCACAGCACCACCTAGCAATGACTTCTAACTCAGTGGTGCAGATGAGGCTGTCAGCCCACATCTGATGGAGATGGTTTGGATGGCTACACTGAGTTGTTCAGTGTTCACTCCACTCCATGAGGCTGACGCTGTGAGGCTTGTGAAGCTGCCACCATCAGTGCTGTGAGCCCACTGCAGAAGGGCCCCAGCTGGCAGAAGAGTCCTCCTGCTCAGGTTATCCTACCTGCAGAAGCTGTGGAATGCCTTTTGTTGCAAGGCATCACTAGGCATGTGAGTCTCTCAATGGGAAACTGCAGTGGACAGGCTTGTCCTTTAACAAACTCGGCATCTCCTTGCTTTGTGTACTAAGAAGACATTTTTATGCCTGCATGCAGATAGTAGGCGCTACTTTGCAAGAGTTTATGTATCAAGGTCTCACAGTCATTGGTTTATATGAACTGCCAATTCAGATGCTCCTTTCATCATGCAGCTATTATTGGATCTATTATTGGGACACTTTTACTGCTGATCCAGTCGAGCAGCAGACTGTGCAACCTGAGACTCTTAGGAGGAAAGAGCTCCCTCCCACTGCCACTAAGGACAATGTCTATTTTCACAGTGTAAGGGATCAAATGCCAGTGGGAAAAGCCAAGAATTTTCAGGCTTCGCAGAGGAATATTATAAACAAAGCAGAATAAAAGGAAAGGTGTATAAAATGCCTTGACAGTGCCTTTTGAGAGAGTTGCCATGTGTTATTTTAGCCAAGTCTTTATTCTTTTCTACTTAATGTCATGTGTTAAAGTTCTCAAAGCTGCTGGCAATACTCAGTGGAATAATTTTAGAGCAACCTTAATAGAATGAGCAGAATAAAGGATTGTTCAAATATATTGTAGCAAGATAGCTTTTTAATAGAACAAGTTATTCAAAACAGTGATGGCTAGGGCTTGTGAATGGAAAAAATCTCCCCTGTGTTTAATTACCCCAGCCTGTCTTTATTTCCTTTGTATAATTCTAAACACTGTTCGCTTGTGCTGGACATAATCCAGTTGGAAAGTTGGTATTTGTTCAACGATGTGTCCTATTCACAGGCTGGAGATCCAAACTGGATGACTACAGCCAACCATCCTATCTGACCTCCCACATAATACAGGTTATGCCATTCCACCCTGCAAAACCAGCAGTGGAAGGAATTACTCTTTGCTGCTATTCCTGATTCAGGAAAGCATTTCTATTTAGAGCAGTACTTAAGCACACACTTAACTTTAATGATATGCTTAATTCCCATTTAAATATGCAGTGAAGTGCAACTTTTGAGTTTGCACCTTTGTGAGCAATCGTTATGGAGTCCAGTAACTTGAAAAGTGTGCTTTATGACTCCCAGAGCAAAGTTAAATCTGAAGAGTTTATTCAGAACAGTCAGATGGCTCGCTGATGTGACCTCCAGGGAGGCCAGTTTTATTTGGGGATTTTCAGGGCTAAGGGGCTGCACTGGTGTTGCCATTTGCAGTATGAAGCTGCTCAGGAGCTATAAGTGATATCCCTTTTTACTCAGTAGAAAGGATATATGAATCAATAATATTTCATTAATTCAGTAACAACCTCTGTTAAACCTCTCAAAAACCAAGAAAGAAGAGAGGCTGATTTTGTCTTCATTTCCAAGGTTTTTTTCACTTGCTTGGGGAATGGAAAAAATCTCTGCTGCACCATAATACCCTACCTAATTGAGCTCTTAGATTAATGTTTAAACTTCATTTGCAAGTCCATTACCAAATCTAATCAGTTACAAAGGTACCATTAAGGAAAGGATTTTTTTTCAAATCCACTTCTAATTCACATTTCCCCTCACAACTGTCCAAGGCACTGGCAGTGGCTGCAAGTACTGTGTTACAGATATTGTATTTATACCAGCAGCGGAAAAGAAACTACAGAATATTTTCTGTGGAGATAATAATATACAAAATTACGTAAAGTTCATATGCTGGTATGAGCCAAAAAAGTGTTTGGTTAAATCTTGAATCTACTGAAACTTTCAATTATCAAAGAAAAACAATACTAGTGTTTAGCCTCTTTTAAAGTGACAATACCACCTTTGAGAAGGTGTTAGATTGATTGCACTGAAGACTTTTCCCTAGATCTATCAGCTGCAAGAGATGTGCAGCATTATCCATAGATTCTTCCTGTGGACTCAAATCCTGGCACAGCCCAGAAATTTCAGGTCTGCTTAATTTTAAGTGCTCATGCAGTCCTCAGCCATGTTGCTGATGAATGCTCTTTGCATTCGAAGTGAAATGTTCCTTTTGAGCTGCACACCAGACGAGGACCACCAACTTCTCAGTGCTTGGGATAGCAGACAATACAAATGCTAACACACGGCTGACCTGACCAAAGCTGAATGGGTGACTTCAAGCCAAAACTGTCTCTCCCATTACCTAATCCCTGAGACATCCACACTCCCATCCTCATCAGCACTTAAAAATAAAAAATCCTGGACTTTATTTTTGTAGCTGCTCTCAGAAGGTAAACAAAGTTGAAATGAAGATCAAGACATGAGCAGTATGATATTACACAGACATCACTGTTTTCAGGCAAATCAGAATTTTGCTGTTATGTCTGTGTAAGTGTGGAAAGCTCTGCCTACCCAGGGTGGTCAGCCTGAGCTTTGGAAGGCAGGGCTGTTTAGAGGTACTTGCCAGTAGTCAGGGGTTTAGTGACCTCTTCTAAATCTCCTGATGCATATATTCATTTCCTAATCCCTGTGCACTCTTTGCAGCCTGCTTACCCCATCAGCCTGGTAATCTCTACAGAATGCAGTGATTGGGAAGGAGTTTTGCAGAGTGCTGAGAAGAAAGTAACCCAATTGCTACAGTAAAGGTAATATTGTACTAAAACAGGGCTATCTTCTGCAGGTCAAAAATTCTCTGATTATGGACAAGAGAGGCCTTTCCACCAGGCTTCTTGGCTCAAGAAGAACATAGCATAAAACTGTGGAAACTCTAAGGTCTCTCCCTGTATCACTGGCCTGCGGTGGTTTGACAAAAACAGGAATGATAATTGTTGTATTAGCACTTACCTTTGTAGAGCACACAGAGATCTGTGGATTAAAAAAGTGCTGTGTAAGTACTTCTGCAATGATTTGCCGCTGCCTTTCTGCCTCCACGTGCAAAAAAGAAAAAGAGCAAAGAACAAAAAGAGAAGCAGGTAAGAATGATTAATAAATATTCAGCCTACCATGGCCTCTCTCCCCAGATAAATGTAATAGTGACAATGAATGCAGAGGAGGAGAGGGGCCAGCGCATGGCAGAAATGAAAGTGGAGACAATGGCAGCGTTATATCCACACATCCTCGTCTCCATGGACTTCAGTCACCGCTGTGTGCTTGAAGCTGGTCAGAAGAATCCCCAGCAGAGGTGTCTGACTACAGGCCCTTAAAACAGGATCACTGTGCCTGCTTTAAACATGAATTAAAAGGAGGGTGGAAAAGCCCCAGGGTTCAACGTCAACAAGATCTAAACTACTTGACATTCTTGTTCTGAAATGCCAGCTCTTAAATTATCAAGGTCTTTTTCCTTTCCCCCTTTTTTTTTTTTCCCCCAAGAGCTCTGTATTTCCCCATGTAACAGTGAGCAAACATTTTATCAGCAAATACCGAGGGGGTGGGGTGTGTGTGTGAGAAATCGGCTATCTAGAACTGATAAAGCAATTTGGCACAGACGCAGCAGCTATCACTTCGAAATGGCTATGGGCTTCCCGAGGTTTAACAAGTGGCAGGGATAAAATCCTGGGGCCTGGCTGCTGTGAGTGGCTCACCCCGTGACATTCCTGCTTGCTCCAGTGCCCGTGTCACTGGGACTGTGCCCCGATGAGAGGGGTGATGCTGCCCTGCCGTATGGCACCGGTCTGTGACGCTGAACTAACAGCATGCTTGGGACCATTACTCCAGTGATAATCTCACCGCTCCTTTGTTTTATGAGGCAATAATCTGATTCCCATGTGCATAAAACGAGGCCAAAGGGTAAATAGTTTGTTATAATGAGGGAACAACATTAAGACTGATGAAAACTAGAGGTCAGTGTTATTATTTCTGTTATGACACCCATTCATTTAATAATCCTTCTGTTCATATCCTAACAGCAGGGATCCGTGTCCTGGCTTTTCAAGGCAGTATCTGTCCCCTAATAAAGGCAGATATTATCCTGCTGTCTCTTGTAGCTAACTCAGCTCTCTCTCGATGTGATTCCTCATTACAATCACATCTGAGAGACTCCCAACATGGCTGTGTGGTGAAGGACTGCTGGAGAAGGACCAGAGTCACTAAAGAGACATTATCTGCATGGCCTCGAGGTACCAGCGGCAGGCTAGGGAACTCATCACAGGTTTTCTGTCTCACAATGAGCTTCCCGCTTAGAGGATGCTCCTTCTTTTCTGCTGCATCCTCCCCTCCCCCCAAAGTATCTACTCTCTACTGACAGTTCATCATTCCCAGTTGGAAAAATATTCCCAGTATGTGTTAGTACATCAGTGAAGCATTTCTATAGATCTTTCTTTGTGTTGTTTTATTTTTTTTATTTATTTTTTTATTTTTTTAAGAGAGAGAATAGTAGCATAGTTGGTCTACATAGAATGCATCTGAACGTAGAAATATTACTGGGGGTTCTTAATCACAGAATAAAACAAGCAGTGTCAGGCTTTCTGGATGGGAAAATTTTCCATGCCTATGAAATGTATATTATGGTATTTATAATTTTGTAAACCATCTAAATAAATGAAATATTTTTATATAAATAAATAATATATATAAAAATAACATATAAGAATAGATAAAAATACTATATTTTTATAGACATTTATTATAATATACAATCTGCAAGTATCCTGGATCCACCCATCTTATTCTCTTGTCACCTAGTTAACCTGTTAGGTAAATTCCTTCTTCATCTTACTACTGGCACATATTCTTCTGCTTGTGGAATTTATACAAATATATACAGTAATTTCACAATTATAAGCCGCACCTTTTTCATTGAAGAATCCAGCCTATCCCAGTAGTGCCGCTTATATTCAGGTGCAGCTTATTTATGGACAAATCCCAGTGAAATGCCAACCCAGAAGTGAGAGCCAGCCAGGAGGGCGCCTGGGGCTGCCTTGAAAGGCTTGGCTGGTCTGTGAAAACTGTTGCAACTTGAGCACCTGACACCAAACCCAGCTGGCAGCGATTCTGTTACTAACTCGTTACTTTGTTACACATGGATCCTCACTTTAAAAAAAAAAAAAAGTGCAGCTTATATTCAGGTGCAGCTTATATATGGACAAATCCCGTGGTCTACCCTATGTGGAGGTGCGCCTTATAATCAGGTGCAGCTTATAATTGTGAAATTACTGTAATTCTTATTACTGTTGCTATCATCATTATTATTATTACTTATGATGCAGTTCTGGCTAGCAGAGGCAATATAGTGGAGTAATGTACATGGAACAGTATGTGCATCTTTTTTTTCACATCATCTGTGGGCAAAAACAGTATTATAAAAACAAATGGGTTATAGGAAACACCAGTAGATGAATAGGGTCCTTATGGTATGTTTTCTAACTCATTTAATGTACATTATTTGGTATTAATGTCACTTAAAAAAATATTACTGATATTAATGTGAGAAAATGTGACTTACAGTTCCAGTGATATTGGCAGAAGTAGAGCTGGCTCTAATGGTCCACATCCAAGATCTTTGCTTAAACACACTTTTTTCAGGTTGTGCTAAAGGCCAAGTTTTCAAGAGGTTTGATGAAATAGAGAGGCATGTAAGACAGACAAAAAAGATCATTTTAGAAAAGGGCGTTTTTATTATAGGAGCTAAATAAAAACTATTAGGATTAATTCCTTTCAGGTCTTCTAGAATGCTGTCTCTTGCTTTTGGGGAAAACAGGGAAGTTGAAAAACAAAATTATTTGGTACTGGTATGGTGAAACTAAATTTTATGATACAAGTCAATAGTCTCCTGGCTGTCTCCTGGAAAATGTGGGATACTGTATCTACCAAATAATCCAAATCTTGGCAAAATATAACTTACTGTGTGGTTTATTTAAAAAATTCCTACAGAGTGGAGACTTTGAATCAATGTAGATGGGCTTCCAGGTGTGCATCCAGATTAATGCTGAAGGAACTGAAGTCCATTCTATTGACCAGATGTGGACACCAGATAACTGCATAATGACTGACTGAATGTCAGTGAATCTGATAAAACTTCTACTCAAAAATCTCAGTGGAGACTCCCTTCAATCCCAATGGTCTTTGGACTGGGCTTAGTATTAACTATTTGTCACAGATAATAATGGGAATCTCCAGATTGTTGTTTCATTTCCTAAGCAAATGAAAACATTTGTTTAAGCAAAAATTGAAAACATAGATTTTGGGTTAAGAAAATAAAGAAAATCTGTTTTACGAGCCTGGTGGTAGGAAAGAATTTATCAATGGAAATTCTCAGACCCCCAAAATACATTAATTAATTTCTTGCCCCCTAATATTATTACTAAAGAGTAAAGTTATAACTGAAGTAGCAGTCTTCTGAATGTTAGAAGCATCCCCCAGTCATCCCTAGATGTCAATAGCAGCAGTTCATCCCCTTCCAGTTATCAATATCCTGTAGTACCAGAATCCATTCCTTTAATTCTCTGATGCACAGAACTTAAGGTGAAAAGGGATCATTAGATAGTTGGCATAGCCTCCTGTACATCACAGACCATTAAATTCCTTGCAGTTATGTCTGTAATGAAGCCAATAATTTGCATTTGGCAAAGGCACAGTCTGATTTGAAGATGCCATGAGACAGAGAATGACTTGTTCCTTTGGTCATGTGTTCCAATGGTCGATCACCTTTACTACTAAAAAACCTCTCAAACAAACAAAACCCTTACTTATTTGATTTGAACTTTCCTGACATTAGTTTCCAGCCATTAGTCCTTACTACAACCCTCTCCACTGGGCTGGGGATCACTTCTATTTCCTGCTTACAACAAAGGTATTTTGTGCTATAATTCAGTACCTTCAATATGCTTTACTACAAGCTAAAGCACTAAGCCCTTGCATTTCTTGCTGCAAAGATTTCTCTCCTTTCAGATTTGTTTCAAGTACTTTTTAAACCCATGGACACCAAAACCAGATGTTGTATTCCAATATAACGTGCTCCAGTGTTCTAGCCAGAAAATAATTTCCTTAGTCCTACAGAGTAATCATCAGTTTAGAAGTCCCAGAGTAAGGTTGCTCATATTTTATCACACAATTGCCTTTGGAGTCCATGCTGAATTGCTTTTCTGCTATAATCATTTTCAGGTCCATTCTTCTACAAGATGAAGTCTATAAGTTTGGCTTGATTCCACACTGCTAAATGAATTGCTTTACATTTCATTGCATAAACCCACATTCTGTCAGAATGATCCAGGATTGCTAAGCTCTTGGTCACTTTATATGAATGGTCTGTACTAATAATTGTCTTTATGTCATCTGCAAATTTTATTTACAGCGATTTTATATCCATTTCCAAGGCATTATTTTAGAGATGTTGAATGCCCTTGATCCTAATGTTGATGCTTACAGAAACCTGAGAGAAGCCCCTCAATACCATGTTATACAGTTCTTATTACTTTTGGAACTCTTAGTAGTGTGTTTCCCAGTCCACTGCAGGCTATCTCTGTGGAAATTGTATAATGCCAAATTTAAACAAAATGGCATGAAGCACTATGTCAGACATATCAGCTGGTAAAAATAACTACATAGCTATAACATATTCAGTTTGCTGTACCTGTTCTCCACAACGTCTGTTGATTGGCAATTTTTTTATTTTGGCTCTCCAATTCTTTATTAAGAGAGCCTCGTATAAGGATTTTGGGTTTTTTTCTCCCCTTTGACTGAAACCAGCTCAACGACTCACCAACATCATGTGGTGACCCTGGTACCTTGGGGTGACATCTGCTAATGACCAACACAAAAACAATTTACTGTCTGATACATATGCAAAACAAATACAGGGCAAATCTAATCTATAAAACGTATTCATAAAACTTCTGTAAAAGCCAACTTTGTAGCAATTGAACTCACAGGTGCTCCTGAAGATCAGGCACAGCTCACCATAAAATAACTGAGGACACAAGGTATTGTTACAAACTTCTGGGGAGCCAGCCAGGACTGTGGCTTGTGTGGTCTTGAGATGCTTGGAGCAGCTAGCACAGGCCCAAGCTGCAAAACTGGGACAGACTGTCCTGCATCACACCAGGACCCCTTCCAGCATCTGAAGCAGGCAGGACCATGGGAGCATTCAGGCAGCTCTCTCTCTTCCCAAGAAGTTTTCTGCACTTCCTCTGAGTCCATGTTTGGGTGGGTTTTTCTGCCTCTGTACTGCTTGACACAGATGTGTATTAAGTACTGGCTGGCACTTTTCACAAGGGCTAATGTGATGCTCTCTCTCACATGCATCCCAAAAATAAATGACACAAAAATTAACATTAAAAATAACAAGGTGCCCGAAGATATTAAACTGCATATACATCATAAGACATATGAACAGTACTCACAGGCAACTGATGGTATCTTTTGTCCTGTCCTATCTACAAGTCGTTGCAATTCTGAGTCTCAATTTCCTCAATTTCCCTTATAAATAGCCAATATCACCTGGTGTCTTTTTATTCTGTGCTTGACAAGAAAAAAAAATAGTGATAAAATTAGAAAATCCCCACTAGGGAACAAATGCTAATGCTATTTAATATTCTGAATAAAATCAGAACTTCTTGGAACCCTACAAGTATAGATAGCTGATGTGCCAAGAGTACCTCATGAACCTCCCTGAGCTCAATCAAGGTTTTCTTGGTTTAGATGGATAAAGCAAACCTTGCGTTTTTTTTTTTGTTTGTTTGTTTGTTTGTTTGTTTTTTTTTTTTTTTTTCTTATTACTTGTATTTCTTCAACATGAGTATCCAATTAAAATTGCCTGGATCGAGACTCTGATTTTTTTGCAGTGTTACTGGAGGAGGAGCTGTTGCATGAAATTAGGCCTGAAGTGTGGTGGTAGGAACCCACCAAAAAGACACACATGGAACACCTCCTGAGGACATGTGTGGTAGGACGAATGTTGCAAAATGCTACATGTAGCTCAGTTGAGGAGATTAGGAAACCATGTGTCTGCTGATGAAGGGCCAGCTGAATGACACAGACAGTGCATGATCCAGGTGACATGTCCAGAACAGAACAGGAAATGCTGAAAGACAGCGCTGTAGTCGCCAGCCTTGCTACTGGAGGTGCTGTGAGCTTCTTTCTCCATTGCCAGTCTTGTTTGCATAAGGCAACACAGCTTTTTGTACTTCTAAAGAAAATAGAAGCAGCAATATGGTGTTGCAAGGTCAGCTGCAGTCATATATGTTATCAGTGGTATCTGGAAACATATGGAACAACAATCTCTCTCTTCACACCATCTCAGTTCTGCCTTCTTGTCTAAAAATGGCTTGCACATGAGGAGCTAAGAATGGGCTTATTTTTCTTTCCCTCCATGCAGTTCTTTCATGACTTGTGCAGCCTTATGTCCTGAAGAGTAGCTCCTGCAACTGTTCCCAAGAACAGTTCTGCAGGCAATGGAAGTGGAAGTGCCACTGTGGGAAGCATCACCTCTGCACCTTCTGTAGGTCTTAAAGGAGGAGTTGGACCAACAGTTCAGGGGGCAGAGAAAGGAGTGGTGATGGCCTTCTCCAGTTCTTTCATTACTTGTCCACCACTCACAGCAAGGATGACAGTAGGAACATCTACCAGGTGAGATGTGGACTAGATCTATCTAGTGTTGGTCCTGACACAGGTTGTCCCCAAACAGCAGAAATACCCTCCTGCCTCTGTGGGAATCAACTCTTTGGAACAGATTAAATAAAAGATTTAAGGCAGGATAGACGCCCTTCTTTGATGGATGGCACATGGAGCTCTTCAGGTGTGAGAGCTGCAGCTGCTGCTGACCTGCATGTGTGCCCAGGGGTGAGGCAGGCAGCAGTGCTGGTGCTGCTGGCATGGGCAGCCCATGGTTTCTGTAGGTGTGCAGCCTGTGCAGAGGCGGCTGCCACAAATTCTTTTCATGGGAGGGACAGGAAGCAGTGTTTCTGCAGAGCAGTGGAAAGCAAACCATTCACTGCTGTCAGGGTTTCGTCTTCTCACAAATAAGATCTTTGTTTAGAAATGTGGCTTTGTAGTTCTGTAGAACTGGTAGAGTTGCACTTCCAGGAAAATATTAATGATTAACCATAAATAAGTAACGAAGGCTGAGACCTTTGTGGAGTCTGATGAGATACAGCAGCTATTTTGCCATAGCTGACAAAAATACCAAGCCCGTGGCCTGTGCATGCTTAGTTCCAGCTTCCACTTACCCAAAATCAAGGGACATATCACATTGTTATTTTCCACATTTATCCAGAAAATTTCTTCCCTCCCTTCAGCTGGATTCTTATCCCAAACCTCCCCTGGCCCCCCACAGCAGATCAAGGAGTAAGGACTCAGATTTGCCCAGTGTAACTGGTCTGAAAAGTTCATTAATTTTGCCAAGGTAGGAATTAGTATCCATTCTTCCTCCTTATTTTGCCTCCATCAGCACCAGCTGCTACAATGTCTATTGCCCTATAAAACACTTTTTGTTGGATTCTGGTGCCCTCAGGTGCCCTTCTCCTCCCCCATCCTCCCAGATGAACACCTGTGAGAGGCAGATGGTACAGCTAATCCAAAATATATTTCTTGAGTCCATGTAGAGAAGCTGCCAAGCTGCTGATTTTTTGGCACCATGCCTTGTGGCATCCATGGCTGGTGAGAGACACAGATGCTGCCTGAAAATAGCTGAAGAGGAAATTCTCCCAGTGTCTCTGGAGGCCCAGGGAAGGCGGCTACTGCTGCTGCTGCTGCTGCTGCAGGGTTCATGGGCAGATGTCCCACTGGAACCCTTGCTGGGAATGCCTTGTGAGCAGAGCTTCTTCCCTCATGTCTTAATCATCCCTTCCTCCAGCTCCACTCCAACAAGCTCTATGGGCACTGCCTTTCCTTCTTGCACTGGATGGTGAGAGGCCATTTCTGGTTGGACATGGCCTGGCAAAAGAAGGAAATGCATTTGCAGAAAGCTGGGAGCTGTAGTTGGGAGCTGTTGTTTCTTCCTGCAGACTTTGTGTCCATGCACACTCCAGCATCAGACATCTCTGTTTTCAGAGAAGATAAGCACTGGCACATATTTATGTCTGCCGGGGGTATATAATACTCTCCCTCTGAACCACTGAGCTTTGTCAGGGTGGTTGCACAGAGGACAACTCCTCAGCAGCCAGCACCCCCAACCCTCTGAGCTGCACTGGGACAAACCCACTGGGACAAACCACCACCAGATCTGGTTCAGCTCCTTCCTGACAGGAGAAGTGCTTTTCCAACATGTGGTTGTGCCTGGGAAGTAACCTGGCTCCCACATGAGGAAATGAACTCTGTGGTAGGATTCATGCCCACAATACCCCTCTGACATTCACATATTCATCAGGGCCTATCACTGATGAATACTGAAGGCCAGCAGTCATCAGGAAAAGGAACTGAGACCAGTGCACCAGCACATAAGGCCAATAAAAAAATATCAAGGAGTCAAGATACTGTGCTTTTCCTATGATGTGGGGCTTCAGGGCAGTGCAAGTCCTTGCACTACCTGGCTTGTTCTGAAAGGCACATTCCTACTGCCCAGGATCTGCCAAACACTTTGTGGACAGGAAGGAGAGCACAGTCCTTACCTGAAGGGCATAATGGTCACCGGCAGACTAACAGTAAGGAAAAGGAACAATTAAAATTAAAAAGGCATGTCAGTGTTGGGAAGTGTGTGGTTTGCCCCAGTATATTTTGAGAAACTGGAAGAAAATTATAGTTTTTTTTCATTATTTATCCTTCACAAGTTCTACAGCCTTAAGACCTGTAACTCAGGGTCTAAGCTCCTTCATTTCCAGTATTCAGTTCTTTTATGCACATTTTGCAGAAAAATACCACTTGCTCCTTGCCCCCTCCTCCTCCAAAACCAGAGCACTACACCCAGGTCCTTAAAAACACAGGCATACCTAACCCCACTGGAATCAAATAGGCTTAACCTGATTTAGATGCCTAAATATCTTTGAGGATCCAGGCATTAATCAGCTCATTTAATGAGCTCCTGTAGTCAAAATGCACAAACAAAATCTTAAAGCCAGGTGGCTCTGAGATCCAGTGCAGAACAGGCTCTCCAAATCCAGACAGCAAGGCAAAGGGTCAGGGAAATTCTCAAAAGATAGTACTGAGGTGGATGCTTCCAAAGCAGAAGCACTGTGTCTGCACTGGGTGATGCAGTAATGATAAAAAAAAACAGTATCTGCAGCAGACCTGCTTTCTGCATTCCCTGTGAAGCAGCCCCTCCTGATTCTTGAAGGAACCTGATTTCTTGCCAAAGAGCAGGTGATCCAGAAGGAAGGCATCATGGAGAATTTCAGGTTTGGGAAAATCCTTCTTCCCATTAAAGGACACAAGTAACAAATCAACATCAGCCACAAGCAACTTAGTATAGAGGCTCAAAGAAATTCATAGCTCTTGTGGCTGCTCTTGCTGCCTTACCACAGAATGGAAAAGAAGCTCCCTCTTAAAAATAATAACACTATTCTCATAACCACTAAACCCACTCTACTACAGAATATAGCTCCACCAGGTACTCTATGAACAGAAAGCAAAATTAAAAAGAGGAAAAAAGGTGTCTTTTGGCTGGAGAAGTTTAAAAGAAGAATAGAGGGTGCTATAAGTAACAAGAGGCAGTATTGCTGCTGTAACAGCTCAAACATGAACAAGTCTGGGCTGTGGGTTTGGTAGTGTTTTAAGAAGAGACAGGGAGACATTTTAGTATGAAAATAAGATTGCTTTTTCAGCAATTTATAGGCAGCCTGTGGGTATGAAAATGAAGATGATGAGGGCTAAATAGTGCTATGCTATGAACAGTGACAGCACCAACCCCAAGGCTCAGTGAGGACTCTGCTCTCCTGAGCAGGTGGCAGCTGAGCACGAGGGCACAGACTTGCATGGCAGCACCCAGCCTCTCCAGGAAGTCACTCACTTATCTGCTGCCTTGCTCAGGAGGTCTGACACAGCCATACACACATGATTCATGCTTGGCTTGCTTTGTTGAAATGCAAACAGGTGTTATAAAAATATGTGATAGTCCTCTCTGCCTTTCACAGGGGATCTTGGCGTTGATCATATAAGAAATCAAAATTTTATACTATTTTATATTATTCAACGTTTCACTGCCTCTGGATTGGCTGAAAGATTTCAGGAGCCTTTTCTAACAGTAATATCACGCTGGGGAACCATGGGCCTGTGATTTAAAATAGTCGTGCACCATGATAACAATTTTCACTGAGAGTTAATCTAGGAAAAGCCATTTATTTGGTATTGCTACATAGAAGGGTACACTAAGTTATGTGTGTGACCTTGCAAAATGAGGAGGTGGTTTAAGAACATCTATTGCAGGAGCTGATTTCCACAATAATCAAGACAGGTGATAAAACCAGTTCATAGCAATAGTTATCTATGGTGAATCCAACTCCCGGATTTACTTTCTCAAAGAAATGTTGAATGAGCTGGAGACATGAACAGAAGCAAAGAATTGGCTCCACAGCTGGCAGAGATGTCTGGTGCTTCTCTGTGCTCCTCAGGCAGGACTGGAGTGTAGAAACTCTTTTATAAGGATTGCAACGTTACATGAAGCAAGAGAGAGCCCCTCTATCTAACCACAGATGACCCCTCAGCACTGCCTGCTGCACCTGAAGACACTTCTCTTTAACCCAGCAAATGGCACAGTTCACCTGCTTTCGGTGTTTGTCAGGCAGCAATGGTTCTTGATACTAGCAGCATCTGCAGGATGCATTTGAAGGGGCAGAGGGAGCTGGGATAACCACAGCTTGAGTAATGACAGCTCCTGGAGGAGATGACACTTCTGTTTTATTCAAGGGGCAGTTGCCAGGCCCAGGGCTGTGCTGGGTTTTGGCAGCAGGCCTCCGTCAAGGCAGCTGTTCTAGAAATCCTTGCGTATTTCATAGCTTGCTCCCCATTCGAGTCAGCACCAGTGCCCACTCCAGCCCTTCTCTCGCTCTAAGTGATGTGAGAATACTCAGACCAGCAGATCTGGAAAAGAGTAAACGGCAGCAAGCACCTTTCCCTGGGCACTTGTGGAGGCATCACTACACCCGACTGTACTCCAGGCTATGGCTCTCTGTAAAAGATCTGTTCATTTCGAGGCTTCTAGTCCAACGCTCAACCCCTCTGACACAGCAGCTTGGATGAGAACCACCTGTTCCTTCAGCTGCAGCCAAATCCTGCTGGACAGCCTGATCCCCTGCTTGCTGGGGTGGCAGGATTTCTCATGTTAGGAAGGCACCTGAAGACCAGCTTTGGCACTTCTACAAATTCTGCAAAGTATTGGTGCAGGAGCAATGCTGAACTCCTGAAATCAAGAGGAGTAGAGGAGTAAGCCTGAAGAGATTTCTTCAGAGTGCAGATGTCTTAAAAATATGTCCCACTTGTATTTTAGGGAAAATATCCTCCTTTCAAGATTGTCTTACTTGGTTTCTTTTTCATTCTAGCAGTGCTTATGGTGTTAGGTAAGTGTCGCAGCACTTCCAGTGAAAAGAGGCATTAGTGCAAATCATAATCAGGCCTGAGGATTCAAATCCTCCCTCCAGGTACATCACTGTGACCCTGGCTCCAAGGGGGAGGTCAAGATGGATTAGAAATTCAACTCAAGCCCCGCACAGCTGCACTGTAACCAGTATGGGAATCCCTGCACACATATTCACCTTTCAGGTTAGCTTTCAATGTAATTAATTTCCTTTTATAATCTCGCTTTCATGTACCAGCACCAGATTCTGAGCTGATGGAGATCAGCAGTGATCCATTGCCATTAAGTGAGCGGCATTATTTTATAGCTGTTGAGGGGATGGCCCCTGGCTATTAATTTTGCCTTTTTCCTCTCACGACAGGAATAATCTCTAAGGATTTGAGTCTAAATAAAAAAATCACCCCTTGAATAGCTGAATCCCGTCATTCCCTCCAGTGGAAATGAGGAGTGCTGAGCACCTGGCAGGATCAGGCCCTCGGGTGGCTCAGTGGCTGTGCCAGCCGTCTCATTCTGTGGTAATGATAATAATTGGGCTTGCACCAAGTGTTGACACATATTTATTAATTGCAAGGTGCGGCTGTCTGTGCACTTTGCTAAGACAAACACTCGCAGAACAATGTGCACAGAGGATGCTGGAAGCCATCCAGCCATGTGTCAGCAGCAGCTGAGTGGGGAGGAAATTGCTAACTGTCCCACACAAGGAGGCAGGGCGCTCCAAATCCGTCTGGAGATGGAAGGATCTCCTTTTCTCGGGTTCAGCTTTCCTCTTGGAGAAACCTTTCCTGTTCCACCACAAAGCCCCTGACCTCGCCGCAGCCCCAGCAGCTTGTGACACAACACCAAGATGACACAATTGGAGCCAGGCTTCGTGCCAGGGCTGGCAGTGATTTAGTGACGTTCCTAGAGAGCAGGGGGAGGAAGGCCCTGGCCCACAAGCTGAAGGTTATTTGAGCAGAGTCATATATTTAAGGTAGGAATCACATGAATCCCAGAGCAGTAGGAAGGGAAGGGAGCTTGCCTGCTTGCCTGCCTGTGGAGTGGCTTATCCTACACAGATAAACTGCTGCATGCTCAAGGAAGAACCCAGAAATTAGACTGGGACAGAGAAGAGCTTTCATTCTTACTCTTAAAATAATCAGCAACAAGTGACTACACTGAATTTATTTACTGCCCTGTAAACAGGGCCCAGTGACTCACTCCTTTTAGTGCTTTCCTTTCTCAGTGATGAAGTTACTCTCTCTGGTGAGCAGCTACTTTCCTTCTTTTTCCTTCAGTCTGAGGATTTACATAGAGCAATACCAGATAAGCAGAGACAGTGCAAGACAGCTCACTGAGTTTATACCTCAGCTTTGGTTGAGTTATGCCTGGCAAAACTGCAGCTATCTTGAATGTGTCTGTGGACTCTTCCTCACTGTGCCTCTTCCTGCTTTCCTGCACAGCTGAGAGCACTTTGAAGCTGTGCTTACTCATGTCACTTAGAGCAATTTTCAAACTCCACTTAACTTATCTGCCCTGTCATAGCTGTGACCAGCCTGGCACTAATCCGGATGTTCAAGAAATATCAGCCAGTTACTCACAGTTGTCTGAATCAGCGAAGAGCAGAAACTTCCTTTCTCATTTTAAGTAGTTTCTATATGTCTAGAGACGTGTTACAGAAACAGAAACTATACCTGATAAAGTGCCAGCATTAATCCATTTGATGTATTTAAGTGCGGCTGTTTAACAGCAACATATCAAGTTAATGTGATACTGATGGAATAAGAAATGGCATCAGAGGGTTTCAAAAGATTTCTTATCACAAGGAAAAAAAGGGATTTTGACTTCCCATTTCATTTCTCAGTGAATGAGAACACCTTTGCTATTTACATTATTTACTGTTTACTGGAGTAGAGTCACTATTGAAAATCAAAGTGATTTGCAGAGCCCTGCCAGTTCTCTTTATATCTCCTTCGCTGACTCAATAAACATCTGACACTCCAGTATTGTAACTAAGTGTACTGATTCTGCCCTCATTGAGCATCCTTCTAAGAGAAAAGAATTGTTCTTCTTCTGCTTAAAAATGTGATTTGTCTGGTGAAGCATTTGTAAAAGCTTTTCCTCCCCCCAATGTTACTGTGGCAATTGTAAGCAGTTAGGTATGTACAGTAACTTGAGAAGCTCTGTGAAATCTTCTGATATGCAAATACACTGCTATATACATGGCAAAGAAGAGTTTTGGGCGCATTTACATGAAACAGAGTTGCAATAACAAACTATTTCCTTATATGTCACTTTGAAACAAAGCTTGATACTGAAAAATGATGCAAAGTAAATATTCAAAAAAGCCCGTGGTAGCAAGGAAATGGTTCTGAGTTCAGACCAGTTCTGCCCCAGGCTAGTTCTGTTTCTCCTGATACAGCCATCTTTAAATAAAATAGAGCAGGATTGAAGCCAAGGAGCCTGAGCAAGGTGCAGCAAGGGAAGATACTCTGGTAGCAGCAGGCAAGGATGTGGCCTTTCATGTCTCACCCATTGCTTGGCAGAATCAAACTGGATGGATCTCCCAATGGGAAAAGGTGGCCTCCCATTCTGCATCTGGTCCATATCTGCTCTTACACAGAAATTCAGCCAGGGATGAGAAAATGGGAAACCAGAAAGACCAGTCTAATGCAACAGCACTATGGTGTCCTTGGATGGCAGCCATAGGCAAGTCTTCCAGGTAAGCATGGCACACAAAGGGATTTATGAGCACATAAATCATAGGAGCTGAGGATGGGCAAGGCCACTGGAGAACTAGTCAATGCAGGCTTGTTTTCTACAAGGATTTTCCCAAATGACAGTTTTAAGAATTTCAAACAATAGGGCTTTAACTTTCCTTTGGAAGCAATTCAAGGTGGTAGGGGATCTATTTGAACCTTTCAGCATCTCTTTGTGTTTCGTGAGACTAACACTATATAGATTCCTAGCAGCTCTTCCTGTGGGCTTTTAGATTCAGACTTTTTTTTTCTGTTTATTGCAGGCTTATTCTATAATGAAGCAAACCCAGAAGTGGAGGTAGTCACTTCAGGTTTGCCTGCACTGCAGGTTTCCCTGTATTTCCTCTCATGTAAACTGGGTCAACAGGAAGTGGTGTTGTGAAAGGTCCCTGGGTGAACAACCTGGGTTACAGGGAACTGGGAAATGTATTAAAATAATAGAACAAGAAAGCCTGCATGTAACATTATTGTGGGATGGCTGCAATGTATTGCAGTTACCCTCTACAGTAATGTACTCTGTGCAGCAGGTCCCTAAGATTTGAGCCACTTCCACAAATTGCTCCTAGAAAATGGGCTGAGTTTCAACAAGGCAGATCACATCTTCAAAAGGCTTTGCTGGTCTGCTCTAGGCAGGCTGTTCATCATAAGCTACTCCACAATAGATTCCCAAAGACGAAAGAAAGGGCACGCAGAAAGATTGAGGAAACCACCTCTGCCCCTTACCTCTGAGAGTAAGACTGTTAGAGCAGGAACACAGACCTGCCTGTACTTAAATTCCACTTTGTGTTCTCTGTAGAGATGAACAGAGTCTGTTGGCATTTTGCAATGACTGTGAAGAATTTTAGTGGTTAATTATATCCTCTGTTTCTTTCCTTGCTATCTCTATGCACATTCACACAAGTCCTAAAAGGAGTTTACTGTTCAAATGCCTAGGCTCTGGGCCAGCAGCAGTGCCTAGATAGAATACTGTGAAACATCTCCTCATGTGCTGTGATAAAATGCTTGGGGACATACTATAAAGAGCGATGAGTATGCCTGCAAAGTCATGAAACGTTATGTCATCGGTCCTGCGAGCACTGCAAGGTTGTGATCTCAGGGCAGGCTCTCAGCCAGAGTGGGAGAGTAACAAATCTAGACAGCATTAGGCATTCAAGGACTGTGTCACCATTTGATGGTTTATGTTTCAACTGGCTGGGCCCTGGATGGGACAGAACTGGCCAAAATGTGCAGGTTAGTGCAGTGGGAGAAGTGGGGGAGTAACACAGTGGGTGAGAGGAAGGAAAGGGTGAAAAGCAGGTGACAGCAGTGGTGGCATAGTGGCAGGACAGGCAGCAACAAAGATTCCCAAGGCAGTGATGTACTTAACCATTTCTTCTTGCCCTGGGCCAGTCACTTGCTGATGGTGAGTGAAAGGGAAGACAGTGGTGTGCCACTGTGGTGTGCCAGGTGAGAGTCAGGAATGGGGGAAGGAATGGGATTTGGGGTGTGATAGTTAAACCACGGCTGGAAGAAGAGGGCTTGTGTTAGCCTATGGTTTGTTTGGATTGATCACCACCCTTCACCTTCCCTTTCACATCAGTCTCACCACTGTTTAAATCAAAATGCTAATAAAATGCAAATAAGCACAGACACTTTCTACTGAGGTCCCTTGCCCTGGACTGGCAGTCTGCACATCCATATTTGTGCACAATCTGCCCTCTCCACACATTTTTCCTCCTGTGTTACAGGGACATCCTTGCTTCCAGGCAGGGATGCCCTTGGGGCCCAAACATTGAGGCTGTTCCCTGAAACCCTGGCCAGGTAAGGGGAGAAGGGCAATATAGTTAGCTGAGATAGAAAGCAGTAAACACATCCAGTGCTGAAATGGAAGAAGGGACTTACCTCCTAGCTTTCCCCAGCATACTACAATTCTCTGGCTAGGTCTCTCCAGATACCCTGCCAGTCCCAAAGTTTTCAGCAGTCTTGACTAAACTGAGGCAATCACAATATAATATAGTTCAGTAGGAATGATCCATGACAAAGCCCCCTCTCACCCATCAGAATTTGGCAGGTAGCACAAACCCTGCCAGAATCTGACTTCTTTCTCTACAAAGCACTTCACCTCCAAGCTCCTGATTGAGAGTTACAAGGTGCCCTGACATGTTCTTGCTCCAACAGTTCATTAGCTGT
This sequence comes from Sialia sialis, assembly GCA_009812075.1. Classification (NCBI taxonomy): domain Eukaryota; kingdom Metazoa; phylum Chordata; class Aves; order Passeriformes; family Turdidae; genus Sialia; species Sialia sialis. The sequence continues at coordinate 38,666,368 of VRYO01002734.1, read as the reverse complement.
GTCTTTCCACAATGATTGCTGTATTGCAGTATTTCTTCAGGGCTTCCTGGCTCTCCCCAGGAGACAAGGAGATGCAGGATCAGCAGCAGGGCGGTGCATCAGGCAGCACAGTCGTGTCCACAGCGGAGCTTTGCTGCTGATTCCAGCAGATTGCAGTCATGAGAGAGCTGCACTTGATTGCAAGCTGGTACTGAAACACAGGCTTGACCATCTGGCCAGTGATTGCAAATGGATGTGCAGGTACTGATCCATTTTGGCATAGCACAAAAGAGAGCAGGAGGGCAACTGGAGGCCAGTCAGACCAGCTGAGGAGTGTTAATCCTGCGTTAAAGCTCACAGCGTGTTATTAGTGAGCAGAGCACAGACTCCAGTGCTCATACCCACTGGAAACCGCACTGTGTGGGTGCAGGGAATTTCAGTGGGGATAGAGCTGGGCTTGCAGAGAGTCTTGTGCAACAGGCTCTGACAGTAAGAGCAGGTGTGGGAGATAGGAAGCATGCTGTTAATTTCTGTGGGTTTCCTGAGACCAGGTCCTTCCTCTTGGCTTCTTGCCCTCCTCCCTGCTACTGGGTCACAGTGACTCCCTTGAAGCAAGTTCTGTCTCTTCAAATGGGTGTGAACACAGTGGCTTGAAGATCTGGTTTGGATAACTTCATCTGCACACTAGTTCCAATATTCACAGGGAGGTCCTTCCTTGCTTTACTCTCAACCCGTACTAACCCCTCTGCCTGTGTAGCTGTGTCACAGAGGCAGAGAAATATGTGGCAGGAAAGGGTTAACTTGTCAGGGGCGGTGGGGGTGGTTTGCAGGCAGAAGGGAGGAGCAGGGTTAGTATTTCTGTATTAACATGCAGCTGGTTAATGCAGCTGAATAGCCCTGGCTCAGCTGTTACCTTTCTCAAAGCCAATGGCAAATGATGAAAAACCGTGGTAATATCTATTAAAAGTTTGTGGAAGGGGCCTGCTCAGTGGGAGCTTTTCTATCTCACATACAAGTGATGATTTAGAACAGAGAAAGATCCCCTCGAGGGGATTTTGTGAACCATGCAATGCTAATTAACTCCATTGTTGTATTTTGTTTTGAACATAAGAGTCCCTCTGGGATTGCAGCACTCTTTCCTCCTGCAATAGATTTCCATTTTGCACCACTGTATAAAATCTTCTCCACATCCCATCAGCAAGAGGGATTAACAATAGAGAGAAGCATATGTGCATAGTTTTATGGGGTTCTAGGGAGGAATGCCTCTCCCTTCACCTCCCAGATGCATTCTCAATGGGGGTCATTTTGCACATCCTTGCTTTTGCTGTTTATTTAACCTTGAATGAAGAACAAGTGTACATCATACCCTGGGTAGCATCTCCCTTTGATCTTCAGCATATTCAAACCACTTCCGAACATGCTGTGCTAGAGTTTGTTTTAGTGGTTGGGCTGTTTGAGCAGAAATGCAAAAGTTAAAAAAAAAAACAACAAACAACAAAACCCAACCCCCCCAAAAAAAAAATCAACAAAAGCCATCAACACCAAGAGTGGAAGCACTGATGAATGAATGATTTGCCCATATACAGTACGTTCTGAAAGGAAAGCAAGAGAATAAAAGCTCTCATCTCTTTGAAGCCCTTACTGGCTTGTGCCAACAATGTTAAGAAGAAATTTTACTGTCTCTGTGCTGGATCAGCTCCTCATTTTCTGGACTTCCGGTGTCCCACTTCAGTTTGCTCCAGCTTGCCCTGACCCTCTTCTCTCTGCTCACTTCTTTTGTATTGAACAAAGTAGATCCTGACTGGCCCTGATGCTCTGGTTATTAAAATGTAGCAGCTACTTCAGTGAAGTCAGAACAAGGACAAGAATGAGGTCTTTCAAGTGAATCAAACGATTTCTTAATTTTTCAGTTTCAGTCTCTGGCCTCTCTTCACTCTGAGAAAACCCAGATCTTCATAGGGTGTCTTGGATCTTCTCTTCTCTCTACTGCCTTAAGTTTCAGCTCTGTAAAGCCCAAAATTTACAGAGTGTTGATTCCTGCTTTAAGCAATTCTTTAATTCTTTCTTTAAGCAATTGTTTCATGGTAAGAAATACTTAGCAAGCCATCCCTAGGGAGTAGTTATTTGTGTACTGGAGTCTCACTTATGTCTTCTGGATGGTACTGGAACTGCACTGGGAGCTACCTGCCACCAGCTGTAATGGAAATTTTGCACCAACTTGACTAAGAGAAGCAGAGATTTGCAAATAAGAGAGTTTTTTTGTGCACCTCGAAACCTTCCAGTAGCACCGTAGCTGGATGAGCTTTCCCTTGGAGTAGTGCATTCACTGATCCCTGTAGAAGGTGGTCCTTTTTGTTCAAATGTTATGAAATTGTCTTATGCTGTAGGCTCTTGGGGGCTATTACTATATCAGTTGTAGCTGCCTATCACTCAGGTAGTCTACAGAGCATCCTGGTGTGTGTAATACAACATACTGAAAGGACATTGAGAGACATTCTTTCTGAAAATGCTGCCTAATCTTTTCTGCTTGAGTGCCCATCTAAATACATATTTTTCTCCTTTTCTCTGCAGCCCCTTTATACAAATTGACAGAATCAAAAAGGAAAAATTCAAGGGGAGGATCTTGCCATTCTAAAATCCTTAGCTTACTTCAAACACACAACTTCTGACCTCAACTTCTTCTCACTCACATATCTATGAAAGGTTTACCCCATTCAACATCCAGAGAAGGAGCAGTAAGAGCCACCCCATTTTTGAGAAGCATTTCCATTGCAGTGTTCTCATTACAATCAAATATGTCAAATCCTGCTGCTTTTTCTTTACCTTCTAGTTCATATAGCTACTAGGGGAAATTTTTATGGACAGAAAACAATCCCACAAGTCTTTTTTTTCTAGTCCACTCTCTAAGGTAGTCTTTTTTAACCACTTGCTGACTGCTGGCTCGTTAATGAGCAGGAGGAGAGAGCAGAGAAGGCTCTGCCAGCATGGTCCTCATCATGCCAGCCTGACAAGTGTGCAATGGGGACACCAAATGCTATGGGAGAAACAGAGCCCTTAGCTGAATTCTGAGACCACAGTGAGCCACAGAGCAGTGAAGGTTTTCTGCAGATGCAGGGAGTGTATTTTGGCTGGAGCTGCTCCTGCTCCTGGCACCATGGAGGCATCACACCCCTCACCCTTTCTCTCCAGGCTAAGCACACAAGACAGTTGAACTCCCAGAAGTTTCACTGCCCCTTGGAGTTTTCCAGCACAGCTCTTGATGAGCAATCACAGCAGCCCAGGGGGGAACCCACCACCTTCACTGGGGCTCTGCAAGAGGCTGCACACCCCTGCCCACCTTTGGTTCCCTTCTTTCAGCAGCAACATGGAATTGTTTTTGCAGTTTCCATGTATGGATGCATAATGCCAATGTCCATTTGTCCTCTGTAACATATGAATTTCCAAACCCTGCTAAAATGGGTCAGAAGCTAACTCTAAGCTACTTGAGCAGCTTTTACACACTGTTAGGAAGAAGCTGGATGCAGAGAAGGGGGTGCAAGGAAGGAGGGAGTTAATTTCACAGCCTCTGAGCTTTCTGGCAGCCCCACAGAACCCCTCCAGGTCAGGTCCCTGAAGTGCCCAAAGTCTCCCACTCTGCTGCCAGCCAAGTGACAGGAGGCAGAGGCAGGTGTCACGCCAGGATGCATTTCAAAGCAAACGAACCCTTGTTTTAAGTCTGTGCAACAACCTTTCTCCCAGAAGACTGGCAAAAAAAGCTTTTAAAATTAATTTGCATAATTGGATTTTAATTCTCTTTAAATGGAAACCAAAATGGCAATGTTCTCAAAAAAAAAAAAAAAAAAAAAAAAAAAAAAAAAAAAAAAAAAAAAAAAAAAAAAAAAGACTTTCACAAAAGCCAAAAGATTGGTTGCAAGGTGGAGATGTGTTACTGAACTGAAACTAAGCCCAGATAAAAGATAATTAGGTAGATTGAACAAAATTCTGCTTACAGACAGAGGGGAAAATCTGAGGTAAGAGCATGGACTTCAGTAAAATTACTTCACATTCATGTCAGCATAACCGAGCATTGGTCTAGAGTAACTACTTTAAGTTTCCAGCTCTGTGGTTAATTAGCAACCCTTTTCATTAATGGGGTTTTTTAAACTCAAGAATTTATTCGATTAATAAACACTGCAGATATTTTTATAACAGTGAGAGAAAAGTTCTCTTTGTGCAGAAGACCAAGACACTATTTGAGTCAATAATTTAATTCAGTGGAAGTTCTGGCCCACTGAGATACTATTAGGAGAGCTGTGCATAGAAAACCAGAAAGAGTTCAGATAGCAAAATGCTATTTCCATGTACTTGTACATGAAAAGCAACCTTTCTAGTAAAGAACAATGTATTTTAGGTTGCATCCCTCCTTGAATTACATGTGCAGGTTTCTTTGGTGTTTTTACCTTAAAAAAACCCAACATTTCAGTACATATAATCTACTTGTTTATGAAGAGCTGCTTTTGTTGTTGAAAAGATCCAAATGGCAAGATACGAACCTGTTCTACAAGAGAGCTTGGTTTTCTCCCCCTGCTTGCAACAAGTTGTTCTTTAATCAAATACAAAGAAGCTCCATTGGTGTCCTCACCAGGGCTTTTAGTTAACCAAAGCCCGAGCACCAGCTGAAGGCATATGGCCATAACCTCATCAGCCTTTGCTTTAAAAATGTAGTGAAATAGAAACAGAGGAGCTGGGGCAAGCTGGCAGAATACAAATGGAATATCTTTGTGACTTGTCAGTCCTCCTGGGTGCTCCATCACAGCTTGTGCCATGGAAACCCAGTCTAGGCAGCAGGAGCACATGGAAGCTCACAGCTAAATTCTGCTCATGGGTAGCCTGGTGTAAATCCAGAACAGCACCACCAGAACCCCCTGACTTAACCAGGATTTTCATCTGGGCAACCACAATACCTGAACAAGCAAGACATAGCTGTCTTAATAAAGCTGAGCTGTCAAGACTAGCTGCAAGTAAATACTGCTGCTTTGATCAATTTTAAATAGTTTACAGCTTTCACAGATATCAATATTGCCCTTTTCTGGGAAGGGGGTGCACTTTAAAAAAAAACCAAAACATTGTAAGAATAAAAACTGTGCTGCTATAAATTAGAAAATCCTCATGAAATACAGTGAGAGCAACACATACCACACTGTGGCACCAGGGATGTGATCTGTTTCAAGAAACACATGGCTTTATGTTTAATGAAAGGAGACTGTTGAAGGATTGCAGACCAGGAGGGCACACTAGATTTGTTGTTTTATTAGTTTCTGGGTTATGTACTTCTCCTTTTGCTGCATATCTGACAACATATGCCATATCATTCAAAACTGAATGGGCTGGGGGAAGGTGGGCAGAAAAAATAATTTATGAAGGATTGGAGCACTTTATTTTCTACCTTTTGATAAAAGTGTTAAGAAAAAAAATGGTGTCATTTTGTCTAAACTAGAAACAGATGGAAAGAAAAATGGAATTTAAGCAGATAGAAAAGAACAATTACTCTCCACAAGCACAGGGAAGGAATTGTTAGAAATACTTAAGTACACACTCACCAGCATTCAGTTCATTGAAACCATGTCCTTTAGATACAGCAAAAAATCCTCTGTCATTTCAGGGACAGATCTTGAAAATACTTCCCGCAGGATGAATTGGAGTCCCTTTCCATCACACATGGGATAATTTGCACTTCATGGGGTCAAAAACTGCATGGCCATGATCAGACTGCTTACAGTTATGTGCTCCATGCTCCCTCTGTGGAACTGCCTGAAACTAGGGAGTAAAGAGCACTGCTGGGGCTGGCATTTGCTGCCCCTCCTCATCCAGCACCACGGTAGGACACTGCCAGAAGGGTCAGTCCTGAATTCCTCTCTAACACTGGCTCCCTGCAGGGAGGTGTCCTTGCCACATTATTTGTGATCTGGCAACCAGTGCTACTCCATGTTTGTCCAGGTTCCTTTTGTCAGAAAACTGCTCTTTCCAGACGTGCCCCAGAAACCTCTTAACCTCAGGTTAGCAAGTTGTGCTGGTTTGCCTACAGATGCATAGGAGTGAGATTTGAGGCAAAAAGTGATGAACTGGAATCTGGGGCTCGAGAACAGGAAGGGCTGGATCATTCCCTCCACCAACAGCTCACATGTGTAGCATGAGGTGTCTAAAATGTGACTCAAAACACCCCTCAAGACATCCAGTCCTGTACACTAAGAAACTGCCACAATGATCCCACAGAAAATATGAACAACAAAAGTGGGGTCCAAAATCCTTTCCCAAGCCCAAACTTTCGCATTGGAGGATGGCTGCAGGAAGGTTCACCTGCTTGTTTGAGTTTCATAATTGCAGGCTGACTCCTGAAAGATATAGAAACCTCCTTCAGCCTTTAATATGATAACCTTCCACTTAAGATGCTGATTTGAGATGTGTAGGGAGTTGGGCTCATCTTCCTTCAAACCCAAAAAGGAATTAGACCCATGCCTCCTAGAAATTTTAGGAAATGCACTATATGAAAATGAATATAAACGCATAGAATTGCAACTAAGCAGAAAGAAGCATTAATGCCCATTTCCTCTCCTAGGTCACTGATTAGAGCAATGAGTGTGTATACAAATTGCTTTTCAGCTCTTCTCCTCAACCCCTATCCACACCTGAGCCTGCTCTCCTCTTTGGAACATCTCAGATTTCATGCATTTGCTGGTTTGGTGCTAGCAAAGCACTAGGACTTTGCAACACTGGCAGGACTTTGCCAAGTAATGGCTTTGGTGGGAGTCTTTAAGCCCTTTGCACAACTATGGCACTCTGGTTCCATGACATCACCACCTCAGCTGGCAATTCTGCATGCTTCCTGCTCTCTGCTTGAGCCCCTTGGAAAACACCTTTTAAACTGTTCGGTATGAGTGTTCTGCACAGGCTCCAAGACATTAACAGTTGGATTTTCTCACTCCCCCACAGTGCAAATATCCTTTTATTAGCTGCTAGAGCTACTGGGTATGCTGATGACAATGTCATAACAAACCTCCAGCACCAGTTCTACTAACAGACTGCATATTTACAGTCTTTAGTCCTGGATATATAAATAGACTAAGGCTGTGAAACTCAAAGATTTCTCCCTCACCTTTGCTGCCAAAGAATAATCAGTAAAGAAGTTGGCCAGGCAGAAGTGTGGAGGTCCCCTCTGTGATGTCCCAGGCTTCTTTCTGTAAGGGAAAGTGTGCACCTTTTTCAGCAGCATTACAGAGATGGGTGGCCATCCCCTGGCATCACCCCTGGGGGAACATTCTTCACTTTTAATGGTAGAGGCAGATTTCAGTTTTAAATCCATGTCACATTTTTTTTCTTATGAGCTCAGAATAATAAGCTGTGACTCTGCAGTGAGAAAACCCAACACATTTTAACATTTCTCTGAAAACATTCAGAAAACTCCCAAGCCCATGGGGTCTTGTTTATAATTGCTGCCAGGCTGATAAATCCTGGTGACAGTGGCATCTATATAAAAAAGGAAAATATTTCCAGTAGCACAGGAAAACTTGCAATACCAATCTATCATCACCTTCTGATAGACAAAACATTTATAGTTTATTGTCAGGAGCACTCTGGCTACAAAGCCTTTCCCTGAGCCAGAGAGGACTGACCTTTTGCAGTAGGCACAGTAAGACAGCAAACATGGCTGAGCTGTCAGAACTTCTGCAATAACCCCAAATCCCTTTTGATAAGGGGAATCAAAAGCACACAGCTCTCCACCACCTCCTAATAATGCCCATGACCTCAACAACGCCTTACAAATCTGCTATGTAGTTTGACTGCTAGGTGCAATACCTGCCATTTGTTTTCCTCTGGATAGGTTCTTGGGAATCTCACACCTAGTTCTCCAAGCATCAAGTGAGAGAGTTTCCATTTCCTATCATGCTATCCTAATGTAACCTGTCCAAGAAGCCACATCAATATGACAGTGGCAAAGAGTTTGACAGCTTCCTCCCAAATTACACCCTCCCACTTTGCTCTGTGCTCTGTGGTTCATCCTCACTGGATATTTTTTGGAATTGAAAGTTTGAAATTTGAAATTGAAAGTTGAAAGTTTGTAGTTTAAGAGTCAAAGTGCATGGCCCTTACTCCTATCATCTTTTGAGGCACTGCTTAATAAAGGAACAACTCACAGAAGGCTCCAAACAAACCTGAAATGGGTACAATTGCTTTTCCCTCTGTAGTATGCACTTCTATATATATATACATAATAGAAATATTTAGGTTGGAAAAGACCTTTAAGATCATTGAGTTCAACCATTATCCCAGCACCAATGTGTTCACCACTAAGCCAGGTTCCCAAATATCATATCCATATGCCTTTTGAACACTTACAGGATTTGTGATTCCGCCACTTTCCTTTCCTGGGAAGACATTTTCAGGGAAGACATTTTCCCCAGTAAATGTGTGTGTATATGTATACGTGTATATATATGTACGTATATGTATATATATATGTAGATGTGTATATATATATGTGTGTGTGTATCTATATATGTATAAATCCTGCTGTATCACATTAGGGAGTTTAGCAACTGGTCTTTGCAACTACCTGGCCTACCAAAAAAGTGGCAATTCATTCAAACCTCTTGCTTGATTTGGAACAAAAGGATCGATTATTTTTAAAATGTTACAGACGTTCACTAATAGAGGCAGTGAAAAAAAAAAAAAAAGGAAGTAAGAGAAAGAAAAATCGAGAACAAGCCAGATAACGAATCATGTTGCGAAGTTACCAGCCTTGGGTGGTGGACATTAAATACATTTAGAACCAGGGTACCATGGCCTAAGCCACAGCACATGTGTTCAGCTAGGGGAGTTTAAAATCAAAAGGGACTTTAGGCTTTTTGGGTTTAACTGCTATTTAAATTGGTTTAAACTGTTATTTAGATATTTGACTTCCACAGATCCCTAAAAGTCCCTAAGTGCTCAGTGTCTTCCTTACACCCAAACCCCTTCCTGTGCTTCAGTCATTCCTCTGCCTATGTAGGGGGGCCTTTGCAAAATCACCCCAAGCTCAAATAATTTTGTTAAATATCTGGATATGACTTCTCTCTTTAGAAAATAAATTCAAACTTGATCCAAAGAGGGTAAGAGTTCTTCCATGTGTCTTTGATTCAGGCAGTGAAATCCTAAGTAGAAGGCAGGCTTCTCTGTTTCACATTTTTTGTTGGCAAAGTAGAACATTCTCCATTCAGCACGCAGATTTGCTGCAGTTTGCATAGACACCAAGTCTCCATCTGCTCTACCAGGGTTGTAAACCTCTTGGCTTGGGTTCTGCTAGTCCTTTACTTCCCTTGCCTTCTTCCCTTATTTGAGGGTAAGAAACAAACCATAGAATCATTGAGGTTGGAAAAGACCTCTAAGACCATTGAGTCCAACTGCAAACCTATCACTGTCAAGTCCACCACTAAAACATGTCTGCAAAATGCACATTAAGTATCCAGTTTTGCATGTCTGCAAAAAGAATTTCAATGAAAATTAACAAAATTGCTGAAGGAAAGTGAGGATAATAGCATTTTATTGCTGCACAGCAGGGCTGTGAAGGCAAGTAAAGATTCTGATGTTGGAGTAAAGGGAGATGTATATGTTCCCTAGATAGATGCACTCATTTTAATTTAAAAATGTAAACCCAGAAGATGACTGTCACTGTACACATTTCCCTCCTCCACCCCGGACAATTGAATACGTTTACCTAGAGTTTGATCAAGTTACAGCACAAAAAATCTTATTTAAAAACAAGGCCCTCCTCTTCCCCTTTTTACTCACATCTTAATGCTTTACAAAGCAAAACTCCAGACACTTTGTGAGTCACATATCACTACCAAATAAGTTGCAGTCATTGAATGGTGCCTCATAAAGGAGGCAGGAAACAGGAAAAGCTCAAAATAAAGCTGTTTGTAAATTAAAGAACTGAGGGAAAGAATGGATAGGAAATGAGTCCCTTATTTCTTCTTCAAAATTATTCTGATTAATGAGGAGAAAGATCAATAGCCAATCTGCAGCTGCCATGGGGAAGACAGGGTGAAGAGTGAATCCAGATCCAAGTATCCCCGTGGTGCCAACACATCACATTCTGCACAAGCTCGATATAATGAGCTGCAGGGTGAGATCTCCTGTGACTGCACTACTTTACCTGTCTGTCCATTCAGTTCCTCATTATAGCTCGATGTGCTCAGTTATAGGGTACCAAAAGGAGAAATGTAGGCATAGATTTGTGAGTAGTCAGAGCAAGGATTGCTTTCGTTGCTTGCAGCACTGCTTTCCTCCTGCTGTAACAAGAGCCCCAGACACTCCAGGCTTCCTCCTGCACTGCTGCTGCATGCAGCTTGGAAATCATGTGTGCAGCATTTCCACAACTCGGGGCAACATCCAGGCCCACAGCATTCTGAAAGCAGCAAAACATTCCCACTGACGTTTCTGGACTTTGTTTTTAAATCAACCCCTAAATGAAGCACCTCAGAGATATTGCTGCTTCCTTTATTAATGTTTGGTTTGGAGACTTTGTAATTATGTTTAGCAGCTTTTGTGGGACAACAGATTCCAAGGCAAAATGACCTGGCAGGATGCTGAGTCCGTTTCCACTGTTTTGGAGCAGATGTAAGGAGAGAATGACTGTTTTTTGGATGAAGACCCTGGGTGAAACAAGGCAAGGCATCATGCTCCATCCACTTTGGCTTGCCCCAGAGACAGGGAGAAAGTACCCAGCACTATTTCATTAAGGTTTTGGCATGTCCCTTAATGGCATTTGCGGTAGTTACAGGCACAAAGGAAGCATTTATCCCCGGTTGTTTTTCCCATCTGCAGCCATTCATTTGCAGATTTGCCTAGAGATCAATTCACATTGGCAAGAGAGATAAGAGGGACCCCTGACGCTGGACTTGAGAGATTACAGCAGCCAGGCAGCTCCAGGGGCAATTACAGAGCCGCAGAAGGGTGCTGTATTTCTGAGCATCCCTTAATATGAGCATCCCCGACACAGGCAACCCCAGGAACTATCACAGTCGACCTGCTTGCTCCAGGCTCTGCAAAGAGCTGATGGACACCAGCTAGGGAGGGATTCCTCCTTTCTACAACAACTGGGTACAGGTAAAGCAACACACAGAGAAAGGCTAGTGCCAAAAATTATTACCGAGGCACATCTGCAAGACAAAACTCGGTTTTCATTGCTAGCTGTCCAGAAGTCTCCTTTTTGGCATAACCCTGCTCCAAACGGGGAGGCAATCAAAGGGCTTTTAGCAGAAACTTCTTAGTAAGAGGCATTGCTCCTGCAGCCACAGGAGTGACTGTGTCAATGGGACACAGTTCTTTAAGAGCTGCTCCCTTGGCTATAAATACTTCCAACATTTAAAAATGCTTAATGTGAATGTTTGTGAAATCAAGGAAAACAGCTATACAATGCTCATATTTAGATTCACTGAAGAAAATATTTTCATTTGGTACTTAACTGTATCCTTACACTTGAGCTTAAGCCATCCCTAAAATTGGCTCCGGCTGCCACAAAACAACAGCTTAAACCAATTTAATTGCTGTCTGCTGCAATCCCACCCCTGGTCGCACATTCCCCATCTCCTTTTTTATGCCAACTCTCGTGCTTGTCCAGCCCTGCTCTGAGGCATTTGGGCATGCAGACCAGACACACACCCTCCACACCCTAAACCCCACCCTTTTTCTACAGATTTAGCACGCTGGAGTGACTCAACAGTAGGTCAGATGCGCACTAGAATCGGTGAAAAGAAAGGCGTAGAGTTGCTCAGTCGAGGCAGGGTGGAACCACAAGGTTCAGAAATGTGACATCCCATCCCCATAGTCCTGCTCCCTCCACCTCTGCCCAGGCTGTTTAATCCCATCCTGAGCTAAATTATCCAAAGTTTAACCTGACCCTCCCGCTAGACACACGCACACAGAATTTCTGCAAGGTCAGTAATGCACTCAGCTCAGCAAGAGTCCTTACCAGCATGGAGATGCATGGCTGGAGGTGATGGAGGTGAGAAGGGCTTCTCCCTTTTAACACCAGGGAACCATTAGATCATCTGAGCGGTGCTGCCAAGCCATATCCTCAGGCTTCTGCACGCATTTGGGCCCCTGCTACCCTAAAATCTGGGCTGGGCAATTAGAGACAAAGCTTTAAGCTGAAGAGAATAACCATGCTTCCTAGGGAAGGCTCCGGCAGCCTTGGCCCTGTAGCAGCTGTTTTACCTGGTTGTTCTAATAGCCCTGTTTCAGTGTCAACACCAAGGACTAAGTCAGATCTTTCTGTAGGAGATGTAAATCAATTTACAGGAAATTTAAAGACAACGAAGTAACCAGAACGTAATAAAAAACAAATGCAAAGGGAAAAAAAAAAAAAAAGAAGGAAAATAAAAGAAAAAAGAAAAGAAAAAGGCAAAGCCCTACAGCAAGAAGACAACCAAGATTTCTGACAGGATACCCTTCTCCCAGTCTGGATTTACCAGTGTTTTGTGACATAGACAGAGTCTTAAATAGGAAGATAAGTGCTCATCTGTAAAGAAGTTTTCTCATACATTATGCAGCACTATCTCTTCCACACTTCATATACATCTGTCTGTATCTATAAATAGAAATTATGTCTCATGTACATTATCATATATTACAACCTCTGATGGTGTGGTAAAGGAAAGGAAATCAGCAAAGGAAGTAGTGTGCTTCATCAGATCATGAAAACTCCACAGAGGCTTGGTTGGTCAGCTTTGGGCAAACCAGCACTGGAAATAATACAAAAACATGCGGAGAAGCAAAAGGATGGGAGAAAAGACAGTAAACCACGGGGTTTTTTGCATAACAAGCAAAAGACCAAGTACAGTAATTTCACAATTATAAGCCGCACCTTTTTCATTGAAGAATCCAGCCTACTCCAGTAGTGCGGCTAATCATCAGGTGGGGCTTATTTATGGACAAATCCCAGCGAAATGCCAACTCGGAAGTGAGAGCTGGCCGGGAGGGCGCCTGGGGCTTCGCTGGTCTATGGAAACTGTTTGCAACTTGAGCACCTGACACCAAACCCAGCTGGCAGCGATTCTGTTACTAATTTGTTACTTTGTTGCACATGGATACTGGCTTTTTTAAAAAAAAAAAAAAGGAAAAAAATTGCGGCTTATATTCAGGTGCGCCTTATATATGGACAAATCCCATGCTCTACCCAGCTACCTGGATGTGCAGCTTATAATCAGGTGTGGCTTATAATTTTGAAATTACTGTAATTTTGTGGAGAGGCTATAAGACCAAAAAGAATCCTTGCATGCTCAAAACTGGAGTATTGCACCAAGTGGCACAGCATAAGTAGAACAGGCCAGAGCAGCTCTGCTGGGCAGCACTGGGAGGAAGAAGACAGGATAGGATCCCTGCAATGCTGAGGCCAAATCCAGAGTCAAACTCCAACTCTCAGTCTGAAAGATAGGGGCCTGAACTGCTGATTGCTTTCCTTTTTCAGAATGTGTCACCTCTGCATTGCTGGAGGGTTTTTTCCGCCTTCACAACAGAAGAAAAATCTTCATTCTCATGCATTTTATGAACTGATGAAATATCTTCGCAACTTGTTCTCATCAGTGTTTACTTGTTTAGTATTTCAGCTTGACCACTGTGCCTACAGGGCTAATGAGCCATGACTGGCAATACAATTAAAGAGAGATTTGATGGCATCCTGGCAGAAAGTGTTTTAATTAAACTGAAAGAAAATTGTTGTTTATGGGCCAGAAGCCCATACTGAATAGATAAAAGTAAGCCTTTTGATAGGAAAAATCTGTGCCACATCTAAGAGATGGGGAAACTGAGGTTTAATTCTTGGCTCTAGCAGAGCCCATTACTTTGGACCAAGGGCATGTTTTGACTTGTCTTTTGGAAAATGTGGAGAATTAAGTCTCAGCCTCCCTGGAACTTTCTGGCTATTTTCATTAGGGAGGGTTGAGCAGAGCCCAAAGGAAGCTCCACACTGGTTAGCATCAGCACCACTTCCTAGTTCTCCCCACAACTTCATTTAACAGCAAAACTCAGAGCTCAGTTGCTTAAAGGTCAAGCTAAATCTAAACCAAAGCAGAGTTACATTAGAAACCACAAGATTTATAAAAAGCTGTACCCTCTCTCACCCTGTTAAGGCTCTAACAACTAGCAAAACTTGCTTTGACTTTCCTAAGAGTAAATTTAAAGCCTCTGAGTATGCTCTTTTAATCAACTTAAATTCCTTCTCACAGGCTTTGAAAATAGTATAGTTTTGAGCATTGCTCGATTCATTGTGAAAGGAGATGGAAGGAGATTTTGGAGAGAGAAAGAATGGTAATGAATCAATTTCTCTAAGGCAGAATTATCACATATAGGCATTTCAAGGCCAAGTAGGCAGCTTCCCTTATTGAAATTGTGCAGTACTTTGCACTTTAATACTATATTATCATTTGTTTCACTTTATCAGCTTATACTGTTTGGTCTGAAAGCTCTCGCTGGATGTCACAAGTTAATCAAGAAGATAATTTTTGTGGTTTTTATCTAAGGGATTCATTTTTTTAACCTTGTTAGAAAAAACCAAACAAAAACCCAAACAAACAAACAAACTGAAAGAAAAAAAAGAAAAAATAGAAGAAAAATAAACAGGGGAAAAATGTTTATTATTAACAGTGTATATACCTCCACAGGTGTAATGGTATACATTATATCTGGAGTCTGACAAAACAATGACCTGTGAAGTCTATGAAAAACGCAAGAAAACCAAAGATACAAGACTGACATTGCAGCCCATCTGAATTCACAGTGAGTGAGGGAGAAATGTTGAGGCAGAGGATCATTTACACAAGAACTGAAGTTGGTTCAAGGTCACCATTACCTCCCAGTGATCATCTCTCTTTCAATTCAGATTTTAAAGCCAAGGTGCTTTGCAGGTCTCTCATACTTTCTGTGGGTGTCCTTTAAGCTGCAGGTAAATCCCTCCCATTTACAGGAAGCTTTCACCTGAAACAGAAAATACATCCTACAGGCTTTTTATCAACTGTCATCTAAGAACTGAGGCACCTCCTGTGGCTTCAGTTGCTGAAATAAAAACAGCATTCTATTTTGCAAAAAGGGTCATACATAGAAATACAGTAATTTTACGACTATAAGGTGCATCCTTTTGACTAAAATTTTGATTAAAACTGTGAGCCGCAAGCTGACCAGAGCCGAGCCGGGAGCCAAGCCACAAGAGCCGCGGCAGCTGCGGCAGCCACGCCAGCCGGCACCAGGGGCAGGTGGGAGTGCTGGAGCCCGCACCACGAGGAGGGCACCTGGGGCTGCATTTAAAGGCTACACCGATCCGTGAAAAATGTTTGCAAATTGAGCACCTGCCAGTAAATCCCACGATCGTGCGATTCCATTACTAATTCATTACTTTGCTGCGCGCAGATCTTCACTGCAAAAAAAGTGCGCCTTATAGTCCAGTGCGCCTTATATATGGACAAAGTTGGGAAATTTGCTGACAACCCAGAAGTGCGCCTTATGATCCGGTGCGCCTTATAGTTGTGAAATTACTGTACTTATAATCCTTTCTCTTTTTTTCCCCTCCTGTGACACGAGAAGTCAGAAGCATTGGTACCTCCAGTCCACAACTTCAGATGACACTGGTGCCTAAATACACATTCAGAATACTTGGTTTTAGCTGGAATCAGCTCAGGAAGAACAAGAACACATTTAAGCTCAGAGAACCAGTCAAATAACCCCACAAAGGTAACTAAAAAACACTGCAGCCAAATTTCTATAAATAGAAATGGAATCATGCCATTAAGCAGCTCTCCCTAAACTCAAGTGAAAGTCCTACTTACCCTGGCTCAGCAACCAGCTGTTTTCATAGTCTATGCATGACCTGGTCGGCACCAGAAGTCTTCACCCCTTACCCACTCCCCATCCAGGTTCCACCTCCAGGGCCACCTGTGCTGGCCATCAGACCCAGAGGACAGGCCACAGAAAATCTCTGGAGCTCACTCCTCCACTTCCATATCGCTTCCTCCTGGCAGGGCACAGCTGCTTAGAGCACCAGAGCCAGGCTGAACACCACAAGTAGTAAATCAACACCTCTCTGCTTATGCTGCTAATGACACCCCAGATTACCAGCACTTCACTGAATTTACCTTTCAGTGTGTTTTTTACGTTTTGCTTTTCTGTCAGCTGAGGAAATAAAAATCAATTCCTGTAGGGCAATTTAATTTAGGTTTAGATGGTGTTTTATATTCAGATTTTCAGTGTTGCCATGTTCAGTGGCAAATCTATGCAGGACTATTTTTTAAGTACTTTTGTACTTAAAGCAAACCCATACTGAGGGTAGGCACTTTAACAAGCAAAATACTTAAAAAACAAGTAAATATGTAGGAAAAACAATATAATAGATAGAAGTTATTTGGCCTGATGAAGCAGATTGATTAGAGAGATCTCATACATATGGAAGAAATATAGTTACATGTATAAATATCCTGAGTACTGGTGACACAGATAAATAGTTAATAACTTTTTTCTGATGAGTTTTATAAGATTGGTTGCAAAAGACTGTTGAAGTCTTCCACCCTGGGCAAAACTACCTACCACATTAAAGGTCTTGTTTGAGAAAAACTTCTCATGCTGAGCTTTGTGGATCAAGGATGGCTGTGCAGATCTACAGGTTGTCTGTAACTCACAGTGCCTGAATTTAAACCTGGAGCAGGCTGGTTGAGACTGTGCATGGGTTTTGCCGTCTGTCTCTCCTGCTCAGGAAGGGTGGAGCACTGTGGCAGTCACTGAAGGGAAAAGCCACTACTCAGCATCCTACCACTTCCCTGGAGAACGATCGACTCCAATATATTTTATGTTTCCCAAATGATTTAATAAAGACGCAGAGATATTTTTCATTTTCTCCTTTGCTGATCGGTTTTGCTGCTTTCTGGGAGCAGCAATATTTATTTGGAGGAACAAATCTTTAAAAGACAGGTATTTCGTGTTTGGAATTTCAGCCTGGGGAGTGATTTTACTTTAGATTTAAGTATTTCTAATAACTTTCATCATTCTTATTCAACTGTGCAATAGCATGTATGGATTAGGCAACTAATATTTCAATATGTTTCTCTCTCACTGTTTAAGGCAAGTCTGTACATTTCAGGGCTATGCAGGTGTCTGGTGGAAGTGTCTTGTTCCTCTTTTATCATGGTGTGAGGCAATGCTGGACAGGGAAAAGCTGCTCTGTACTTTGGGATAATAATTTATGACATTTTGACAAGCTGACATTTTGATCCTAGATTCACCCAATTCAGACAAGTTTACTTCTGCTAGACCTACAGAAGGTTTCTACTAACATTTCCCTCTTTTTGAGTTCCTAAGCGCCTCACCATTAATTCCTATTAGCATTATTTTTTTTAATTTCACATTCTGCATTGATGGAACTGCCCTTGTGGGCAGCACTGGAGGTGGCTGTGTTTTCACCCAACACCACATCACTGGGGGCACCTGGAGGTTTAACCAAACCCTCTCTGGTCTGGGAGGTGCCAGCATGTGTCCAGAGCAAGGATATGTGTATTAAAAATGCAACAATACACACACTTACCTGCTCCTGAGGGCTCAGCAGGGGAGAGGCAGAGGGAAGAGGAGAGGAAAGGATGTATACACATTGCTGGAGGAAATTTGTTGTGTATGAGCCCAGTGTTTATTTCTGTAAGTACTATTTGTTTCTTCTATATGTTTGAGTGCGTCTCTTGTCTTTCTGCCTCCAAAGTTTCACTGCCACCTCTGAAAATCAGAGTGGTTACACCTAACAGCTCCAACCAGCACATCAGCAGGGATTGAGTGACCACTGGCATTTTTTTGTTTGCAGATTTCCCTCAATCTTTTATTCAAATTGAAAGGAAGAAGTTACAAATAGAATTATGTTTTCAAGACAAGTAAGTCTGCACATGCTACACTGCAAAAGAGATAGTCTTCTTCCACTGGAAAATCATTGATCAAAGTTATTCCAATCTGCACTTATTTTAAGTAGATAAAATGGCAAATGGTAATGAAATGGTAATGAAATATAGTATTTCATGATGTATATTGTGAAATAGAAGAGAATGAGATTATTTCTTCAAGTTTATCAATTATTAAATTATCATTAAAATGTATGTATATAAATAATTCTACGAGACTTTCTGATTAGATTACCTTGATATGACAGAACACATTGTGATTATCCTTTGATGCTTTGCAATAAGGATTCAAATTCTAAGTAGATTTCAGGAAGATTTTCTTTTGAAACAGCAGCAAGAGGTAATGGGTGAACAATACTTAATGAAGCAGAACAGGAAACAGGAGCGACTTTTCAATTTTCTCAGTTTCCTGTATAAAAGATGATGAAGTTACCACCACACACATTTTTTTGGGGATGTTTCATTTGGTTTATTAGGTATACAACATTCACGGCATTCAATACAAACTGTTTCACTACTTCTTGCAATAGAGGAAGACCAAAGGAGAGTGCTGTTGTGAGCTTTGAGATCAGGAGACCAGCAGAGAGAGGATTTGTACCTTATTGTAAGTGCTGAGCACCAGGAAGGCTACATTCTCTGTCACACAAAGGAGAATTAAGCAGGTTTTCATCTCTCTTTTTGCAAAGATGGCAGCAATCTCTAGTGCTGGGATGGACTCTTCCCTTCTTCAGTGAGATGTTGGAGCACCACACTGAGACAGTGCTGGGCTGTGAGCAGCCTGCAGCAGAGGTGACTGGTGCTTGCCGGGCTGAACAAGGGATTTGGGTGCCTGAAGCCTGAGTGAAGAAGCAGATTTAGTAAATGGGAAGCAGCAGAGAAGAGTAGGGATGAAGGTTGCAGGATTTTTGCAGATCCCTGGCACTGAGCAGTGATTACTAGCAAAATGTTCATGCAATTGAGAGTTGTCCAAGAAATGCAAGGTGGGCAAGCGCAGAGTTCAGCTGTGCTATCCAGCAAGGTGTTCCCAAAGCAGATGAGCAAAGCACTTCCTTTGCCCCGTTTATGACAAGTGAAGAAAGGAGCAGGGCTGTATTGAAATATGTGTGGTAGGAGCCTCATTCATGTGAAGAGGCTCCATTCAGGGCCTTACAAAGGCTATGAGTCAACTGCAAAGAAAGAAGGCATTTCACAGAAACTGAAGTGTGACCCTTTGTTTTGCCTGACCCCAAGGTCCTCAGTGACACAAAAGGGGACCCCAGCACTGATTCTGCAGCAACAAATGCCTGTTGTGAGTGAGTGTATTTGAGGAGCAGTGACAAAAAGGAATGACCCGAGGTTCTTGTTTCCAGCCCTTGTTTCCCAAGGGACTGCCAAGGAGGGAGTCCCCAGTACAGCCTCACTGAGGTGGGGAAATGAAGGTGCAGGAAAGCTCTTCCTAGTGGGTGTATTTCTCTAGAAAACCTCTCCAGAAATGCATGATCTGATCATCCACACGTACTATTAGGACACCAGGAAAATGAGGTTTTTGGACTTAGCAAAGTCTATAGAAGTTAATATGTCTTTTATTCAGCTCTTACGTGAAGTGGGGTTTTTCTAATTTAGGACTGGCAAAAGATTAGAGTGTCTTAGTAGCTCTGCCTTTGCTTTAACCTTCCATTAGTCCATGACTACTTTCTTTCACAATCAAAGTAGACATGAAAGGGATGTTTTGCTCTGCTCTTTTCATTATACCAGAGAGCTGTAAGTCCCTGTTAAAACTCATGACGGAATTAGGGTGCAGAATGATGGATTTAAAGGTATCATAAAACTCTTCCTGGTAAGTAGTAGTCCCCAAATATATTCCAGTTGTGACCTGAGAGAGGCTGCTGGAGGCATCCCAAGCAGCCAGGCATTGGCTCTGCAGATCCTTTGAGCTGAGGAAATTCATTTGCATATGGATGCCATGCTAAGAAGGCTAGCCCGGATTTCATTACTGCTAATGATGTGTGTGGGAAAAGTGATTTAGTTTACAGCCAGTGCCAGGCAGGGCACAGTGAGGAAGTACTTAGTTCATACAAAGCTCTTTCTTGCTTCTAAGACCTAAAAATCAGGGGGCTTCAGGCAGCTCCGGTGTTACAGAAGTGGTGTCTTCATGACCATGAACAGAGCTGTGACTGAGGCAAGGGAAGGAGGGAGAAGCAAACATCAGGATGTAGTGCTGATGTCATGGAGGAAAGGATAGGAGAAATGAAAGAGAATGAAAAGCAGAAGAGAAGAAAGACCAATGGAGGGTGAAGAAAAACAGCTGGGAGAGTTGGCTGTGCAGGAATTGTGGCTGCCAAGGCTGCATGTTTGGACTTTGGAGGTGACAGAATTTTCACCGTGTCTTTGCTATAGTTTTCACAACTCAAAATGCAGACCTGCAGTAAGATCTTCAGAGACAAGTTTCTGAGAACTGGAAAGGAGAAAAGGCACCCCAAGATACCACTGGAGCTGGAGTAGCTGGGAATTGCTGCACTGCCTGAAGGCACCTTCCTACTCCACTGGAGCCACCTCTGCTTTCCTGTTCTAACAGAAAAGGGGGATGGGGCAGGGGCAGGGGCCAGATCCTTAGCATCTGCTTCAGGGGTCGAAGGGGCTACTATCAGGCAACGTCAGGAAGTGCTGTTTGAACTGGGATCAGTGTCTTGAGTGGCGTATCAGTTGTGAGTGATAAATTCACCAAGCAGAAGACAGGATTCAGAAGGATGGAATGGGTAAGTGAGGGGAGTAAATCAGAGGGATTAAGGCACACTGTTCCAGCATTCTGAAAGTTGTCTAGAGCATGCAGCACTGACCCCAGAGCATGTGTTAGGACAGAATTTGAAAGGTAGAGAAGGCTTGGAGGTTTATGGGTCCTAACCTCTCTGGTATTTTATACTCTCCTGCTATCATGGCACAGGGTAGCAGAGAACAAGGGCTGTGAGCTGCTATCCATTGCTTGGGCAAGGGATATGACCATTCATCTGCAGTCCACAATATGAAAACCTGAACAAAGATCTTTCAAGTAGAATTACTCCTGCCTTATTCATGGCACAGCAGCTGCTTGTAATGAATTTTAACTGTTTGGCTGCAATCACCCACAATGCATGTAATCAAAAGGGTTATGGCCCGGCTCACTCCTGCAGCAGCCTGTAAATGCTATCTCTGAAAATACAGGATGGTTTTGGGAACCTTGATTTAAGCATTGTTGATCTGCTATTTTCTGAAGAGGGAAATCAGCTGGTCAGTTGGACAGGGGGATGTGAAGGCCACTTCAGTAATCTGTGAATGGAGAATGCAGTTTGGAGAGTTCCCAAACTGATTTCTGCCTCATTGGAGTTGAACTCAAAGGGTATGGACAGTGACATTTAGCTGGGGTTACTGGAAATTAAATATTGTTTACTTGATATTGCAAATGAATTCAGAACAGCTGTAAGATATCTTTAAAGAACAAGCCCCAGCTTTAGCATTTGAGCGTCCCTGAGAAAATACAGAGATTTGCTGAACTGATGCCCTTTGCATGTGGTTTGTATGCTCTTGGATGTTTTAGTATGTGCAAGTCACTTGAAGATCTTCATACCCAGCTGTCTGAAAACAGCACAAAGACTTCACCAAACAGAAGAAATGAGAAAGATGATTTATCATAAAAGAAGAAACAGGAATCAGCTAAATTTAGAGAGGATCTGAAGAGCAAAGGTGAGACAAAATAAAGTACAATTATTTCCTAGACCAAGAGGAAAAAAAAGGAGCAAAAGAGATTATGCCAATGCATTATTTTTATTGGGCCTCTATTGGCAGACTGAATTGTGTTGGGGATGGCTCATTTCTCCTCAGCAACAACAGCAGGTTTTAAATAATGCTTCATATTTCCCAGGTTTAGCAGATGAAGAAAAGTAATTACTTGGGAGACAAACAGAGCAGATTTGCAAACAGAGGAGAATGTTTTATGGCCAGACTTGTAAAGATTTGGCTCCTGCAGATGCCAGAAGACTCTGCATCTGCTTTAATCAATGTGAGTTGGTCCTTGTTGATTATTTCTTTGAGATCCTCATGGTTCTTAAGGCAGTATTTTTATATTATTCAGGGCAATGTGACTGTACAGCTTCACATAAAGGACAACTTACCTGAAAATTCGAAGTGCACAGCTTTTGAAATGTAAGAACTTCTGGTTCAGAGAAACCTGAGTTCTGTGTTTTGTTTTGTTTTGTTTTTGAAATGTCATTGTTCTTCTATGTCTGTATTTAAGACCCACTGGCCTTGAAATGTTGTATGGCTGGGCTTGCAAACACTTGGCTTCTACAGAGAGCAGAAGAGTCTCTATTTGCTTTGATCATGAGAGCGACTATTTCTTTGAGATCCCCGTGGTTCTTGGGGTGGTAGTTACAGACCACCTACAGCTACATCAACGTTCAGCTTTTCTTCACACAGAGGGCAAATCACCAGCAGACTGAAGCTGAATGTATGCTCAGATTATTAGCAAATGACTGAGAGAAAAAACAAAAGAGCCTGGAAATGCTGAGCAGTGCAGTGGTGGGTGTAGAGGCTCTGTGGTGTCACCTTGACTGCTTTAGTTTTCATGAAGGTTGAACTGGGTGGGAGTGTGATGGGATCGGGTCTCGCTATATGTTTGCAGTGATAGTGCTGTGAAGTGTCTTCTTAGAGATAAGATCTTCTTTAAACATAAGAGGCAAAGAGAGAGGGGAGAGGGCAAGCAAGCACTGTATATAGCATCTATAACGTTTAATTATACGAGACAGGGATTTTCCAATACGCCTTGCAACACAAAGAACATTCAGCTATCAGCATCACAGTATATATTTTCTAAATCACAACACCCACACATTTCCTTAGCCAAGTAGAAGTTTTCCCTCCACGGCTACATATCTAAAATTAGCCTGAAGGTCAAATCTGAATAGAAATACCCTTATCATTGAATGTGCTGGGAATGATTGGTGCAGTGGGCTCAATTTTCCCATCGAAAACCTTCATTTATTTTTTTTCAAATAACAGTTGCTTTTACAGTCAAAGAGCTTGGAGAAAGACAAAATGAGGCCTGCTGTATAAAATCAACATCAATATTCTGCTTTCACTGCAAGGCTATTTTTATTGCCAACTATTTTAAATGCAACAAGATGGATATAGTGAAGCCACAGTGTAAAAGATGCAGCAAGAGGCTTCTGAATAGCAAGGCTGAGCACACACATGTGAAAGAAAGGCCCTGAAATCTGAAAGATGTTTGTATATGAAGAAAGACACAGCGAAGAATTCTAAGTTAAGAAATGCATTGTTGAGAAGAAGTGAATAGTTCAGGTTTAAAAGTAGTTTTTTAACCTGCAGTTGTATTGTGTGAGGACTAAGCAGCCTATGTTGCATAAATGCAAAAGCACCGTCCTGCAAGAAGTGCATTTATCAGCCACAGTGTTTTATTGAGTGCTTTAATAATACAAGTGTACATCAACTGATCCACAGTCAAAAGTGGCAGGTCCCTAAGAAATTTACAAGCACTTTTTTTTTTTGTTTTTTTAAGTAAATCAAAATACATATTAATTTGTTCAATGCAATAGCCTTTTGTGTGGGAAACAGAAGGCTAGTGATAAACACAGTCTTAGTAATGCACAGTGATTCTTGATTTTAAGCTTTTATACAAAACTTGTTCCCAGTAGCATGCACCCACCATTAAAGACTTCAGTACAAAAAAATAACCCTAAACACTACATTTAAGTAGAAATGAGATATAATTCTGAATTTGTTTGTTTTCCCCAAAACCACATGAAAGAAAAAAAAACCAAAAACAACCCCACACATTAATACAAAGCTTTCTGATAAAGCTCTATACTATTACAGATCCAACATTCTTTGCACTGATAACCAAAATTCCCTGTCTACATTTGAGGGAAACAACTTTCAAGTTAACAGAACAAAAAAAAGAAAAAAAAAAAAACAACAAAAAACCCCCAAAAAACCCAGAACAAATAAAAATAAAAATAAACCAAAATGAAACAAAAAAGGAAGTAAGGACAACCTTTTGTCACAAAATGGTTCAAAATTTAATAAAAAATAAGAATGAAGGGAAGGGCTATTGATGCACTTAGTGAATGTGCTTGCACAGGTCCAGCAAATCCTAGAGGAGGTTCCTATGTGGCGTATCGCTTGGTCCACTGTCTGGCCATTCTGTCGTGCTCTGCTCTGTTAGTCATGTACTGAGTGGCAATGCTTCCAACCAGGGGGTCAGCTGAAAAGGAAACACAGACTGTGAAATGCATGTCAGGAGGATGAAAAAGCTAATTTTACATCCACATCAATCACTTCTCTCAGGCTAACTGCAAGAACAAAGTGCCTACATATACCAGCCTTGTTCTCAAAGCCTGCAAGGAAGGAGATGAGGGGATGATGGATGGCATTTAGCTATACATGTCTCATAAACATATAACTTAAACAATTTTCTAAAGTTCTACCTCACAAAAAAAAGTTCCAATAATTTTATTTTGAGCTAAAACTCACCTTCAGGTGATGTAATTTATTTATGCTATTAGACTCTCACAACTATTCATATTCTCACCTAAGAAGAGGATGAACTCTAATTCTATTATCAGGTTGAATGTTGTTTTGAAGAAATGTAAGGAATTAGGGCAGCAAGTACTATTTTCAAAGCAACGGAAATTAATTCCAAATTTTGGACTTGTTATTTAATTCATGGGATCTTTTTGAGCATTCCTATAGCCAGAACGCTGCATGATATAGTCTGGATCTACAAATTGCTTCACAAATAATAAGAAACAATCAGTACCCCCCGCAAAAAAAAATAATTCCAAGACAGAACATTCCTATAAGTGACTATATTTCAACAACATTTTTCTTTTTCAGACAGCATTTTTCACTCCTCAATTTAAGCAGACAAAATTTATAGTTTCCCCCTTTATTTGAGGGGAACCCATACTCTTGATAATTCTGCTGCAACAGCAAATATTCTGAGATTGTACAGAGCGAGTCCAGTGGCATTGATACCACACTTTTCCCTGACTTCAGACAGGTGAATAAACTTCCTGTGTAAGGCAGGTAATAGCCAGCTTTGTTCTTGTCTGAAGATGGTGCCATTGAACAATATGAACATCGGCTCCCTCGGTACAGGTGTAACCTGAGTGTGGTGCTTGCACTGTGAATCACCAAAATTCCCAGGACAACATGTCAGGCCTTCTGTCCAGCAGAGTAAATCTGGCCTTTTTTGTTTGGTTGTTGCTGATAAGAGTTTATGATAGTGGAAATGTTGGCTTAGTCAAAAATTGTTTGATTTGCTGACTGCCAATCTTACCGAAAATTAGTGAGTAATATCTAATGAAAAACATTCTTTTGCTTTCCATGCATAACGCACACTTTCAAGAAGCGCCTGTGATTTGAATGTTAAGTTTGCACCTTCTAAATTAGTAAAAAAGAGTTATCACTGTGACTGCAGTGTACTAAGTCCCTGTACTCTGAGTCCTGCAAACCTACTGCATGTGCTAACCTTTAATATCTTAATATATCCAGAGGAGGTCACTGAGGCCTGGACTTGATTATTTTACATGCACGTGTGTAAAAGAAGCATATCTGCTTTAAGACAGAGTTTGAAAATTGTAGACTAGAAAGTATATCACCTTTAACTCCACAGCCAGGGAGAAAAACGGTGTGGGGGATTATCTGAGGGATTTAGTCCTGTGCAAATAGGAGGCTGACAGTCTACAGCCACTTCAGTAGCAAAAAGTTATTTGAGGCTGAAATGAGGTTTGAGAAGCACTGCAGGGTAAATGGGGAACCTGAGCAATAGGAAAGGGCAACATTTCTCTCTGCAAAAGATTTCCCTAAATAGCAAGAGGGAAACCTTGTCATAGTGTAATGGTAGCTTGGGGGTGAGCGTGAGAGCATGGCTGCAAATTCCCACATCCTCCTTGGACACGAGGCCCTGTGCAAAGAAACACTTCCACAGACTCGTGGAGAAATGGAGACTAAGGGTTGAACTTGAAAGGAATCTTTGAAGCAAAATTTGAAGCATACCCCGGTTTTCGTGCTTGTAGAGGAAGGTGGGGTTTGGCCTCAGAGGCATCTGGCTGGGAAGGGTTTCAGGAATATCACAGCACTACCATCTGGAATGCAGCATGTTCTTTTTGAGGGTCAGTGTGCATTTAAAGTGATGCCTCCGAGGTCTTTATAAAACCTTATATGAGTCAGTAAGCACTGATGTGCTGTAGTAAAGGTATATCTAGTTCAAATCTGGGAGGGGTTTTTTTTATGTGCAGGGTGAGTATTTCTGTGAAAGCATGTCTTTCACACAGAGAGCAGTAAATTTATTTCCTTGATATATTGCAAGGATACTGAGGACCACATCATCATCCCCAAATCTAGATGAAAATTAGAATGTTTGGTTTCCTAGTGTGGGGTTTCATCCAGATCTCCTTCTAGGAGCAAGAAAGTATGTCAACAACACAGATCTTTACAAGGCTTTGGAAGGGACAGGCTCTTTCCCCCATCTCCTCCCAGCATGGGAGGGTATCTCCTTTGCTTTGGGGTGAGACAGTCAGTGAGAGGTGTTCTTGGGAAGATGTTCAAGATGTTCAAGCCCAGTAATATAAAGAACTGAGCTGTTTATTTATCCTTGTTGTATGTTCAAGCCTTTGTCTCTGCAGTGTTTTGTTTGATAGTTGAAAGAGTGGAGGTGATGGCCTGTAAGACGTCTGAGGTCTACAAAGGTTTTGTTGTAGGTGTGTAAATTCCTGCTGAGTGACCTGAGAATCAACTATCAATCATCTCAGGTGCTTCTCCAAGCCAGTGTCTCCCTCCATTGGTGTCTGCCTGCATGAAGCAGAACTGTGGAAGCAAAGAGAGATCCTTGCTTGCTGTAGCATGAGCAGGACCTGCTGCGCCCACAGCCAGCTGCCAAGCAAATGCTACTAAAAGGTACTTTCAGTAATTACAGCAATGACATTGATTTTTTTTTTTCAGTTTGGCTGTATGTTTTATTGGTTATAATAATATTGAATTAAAAAAAAACAAACCCACAGTTTGGGAAAGCCACTTGCTCATTTGAGAGCAAGGAATTTATTTCAAGGAAAAGAAAAATAGTTATTGACAGCAAGGCTCAGCTATTTCACATCTCTGTCAGAGGGTCTGGAGGTGTGCCACACATAGATATTTACAGAGACTTTAAAAAGGACACTTCAATAGGTGATTGAAGAACTGGCTTATTTTAGCAGGAATTGTGAAGCCATAAAGCCATCAGGAGGCACAACTGCTTTGCTTGGGAATCCAGGACAGCTGGTGAGGAGGGAGATTTAAACTTCAGACTAGAGCCACCCAACCAGAGGTGCACTAGCCAGTTTGAAGCAGCACGCTGCATTTGTGTCACAGGATGTAAGGACAGTGTATGAGCTCCAGAAAAGCCACTGGTCTGTCCTTCCAGCCCCAGCAGGTTCAAGACACATCTCTCAACACTCCATGAGTCACGAGTCACCACGGCTATGTCATTCACCGTGATGGGAATTAATACGTAACACAGATATTACAAGATAAATTGAAACTTCTGAATTAAAATAATTAAAAGATTTAACTCCCAACATGCACAAGCCTTTGTTACGGTGCCCAAGTCCTACAAAATATCAAGTATGAGGAAGAAATCCTACAAAATGCCAAGTATGAGGAAAAAACCATGGTCTCCATTTACACCCCTAAGCTATGTAGCACATGGCTGAGAACCACCTGGTGGTTCACTGTTTAAGGGTTATTGTGAAATATCCATTAGTAAGGCCAAATATGTATTTATAAAACAACTGCTGCATAAACTATCTAATTAAGACATGAAAATTGGATCTCAAGATTCATAGCAACATTTTTTCTTTTGTTTCCATTTCTCACTTCCTTATTTTCCATTTGTATATATCTGTGGTTTTACCCACTATGCTAGAAATTTGTTTCTGTAACTGTTAAACTGCTCTAGTTTTTACTATTTTTTTTTCCTTAAAGAAGTAGCATGATTCATCAATGAATCAGGGTTAATTTCAGAATTTGACTCTAAACAAGACTGTGTCCAAATGACAACAATTACCAGGCCATAGGAGTATAAATCTATGCCAGGAATGTGTTACTGAAACAATCTAGTGAAAGAAATTAAAATGAAGCCATAACAAATTATGCAACCTGTGGCCTGGCAGGAGCAATGTACTCTTGGATCACCAGATGTGTGGTGGCTGGCTGGAGAGATGGGATGGCACCCTCTGTACACAGCTCCTTTCCTGTTCTGTGGGCAGGAATGGGCTCTGAACTTCTGAAAACTCTAGGATGCTTCCATAACCTTTAACCTGCATAAAGGAGCTTTTTTATCCTGTACTCTGATTATCTCCATGCAAAATATTAATACACCAGGAATTACAGGATCAAATTTCACATCAGAGGACAGTACATGAGTAATAAAAATATATTTATAAAAGCACCATATTATACAGGCAAGGACAGAAGCTACAGTTCAGCAACGTAGTTTACAAGGAAACGTCAATCTAAAGAACTAGACTATGAAAAAAAATCTTCTGGATGATTTACAGGAAGACTGCAGCCGCTAAATCCCTCCTCACCTCACCATATGTAATCCTCCTGTTATATCAGAATTCATGGAATTGCTCTGTATTTATGTGGTTTTGAAAGCTGGGTGAGCTGGAGCTTGTCCCTAGCTTAAAAAGGTAGGATGCACTGCTCTGCAATACCTTGTCATCTTCTTTTGCAGCCACTTAATATGACGGAATAAGGAAGAACATTTGTGTCTCACTTCTATTGTAAAGCTAATCAAATTTACAGTTCAATTCTAGGGAGTTAATGCTATTGGGGATTTGGATGAGCTGAGGTTTGGTCATTACAAAATTTCAGCTGTGTTTAATGCTAGTTAAACTGCTTTATCATTCAGAAGACAGACTATAATTCTTCTTTAAAAACCACTTTCCCCCCAAATAAATGAAAATATATTGCTACACTGTATTTTTCTCAGCTTGTATTTTTATAGCTATTTCTATGTCAGCAAATAGCAATTTCAGAGCAGAATTCATCTCCTGGGCTTTGCAATGCTCTTTTAAAAATACAGCAAACATACTCTAGTGAAATAAAAAACGGAGATGGTGTGTTTAATAGCTTGATTTCAATGTGCCTTCCCCATCAACCACACAATACGCAATGAAATTCCAATCGGTAATGCCAACACGGTAAAAGAGATACACATTTAGACTTAAAACGTGCATTACGGGTGTTTGTATGCATTTTATATATTTTTTATGAGCATTTATAAAGTAGAATTTTATTTCTATTGCAATATTTTGCAGTTTTAATAGAGAACAGCTGATGGAGCCAGTTATTACACCACCACAAGTGGGTTCTCAGAAAGATTTCTGGAGTACCTTAAAATCTAAACAAACCACAGCCCTATAAAAATCTCACAGTTTCTTCAGCTAAATATTTAGAATGTACTTTTTTTCTTGGTCCAGGTTTAGATTCAGCTCTGTATCAGGCTGTAAAGAGTTGAGCTCCAGCTGAAGAGCAGAGTTAAAGTGGAAGAATTTCCAAAGGTTAGATGTAATTGGAAAGGTCTTCTTCCTTCTCCTGGACTAAACAACTCCTTGCTCATATAGCCGTGAGAGCACCCTACTGAGAGGATCTACAGAACTACCTGCATTGAAACAGCAGTCAGCAAAAATTAAATGTTTCCCATTCTTTGGACAGGATGTGTGACATGGAACAAATAATTTTCTAGTTATTTTAACTTCAGTTACACATTTAGAAGATATTTTGGTTTCTTTTCAGACAGCCTCCCTTACCAGATATTATGCTGTATTTGCTTTTCAATCAAAAAATGTGGCTTCTTGGGCTTCTTTTTTTTAAGGAAAAGTCAGTGTGCTTTGTATGTCATCTCCAGCAAACCTGCATTGGAGTCATCTTTACACAGCAGTACAGGCAGGATTGGTTGCCCCAACACCACATCTCCCCAGAATAAAAGTTCATATTTTTAGTAACTACATTTTGTTTGGTGCTTTCATTGGAAATAGCAGTGCAGGGCAGAATATATCCCCATATTGGCTTGCAGTGAAAGCCAAGATTTCTGAATCCAATTTTTGTTAGTTTTAATATTGTACCAACCTTTAAGACCCAAAAGGCAAACTAGAAAAAACCAAACAACTTAGGACCCGGGCAAGAGCAGAAACTAACACTTCACTGAAACACCAGTTTACTTAAAAGCAAATGCTGACAGTTTGATTAATACCAAAACTACCCTTAAACTTAATTTTTAAACTATTTAATATATTGTTATACTTTTTTATGTTGTTTTCAGTGGTAGCTGGGTTAGTGTTTTAAGAAGACCAGTAAGTGAAAACTGGAAAGGCAGTGTGAGACATGCTGTACTAAATATGTCAGAGAACAATTTAGTACTCCAAGAGGAAGGGATTAAGAGAAGATGAATTGTTTGTGAGTAATTTTATTTATTGTGTCACTTTGCCTCGGGAAGTTTTCATAGTTAGCCACATATCACCTGTTTCAAACTCAGTGAACTCCTAGAAGACCATGTCAGGGATACTGTGAGTCTTGATGCAGAAAATGAGATATGTGAAATGCATCATAGCATCCTTCAGTGATCTTAGAGCATCAGCGTTGCTCTCTTTTGCTATCATTAATAATAGTACACAGACTAAGTAATTCTTTGGAGGCAGAGACAGGTGAAGTGGCACACAGAATTACTCCACTAACCTTTCACCTTTGGAAAGAGTGCTCAAACCCAGGGCATGAGCGAGCAGGAGCGCGGCAGCACTAATCCCTGTTTGTGCGGCAATAAAATGAGCTCGCGGTCGGGAGCCTGATCAACACACGCGCACCAACGGGAACAACAGCATGATTCAAAGCAGAACAAAGGCTGGGAGCAGGCCTCTGAATGGCTTTACACAGCCTACAAGCTGAACTACAATTTATTCCCGACTTTCACAAAATCACAATTTCAACTGTCCACACAGAACGTGTTTAACCATCTGCGGGGCTCTTTGAAAGCAGTACAGAAAAATGATAAAGTGATCAATAAACACTGTATTAAAAAAGAGAACAAATAAAATTAGTTGTTTTAGTAAAGAAAAATGTCACAAGATGAGAAAGGAACAAATTTCAGAAAGATCAAATGTCTACTAGAAAAAAGTCAGTGAAGCTAGTATCAGTTTTAGAAGTTATAGTTCACGATATGACATATAATGAACTCTGCTTCTCATTTCAGGAACTAGTTTTAAAGATTTATCTGGCCACTTCTCAACATTCAATAGAAACATTCTAATATATACAGAAAGAAAGTCAAGTATTCTTACAGTTGTGCCTTAGCTTCCCATCTGTAAAGCTGGACTAAGCTTTTCCATCATCTAGGCAAGGTATCTGGATACTTTCATGTGGCTGTACAGATGTACATCACAAAAAAGACTGCTATCTATGACTTGACTTGACTCTAAATTTTGAGTTATGGAGAATTGACAGAAATATATTTGACTTCTGTTAAGTTTGCAATGATTGCAGTTACACAAATATAAAGGCATACGTGACTTGATTACTATGTCCAAACCCTTTTCTGGAGAAAAAAATCTTACC
This sequence comes from Sialia sialis, assembly GCA_009812075.1. Taxonomy (NCBI): domain Eukaryota; kingdom Metazoa; phylum Chordata; class Aves; order Passeriformes; family Turdidae; genus Sialia; species Sialia sialis. The sequence goes on along the minus strand of VRYO01002734.1, from coordinate 38,634,830 downwards.
TATATTCAAAAATAAAAGAGTTCTGCAAATCTAGTTCAGGAAACATCAATTTATAAAATATCCATTTTGTAAGCATGGAGGGAGAAATTCATTCCTCTCTCTAGACTTGTGTTTGATTGCTGTCAGGCTACCTACCACAGACCTGTGTGAAATATGAGGCCGCCTAAGAAAAAGATGTTTCAGAAATAAGGAGTATTATCTGGCCCAATTTTATTAACGCAGCTCTTAAAGGAAAGCATTGGCAGTGATTCATCTCTGTATCTTGCCAAGGGAAATCATTCTTGTTTAAAGAGAAAGTTTTTTTTTTTTTTTCAGTCTTCAATTTTTAGCAGGATTTCTCTAAACTTTACTGGCTGACTGGGAGTTAGCTGAGGTAATCATGGATCAGTGAGGCACAGTGTACTGATCTTGAAGAGTTGTCTTTAATTAAGAAAGAACATGCACCTATTAGAAGTGCCAGTATGCTGGAACAATTAAAATTCTGAAATAACACACTTCACTTTGATGCTTGGATGCGTCTCAATATTAAAAGCACAGATACATTAGCAATGTGTCTGTTCATAATAACGAACTCAATTGAGAAGCAGTCGCTGCTATTAGAAAAAGAATTAATAAAAAGGTGTTAGTAACTGTAGAACTGAATTTGAAAGACATTACATGGCATGTGGTTTGATAAAATTTGAAGAAGTTACAGCAATATGCATTTACCTTGTGGAAGATGGCTGTGAGTGGATAATAAGAAAATCACAGCCCTTGGATCTCAACATGTTGTCAAGCAACCAAAATGCTAAGACCCATAATTAAACTGGCTTTTATTCATAGGGTCATTACTGTATTTTCAGAAAAGCACTGTGGATGTGATTTTTTTTCATGTGTCTGAAGATTCACTAAGGAAAGGATAGCTGTTCTGTAGGAATGCTCAGTGTGTTTGGCATTTCTTCCATCTGAAGATAATGGAACCAGTTTTCCTCTGGATTTGTCTCTCCTTATTTCCCACTAATCACCTCCTCCAGGCGAAGGATTGACCTATGGGTCTTACACATCCTGAGCAAACAGTTCAACCCCTAAGCCACTGTGGGTATAGCTATTCTCTGTGACCATGCTTTGTGGGGGGTTAGACATCCCACAATCACATGCACCAAAGAGAGATTGCTCGGCAAGAAAACCAGGAGGTCCTATAGGATCCACTTACCAGGTGGGTTCCCAGAGGACAGGGAGGGGAGAAGGTGTTACTGCATGGTCTTTTAGAGAAAAAAAGGGGTTCTAAAACTACCTTCACTCTTAGAAGAGTGTTTGAATGTGAGCAGTATCAAAAATCTTCAACTTAAACATACCCATTTTAGGTCAGATGCAGGAGTCATCTGAATCCTGCTCTTGAATCTATCCCTTTATACCTTTATTGCAATTCATCCTTAGAAAACAGAAAAGCCTGCATGTGCTATGAATGCTGCTTATTTTGGTTTAATCTGATTTTCCCCTTCTTGTCCTATTAAATCTCATTATTAATTTGTCAAATTTAAATCCAAACCTCATTACTAATTTGCCAAATTTAAATCCCAAACTGCTATTAAGAATCTCATAAAAATGTCAAAAGAAGAGGCCTTTATTTACAAAAGGCAGGGTGAGTGAAGAATTTTATCCCTTCTGAAGGCCTACTATATAAAACTCTTTCATAGCCCAGGGCTGAAATCCCTTGGCAAGTTGAACACCCATTGGAACAGGAATAGGAACTTAGGCATGCCTTGCATGAACATACCTCTTACTGTTACCCAGGAGCACAAAAAACAGTCAGGCCACTCCATTCACTATCTGTACAGTCAGGTGAGGGAGAAAATAACCCCAGTTTAGCAACCAACTGGACTCTCCACTTCTAGATTACCTTCAGAACATGCATATAATTATGCCTAATTATGAACAGGTTCTAATAGGACTAGATGGAAAAACAGATTAAACAAAATAAGTTGTACTCATCATGCAGGCAAGTTTTACTCCTGATTAGTTGCAATGAAGTTACATGGCAATGCTGAAAAAATATTGAGTTTGTGGTATTTTACAGGAACAATTTCTTGTTTAGTAACAGTTAAAACAACTTTATTTGGAAATCTTATCTTTCCTGCCTGAGGGGTCACATTGACTCCACTGGCATGCCTGACTAAATGATAATCACTTTGCAAAATGATTTCAGGCACTGGCATAAAGAGTCCTAGGACTGCGCTGTAGGAAAAAAGCTATACAAGGTAGAGATGAAAAAAACATGCAAGGTCATTAAGGAATTCCTTTTGCTACTATAATATTATGTCTTACAGTAAGTTCTACTTTCATGCCACTTTATACAGCCACTTTATCTAATCAATATTATAAAAACCCAAGCAATGAGGATCTCAGCCCCTGAGAATTTTCTGAAATCTAATTCATCTTGGAGTTGTAAATGCTCCACTCCATAGAAGGGCCTTTTTCTAAGCCTTCTACAGATGGAAAATTCTAAAAACAATTTACTAATCAAAGCTCTATTTCTGTATCCCACATGAATATGAAATCTTACAGTATAGACCATCCTTAAATTTGGGACAACTGCACCATTTTGGTCTTTAAGTAGCTGGTTACACCTCCATCTAATGCACCTGAACTTAATTTGCTGTGAAAATAGGGATTCTGAAACACACACTGCATATAATTTGTTTTATTTGTTACTTTTGATAGATCTGCAAAACCATAAAAAACAAACAACCATTTCCTCCTCCTCTGCTGAATAATGTAGAAAATTAGCCATGCAAAATACGAGAGACATGTCTTGCAGTGGTGTAAATCATCTCTGAAGGTAGAATCTGAATGACTCAGGAATACTAATTTCTGAAATCTTACACAAGAAAGTAAGAGACTAAATGATTTAATAGCTAACATATCCAGGCTTATAAATTTTGCTTTTCAGGACTTACTCTACATTCTTATTGGGAATCTGTTAGCCAAATGTAGCAGACTTCCCTTCAGGAGCCTAAAGAATGTGGAGTAGTGTGATTTCTATGGTGAAACAAAAAGAATTGTATTTTAGGAACAGGAAGAATCAGTCTTAAAAATAGTTGTGCTAATTAGGGTCCTGAGGTTTGTTCTTAGGCGGTTAGAAACATATGGCAAGAAATTTAAAAATCTATCCTTGCCTTCATGTTAGAAAAGGTACACAGAGAAAAAGAAAATCAACAAACACATAAAACAAACCCCCACTTAGTAAAATGGAACACAGTCTAAATGAAAAATCTGGAGAATAAAAGCTCAGCAGGACTGATGCCAGTTTACTCCATCTGATATTTGAGCTATTTTTACTGATGGAGAAAAATGAATATTAGTTTAAATTATTGTGAAATTAAAACATGATGTCTAAATTTGTTGATTTTCTGGTTTTATGCATTTCTCCCTTAAATATATACAGTTACATTAGCAAGAAAAAAAGGTTCAATAAAATGGGTTAAGCCTGCAAGTGATGTATCTGCTCCAAAAAAAAAGATTCCAATGTGATTAAAGACATGTCAGTATTGGCAGACAAAATCTGTATGAAACAAAGAAAATACATTTAATGACTGCAAAATATTCAAGTGTATTTTGAAAGGCAGATTACTTTTTATCTTGGAACTCATTCAAATTAAGCTAGAAATCTGTATTTTATATATGAGAAATAACTAAGAGGTTTATTTAAATACTTCACATTATTAAACATTTAACATTGAGGACTTATTTTGGTCTTAGTTCACACAAAGATTTATTATGTGTATGCACTAAATTACCTGTCTTCTCTCTGAGGTAATGGACATAGGAAACCTCCACTGGTAGTATTTTAAATTAAACATGTCTATTGGAAAGAAAATGAATTGTAACCTTTTGTATCTGTAGCATCCATCAGTCATGCATTTTCTCAAGCACTTTCAATTTTATGATGGTTGAGCCTAAGCTTAAAGAAACTCTGTGCAGAAACTTCCTGAGCAGAAATCAACAAACTTTTAGAAGCCAGGTATGTATATTTACAATATAGCTTTTAGATGTTTCATGTCAGGTGTATATTTTTCCAGCTTTACTTCAATTTTGTGATAAGACTATGTATTTTATATGTTCTAGAAGCCCTTCCTGAGGAATAATAAAAACGAGGAACAGTTAAGTGTTGTGACAAGATTCTTTTTTCTTATGAGTGCCAGTTACATCCCTTTACATTATTTCTTATCACAGACGTACAAAGCCTCTTTACTGATTTGGATTTAATCAGATTTAATCTGATTTAATCAGATGCCATTTAATAAACTGATGGTTGGGTATTACTATGTCTGAAGTTCAAATTTTCGCACATCTCCTTAAGCAAAAACAAATTAGGAGCAGAAACATTACTGAAAAGGACAAGAAATTATTAACAGCATGGTCAAACCTTTTTCATTTAAGGAATGGTTCAAATCTAAGGCAATTTCTTTGTGCAGGAAAACAAAACAAAACAAGATGTGACAGATAATTTGATAAAGAAGATTAACAAAAAAAAAAAAAAGTGGTGTTGTTTAACTTTTCCACTACAAGAAAGGAACACAAAAAACCTGCCACCACATTTAGCAAAAGTTAAAAGGAAGGAGATGTTTCATACACCAAATTGTTAACCACACAAAAAGCATAATGTAGGAATACTAGAAGGTGATTTAGGAAACTGAGAAAAGAATCAGAAAATTTGGTAGCTATCATTGCAAAGGCTGTACCGCTCATGCTTCAGCGCATAATTTGATTGTTAGCTGTGACTAGAAGGTAATTTCCTCTCCTGTGTACTAGTGTGTGAGTACAGTAATTTCACACCTATAAGGCGCACCGGACTATAAGGCGCACGTTCATTTTTTTTTGCAGCGAGGATCCGCAAAATTAGTAAATGAACTCAGGGCTGCCGCGGGCTCGGCTCACCTTGGCTCGGGGCTGGGTGGGCTCAGCTTGGCGCTGCTGTGGCTTGCACTTCCGTGATGGCAAATTCCCAAACTTTGTCGACATATAAGGCGCACAGGCCTATAAGGCACAATTCCGGGTTTTGAAAAAAATTTCAGTCAAAAGGGTGCGCCTTATATGCGGGAAATTACTGTAAAGTGCTTTGAGGGCTTTGTACACTTTTCTGTGAACCACTGAGGGATGAGCAGTTGCAGGCAATGTACCTGACCATTGAGTAGCACTGGTTTTCTGCTAAAGAGTGACTGTACTCCTTCTAGTCATTATGCCTTGCAGAGCTCCAGACACATTAAAAAAAAAAAAAAAGAACAGGGTATGTGTGTGTGTGTGACTGGCATCTGGAGCTATAGCTAATGACTGCATCATGCCTTGGATACCACAAAATCCAGATTTTATTTTAAAAAAGTAATCTCTACCATTTGCTTTTGAAATTACATAAACCCACCAATTTTCTTATGTAAATATTTCCAGACACTCCTCAGAAAAAAAATTATTTAAACAGACTGTAGACTTCTGAAACCATAATGGGGGGTTTAAAACTAAGTATTTCTAAACAATCTTACTTCTATAGTTGTGTTAATCTTTTTAATGAAGTCTTGTGAGCTTTGAATAACCTAAATCTAAACACACTAAAAGCCTCTTTGCTCACGAATAATGGTCTTCTACCCATAAGGTGTTGTCAAAGTGCAAGTGAAAAGAGCAATGATTTAGGCCAACATCAATAGTAATCCTGATCCAAGCCTCCTCCCTCTGCACACATAATTAGGAGATATTCCAAGACATATTTTCCTGAGAACCATTAAAGAGATGACAGTTCACAAATGTTTTTCCTGCTGTTTTAATAATCCCCACAGTCATGAGTTCATGTTGAGGGGACTTAGTCAACTGATAAGAACAAATCTTGTAACAGTTTCAACAGCTTTTCATGGCAAAAGAAATTAATTCTATTTCAATGTGTATCTATATGCAATTTTCATAATGTGCTGCTGCATTTCTCGTATTTACATCTGTTTAATTTAATGTTTATAGATCATGTCCATAGAGTTTGAGACATATAGGTGTATATGTCTGCAAATATTTAAAGACCAGATGTATAGCAAGTCTCTTCCTGGCAGTGCTGAGAGGTTCCTAGTGAGACTTCAGATGTTTAAATCCCATGGGAAGTACTGAAAACCCTGCCAGCTGTCAGCCAGCAGCTTTAGGTGCCTAAATGCCTTTAACATATTGGTACTGTATGTTCAGCTCAGAATATGAGAAACCGTAAGTGGTTCAAACTACAGAAGTTAGTACTGTATACACACTACAGCACAACTATTACAGCACAGTAGCTTTTAAAAGGAATGGAAAGAGAAAGCACTGATGAACTACCAAGAATTTATAAATATCAATTCTAGATTCTATGATATGATCAGTGCAAATATGCAAATTTACCTATGTAGCAGGTTCTGCAGAACAGTGATGGGAACTTAAAGTATTTATAGACACACAAGTACTTTATCGTAAAAAGAACTTTGTCACAATTGATGGGATCACTTTGCTCACATTTTTCCTCAGATAACCCCACCTTTGACAAAGTCATTCTGCACTCACTGAGAGCAGAACAAACCCCATTAGTTTTATGCTGCATTTTCCTCTCATTCTCCCTTTAGGATACATTATTAGGATGGCCTTTATGCTGAACACCCATTTGCTCTGCTCCTAGCCCAGCAGCATCGAGGCACCAGAGCAAGCACACATTGCAGTCTTTGCTGAGCCAGAGCCTCCTGAGCGAGCTAATTTTATTCAGAGACAACCCACGCCAGAGATGTAAAAGGGAACAGAAAGGTTATGTTGCAACTGAGAACAAAACAAAAAACATTACTCCCTGAAGTGATTCCTAGCTGCTTTAACTTTCATTTACTCTGTGTTACTTGTTGCCATGATTGAGTGACATGGCATAGAGTATTTTCCTGCTTCAGATACAAAGAAAGCATTTTCCATTGTGCTGAAACAGCCCACAAACCTGCCTACTTCCTGACAGAGTACAGTATACAAACTCTGAAGAAAAGGGAAAAAACAGCTCCAAGCTAAAGAATATAAATAATCTGAGACAACAGAGCAATTTCATTGTTTACATGACCCTCTGCTGCTTACGAAAAGGATACATGGGAAAATGAGATTGTTTTGTTGTACGTCTGATAGTACTGTGTTGTGACATTGCACTTGGTAGCCTGTGGATGCCAGGAAAGAATCAAAATAGCAGGGCTTAGCAAGCCTCACAAAATTGGACAAATTGCAGTAATTTCACAATTATAAGCTGCACCTGAATATAAGCCACACTACTGGGGTAGGCTGGATTCTTCAATGAAAAAGGTGCGGCTTATATTCGTGAAATTACTTTAATATTGTTTTACCAACTTAAAAGTACTTCAGTCATTTTTCAGAATATTCCTCACATTTGACAAATCTACTCAAATATGGATTATTAAACAATGAGTATTTATAATTTTAATGAGTATTTTTAATGAGTACTTATAATTTTCATGTCTTCTATATGTCTTGACAAAAATGTTTAAAAAGGAAGCAAAATTTCATGCAAAACCAAACAGCGTGTACTTGGGCACAAGAAAGCCAGAGTCCTTTTCAATAAACTGAACAAAGCTGATAAGATGTAAAATGAGAAAGAAAAAAAAATCAGATTGGATTCTGAAGCAGTTTCTGATAGTAGCAAAACGTGCAGATTATGGCTTTAAGGAAAAAAAATACAAGTATGAGGAAAATGAGAAGTGGCTCATCCCTTGAACTTGCTGTCATCCAAAGTTTCTAAATTCACTTCACAACATGGGGTGAGGTGAAAAGAAGGAATGATAATTGGGAAGTCTAAAAATTTTCAGAAGAAACACCTGATGTGAACTGGCACTGACAGAAAGCAGCCACTGCTATGGGGAAGCACCAGATGAGGAGGAACATGGTACATGCTTCCTGCTAGATTAAGATATATGGAATAATGGAGAGAAACAAAGATACATCCAGGCTGCTGAGTGGTGAGGAGCATAAACATGTTCTTCATTACCTAGGGCTGGGTAGCTATTTTAAAGTTTGAACATGGAAGCCAAATAGCAGAGCTGTGACCACAAGTCAGCCAAATTCCCACTCAGAGCCAAATGCTCCAGCACGGAACAGATTTTATTATTACAGCTATGTTACATTTTCCTATATTAAGCTGCCTTGGATTTATTTTAAACTTTTTTTTTGGACAGGCTAGTGTTTTCAAGTATCACAGTAATTCTGAAAATAGATCTTTTTTATTGATATAGTGGACATCTATTAGTGTATTAAAATGCATGCTGGAATGGCTGGGGCTTTGCTGGCTGAAGAAGCAGAACTGTGGAACTTGATGCATAGACACACACTTGGATTTTAAGTGGCTGTGGCAATTCTGGGTCCTGTTGCCCCTGTGCCAGAGATGATCAGCCCAAAGCAGTGTCAGGAGCATGGAGCGTGCCAATGGGCATCGAAGTCTGGCAGCTCCACTCCAGCTCCTGGTGGGAGATGCATTTTCCTGAGAGGGTTTAAGTGAACCTACTCCTCTTTGTCTGGGGTGTGCAGAAGACAATTCCATAGGTATTGTATTGTATATTGGGTATTCCAGGTATTCCTGTCAATACCTTATGCATATTTGTAGAGGTGGTGGAATTGCTATGAACAAATATTTGAATGAAGCTTAGGTTTCCCAAATACCAATACAAATTCAAAATGTGGAAGTGCTCAAAACTTTCTAGACAGCAGATCTGTCCATGTTGCACTTGGAGATAAGAGCTCTGGCTGGAGCAATTCCAACAGCTGGCTTTGAGGATGGCTGCTGATGGCAAAGCTGCCACGGGACACCAACCTCCCTCCATGAATGTACAGTAATTTCACAATTATAAGCCGCACCTGAATATAAGCTGCACCTTTTTTTCTTTTTTTAAAAAAGCGAGCATCCATGTGTAACAAAGTAACAAATTAGTAACAGAATCGCTGCCAGCTGGGTTTGGTGTCAGGTGCTCAAGTTGCAACAGTTTTCATAGACCAGGGAAGCCTTTAAAGGCAGCCCCAGGCGCCCTCCCCTGCTGGCTCTCACTTCCGGGTTGGCATTTCACTGGGATTTGTCCATAGATAAGCTGCACCTGAATATAAGCCGCACTACTGGGGTAGGCTGGATTCTTCAATGAAAAAGGTGTGGCTTATAATCATGAAATTACTGTATACTGCTGTCTGAAAGGGAAAAAGGCTGAGAAATCACTAATTCAGTTCCCTCCCTTGCAAGATGTCTGACTTAAATCTCCCCACCTACTCATGTTTTGCAGAGGTTCTGGAAACAGCAGCAATTCCAGCAGCTTTGTGGCAGGGCAAATACCGTTCAGGCTTTTAGGGCTTTTAAGACTATGTGGAAAAGTCACTCTCCAAAGTGCTGTTTTAGATCCCATTGAGGATCAAAGATATGCATCAAATTACACTATTGAATCCTTTTCTGCAAAAGATGACAGAACAGGTATTTTATACCCTCAGCAACAAGAGTACAGAACCTTGCACAGCCTTAGGAAAATGATAAGGGGAAAAAAAGAAAAAGAAAAAAAAGAATAATGTAATAACTGAATCTCGTTTCTAAATTTTCTTAAATACCAGTACCTTCATGAAGGTGTATGTACGGGTGTTAATATCTTTTGGCAGAAAGTTTTGGCAGACCTAAATCATGCCAAACCACATGGATAACTTGCAATTGCAACAGAAAAAGAACAATAGCATGTTATCCAAAATTGCCTGTTATACCTAGTCTGTGATAAAAACAAGAGGAGGAAGATAAAGGCAAAATGTAAGGATGACTCATATGAATAAAGCTTAAAAGCATGTCGTGTCCCTTAGTGAGATATGTAAAGATTCCCATAACTTTCGGATCTTTGACTTTGCTTAGATAAATGTAAGCCATTAAAATGCACAGCCACATTACTTCATGTGGGTTAACAAAGTATGAAACCCTCTAGTAAATTCATGATTCATGATTCATGGCAGTACTTGTAAAAAACAGCACATCCACTTCTAACCACTGTACAATATATCTGAAAGCCACAATGTATTCTGCAGAGTTTTTAAACATAAAATAGTCTACTTTTCAGATGTGCTGTGCAACTGCAACTACTATAAAAATTGATGGGTCTCACATTGAAGTAATGTAGTGCTACTTGTCCAAAGTAATGTAGTGCTACTCATTTACTCTTATAAGTACATTTATTGTGAGGACATGGATGCTTCACCCTCAGACTAGGTTCACAGCAAACTTTACATGTAACACTGAACAAAGTGCCTCACACTTTCTGGTGCCTTTTAAAGGTAAACAGACGAGCATATTTACACTGATAGTATGTCACTGAAGTATCTGAGAGCAGAGTAACCAACTTGACTCTGCTGACCCCACTGAAGTGGGTACTGAAGGCAGTTTTTTGAGCATATCCTTTGCCAGACGTTAATGCCCCTTCTAGCAAAACCTTGTTTTTGTTTTGCTCTTCCTTTTTCTTTTTTTCCTTTTTCCTTTTTTCTCTTTCCTTTTTCTTTATCCACCATTTCACTCAATTGGGTTAGAAAGCAGACAAACAGTGAAAATGACAGGGCTAAGACAGAAATAACCTTCAGTGGGGTTGCCAAGTGCAACAGGCACATCCAACAGGGAGCAGCAAATATTTCCACCCAGATGACAGTGATGATGAGCAGGTTGGTCTGTCTAGCTGTGCCTCATGCCCCAATGAACTCCAAGAGTCAGGTGCATTCAGGAAGGATGAGCAGGGAAACAGAAAGCCTCTTTTAGAGAAGGAGGGTCATAGACACAGGTTTGGTAGTGTGCAGCAAATAAAAACAGGGAAGAGGATGGCTCTTCACTAGTACACCAGGAGTGAAAACAGAAAAATGGTCACTTAAGGTATAGGACAAGACTTGCTTAAAAATAGCTGGGTATAAAATTCCTGTGAAGCAGTTCAGATTAGGAATCAGGCAGAAGTTTCCAAAGAGCACAGCAAGAGAGGCTCTGCAGAGCCCTGCAGCAATTATTTTGGCTACAGCTGTCATCCAAGTGTCCAGCCTGATGTTTTTTGAGAAAGCATTGTTGTGGCTGGCTACATCTCACATCTCAGCCTGCCACTCTCATTCTCTGTGTGCACCCCCTGGCACATCCCCATGGCAGGAGCTCACAGAGGGGCATGGCTGCCATGCAGGAAAGAGGGCCAGGAGCAGCAGCAAAGCTTTGGTTCCAAAATGTCAACTGAGAGACAAAACACCACTGACTGTGGCACTTGCACGGGGGAAAAATGAGCCAGAGGATGACACCAGAAGAAAAGAGGTGAGGGAGAGAGGTAGCCTTTGTTCTGATGTCCCAGTCAAGACTTAGCTGTATGTTATTAAGCCGACAGGATTCCACGTTAAGACTGTTCAGACACCGGGGATAATCAGGCCAGTCAAGCTCAGATTTTTGAATGTGAAGAAGGCCGTACAAAGAAAAGTGTGGCAGTGTTACAATTTATTTTCACTGAAGTATTTGCCAATGATATTTTCCCTGGGGCTCAAGAACCTTTATCAGGGCCAGAATGGCAATGATCAACTGAGAAAAATAAACGTTCTAACCCCGATCATCATCATCAGCTCTGTAACTATAAAAAATAATTAATTTGCTTAGCCCTTCAAACTCAGTAAAACACCAAGTCTCAGGGGCCACCTGCATTTGAAAGCTCTTTGGATTAAGGCAGTGTGGGAATTTACACTTCCCAGGCTCTGCTTGAACACTGAAAGTATAACTGACTTCTAGTCCAAGCAAGACAGGTTTTTGTAACTTAATACATTTTCAAAGTGGATAGAGTCCACACACGGACTTACACAGAATTACTCTGCAATAATTTACTGCCCACACAGGCCAGCCCTAGCTGCTAAGACTGGAATCAGGCATTTCCAGCATGCAAGCATACAGCCTATAAACATTCATTCATTCACTCTCTCACTCTGTTTAGTGCAGGTGAATGCATCTATCAGGTTTCATGGGGTTCCTCATGCACATGCCAAAGTATTTACAGGACTGCAGCCCTGATTTTCCTGATGGACTGATTTCCCTGATAGAGGGGGACGTGTGCTGTGGCCTTGAGCACCACCACCTTAAAGAAAAATACTAAATGCACTAGTGTATCCCACCACCTCTCCCATCTCTCTGACACGCTTGGCTCTTTGGCACTCCCAGATAATGCACACGTGTTCAGTCACACACAAACCCTAGGACACCCCTTGCCCCCATGGAAAAGTCAGCTAGCTGTTACAAAATTCAGACCTTTCATTAACACAGTTTACTGGCTGCTACTGCCAAGCAAAACAGAGGCAATTAATAATAATCAGGACTGAAGGGTCTGAGACAGCTTATGAGTAAAGGATTGCATTAGTTGTTTAAAAAGGACAAACTTGCTCCTGCCTAGAGTGATAGGGAACAAAGGGCGGTGATGTATAACCGGGGAGGAAAGAGACTCTCTTCACGGCTTTTGTAGATTACTGTGTGAATGACAGGAGAGGCAGGAGCAAATACCTCTTTTCATCTGCTCAGCCTGCTGGAGAAGAATAGCAGCGCTTGCCAATGAAGCTGCAGCTGTGCTTTAATCACTGTGTATGACTGAGGGTTAATTAGCTGCCATTCTCACTCTTATTTGTTGCTCTAATGAAGATTTGCATAAGTGTAAGAGTAGGGGGTAACTGATACTTGATTCTTCGCTTCAGAGGCCAGGCTGGAAGACTCGCCCATCCTATGTGTTTATGTTTGTGGGAGATTCAATGTTGCCTTTCCATTTGACCTGATCTGCTTCTGCCTGATGAATGGTGAAAAAAAGAGTTAAAAGTTGCTTATCAAATCGAGATCCCTGTTGTGTTCCTGCCTTTAGAAAGGGACAGACTAGCTAGATGAAGAGAGGACTGATGGAATAGAACATTACTCCCAGCTGACAGAGAGGAAAAAATATATATGCATGTTTCTGCAGCTACTTAATCGTATACATACGTGATATAATTCAATGATATGTATCAGTGACATATCTTTCCATCCATCCATCCAATGGCAAGTAGCCAATAATTTTTAATGATAAAATATCACAAAAAATAACGGGACAGGCAATACAACTGCAATGATGTATTAGGCAATATCACAAAAAGTAAGGACTTGCAAATTTCTGCAAGACTTCTGTAGTACATCACTAACATTCAAAGTTCACTTTGAAATAAAAAGAATATCTAACAGGAAACAGGCAATTTTCAAGGAAGGCGAAAATGACTCAGCACTTAAAAAATACCTGCCATCAGTGCCTTGTGAGACTGGGATACAAATTAGAAAGAAATTGTGTTAGGTCTTTAAAAAAGGAAAGTTTTACCATGAAGCAGTGACAAAATCCAAAACTACTTCATAATTAAAAAGAAGATTTGAAAATGAAATATGATAAAATTGTTTTGTTTACTATGTTCAGGACAATGCTTATGGCTGCTAACTGAAGAGGCTAAATGGAAGAATTTCCCATTTTTTGGTATGTTAATTTGTTGTACATGATAATATGGTATGGACAACCGTTTTTAGTATTCCTTTTACACACTTGATATGCTAAAACTGTTGTTTGACAGCATCTGTAAGGATTTAAGATTGAGAAGGCAGCAGTAGTGAATTTCTAAATTTCAGATCACTGCTGGAAACTGTCCAGCTTTCAGGATGACTATCCCTCCAAAGAGAGCTGACCACAAGACAGCATGGATTTACTGCCTGTTTCTCAATCCCCACACAGCTTTGCAGTGTCTCTAGCTCTTTACCTGGTCTCTAAAACATGTGAGCAAATATTAATTTGGTTTTTGTACACTTGTGTCATCTATCTACCTGACTACCTACACTTTTTGTGTATTTTTGGCTGAACACTAACAGAAATCAATCTTTCAGAGATATTAGCAGAGAGCATTCAATCCACTTGAAATAAATGTGCCTAAAATGGTAACACTCTTATCATTCCAGCTCTTAGCTGAAAGGAACAACACAGATTTCAATGTCCTATACAGCAACATATCCACATGAAAATAAAAGCAGTCAATCACTTTTTTACCTGCTCTCACTTTATTTTGAGTTTTGAAATATTTCAATATTCTATTACAGCTGTCAATTCACCCCCTGATTATGCCAGAATCTCAGAATCTCATTCTGCCCTTTTCTAAGCAATTTTTAGTCCTTTGAGCAAATTAAAAATAATATTGAAGTGTATAATTAAAAAAAAAAAAAACAGCAACAACCCTCATGACACATAAACTGACCACATAATTTTTCTTCAATGATTCTTTAGTAATTTCTACATGTTATAATTTTCCAAGGCTACAGTCAAAATTATGCATTGGTAAATAGGGTAAGAAAAAGTGGAAATTATAGATCTAGTGGTCAATGGCATAAAACAAATCTAAAGGAGCTGAGGGGAGAGGTTAAGTGCTATGCCAGTTAATAAGAATGACAGCGTGCTTTGAATACTCATGCTGACTGTCCAAGATATTGAATAAACCTAATTTAAACTAATTTTCATTATTTGTAGAGTCTGAGTTAGGCATCTATCATTGTCAGTGCTATTAATATTCTTTTCAGAGACCACATTATCAGCATATTTAAATGAAAGCTTTCCTTTTCAATATTTATTAACTCATTAATATTTCTTGGTGGTAATATCCTGGTTGTAATATCCAAATTAGTCCATACTAAGGTATTTTCTACTGATCAAACTTTACGAATTAAAAAAAATTTATTCTCCAGTACCAAAACTGAACTTGAGCTCCTGAAATTCTGCTTTCTTTTTTTTTACTATTTATATGAATGGCATTTTAAATTTCCATTTTTGTTTTTTTTCATTAGGTACCAGTAAACCAGAGCACTGACTAGATATTAGCGAGCTGTCCAAACGTGAGCGATGAACGAACAAGGATATGAAAATTAATTCATCGTACCTGGGTTACAGTCTGTGAGGAGGGAGCAGATGGAGAGGAGAACTTTAGAAATGGTTAACGCTGGACTCCAGTTGTCCTTTAAAATGTCCAGGCAGATGACGCCTTGGCTGTTAATGTTACAGTGGTAGATCCTTGTCCGGAACGTTACCTGGAAAAGGACGGAGTGTCTCAGTACAACAGCGTTCAAGCCAGTAATCACACAATCATTAAGCAATGAAAAATCATAGGAACAAACATTCTGCTTTCCTGGCTGGAATGACAGAACTCTGCTACTGTTGGTTAAAGACTGGGCAGGACAAAATAAAGCAAATAAACTCTGCCTCTTGCATCTGTGGCCAGCAGTGAAACCGGTTTGTGCAGGCTGAGAATGGGATGCATTTCCTAAGTGTCCTCCTGCCTTGGTCTTATCCATCTCACTATTTTGTATACAGCCAAAAAAAAGCTATTCCAGTCCCTGATCTGGACCATGTTCATAACTCAGGTCCACAGCTCTTTCACACTCTGAAGGAAGTCAGAACAAGACAGATTCTGCTACTGTCTTCATCTGTTCATCATTTGACACAATAGATTAAGCTGTAAAAAAAAATGCAGAGGCATCACAGCACTGACTCCTGAAAAAAACTGAAGTGAAATATTTTTGAGAAAAGCTGCTCAAACAAAATGCTTTTATTTCCAAATGTTGGGTTATATTTTTATCAATAGAATCATCTGCAAACACCTTTTGGAGTTTTTTAGTAGTTTATTTTGATGATTTCTGTATCTTTTTATATGATCTTCCAGATGATCCTATAGGTAACAAACCAAGGAGATTATTTTAGCCCAGAAAAATCTCCTCCTTCTTCAAGGA
Source organism: Sialia sialis (assembly GCA_009812075.1). Lineage (NCBI taxonomy): Eukaryota > Metazoa > Chordata > Aves > Passeriformes > Turdidae > Sialia > Sialia sialis. Next base: position 38,619,037 of record VRYO01002734.1, on the reverse strand, counting down.
AGCAAAGAACACTATTAAGCAAGCTCATCAGTTTTTAAATGCTTCCATATCAAAAGGTATTGCTAATTAATAGGATAATTTCACAGTTTACCACTCCATACCCTACACATTTGTAGGTTCTTTCATTTTTCCCCTTCCCATGTGGTTTTGCTCATTGTTTTCCAGCCTAAGTGCTTCACTTCTGGGGCTTCTATAAGAATTTAAAGTACAGTAATTTCACGAATATAAGCCGCACCTTTTTCATTGAAGAA
>VRYO01002734.1:38597473-38617786 GCA_009812075.1 Sialia sialis | reverse complement strand
CGGCTTATATTCAGGTGCAGTTTATAATCATGAAACTACTGTATTTCTGGCACAATGATCTCAATTAACACAAATGCTATAGCCAAATGATCTCTTTTCTCCCCCTCATTAGAAGCCCAAGCACACTCAGCATTTGGAGGGAAGAAAGTCTTCGGTTAGACCAAAAAAGTTGTTTATTTAAATAATTACTATTTTGTGATAAGATTTGATGTCTCTCTACAAAGGGAAGCTATTTTGAACAAGGAAGGTTCCCAACACACAAAAGCCAAAAACCACCTTACACAAATTGCATGTCTAAAGTGCCCAGAAAGGGAGATGGTGTGGAGGACTATCCTGTGAATTGTAGATGCTCATTGATTCCCCAGGTAGATTAACTCCAGGAACTCTTACACTCTAGTTAGAAGTGAATCAGTGACTGCTTCCTAGAAGGATGTCCCAGGACTCAGACAACACCTGCTTAATTTAAAGTATTGTATGGTAGCTTTTCAGTTCCAATAAAGTTTATGCTTAAGTATTTCACCTCAACAAAGGTGCTTCCCTATACTTCCACAATGAAAAATTTGAGGACTTCATTCATTGGCATCTGAGTAATAAGATACGTGTGGTCTCACTGAATGTGGGGGAAACACTGAATCCATTGCACAGATTAAATTATACCCTCTAAAATATTTATAGACAGGTCAGTCTGAGCTGGTAACCTGCTGCAGAGAAGGTCATCAATTTGAGCATGTATTTTAAGTGCAACTGTTTTGCTGCCATCAGAGAGCACAGACACTGCCACAGGTTCCCCTGCCTCAGCTTCTACGGAAGCACTGGGAATTAGGCAGATTCAGGGCCACTGAGATGAACGGAGGTAGCTCATGTATTTCATAAACTGTTCAACACTCACTGCCATCTTAGGCTACCTGGTGGATAAATGCATGTGGGATACACCTGTTTGCAGCTGGAAGGCTGTTTTTAGAAAATGCTTAGACCTGAAATATAACATTTTTTCACTATGAGCACATATTAAACCTGTGACATTGAGAAAGGCAAGATAAGGATTGCTGCTTACCACTGACAATGTCTCCAACTTGCTAAACATGCCAGTACACTTTAAATTGTCAGAGACAGAGGAATTTAAAATATTTAAATAATCAACATATCAGTCATTTTTTAATGGCAACATGTTATATTTTATTAATTAATTTTAATATCGAAAAATCAATTTGATTAATTAATGAAAAGAATCACAGTGTTTAGAATTGCAAAAGAAGCTGTATTAATGACAGCCCTAATATGCTGGACACCTTGGCCTGCCAGTAACAGAGTTCTTACCCCAAGGCAGCAGAGTACAAATGGGATGATACATTGCTTTCCTCATCCATGTATTGCCTCAAATTGCTGATGGTGTGGGAAATGCTGACATGTAACTTTCTGGATGTTGTGCTTACCATACCTACTTTATAAGGTTATGCAGGGTCCTCCTTGAATGTGTAGAGAGAAATCATGTATTAATACCTTTCCAGGGAAACTGCATTTTCTTTATTATGGTCATATTTTTACCTTTTATGTCACTTAAATGTTTCCTTTAAATGCTGGACTCTAATTCCATTTATACCCTAATGAAAATACCTAAACAATCCCATGCAGGGGCTCAAAGGAGTGGGTGGGTGTGCAGGCAAAGTCACCTTCAGACAATTAAATGGTAGAGGAGCAATTTATGGGTTTTCTTGAACAATAAGTGCTCTCTATGGATTTAGTTTCTTTCATTCTGGAATTTAAAGAGTGTACCTAATTTTTGTTGAATAAAAGAATAGGTCAGGAAAATGCAAATTATGGGAAATAGGGAAAAATGGGACTACATTCTGAAAACTGTGAGTACTACAAAAAAACTTACAAAAGGTAGTGATAAGGAATTTATATTCAATCAGTTTTGGAAGTAAACAATAATAAACTCATCTGTTATCTCCTGCTGAATGCCAAACATGGAAAGCTATGGCTGGCTGTTCACTGAGTAAGTTTTAGGACTGCAGAAAGACTGTTAATAAAACCTGGGAAGAGGAAACTAAGATGGATTTCAGCTGAGTGATTGGAGGAAACTGGTTGAAGGCAAGATAAGTAATTTCTGGATCTTAAGAGTGATTTTGAACACCAGTTTTCCAGCATGATGTATTCTTAAAATAACTTACTACTGCTCCTTTTTCCTGGAGGTCTAAACACAACCGTCTCTATGGTGCCTGGTACATCATCTCACACACTTTCAGACTCCACTGAATTCAGCTGCAATCTTCTTCAAAAACATATCAGGAGGAAGAAGTGATTCCCCAGTTTTACAAATTACATGCAAGGGGTTACAGTGTGCTCTCAGGGTTTGCCTTCATCAGCCTAGTTTGGGTTCAAAACCTTACCTCCTGCTTCTTAGTCACTGGAGCCTGGTGACTGTGTAGGGAGAGAGGAAGGATTCACAGAGCCAACAGGAGAATAAACAAAAACAACCTCCTTTTGCTCAGCTAACACTGGAAGCAGAGCTGAGATCCCAGGGCTCTCATTCCCACGATTTTGAAAAGTTCCTTTTAAGATCTTTCATTTCTTACAAGGATGGAATCCTGCATGCCTGCCTGAGATGAAATTTCTGTCTTCCTCAAATATTCCCCAGGAGTTTTGCTTTAATAAAACTGCAGTGGCACTACCTGAAGTGGAAGAAGTTGTACTGCATACAGAAAAGGTTATATATATATATATATAAAATATGATGCCATTTATGATGATGTTCATAGAGCTTAGGAGAGAGTAAGTTGTTCCCATCTCAGTTTGTCAGACTTTATGAGCAATACATTTGTCCAGTCAGATAGAGAAAACAGAAACAAGACTGGGGCTACACTCTTTGGTCGTATGAGAAAAATACTCTAGAACAATCTAAACAAAAACTGTTTATAGCTCTGAATGACACAACATTAATGCAATAAGCTTTATATTAATTAGCACTCTTTAATTTCTTTCAAAGTTCATTTATCTATGAGCACTGAGGCTGCCTTTTTAAGACAGGGTGGACAATCTCCTGTTTCTTAGTTCAGATTTGTAGCATGCACAGGAACAACTGAGATAGTTAATAATTTATCACAAAAAGTACATAAAAATGAATGTCCATATGATGCTCACTATTTAAGAATACAGTTTAAGTTTACACCAAGAAATGAACTTCATCCAGTTCTCAAAACACTTGATTATATCTAATTTTACTGGAAAAAAACCAGACATAATTTATTTTATTGAAGGACATATATGGCATCTGCATTAGCTGGAAATAATAAACTGTAATTACATTTGCTTGACCTACAGAGAAGTCTGATATGCATACTGTGCTGTGCTTCTTTGGCAAAATGCATCAAGCAAGACATCAGTAGCCAAAAGTGGTAACAATTTAAATGGATATAATAGCATCGACATGAATTAACCTTTAATAATATTACTGAAAATGAATCAGTACGCCATGTGAGTAATTATTCATTATATTCATTGTAATTATGAAGCTAAGTAACTACTCACACTGTCTCACTGAACAGTGTTGTAGGGGGAAAAAATTGAATAAGCACAGCAGCCCTAAGCATCTATATTATATAAATGCATTCATTTTGCACACAGATTTAACAGCAGGAAAAGTAGAAAGGGACCTTAATAATCTTTAATGTATCCAAGAGGACAAATTAAAAAAACAAAACTAAAGAGTAAAAAATTTTCTGAAAACAAAGAAAGAGAAGGAGAGGACAAGGGAAATGAATTACTGTTTGGGTTACAGATGTTCAGAATAGAAACGAGGCAGAAGCAGGCCAAGCATCAAAAGCTTTCTCTGATAAAGTCACTATGAGTTTTCATAAAATTATTTTCATATAATCAGCACAATCTTTCTTACAGTTAGCACTTCCATAAAAAAGTTCTTTCATAGAGAGCGAGGGTTTTTTTTAAGATTTACTGGCCATTTAACTTTTATAAAATAAAACCTCCCTTTTTTAAAGGGAGTTTAAAGCAGGCAGGCTGTACTAGCCTATGTGTACACCTCTCTCAGCTCACCAGAGTGCTCCTGCAGGGTACACTAGGCACGAGACTTTATTCCTAGACTTGATTCTAAGAAGTAGAGGTCTCTTCTTCCTCACCCAATTCCAACAGCCTTTGGGCACTTAGATACTCTATGCATGAGAAATCCTAGATAGACTGACTTCAGAACTAGTAGCACTGATCAGTTCACGTGCTCTCATTTTATAGTAATGATGTGCATAAAATTCTTTCTCTCACATCTGTGTGTATTTATCTGTGTGTGTAAAAAAGGACAAGAAACAACATTGACATATTATGTTTTTTAGATCACATGAATTTTATGCAGTAGTAAAACATGCTTGATGCAGCAGAATTATGAGCTTCTGAAATTTCCAACAGACAAGTTTCTTCTGAAAATATGTTTGACAATGCAATATGAAAACCAGTGCTGTGAGGCAGAAGATATTCTCCATAAGATGCCTCTACAGCCCTCTTAAAGAGTTTTGAGTACTGGGTAGTACAGGAAATTGGAAGAAACCATAAACCACCTAAGTCTTGGTGAAGGAAAACAGGAGTTTGGTTAGATAGAGCTGTTTGCAGCAAGATTAAATAAATCAATAGAAACTACTGATATAAATTAGTGCATTATAAACAGAGTGAATGAGGAGACTATTCATTAGAAGAATCATTGGCAATTCAATTTGCCAATTACTACAAGAATTATGAGATGAATGAATTTAAAGGAAATCTCAGTGATTTCCATGGCATTGCCTTATCAAATATATATTTTGCATTTATTCACAATAAAATTGTGAATGTAGTGATAGTGATTGACTCTCTCCTCAGTCTAACATATTTCTGCTCATATCTATGTCCTTCACTTTAAAACTCTCATTCTGTCATTTTGAGAGACATTCTTAAGCAGCCACCTGGATTTCAGCTGTCCAGAGCCCTGTACCACTGGTTCAGCATCACCTGAAGACATCACAGGCTCACAGAATGGTTTGAGTTGGAAGGGACCTTGAAGATAATCCAGTGTCAGCCTTCCTGCCGTGGGCAGAGACACCTCCCCCTAGACCAGGCTGCTCAAAGCTCCATCCAACTTGGCCTTCAACACTTCCAGGGCTGGGGCATCCCAGGGATGTGTGTGACCTATGGAACAAATTGTTCCACTGCAGGTGGTGGAAGCATGGGAATTGCACTCTGCAGCTCACATGCCTGCAAAGAGCTGCTCCAAGGATGGTGGGATTTGGGCTGGTCCTGCTGGCTCTGACAATGGCCTGCTGGTGGTAGGTTGTCCATTTCCCCCTTTCAAAGACTCCCCTGCATCTGATTTCTGCCTGTGAACATCCAAAGACTACACTTGCTGGGAAAACCTGCCAACTCTGTTCATTGTCATGGATGAAGGATTCCTGGGCTGCTCTCAGCTAGAAGATGCAAATAGCAAGGCTGGGGGAGAAGAACAAGGGAGGCACAGCAAAGGGGCCATGGGAGGCAGGGCTGTGGGAATGTGCTGGGTGAGGCACCGCCACACCATCAGGAGGAGATGGAGGATAGGAAGGGCAGGAGGAGCTGAAAAAAGCTGTGAGCAGCACAGCACAGCACTGAGAGCTAATAGGATGTGACAGAGGCTATGAGAGAAGTATGACGAGGCAAATGAATGTAAGGGATGAGGCTGACAGGAGACCATCGCATTTGAAGGCCACCCTTATGATGGCAAGATCTGGGAAGGGAGGCAAGAGGAGGTGGACTGAAGTCCTGCCTGCAACAGGGTTGCAGAGGTGGTAAAAAGGCGTCAATCGCATGGTTTGTACTTAAAGAGTTCTAAGGCTTCAAGTATATATTGTGCTCACAGTAATAAATGCAATTTAAAATGCATGTCTGCCTTGTAAGGATCATTTGAAAAATGTAGGTTAGAAATACCAAGGAATACTTATTTTTTTTGCATATACAGTAGTTTCACGATTATAAACCGCACCTGAATATAAGCCGCACTTCCGGGTAGCTGGGAAGACCACGGGATTTGTCCATATATAAGCCGCACCCGAATATAAGCCGTGCTTTTTTTTTTTTTTTTTTTTTTAACTCCGCATGGCAGATGGGGTGGGGCGCTCCGGCCCGGCCCCACACAGCCCGGCTTCCCAGCGGCACCCCGTTCCTGGCGATCCCGCGCTGCCGCTGGCTGCCGGGGGCACGGGGGCCGCTCTGCACATTTCCAGCCCCCGTTCCCGGCGATCCCGCGCAGCCGCCGGCTGCTGGCGGTACAGGGGCCAGCCCGCCCACTTGCAACTCTGCTTGGCCGGCTCTCACTTCCGGGTTGGTGTTTCGCCGGGATTTGTCCACAGATAAGCCGCACCTGAATATAAGCCGCACCACTGGGGTAGGATGGATTCTTCAATGAAAAAGGTGCGGCTTATATTCGTGAAACTACTGTACTCTTCTAAGCTGTTTTTCTACTGTTTTTCTATTACACTGCAGATAAAAGTGTCCTTAACAGACAATCATATAAAATAAGTATGAACATGTAGAGTAGAAGCCAGGAACAAAAATAATTGTCCCTCAGACATGAGGCTGAACTTAAAAATACAGTAATTTCACAATTATAAGCCACACCTTTTTCATTGAAGAATCCGGCCTACCCCAGTAGTGTGGCTTATATTCAGGTGCGGCTTACCTATAGACAAATCCCAGGGAAATGCCAACTGGGAAGTGAGAGCCAGCTGGGGAGGGCACGTGGGGCTGCCTTTAAAGGCTTCCCTGGTCTATGAAAACTGTTGCAACTTGAGCACCTGACACCAAACCCAGCTGGCAGTGATTCTGTTACTAATTTGTTACTTTGTTACACATGGATGCTCGCTTAAAAAAAAATAAAAAAAAAAAAAAGGTGTGGCTTATATTCAGGTGCGGCTTATATATGGACAAATCCCGTGGTCTACCCGGCTACCGGGAGGTGTGGCTTATAGTCAGGTGTGGCTTATAATTGTGAAATTACTGTAGGTTGAAAGTGTCTACTACAGGAGAAGAATTCCACAAAAGGATATTTAGTGCATTGAGATTAGTGCTGTATTACAATTATATATAAAAATCCCCTGAATAGATGTTTAATATTGCCATTAAGATCAGACTCTATAAACATTGTGCACTATATTTAAAAAGGAAAAGGGCTTCCCTTGCAGTCCAACAGCTGATTTAAACCATCTAGGCATTCAAGTGCTGAGAACAGTTTTTTTAGGCAGCTGACAGGCATAGGAGATTTACATGGAGGAAACAGAGTTTTCTGTTATTTTAATTTTGATTTAGAGGTGATTTAGCAGATTGCAGCTTTCAAGTACTATGAACCATTTTTTAGTCAGCTGAGATTAAAGTCCCTAGCAAGATTAATTGTAGAGTTGGGATTAAGAGATTCTATAAATCACTCAAATTCAAAAATAAAGCTAGCAGAATACTAGGATAATGATAGATATATCTATATTGTATCAGCCACAGCTAAATTGAATTGACACTGTAGTAGACTGAACATAGTCAAATATGAGAGTAGAAGTTATTAATAAAGATTATTTGTGATGAAAAAGCAGACTCCACTGCAGAGACAATTCCTGGGAGGAAAGTTCTCTTGAAGAGCATTCATTTTTCTACAAACACTTGTACAAAAGACTGGTATGGCTTCCTGATTTGTCAAAGCTTCCTGCTCCAGAGGGACAGTGTGCAGGATAATGAAATGATTACCTTTCCTTCCGTTTTGTAGTGTACACAAGTTGCAGTGCTTGTACAGATGGCTAAGTTTTAAAGGATCTTGCCTCATAACCTTGCATACTTGGAGAATTCACTAATTCCTTATGTGGATTGAGCACAGAAATTGTGGTGAAATTCTTTCTGTGACACCAGGCTGACTAAAAGATGTGATACTCCCTACTCAAATACACGTGAACATATACATATATAATTATACATCTACACACAGATATACACACACACATCCTTCCACAAGAGACATCTATGCATGGCTAGATCCCATTCAATACCCCAAAGGAGAGGAGAGAGAAGTTTTCTTCTGCTAAAGCCAAGGGGTGAACTGTCTGAATCCATTAAGGATGAAAGGAAGATAAGTTAGCAGGGAAAAGAAACCTCAAAGGTATTTCTAAAAAAGGTTGAGGGGGTCATTAAGCCCCTGAAAAAATGTATTTCCTTGGCAGGTCATCTAAGCATTTTTATTCATTTCTGCTCTGAACAGGGCACAGCTTTGTCTGTTTTTCATCCCCCTAAACTACAAGGGATGTGCTGTATTTTTGGGTTGAAGTGAAATCTCACCTTGTGACCAAGACTAGAGCCTCAGCAGCATCTGACCTTCAGCAAAAAGTGAGCACATCACCAGATCTATACCTCACTTTGTGTGTTCCATACCCTCCTTCTGTCTGGCATCTCATAAAACCAATGTGACACTGAGGATGCAGTTGAGATGGTGATCCTGAAGCCAGCCAACCAGGTGCTCAGCTCATCTCTGCAGTGCAACAGCAGCTTCCTCACACTGGAGGCAAGGAAATATTTAAAATTGATTAGAGCCTCCCAGAAAGCCAAAGCTGATTTGTCAGATGAGCTGTTCTAAATACCTTGTTTTCTGGTTGTAGATCTAAATCAGAGTTAGGCTGGGCTGTACCTCCATCACTCCTACTCAAGTTGGATTGGTCACACAGAGGTAAACTTTTTTGGGGAAGAACAGCTCCCTCCTCTGCATGAGTGTGCTGTAATTGTGAATGAAGCCGAATGCCATTGATTTATACAGAAAGCAGAGCTGAAAATGTCAGTGACCCCTGGCCCAAAAAATTTGGAGTCCAGTTTCAAGACATGTGACAAAGCTGAAATACTGAAAGAGACTGACTTCAAAGAGGAAGAAATTAATAATGTGAGAGCAAATTATACTCTGACTTACCACGTTTTATTCTGGGATGGTGAAGAGTAACTTAATTTGATACTAAGCTTATGGTTTAACTTTGGAAAGACACTGACAGGTAAGGATGGAGAAAAAGAGAACTATGGATCCACAGGAGAAAGACTTGTTGGTGAAGACTGGAAGGCAAACCTGATGATAGTGCTGTGTTGCTATATGAAACCTCAAATTTGAACTGGATCACACAGTAGAATTAATGTGGGAAATGGAAATAAAACTTGAAAACCTTAAGATTGTTGGAGGCTACAAAGGGGCAAAAACTGAAGAAATACCTAAAAGTGAAAATCTGGACAGATACTTTGCTAACCTGAATGAAAGAGTGATTCTTTTATGTGATAAAGGCAAAGTAGAAAAGCAGATTAACTATCTAGAAGAGCAAATGAAAATTACCTTGTACATTTGTTAAAAAGAAAAACCAAAATACAGGTTGAACATCTTTACTTGTGCGATTGCAGTCTCTGTTGTTTATTTTATGTTTTCCAACATGCAACAGGGTGCCCAGTGTTTATAGAAGCAATCTGGATCCCTCAGAAAATATCAAGGACTTTGTATAATACAAATCAAACAGTGGTTACACCACAAACATATTTTAATGATGGCAATAAAAACAAAAGGCACATATCCAAGATCCACTTTCAATGTATTTTTCTTACTTAAAAAACTATTTTACCCTCCTCAGGATATGTGCATATGTGACATACATATGCATGATAATGGAATGCACAACATCTGGGAACAGATAAGCAAAAGGATCTTTCCGCAGATTTTAACACACTGTGGATTAGGCCCCTTAACAGTGACTATGTTATGTGACATGGGAATTTGGCTTTGGAGCCCCAGGCTGGGTCAAGTAATTGCATCTGGGAAATACAGTTTCTGTTTCTTCCCAGATTTTTGTGGTCACATTTTTGGAAGATCAATTTTGACAGTACTTGTTTAAATATTTCCTTACTTTATAGCGAATGAGGGATGAAAATGGCCCACAGAAATCTCAGGAGTAATTTATGAATTCAATCATAGTGAAAAATGTGAATTAGACCCTTTCTGCTATGTTCTTACAGGGAGGCAATCTTGCCAACACTCAGGATACATTTTATGTCTTTCTCAGTACGTTTCACAGTCTTGTACTTTATCCCTAGGTTTTTTAAGATGATGGACCCTTAAGGAGTTAGAAAAAATAACTATAACTACAAATAAATCTAAAATTATCTATGCCCATAACACTACAATCCATGATTCTGAGAATAGCACAAAATAGCACAAATGTTGTGGTGAAGTAGAAGAGAAGCCAGCACCCAGTGACACAGATAGCAGTGTACTGTGAGGCCACGTGTTACGTTCCACGTACTCAGTACCTTTATTTTGCTGGAAATCAGCTTGGTGAGCACATATTTAGCTATCCTTTTCCAGCAACGCTGGCAGCAGCTACCTTATGATAAGCAGTGAAGTCTTCCCTTGCTGCTTTATTCAAGGGATTTCCCTAACTACAGTAATCTCACGACTATAAGGCGCACCCTTTTGACTAAAATTTTGATCGAAACCTGGAAGTGTGCCTTATAATCCCGTGCACCTTATATATGGACAAAGTTCAGAAATTTGCCAACTCAGAAGTGCAAGCTGCGAGAGCTGCAGGGAGAGCTGGCAGCCGCGGCAGGCACGGGGAGAGCTGGCAGCGGATCCTCACTGCAAAGAAAAAGTGCGCTTTGTAGTCCGGTGCGCCGTATATATGGACAGAGTTTGGAAATTTGCCGACAACTCAGAATTGCGCCTTATAATCCTTGTAGTTGTGAAATTACTGTACTTTACCTATGAATGAGTTTCATAAGGTCTGGGAAATAGGTGTAATGAATAGCAACAGTTTGCAAGGTCATACAGCAGGATTGAAAATAGGAGTCATTTAGAACTGTGGTTGAAGTGAATAGTTAAGAATCCATGTGTGTAACACATGCTTATGGCACAGTCATACCTGACATGAGTCCCCTGTGCACATGCACTCATGACTTTCTTACAGATGACAATTTCCCTCATCATAAATACTGGCTGTTTAGTAATACAATACAGCATCATCAATTCTCTTATCCTATATCAAGCAGCACATTTTCATATGATTTATATGCATACATTTCTTACAGTGACAACTGGCATCAAGATAAAGGCAGACAATAAAATCTATTACGAAGCAGGACAAGAACCCCTCTTCACCTGGTATTTCATTAATAAGCAATGCACAGCTGCATTACTCATGTCTCAAAATAACACAATTGCTGAGCACAACTGAGTGCAGATTGAAAAATACTTTACCTTGTGATGAAATAGCAAACTGGACCTTCAACTTCCATTTTAAAAGGGTATCTATTGCATAAACTGCCTCAAGACACAACAGATTCAACAGAGAGAATGACAAAAGACTTCCCTGTAACTTGTCTTTCAGAGCTAGTTCTTATGTATTAGCTCTCTGAGAGAACTTCAAGCTCTATTTTATATGCCACAAAACCATTTTATCCCCTAAATAATATAATTTTAGCTTTTTGAGGGGACTGACTGTTACCCTTGCACAGCAGCTAGCACAAACGGACTAAGCCCAAGAAAGAAGTGAATAAATACTGCTTGTTAAAACAGACCTTGTACAGACAGAGGGCTGGGCTGGGGGGATGCAGGAAGAACAGGAGACAGAGGGAAGAACAGAACTGGAGCCTGGAGCCAGCTCAGCATGCCCAGAGCTTTGACTAACTGAAGGAGACATTATAAAGTCTCAGATTCTTTCTTCACTGTGTAACAACAGCTGCCTAAATCTGAAACTGTGCAGCCAGCAAGGTGTGCACCTCCTCTAAGACTTCTCAGTGACATCAAGGCTTCTCTAAACTGGAACACCAAAAGTGGGAAACAAAGTTAGACCACCTCTGATACTGCTATACTCACCCAGCTTTAGGTTACTGGCTGGGAAAATCCAATTTACAGAATGACATGTGCTTTGCATTCACATCTCTTATTTGTTTCACAAAATTTTTCCTGATGATGTCAGTTATCTACTGCTGTAAATATTACTACTGTGGCATTAAAATTCTATACATAAGCACTTCTATTTCAATAATCTATTAAAAGTAATCTAATAGGAATTGGCTTCTCTCTCTTTTAATGCAATATCCTTATATTATAGACAAACATGGCACACCCATCCATTCACAAATGCATCAGAAACAAGGTAAATACTTTTTGATCTCACAGCTCCTTCCTGGGGATCTTCCAGACACACTCTCTGGAGTGGCAAGGTGAACACTGTACTGTATTTTCACGACCATAAGGCGCATTGGATTATAAGGTGCTGTATCAGTTAATGGTAAATTTTCAAACTATTTTAATATATAAGGCGCACCGGATTACAAGGCGCACTTCCGGGTTTTCATCAAATGTTAAGATTTTCAGTGCACCTTATAGTTGTGAAAATGCAGTACCTCTTTTTACTTTGTTTCATGGAAGACAGCCCCATCAATTTATTTGATTCCATTAACAGATCTGCAGGATAAATTTTCCTGTTTTCTGTTCCTACTAGTGAACATGTGTGTTAAGATTTGCACTCGGTCTTCCAGATAAGATCTTTCAAGCATCTTGTATCTGACACTGGTAATTCTTTCTCTCTGTAGGCCAGAGGATGCATTTTTGGAGTATGTTTGCCTTTTTTATAAATACATTAAGCGGGTGGTTTGCAATAATCCTGTGATCAAGCAATAAAGTCCCACTCTGACATCCTCCTCAGCAACTATTATTATTGGTTATAGATGATACTCTGTATTGCCACATTCCACCCATTTCTGTTTTTGTAGTCTTCCTAATCACTAGGCTTTTCATATTTGACATTTCAAGTTGATCATGGTAATGATCTGTCACCTTCATGTTATTGATACAGTTGTTTCTGGCTGGTATCATTATAGACAGCATTATAGAAAGAATCTCTAAGGATTTCTGGAAATCTCTGTCACTCCAGTTTTTTGAGTTTGGTGCCATATTTTCACATCTATTAAAAAAACTGATGTAAAGCAATTATTTATAATATCTTGCACCTGCAGATATTATAAGGAGTAGTGAAATAGGTGCATATTTTTGTCCAGACAGCCACACAAGCCTGGTGAATTATATGGGTCCACAGGAAAGATTAAGTGTCTTCAGCTACTTATAAAGGGTGCAACTCAAAATATAAATGCTTTCATATTAGAAACAAATCAAAATTTAAAAAATAGCTACTGGAAATTATGCAACTTTTTGCTAAATAAATCCATATCCATTCAGCTATACATTCAGTAAGCAAATTTTAGCCAGTTATTAAAAAAATTCTTTCTATCAAAAGAATCAAGTTTAAAAGTTCGTTATTGCTTTGAAAGTTTTATGTTTCGTCCTAAAATGATACACCAACACACACATTAAAATATATCAGAAGGAGAAGACTCTGATCAGACTTTGAATATCCTTCTACTAACCTTGGGTGGTTTAAAAGGATAGTCCGGTGAAAAGGTTATGTCAAGGAAGAAAACTCCACCTTCATATACAGACCCTGGAGGCCCCAGTATAGTTGACCTCCATTCATAAATGTTGTCTCCTTTGGGTCCAGCACTAAAATAGAAAACAAAAATATAACATAATAACCACATACAATCAAGGACATACTGCATCAGTTATACTCTACCAGTAGTACTGCTGGTTTTGCTGTAACACCAGAAACCAAAATTGTGTTTCACATTCATTAAATTAGTCCCCAAAAGAACATGCATCTGATGTCCTGTCAGAGGACAAGAGCTGAGCACTGTCAGAGAAGTGATATATTCAGCTAGGAAGAAGTAGTAAAATCACATCATAAATTATTCAAATAAGCATAGAAAAATTCCCAACTGTCTTATCTAAAATATTTTAGTGGGAAGACGTGAAGTATTTACATTGCAAGGATAGAGAGACTTTGCTGAGATGTCTTGTCACTGTCTTGCCTCACAAGCCATTCTATTTTCACCTACCTCCTCATCCACCTACCTCCTCAGTCAGTAGCACTGTAATTACACACATTACACAGCACAGACTGTACTAAAGACTAAGCAGGGTACAACTAACCTTGCAGCTGAACTTGTTCCTAACCTAAGGTCTCCAGTCTCTACCACAGAAGGCTGCTTTGCTCTGCAGTCATTGTCCTACCCTAAAAATAATATCAATAGGGAGGGGGTTATGTTAATTGTGTTAAATCCAATAGGAACTGTTGGATTATGTTAATTCAAAGTCCTTGGTTAAAAGCACAGTACTGAAATATATCTAAAATGTACAAAATATCATCCTGTATGAAACAAGAAAAATCTCTCACCTGTATGGTGTATTCCTGAAAAAGATGAAATAAAATGCTAACTAATAAAAGTTTCTTGGGCATGACTTTTCTAAAAGTCAACACAGACTCCTTTCATATGACATAATGCCTGTCCATACAAATACGTATTTTACTCAGGATGGCCTCTTAAAGCATATGAAGACTTCTTTTCCATTCACAGCCTGATGATTGCAGTCACTGACACAGGACCTGAATTTTAATTAGGATCAATTGGAATGGTGACTTCCAGGTATCTGATTTATATTTTTTAGAGGAAGGCAGTACTGGTAGGTATCTCAAAAAAGTTATGTGGTATTGTCTTAAGGCTTTTCTTGTGAAACAATTCTTGTTATGTTTGCAATGAAGGTTTCTGCAGCATACAGGGGTTTGTGGAATCACTCTGTGTAGAACAGCTGAAGGCTCTTGGCTATGCTCCATGCCTCACAATGTACCCAAGGCATACAATTATTATACGACATCATGTCATGTTCACTGCTCAACTATTCGTTTTGTTCACTGGAAGTTAATAAAACACGCTTTCACCTGCAATTCCTTGGGCTCCCTTCATTAAAACTTCTGACTGCATGATTCCCTGAATACAGCTGCACAACTTAGTCCTGTGCAGAGCACTTCATTAGTCATGGTACCTACATCCATTTTCTACAATAGCTATTAATGCTTCTTGGCTTTCTAAACTACCTTGCTTTCTCAAAAATAATGGGTTACAGAGACTGTAACATTATGGAGCGTTCATTTTCTATCAGCCAAAGTAACAAAACTAGCAACTGTTTTAAAGATAAAATCTGGCTTTTTAAGTGGCACAATAGCAGAAGTGTTGCCATCCATATTTCACAGTGTCGATAATACATCAGGTTGCTAGCTGCCAAACAAATTTAATTTACTCAGTTCTCAGTTTGCATTAACCTTTGAATAATAAAGCACAGCTGAGACTGCTGTAAGAAACAAACCAGAGAATGAATAATTAAAACCACCTCCACTGCCTTTAGAAAGACCAATCCTGAGTCAACAGGGAAGGTTTAATTGTGACTGAACTAGGCATTAAGGGGCTAATTGAACTCTTTTTAAGCCCGAACAAATGCAGTCCTACATCAGTGGTATGGTATACAATATTCACAGAAAATAAAATTCCTCAAAAAACAATGCAGGCAATTATTTCAAACAGAAAAGACAAGAAGTAAGTCAAGTCTAAATCTTACACCAAAAAATGCCCATAATATGTGAAAGGAATCCCTTCTCATTTTCTGTAGGAAAATGCTCTAACACTTAAAGAAGCAAGACCTCAGTGGATGCCAGCAGATTAAAATGGAAGTGATATAAATCTCATTCCCAGAGAGATGGCTGGAAATAGTAACAAAAGGTAGTCCTAGCTCTTTCAGAACTTATTTAGCCAGGAGGGGATGACTGGGCCCTTTCTAGATTTGAGTAAAGCTCTCTTTTTTGATCATAATTCTCTCTGATAGTGTCATTTTCATACTGTATATTATTTTTATTTGTTTTGCCTATTTATTTAATTGCATTAACATTTGAAATGAGCAGTCATTAATTAGAATAGTTGGAAAACGCTCCATCTGCCAGTTGAACTGTTTCGGCACGTCCAGCTACAAGCCCAGCCTGATCACATTCCGAGGATGTTGATTAACATTAATTGAAGGTTTTCTTTGTAAATGAGAGATGAAGCTTTATTAAGTATTATTATTAATTTGAAGAATAGCTTAAATGGTATGGAGTGTGGGAAGACTGCTGTTATTGACGCTGCCTGTTTGAGTGCTTGCTGGCAGCAGGGCTGCTCAGCCATGTGAAATACCAGCCCATGTGCATAGGCAACAGCTGGTATTAAGGGCAACAGTGTGCACAAGCACCATGGTTTTTCATTTGTGCATTGATAGTACAAAAAGTTTGACAGGTGTATTATCTTTGTTTTCCTTCTTTCTTAACTGTTAAGCCTTTTATTTATCCACATTACTGGCAACCTGAACATGCTTCACCAGAGAAAATTCCCACATGTGCAAGATCTTAGCCAGAGCCTTATTCTATAAGGTTTAAAATGCAAGAGCATTTAATTACCCTTCTCTCTACATGGATATCTGCCCAACACACTGAAGCCCAAATGTTTCACATTCAGTATGATTTATATTCCAGCCCTATTAAAGTTACTGGCAACCAAACTACAGATCTCAAAGTGCACCAAACAGCTCAGTGCCTGAAGTTCTCTAATCTTTGGAAGATGTGCATCTTCTCAGCAAAAGGCACACTAAATCTCAGCTGAACTTAGCTGACCCAGAGCCAGAGCACACATGTGCTGCCTGTGACAAACCCACTGCTACAGCTCCAAGGGAGAGATACCAGCAGCTGGGCAGCTCCAGGTGGAAGTGGATGAACTGTTTAAGATGGCTGGGAGGACAGGTCTGCTGTCAGACCAGCAGTTCAGCCTCCCAGTGTGAGCCCAGGTGCTGACAACCAATGACTCTGCAGGGTGGGACAATCAAGGAACCAGCAAAGAGATTGTAGTGTGGCTCTGAAACTGGTGTTCCCTACGTTTCCAGGGTTACCTCCCAGGTGGAATACATAACACAGGACCAAGGAGGTGCAGCTGAGCCTCTGGGGACTTGAAGTTATTAATGGCTTGCGAAGAGCCAGCTGTCTGTATTCCCCTAGAGCTGATGAGATTAGATCCTCCACAGAATACTGTATTTCACTTCTGCAGAGGTTTGCTTAGTGGAAAAGATGGAATAGGCAGACATGGAGCCAGTTTTCTTCCAGAATGACATCCATATGAGTGTTAGAAATTCAGGACAAAGGAGTGAAAACATGTAAAATAGTCTTCTTTTTATTTCACTCTCCTTTGCCTCTCCTATATTCCATTTCTGCCATACATACTTACAGGTGAAATGTATGGACATCAGTTACAGTTGTTAGCAAAACACTTTAAATGCTATTAGAACTGAAGTAACTTTGCTTTAAATATGCTTACCACATGGAGTATTTTCTATTCCCTCAATGTTTTAGGCTGGCAGCCACTTGAAAGTAGTGCTGATAAAAACTGCTTGTTCAGTGCAATGCATTATAAACACCAAGCTTTCCCTGCATTTAAAATATTCTAAAATATTAAATGCAAAATAATTTATTAGGAGAGTTGTATGAAAACAACAGCACCCATAAGATATACGAGATGGAGAAGTTAGTAAAGTACTGTTGATTTTTAGCTGTCATTTGTATACAAATGTACTTAATTTCCAGAGAATAATTTCAAAAAGTGAAAATACAGAAGGTAAAAAAATAAGAATGTCTACTTGGATTATCAAGTAGTCATACAACAGATTAGTCAAAATAATGTTATCATTTTTAATCCACCTTATCTTGATGAGGGGCTTTCCCGGTGTCTATCACTGAAGGTAGCATAAACTCATAGTGTGTTTATTGTTAGGTGTAAAATGAGGACTACTTCAGTGTCTTCCCTTTTGTTCTTGGTCTCTGAAACCTCCAGGTATCCACAATTAAAGTGGATACTCTTTGACACAAGAGGAAAACATGTAGGATTTTAACTTTAACTGGTTTTCTAGATCTGATACATGAACTGTGCATGGCAGGGAAATGATCAGGCCAAATAAAATAGGAAAGCACATTGGTTGGAGGCCTTCCTATTCCTCAGGACTCAGAAAGAAAGATTCTTGTGGAGGATGCGAGTTTTTATAGCAGCAAAGAATAAAGCAGAACTAGGATAGCATAGTAACGTCCATGAACTCACTTGCCGTGGCAATTCACTCCTACTATTGCATTGTGTAATCTGGATTGCCTTAGCACACAGAAACACACACCAGAACCAGGATGCAGTCTGGGGAGGATGCAGTCCCTCTCAACTCTCTTTGGTAACTTGTGACAGTAGGAAAAGGAAGGATACATGCAAGGCTCTTTCGCTTCCTAGGCTTTTATTGTTCACAGCCTTGCTTCAATGTTTAGGAGTTCTCCGTCTGAGGAGAGAAACTCATTACAGAATGATCTCCATTTCTAAGTATTACAACAGTTTCTTGCAATCGCATTTCTCGCTCATCTAACAGATATACAGGAGCAGATCCTGCCTCCAGCTGCTTTGTCTGAATGCTTCTGGGAAGCCCCTTGCCCAGAGGGCAAAGTGGATTCCAAAGTATGGGAAGATTGGCAAAATAATTTAAAAGCACAGCTGGTGAGGGGAGAAGATGTATGTGGCAAACCAGAAGACTGCAGATTCAGCTTTCAATGAGATACACCTCTTGAGACGCAGATATGAAGCTTCATTAAAATAAACTCAGTATACCCTGTGCTCTCTGTTTTTGCCAATAATGAAACTCCTTCTAAGCAAAAGTGTTGTTTCGGTCTGCACCACAGCTCAAGGCTGACCCTGTACTTGGGGACAACCATGAGATGAGCAGTGGCAAGTTGTTGCTGGATAATCTCAATCTGGGAAGAAGTAAATCAGCAGCAACTATGCTGATATAAAACCAGGTGATTCACACCCAGCTCCACAACCCAGCCAGCCCTATCAGAAAAATGCAAAACGTGCCACTGCAAAGCAATCACGGTCCTGCAAGCCATTGCCATGTTTCTGTAATTTTGGAATGGATACACACAGTATTAGTGTACTGATGGAGCCAGCGTTACAGGCTATCTGCTGAGTTTCTTCTTCTGCTCTTGTCCCAGTACAGTAATCTCATGCCTGTAAGGCGCACTAGAGTATAATGCGCACTTCCGGGTTGCCAGCAATTGTCTGTACTCTGTCCACACATAAGGCGCACCAGCCTATAAGGTGCACTTTTTTTTCCTTTTCTCTTTTTTTCTTTTTTCCGCAGTGAGGATCTGCGCACGGGCTTGGCTCAGGGCTGCCGCGGGCTCACGCTCCCAGGTTGGCAAATTTCCAAACTTTGTCCATATATAAGGCACATTGGAGTATAAGGCACACTTCTGGGTTTCAATCAAAATTTTAGTCAAAAGGGTCCACCTTATAGGCATGAAATTACTGTACTCTCTCCTCTGCAGCCTGGAAGCCCACTGGATCCACCACCTCTCCAGCTTTACTACTCCCTTGTTACTGGATATTATTCTTTGTAGTACTGTATGTATTTTCTAGTTTCTGCCTGAGGGTGGTTTCTCCCCCATCCTCTCTTTGTACGGTAACAACTAATTGCTCCTTTACCATGGTGGATCCTTCCTCACTTTAGGCACATGCAGATCCCACTCCTCCTAACACTCTGCTTCCTTTTCCTCATCAAAACCATCAACACACCCTGCTATTTTTTCACCATTTTCCAGAAGTGAGGAGGGGGTGAAAAATGGTTACAGGGGTGGTTTATTACAGTACAGTAATTTTGTTTCCCTCCTTCCCTGGAAAATGAAGAGCAAGCAGAGTGGGAGCTGCAGCAGCAGTGGTGTAGGGAAGGGAATGGGAATCACAGCTGCCTACCCAGATGCTACAGTGATATCAGGAGGTACTTTGGTAAATGCATGTAATAAACAGTTGCCACAGCAGCCAAAAGAATACACTTCTACAAAACAAAAACAAAGAGAAAGCTGTGAGCACTGAGACTGCCTGTGGCAATGGGCACTGTTATGTGGTTAATAATACCTCTGCTATGAATAAAATTAGCAGGCTGGTCTCCAGGCAGTAAAATCAAAGAACAATTAAAGAAATAAACACTTTCAAAAAAAGAGATAAGTGCTAACTTGAGCTATAATATTGATGACTTAAATTTTCCTCAAGAAATAAAGCCTCCATGTCACAATGCATAATATTTTTGTCTTCCCCCCCGCCCTAAAAATCTGCTGAAAATCCCCAAAATCTTCCTTTTCAATTAATCAATTAATTAATGTATTAAAACTATCATCATAGGTGGTGCAAAGAAGTGCAACATTAAGATGTTGGAAGATGCTCATTGTTCTTACTAGTTATAATGTAGGCAAAACCTAGAAGTTTTTCAGCATTTAATGTGAGGCCCAAGAGATCTACTCTAAGTAAGTAGTTTCA
>VRYO01002734.1:38513466-38596533 GCA_009812075.1 Sialia sialis | reverse complement strand
CTGGGATTTGTCCATAGATAAGCCGCACCTGAATATAAGCCGCACCACTGGGGTAGGCTGGATTCTTCAATGAAAAAGGTGCGGCTTATATTCGTGAAATTACTGTACTCTAGGTAGACCAACTCTTTAAGTAAATTATAACACATATTTACATTTTAAAAGAGTAGTTCATTTTACTTTAAATATAGACTCCATAGTTAGTGAAAAAGCTTGCCTTACCATGACCTAACACTTGAATTTGGGTCTATGCTAGATCCAGTATTTTGGTCACCCTACAATATAAATGGAATTTTATGTCTTACATATGTTGGAATATCAATATTAGGTAAGTATGATTTTTGAGTAGGTGTCTTTCATTAGACATAGTTATTCACAATGGAAACAGAGGTTGAAGTGATTGGACCATTTGTCACTCAGAATGGCTTTGGCAAATAGAGACAAATCATTTACACCACTTAGTTTCCATTGCAGCGAGAGAGTTCAGCTGAAAATTTTGAATCAGAGACCAACTTTCATTAAGGAACATTTTTATTTTTTTTTTATTTTTTATTTTTTAAAGTACTTTTAGGCGAGCAGCAAGGGAAGGAGGATATTAAGACATTTTTCTAAGTCAGGCTGCAATTCTTTCAAACTGGTTATATCCTGCTTTTATTATGTGCTTTTTATTGAAGCCAGTTACCATTTTCATGTACACTTTGCAATCAATATGTTTGTGGTATACCTGACTGGAAAAACATATAGGAAAACAGATCCCAGTGAGCTGCCAAAGGAGCAATAATGTATTACAGGGTATTGCTTGACATTGCTTCTTATGCTTATTGAGACCACTGGAATTCAGTATGGTACAGCATTTTTTAATTGTCAGTCTTCTGTAGTTTTAGGAAGGTATTTCTAGAGGTTTATTTAACATCCAAAGTGAGATGCAGTCTAACTTTAGGCTTCCTGCCTCTTTCTTTCTTGCAACAAACCTGTGGCACACCAGGTCAATGTGCCCAAAGTCTGTATGAAGCAAATCCTTTATTCTTGTGATAAATTTTATCTGCCCTCCTATCATGGGAGTCATTAAAAATTACTGTCTGAAGCTGTGAAGCTGTGTTGTCTTTAAAATTAGTAAGTTTAGCCCATAGTATTTATATCAAAAAGATTAACACCACAGTAAGTATCACTTAGTTGATTTTATTTTCTTCTAAATAATATTGCTGAAAACTATTAAAAATATGCTATTGCTTTAGCAGACTGGCTTATTCAAAGAGTACTTTGATGCTTTTATTCTCCAAAGCCCTGTCCTCAGAGCATTCCTGAGATAGAAACCATCATGAAGAGAACTGCTTCTTAATGCACAAAATAGTTATTTATATTATACTATCTATAGCAATTTATTCACTGCAAACACCATTACACAGTGTATGATCACAGCATGCTGAGTATTCACAATGAGATTTTAAAAATGGCAATTTTGTTAAGTATTCTCCGCTTTGTTCAGCTGAAGAAAATTACATGAAACCATTCACAGAAGGCTTGCCTTGCTCCGAATAGGAAACAATCATTTGCCTCCTATTACACACCCATGGGCTCAATTCCCTTTTGCCACATCTTTTGTTTCTTTTTCTTTTAAAATAAACCAGTATTTGAAGTTCCAGCTCTTTTAAACTACCAGAAATTGGCTGTATAGTTAAAAAAAGATAAAATATTTTTCAGCCTGATTTGTCTCCATGGGAAATTATATCAAACATGATTTGTAGCCCTATTTTAGTAAACGAGAAAACCACAAGTACCCAGGAATGAAAAACATTACAGAAGGATGAATAGGCTGTCCTGGGACCTTCTAATATGACCTCCAATCTTGCAAGTTGCCAAGTGATATTATTTTCATGTTACTACTAATTTGCTTTTCCTTGAGTTTTTTTCTTTCCCAGGATTGTAATTTATTTTTCAAAATATAACTACTTTTTAATTTAACAACATTTCCCTTTGCTGACAACAGTTGTAATTTACCATTATCTCTTCTCTAAGTTAATCAGAATCCATGACATGCAACAGTGGGGTGGCACTACCAGGCACTGTATTTTTAAATTTTAAATCTAATTTAAAAGGATGAGGTGACTAAGTGCAGACAGATAACATAAAAACCCCAGAGCAGCTGGAAGATTTAAGAGGTGTAGTAGTGAAGAAAGCATTCTTCAAAACAGCACTGACTTTTTAATTTCTGTGGAAACCTTAGAGGTAATGCAGGAGAGAGAGGCAGACAGGACTAAAGCAGACCAGCTCAAACATACTAGAAAGACTTCTCACGAATGGGTGGAACAGACTGAAAGCTTTGGATTTGAAATGCATTTGATATGTTGATTTGATCACCAAGGAAAAAATGATGGCAAATTCTCACATTTTATCAGAAATGATGAAAAATGACAAAAAAGCCGCACATGATATATTAGTGATGAATGTGATGAATGGATCAACTGAACTTCAACTAACATGTCCTTCACTTTGAGATAATGGGCTGCTGATTTCATGTCAGAATTTTTTTAAAGTCGTATCCAAAAAAGATCTTTACTTTTAAAAATATTAGCATAAAAATATTCTACACTAGTCAGACATTTCAGTAACTGAGAATGATTTAGATAGGATTATTTCTTATATGTGTACACCCACACTTTCTGATTATTATGAATGCTACAAGCAAGGCAGTAAAGTTCTTCAATGTCTGCACATTCTCTGTTACTCAGAAAACTGGTCTTCTAGATGGTCCACAAGTCATTGAATTTTCCCCCAAATTGCAAATGATTTATCCAATGGCCTCTAAAGAAGTTTAATTATTCAAGATTGTAATCTTTAAGAGTCCTTAGGCAGTTGTCTAAATTTTGAAGCCTCATGCGACAAGATAATTTTGCAACTTTTTATTCTGAAGGGGCCAATTTTGAGATTTCCTTTTGTGACACTTTATAGACTTTAGTTTTACACATAAACTGCTTGTAAAACTGTTCCAAAATATTAATGAGGGGAAGCAATGAGAAACAAATTTAAGGAACTATTTACAGTTTATCTCAAGCATATAATACAGCTGTGAAACCAACAAGTCTGCTTTTGTCCATTTTGTAAACAGAGGAATAAGCTTAGATACAGAACACCCCGCTCATTTCAGTGGGAGATTCACACATGCTTACACGTGAAATGCTTGTTTCCACAAGGAAACAACTCTTTATTACGGCCCAGATTAACTAACATGATGTTAAACACATTATAAAACAAGTCATTTCCTCCTGAGTAAACAAGCCCATAAAACCAACAGGCACAGAAAAAGGAAATTTGATTCTGAAATCCATATACTTCAAAAGCAGATTCCTTTTATTTAGCCAATTTAGTTGAGAGGCTGTCTTATTTCTACAGATCTCTGGTAAACAGAAGAAAACACACTTGGAAATTACTGGCAAATGGATGCATTTTCACAACCTTTCCCCCTTAATTTGAAATTATTTTCTTACTTCAAATATGGAGACCAGACACATGTCCAAGGTGAAATAAACCTTAAAATGTCTCAACTCTTGGTTGAGACTGATTGCTCCCTTTGCAGCCCACATTCTGACTTGTCAGAAGAAATCACCATTTGCAGGAAATTTTCTTAGCCATGTCTGAGGTATGAACCTTACACCACTTGACTGACCAACCAAAAAGAAAGGGGACATGCCAGAGTCAGGCTGGGACCCAGTAATGTGGCTTCTTCTAAGTCAACAGAATATTGTCAAGACTTTTTAATGTCTCTGGGGTGAGGGGACTTACCTGGATACAGGATAGGGTAAACAGCAAATTAAATATAAAGGAAATTCTTGGGTTTTCATCAGCATCATCTTCTCCTACGATCTTTTGGGAAAGTCCTTAGGGCTAAGGTTAGGAAGGGGCTTATGTAGGAAGTCTTCTGTTCTGAAGTGGCTGGAAGCCTCTCAAAATCAGACTTGGAATTACCAAGTGTTGCTACCAAAGTCTCCAAAATGATTATGCCACAGACATCACTATAAGAACAGGATTGTTCCAACATGTTTTTCAGTAAAGTGGAGCTCACCTGGGACAACGGAGGCTACATTCTCCTCTGAACAGTGATTATAACTTCTGATTATAAAATCGTTCCTATAAATGGCCTTGTTTCATCCCTGCCTGCATTTAAAAGCAGGACTGAAAAATACAGAGTGGTTCTGGGAAGAATGATGGCAAAATTGGTTAAAGAAAAGGATACTTGTTTGTCATATAATGGCCACAATGAAAGGGTATGGCTGGAAAGAGAAGTCCTCTGCCTCTCTTCTCAGGATGGGAAGGCAAACACCCAGTGTGCAGGTGAAAGCAGTCTTCACCTTAGAGCTGGAGCTGAGGAACTCAGAGCCCTGTAAAATTCCTCTCAAGATTTCAGGTGACCCTTTCACTACTTTCAGGGCCTCACACATCATCTACATGAGAAATGACACTCTATCTAATAAAGAATCAACATTTCTAATTAGTAAGAGGGAAGCAGCATTCTAATCTGTAAGTCATAATCAATGACTCTGTCATGGAAGAATTAAACATCACATTTTTAAGGTGGGGTTTTTTAATAACCACTGAGTATGTTCCCTACATCAAGATAAAATGCCAACAACAGTTGAAATTGCCATTATAATTTCCTTGGCAACAACAACTTGCAATCCTTACTCAAACAGATGTTTTTTGCATGATAAAAATTACATTTGTGTTGTTTTCTTTCCCATTTTCAGTTCCAGCTCATCTCCTTGGCTCAGCTGCTGGTGATACCTGCTCTCATCATTGTTTATTTACTCATGGTATTACTGGCTGTCAGCACTAAGTGACAAACAGCAGGTCTTTGAGTCAGAGCTACCACCACGAGGAGAGCCCCAGAACACTGCACTAGTCATGCAGAAATTCACAATGGAAAAATAATATGTGGCTTAACCTGTGAACACTAGAGCTGTATTACTTATCTTTATCATGTGCTACTGTTTATCTTTATCGTCCTAATCATGCTTGCTTAAATCTCGTGTATTCAAAGAAAACAGCTGGAGCAAATGCTATGAGCTACAGAAGTGCTCATCCTGTTGTTTCTGGTACACTCCTAGTATAAATGGCTCCTATCCAAGTTGTTTGCACTTCGAGATTCTCTGCTGGACTGCATTTAATGAATGTATTTTTTTACAAACCCATCTCTCAGTGGACAAACACCCCAAGTCGTAAGATTATCACTGCTGATTCCAACCCTGCTGAGAAAGACTTAAAATGTACCACTTTACATATTGAGAGGAAAAATCTGTCAGATCATACTGAATCACAGCAATGTGCATACGTATTCTTGTCACAGTTTCTGCCCTTGTACTGTTTTTGATGCCTTCAAAATAATATTTTTTAAAATTAATGTACTTGCCAATTGTACATTCTGGAAGGGAAAACAGCTGTTTCCTCACAACTGTATGCAGAGCCTTCTGAAGAAAATTTTGTTTATTAATAGTAATCTGTTTTTCATAGCTTCGCAATTTCTGAGATAATAGGGTAAAACACAATCTTCCTTTCATGTTCTCTGCATAGTGGAGACAGATGCAATTGCAACAGACTACTTATGCTGAGGGCAAAACTTAGTACTGCTTAATGTGACTTAATGACTAAAAAATGTGTATCATTTATAGATGACATCTACTACTCTGCTAAGTTGTTATTATTATGGTCAATGAGTATTCCTCCCTGGTTAGTAAAAGGATATGGAATTAAATCTGTTTTTATTTCACTTGTTCAAGTAGACACACTGAAAGCAACCGAGCTACCCACAATGGGATTTAGTCTTTGTTCCCCATCTTTTTCTAAACAGAAGCTCACATATAACAATATATATAAAATCGAAACACAGAACTGGGAGAAAGTGAAAAAACCTCAGGACTGGAGAAAGGCTATTTTACAGCTACATAGACATGTAAACACCTCCAGGAGCTTTGCTTAATAAGGCCAGCTACTTTCAGCTATCACTTCACCACCCGTGACAATCTTTGCATGAAAGCAGTTCTTTCTCCCCCAGGCAACACTATCAAGTTAGTGCAGTTCCCTCGAAATACATAAATGCTGTATTTAAAATTAAATGTATAGCATATGGAGGACTGGAGCTGTGCTCTGGAAAGCAACTCCCTCACCCACCCAAAGGCACTCACTTACATGAGCACACATCCCTGTGAAACGTGCTAAATGTGACTGGGAAAATGTCAGAATACAGAAATTTCCTGGAGATTTTAACTCAAGGCACACTCTTGTGTAAAAGCTACTAAAGGGTCCACAACTGATCTTGAACAACCTCAGAACACGGTGTACACAATGAAGAAGTCAACTCAGCAGTGTTTAATTCATGAGCAGTGTTTAATACCTAGCACTCTTCCCCTTATGGAATACATTACTCAGCTCTTGCTAATGATACTGAATTGATTTACTTGTTAATTTACCAAACTAGGTGTATCCAACTCCAAAACTGAGAAGCTGAGAGCGACACAGAACTTTCCTGGGAAATGAAGGCTCAATTCTGTGTACTCAAGTGTAGATCTGGGTTTCAGTGATACCAGGGAGAAAACTCTCACTGACTTCAATACAGTGCACAAAAGACAGTCTTTACAAACCACTTAGAAGAACATGAAATGCACATGATGTTGTACCTGCAATTTTAGAATCACCTAGTTTTAACAAGTCTTGTGGGGGAAAAAAAAAAGTCGCATGTATAATTGTACATTTAAATTTATGTTGACCTACTTTAAATTGTTTTCAGCTTATCATGTTAAGAAAAATATTCTAAAACTGTAACCTCAGATGATCAAAAAAACCCCACCCCAAACCTTTAAAATAAAAAAAGCAGGGTATAGTGGTTTGGTCCCTGAAACCACCAAGCTTTGATCAAGGTATTTTTGTTGCAGCAATATTTCAGGATCACATAAAAATATGAACCACACTTGCTGGTTGACTTCCATTCCTATTGCTTTTGAGGGTGTCTGTGTTTGTGTAGGATGATTTAAATACAATTCTCTGCCATTCAGAACTGAAAGGTCTCTTCCTGTGTGAAATACCAAAACTCATTAACTTGGGAAGTCTGTTAACTGGTTTGACAAATATAGATGTATTACATTTTTAGTGTACATTTCTTCATAAACTAATACTCCCTATTCAATGAATATGTCTATTTTAATTTAAATTTTGACACTTACTTTCAAGTAATTTTATCATTGATAAGGATTATTGTTGGGTTCAGGACTCAAATCTCATTATAATATAAAAAATGAAACTTTTTTCCATGAATAGTTTCTCTGCAGAAGTAAAAGGTCAAACAGAGTAGCACTAGACAGGAGAAAATTAATTAGTAAACTGAAGAAAAGATAATCAGTCTGGTTTCAAGGTTAACTTTCTGTTCTTTATTGCAGTGAGGTTTTTTTAATTCCTTCTTTTTTTGAACTTCTAAGAGCATGCCAATTCCATGTTCCAGCTTGCTGTGCTACTGTAGCAGAAACTACACAAATAGACAAAAAGTCTAAGAATCACACCACTTTACAAAAACCCACCCCTGCCCCTCAGTCCCTCCCTCTGAAAAAAAATCTAGAGCAAAGAAATTCCGTTTCTCTTGAAAATAAGGAAACTGAGATCCTGGCAAATTGACAGGTAAAGTATATTTATCTTCCCCAAAGACACAACTGTGTGAATAAGAGGTGGTCCTAATGTGAGCAGTCAGCTGCCTCCCCAGATGTGACTGTAAATACTGTGTTTAAATACAGAATCACAATATTTACAAACAGAAATTACATGCAGCATGTCCTTCAAAATCTCTCTGCCATTGTCTACAGTTTTTTGTGGTAAACAACCCAGCATAAACACTGAGTAGTAAAAGTGGTTTAAAAATAGTTTTATATTTAGCAAATGAGGCAGTATTAGCAACAGCCATTGAATTGCTGTCTTATTTAATTCCTTACTTTGACTCCATAAACCAAATAAATACATTTTACTTCACAGATTGAGAAAAATCTGCAAATATAAACTTTTTTTTTTTCACTTTGCAAGCTTTGGCGAGCTTATATAAAATGTCCCTACATCTTACTGTATGAATAATTTTATGCCTAAACTTTCATATGTTTAAAAAAAAATGACAGGAGAGATTTAATATTGCAAATGCCTCAAATACAACTTAAATTTATGTTTCTCAACTTAGACAAATTAGGATTCCCCAACAACATTACTTAAAAGTTTTGTATTGACGTATCTTAAAAAAATCACATCTTTTCTTGATTCCTTTTCATCTCTGTTTTCCTATTATAGCCTCAAGTATTTTTCATTTGTCAGCTATAAAACATTATAGTTATTCATTACATATGGCCTTGGCATACTTGTTATAGCTACCTAGAGTACATTTCAATACCAGAATACATTTCTCAGTTTAATACACTGCTAATGAATCAAATAAAATCCAAGTGGTTTGGGGCTTCAGCTGACACTAACTTATTACCCCTGTAATCACATCATGAGCAGAAGTGGCTCTGTACCTTTTGCTCCATGTTTGGGACTTGCAGTGAAACTCACCACAATATTCTTGCTCTGTGGCTTACAATTACTTCCAAATCTCAGAAATGTATTTACATGTACATTGGACTTTTTTTTTTTTTCAGGGTACGTCATGTTACACTAGCCATCACAGATGCCCACAAATCAACACCTCAAAAATGCATATTTAAAAATACATCCACAATTATTCTATAATTATTATTTCTGGTATTTTAAAGATAGTAGTTTGCTCCATTAAAATACTTCACACCAGACACCAACCCAGAACCAGAAACTCCTGACTGAGGAGTTTCGGGTGGGCAGCTGCTCCCTTGCCAAATATATTTTCAAATCCTTTAACAACCCACACTTAAGACATTCTTCATTCACTCATTCACTCAATAACATTTCTTATACATGCACATGCAAGAGAAAAGAGAAAGGTTCAGAGCACTGCCTAGTCCTTTGCTGAGGGCTTCCCATACAATGAAATAGAGCTGGACCTGAGGAGTGAAGGAATAGTTTTATGAAGCAATTTCTCTGCAGTCACACGTAGCACAGCTGGCAGTCACTGCTCTGCAACAGTTAAAGCTTCATAATGTGTTTCTACAGGGGGATGCCAATGAAAATATTCACAGTACTATAAAAAGGAGTCATTAATTATCTTCAGGTCATTACCAAATGTTAGGACCCAGTACTAAAAATACACATAGAGGCGAACAACAGTATTTTGTGCACATGAAGCTACTTAAGGACACACAATGCTCACTACCCACGCTTCCAAGAAACAGCTTACTGTTTTTGACAGCAAAGTGAAGAGTTATATTCTAGGAATTGAAATAAATTTCTGTTATAGCATTATTTTTCAGCTAGTACGCTACCAGAAGGCATTAATAAGGAAGGCCTATTTATTCTCAATTACCCAAGGATGGTGTAATTCAGAAGAGCCTTAAGAGTTTAGTTTCAGATTTTCAGGGGATATTTTTTGCTTTTTGCAGTTATAGAGCATGTGGTAAGTATCCACAGCAGGCACAGAATACAAGACTTGTTATCAGCTCAGAGAAACATTATAATCAGCAGAAATTAAAAACCAGGATGTCTTGTGTTGTTTCACGACAGCGGAAAACAGTTTTTAGAGCTTGAGGTGAAGAGACCCAACCTCACACAACACCTTAGTGTGCTGGTGGCTGTCTGTTGTAATAGATTCTTTCTAACCACAGAAGCAAGTTCAGCCTCAATGCAAAACATCCTGCAGAGAGAGGAAAATGAGAAAACTGACTGTGGTACCTCTAATGAGTAGAATACAGTAATTTCATGACCATAAGGCGCACCAGATTATAAGGTGCACTTCCAGGTTGTTGGCAATTTTCTGTACTTTGTCCAGAAAGTACAGAATATAAGGCGCACCTTTGTTTGGTAGCAAGGGTCCGCACGCAACAAAGTAACAAATTAGTAAGAGAATCGCGCAATCGTGGGGTTTACTGGCAGGTGCTCAATTTGCAAACATTTTTCACGGATCTGCGTAGCCTTTAAACACAGGCTCAGCTTGGGGCAGCTGCGGGCTTGCACCGGGCTTGCACTTCGAGTCAGCAAATTTCCGAACTTTGTCCATATATAAGGCGCACAGGACTAGAAGTGCACTTCCGGATTTTGATCAAAATTTTAGTCAAAAGGGTGCACCTTATAGGCGTGAAATGACTGTACTTTAGCACATATTCAAACTCACTGCTTATAAGGAATCTAATTACTTTAAGATAGGCAACAAAAATCTCTGTCAATGGACAGAATAAACACTACTTAGACTGGAGCCCTTTGTAACATACTTTGATTGGCAATTTTCCCTTGATGACTAATATAACATCTTTCATATGAGGATTCTGCCACTCTGTGATTTTCTCTCCCTGTATTAAGAGATATGAAAACCAATGCACAAAATACACTCTCTTAAAAACAGAGCTTAGAATAATACATCCATTATCACAGGGATCACACTTGTTTTCTGTAACCAGATGAATGCAACCAGAGCAAGAAAGTAAGGTAAAATACCACAAAAAAAAAAAATTTAAAAAAAATTTTAAAAAAATCAGCATATTTGCCTCAGAACACATGGCAATTTCATCCTTTTCATTTAAAAAAGGCTTTTATATGCTCTGTTCTTCTTCCTTAAAATGGGCGGTGTCTGTCCCTCAAGGGTCTGTACTGGGACCAATAAGATTTGGCATCTTCACCAATGACACAGACAGTGAAACTGAGTGCAACTTTAGCAAGTCTAGGGCTGGCACCAAGCTGAGGGGTGCAGCTGGTATATTTTGAGGGAAGGGAAGTCATCCACAGGGATCTTGACAGGCAATGATCTTAAACTGAAAGAGGGTAGATATAGATTGGATATAAGGAAGAATGCTTTTTAAGAGGGTGCTGGGACCCTGTAATAGTTTGTCCAGAGAAATTGCTGATGCATTTTCTTTAGGTTCCCCAATGTGTTCTTATCAGAAAATACACTCTTTCAACAGTTTGTCAGTATCAAATAGAGCTGCTTTTAGCAGAATGAAAAAAATGCCCCCCTCTTCTAAAACATGCATACTCTAAAAAACTCATAAATTAAAGTAATGGGACAAATATTGCCATGACACAATTCAGAGCTGTACTGGCTTACTGAGGATTAAACTTGGCTGAGGAAGATCATTAGGAGAACAAAAGGCTACAGAAAAAAAAAATTAAATCATGGAAGTGGATTGTAGAAGCTCACAATGGAGTAAAAATTAAATAGCTGAATAAAGATAAATAATTACACAAAACTCTGTCCCAAGATCAGCACCATCAAATGTGATCCAATGTAAAGAAACACACTCTACTAAACAAAACCAGAATAAGATGAAAATTCTCCCAGGTTCAATGCAAAAGATGTTTTCTCCTTAGAGAAAACTGCATAAAAAGCTTCCTCTCTTCAGAGGAGGCAACAGAATGGAAGGGAATGAAAAGAGGCAGGTAAAAGCTCTGCATTTCCAAACATTATTCGAGGTTAGAAAATGAAAATGTTTCATTACAAAGAAAAAGACAAATCTGATCAAAGTCAATCAACTTGCTTATTTATATCTCAGCAAACACCTTGGCTCCGCATTTTTTCAATCTGCAGAAAGCAAAAGATTTTTCTGACCTCATAAATTGGCAAGAAGTAGCTTGTGTACTGATCTATTCAGCTCAGCAGATACTTGGCACCATTTATCCTGGCTCTCATAGAACCAAGTACACCTACCATAAGGGCAACTGCTGTGGAGTTTCTACGAGTCAAGAGGAAAAAGGCTCCTTTAAGCCACTGGAATGTCACAGGGGTGCCATGCTTACCCTGCTCTGCCTGACACAGCTGAAGATGTTCCACTGAACATCATAAGGGTCTCAGCCCTGGATACAGCAGAACTGGGGTACAGCAAGGAAAAGGAAGGACTTCTGAAAATATGTCAGAAATGCCATGCTGAAAAATTATTACCTTGTTTACTGCCTGAAAGTTTCACTCAGCTTCCCAGTCATTTGGTATGCAGGTGTCACCACCAAAAAGTTGCAATATAGTGATATATTGGCATAGAAACATCTAAAGAAAATGTGTCTGAACATACAGGAGGAACTGAATTTCATCTGTTAGTTTATATTCACATTTATCTTCCACAGGAATAACTTACTGTATGAATAGGAAATAAAGAGTTTATTCATTAGGCTAAATGAGATTTTACAGTATCACATTCATTCACTCAGCTAAGTATGAATGCTGGCAAGGCCTATGTATGGATTATATACTTGGACTAGACTGCAGACAGAATTTATTATTTCTTAAATTATGTTAGCTTCTTTAAAAATATGTTTCTTGAAGAAACCTCTTCTAAAATTTTAATTCTAAAGTTTAAAACTGTGGAGTCTGTCTGTCTCCCATGGATTGGGCTACACAAACACACTGAAACTGAAGCAAATGTGTGGCTATGGAGAGAACTTCTCCCACAAATCAGTACAACTATTTTGTATCTTCCATATGCATTATCTCTTCAGAGCACATCTAACCTCAGACTCCTTTTAACTTGGTTTTCTGTGTCCTGATGTTTTCCTTTAAATAAATATTAGTATGGTCAATTGGCTCCACTACGTTACTGCAACCTCTGGAGTGAGCAGGGCTGGCCACTGAGCACACGCTGTGACAGCTCACCTTTTAAGCAAAAATAAAAGGCTGTCAGAGAAGATGCACCTGGTTTTTATTTAAGATTTCAAATTACCTCTTCAATAGTTTCTGCTTGCTGACAAGCAAATGCATGACCTAGGAATCAGCAGCTAGAATTACCTATTTGCTGAAAGTGTGTATTTGCTGACTTAATGTGTTTATCATTTATCACATACACAGAGGAGTTGACAAATACAATCTTCTTGTCCTTAGTAATTTTGTGGAGCAAGAAATAACTCAGTTCATTCTTCTTCCTTACTTTATTTGTTCCTAACCATGGTGCTGTGCCAAAAAACAGCTCACAGCTATTTCCCTTCTCTAACATACAAAGTCAAAGTAAATTTCCAGCTGGCAAATAAAATGCAATGCTGATTAGGAATGCAATATATTTGAAACATTTGACCTTTAAAGTACAAAAATGTTGCATCTGAAATACAGTTTGTCACATATCCACCAAGCCGTATCAAATCAGGAAACACAAGCTATTAAAGCCAATTAATGATGACTTTGCAGTTTCATGATTTTTGTATATATGTGTGATAGTCCCAACTTTGTGACAAGAACAATGCGAGGTTCTTGATTTACAAGTACAGTAATTTCACAATTATAAGCCGCACCTCCCGGTAGCTGGGTAGACCACGGGATTTGTCCATATATAAGCCGCACCTGAATATAAGCTGCACTTTTTTTTTTAAAAAAAAGCAAGGATCCCTGTGTAACAAAGTAACAAATTAGTAACAGAATCACTGCCAGCTGGGTTTGGTGTCAGGTGCTCAAGTTGCAACAGTTTTCCTAGACCAGCAAAGCCTTTAAAGGCAGCCCCAGGTGCCTTCCCAGCTGGCTCTCACTTCCAGGTTGGCATTTCACTGGGTTTTGTCCATAGATAAGCCGCACTTGAATATAAGCCGCACTACTGGGGTAGGCTGGATTCTTCAATGAAAAAGGTGTGGCTTATAATTGTGAAATTACTGTATGTTCTACACTGAAACTCTTATGGAATTATGTCATACATATACCAATTATGTTTATCTAAGAGCTGGGATTTTACCTTCAAACTGATGAAGTGCATCAAAGAAAACAACTGAGAGCTTGACACTGAAATAGACTCTAAATCTTTCTAGTTTCATGCTATTAATAATTGTTGTGTCACATGTCATCAAACTCTGAATTTCCTTCATATTATTTAGAAACTCACCCCTGATAAGTTCTAGAACGACCTTAAAATTCTTTTCCCATGCTGAAACAAACTGGCTAGTGGACTCAGATATTCTCTATCGGATGTCTAACAATAAGCAGCACAAAAATCCTGAAACACTGGATATGAGAAACCTTTAGTTATGTACCATTCTGTGACTTAAATTCAACTCATTTCCTCATTCTGCATAAGTGTGGACTCAAATTCTATCCATATGAGGAGGAAGGCTTATTCAGACCTTATGTTTCAGAGTTTACTGCAGCAGTTAGCTCTACCCAGGACTTCCTGCAAGGTTCTTAGGGGGAAAATTAAGGTGTGAAAAAGTGTAAAGCCTACAGATATGCACAAGTTCTTCAGTTCTTCCTCTTGTATTATGGCTATAATAAAAAATAAAGGAGGCAAATTCTTCTAGCAAAGCCTATTATGCCAACAATAGGCTGAATATTCCCACTGAACACAGCAAGTCAGTAGTAGACGTTCCCTGTATGATATTTGGAACATATTCTGGGATTCAAATTCTCCTCTTAGAGAAAAAAAACATTTACTTTTTGTGCCAACCCTGCTTTAACAAAACTGGAAGGAACTTTGTAGTGATTCTAGTAAAAAATAATCTGAATTTAGTTGAATGCATAAAACCACTCGCCAGCAGAGGGGGTTTAGCTCAACCATTTCTCGTGCTGGAAAAGGCTGTCACAAGATGAACGAGAGGACAATATGAAGAAGAGGAAGAGGTCCTGCAAATTTATGTGCCTTTAGAAAGATGAGCTGCTAAGGGAGAAGGGCTTCTGGAATGCACTAGGAAAAAGCAGTAGGAAAACAAATGTTCATTTCAAGCTTTTAACATTTTAATATAATTACCCAAACCACAAAATGTCATGAGCACCTTCAGCTGATTTCAGACTGAAACCTCTTCTGCTAAGTATTTTAGCTCAACAGTGTAAATATCCTACTTATTTTGAAAGCATAAATTCTGTGTGTCAAAAAATTCCAGGAATAGACCCAAGCATCATGTAATTTAATAAGTTTCAGCATTACAGCAAAGTAAGATGTTGATGTATTCTCCTTGAGAAATCATGGGCAAAAAAACTTAATACCATTATGTGAGTCCAATCTAGTTTAACTGGAACACTTGTACGACACTTTGCTATGTCCCCATTGGTAACAGCAAGTCCTGGTAAGGAAAATTCCCTCCCAAAAAAGGGAACACACCTCAAGGTCAGACAGGAGATGTGCTTTTATGCTGCAGAATTCCTGGCTGCCACCAAACTAACTGCAACTAGCAGAAGGGAAATTTTTGAGATTTCAAAAAATATGCCTGAAGAATGTTGACAAATATATGAGCTGTCATCGACGAGCAAGTTCAGACTCAAACTATCAAACCAATCTCTTATTTAAGAAGTCTGGGGTTTTGAGTAACTATATTAGACATTTTTATCTGAAGAACTCACAAATACCTTTGACGCCAAGGTGTGGTTGCCCAGCACTTCCCAAATTAGACTCTCAGGTCATGATTCAAGAAACCTCTTTAATAAGTGCTCAGTCACTAACCCAAATGCATATGTGTTATTCTGAGCTTCAAAGTTGGACTCTGCAACTGGCAGCACCCAATGCAGGAAACCCTTTCTGAGTTTGCTCCACCCCAATAAGTGAAGCACACCTTCAAGAGCCTTTCCAAAAGCATCCTGGTCATGTATGAATTCTGCTGGAGTTTTGTAACACTTCAGACCAATACCCATCTTTTCTCAGACTTCAGCTGTACAGTAGTTTAAAATAAACGAATAATCTTCTATGATGTCCTAGAAAGTTAAAAGGCTTTTGTTACAGACCAGAGCAATTTGTGTTTAAAAAAAAGAATACCCTGATGCTACATGTCAAACTACTCCTGTATTTTAAAAGTGAAATAAATTCCAGTATTGAATTTATTCCAGGCATCAATCACTTAAAGAAGCAAAGTGTGCCTGTGCTACATAGTTCACTTTATCTCTGTTAATGGTATTCAGGGCAACCCCAAGAGGTGATTCTTTGTACAGGCCACATACACGTGATGATTGTCAATATGATCCAAACATACTTAGAAATAATTTTGCCCATAGGAGAGGCTCTTTGCCCAGAATACACTGCACAACCAATACATGGCTAAAGGCCTGTAAAACTAGAGGAAGAAAAAAGAGAAAGAAATGGAGAAAAAACTGCAGTAAAGAACAGAATTATTTATTTTCTTGTACTAGGCTAAACAGACACAAGTTCTGCCTGAGAGTCTCTCTTCATCTCTCCGTTGCTCCATTTTTCCCTTAATCTTTTGTAATTGCAATATTCTCAGATAGTCCTTGCCTCTAGTAAATTGCATCTTGCAGCTCACATGCAACCCAGAAAAGAGGGAAGAAAGACAAAGGCAGAAAGTACCACTTCACCCAAAAAAGGTCACACCATTTTCTGGACTTAAAATGTGTGTTCATATCAAATTATTCCAAAGTGCCAGAAGGCTAATTATATATTTAATGGAAAATCTGACATTAAATGAGTTAATTTTGTTCTCCTCAGTGTGGTTAACATCTAAGTTCAAAATTTCCTCTCAAATTGTTAATTAATTTTTCTAATACAGACCATAATTCTCCCAAGTGAGGGAAACTGAAGGGAAATGTGTTTTGATCCCAGGAGCTCCACCGCCTAACAAACTTACAGGGTCAACACTAAATGGAGGAACATCTATTTCCTTTGTAATTAAAGCAATAGGGAGACCCATGGCCAGTTTGCTGCAAAAGCTTTCCATGACAGTTCCTGGAAAAAGCTGGGAGTAATCTGTTCAAAGGACATGTTGTGGCTTTAGGGTTGCTGGCTATATCCATACCAGTCTGTATTGAAATCTGAGAGATCTGGCTTCAGTTCCTGACTGTCAGAGGCTCCTGGGTCATCAAACAGGGCAGAAGAGTCAATTAATTTCATTATGTCTCATTTCCAGTTGTAACATGAAGATATAAAGCTCCTTTATGAGGGGGGAGGAGAGGGAGAACAATCAATTACAAAATATTTAAGAATGAGTAACTGAAATCCTTCCCTATGAACAAATAAAAACAAATAAAAAAACCCAACCAAACAAAAAGACCTCCTTTTAATTAATTAAGAGAAAAAAAGATATCAGTATATACATATCTATGTTTCCAGCAAAATATTTTGAGTTAAGAGGAAGAAAAAAGAATGAATGGCAAATTTCACCCAGTTCTGCTCACTTAGGATTACTCACAAGTACAAGGATTTGAAAGAAACAAATCTGCAATTATACTGAGACTTTGTTTCACACACAGGCTGCAGTTTCCTGAATAACTTCACCTTATTTACCGCTGCTGAGAGCAGCAGTCCTGCCCTCCCTGTTGTCCATGATTGTGTGCTCCAGCTCTCTTGTTTGTGCTGGCATCAGTGCTCAGGCAGCTGCACAGCTGGACTGAAAATTAATCTGACTACAGAAAAAAAGGGGTTTTTTTAGCTAAAGCAGCTCTCTGAACCGACAAGCCGTGTGCTGATACAGAGAGAGGCAGCAATGAATGGCTGATGGATAAAGGAGAGTGAGGGACAAACTCTTTCAGTGACCCCAGGGACTTAAATAGGCTTAAATCCATCATGAAACCACTTCCTCGGCCTTATCCCCACTGGCCAGAGGATCCTTTTCTATCTGTGGTGGGGGAGAGCATCTCTGCACAGACAGAAGGCTAAGGAGCTCCTTCCACAGATACTGCTTGTACACACAAAGGAAATACAAAGATATTCAAGACAATCTGTCCTGGAATAAAACAAAGGCAAATGACATTTACCATGGGACGGACTCTGGCCATGGCCAGACATCACCAGAGCACCACATGTGCTTGGCTTATGTCCCTTTTGTGAATCAATTTTTTATTTAGCAGAAAATATGTGATAACTCAATATAGTAAGTCCCCAAATAATGTGAGGAAAGGATTTATTGGGCTCAAATTAATGATGTAAAAGAGATCATACCTCTGACTTAATGGGGGGGGGGAAAAGTGGTTTTGGTCCATAAAGAATAATTTGTCCAGGGAAACATTCTAGAAATAGCAATGTAAACATTCCTACAAGGGATCCCCATTATTACAATTACGAAACTTGTAACATTTTCTTCTGTGTGTCTTTGAGGGAGTACTGATTTTAATACAAACATCACTAAGATCATATAATACTTAATTCTGAAGAGGCTTACTTTCTTCAAATTCAAATTTGACAATAAACGTTTAGTCCTAGTAAAAATTTTTACTTCTCTGATTCTGGTGAGAACTTAAAAAAAGGGTCCCTAGTGACATTAGCTGCATATTCTTTTCACATTTATAAAATATTTGCAACAGAAGTGTTGTAGAAAGTAAAGTATCATTTCAATGAATGTCAAAACATAACTCAGCAATACCCTTAACTTTAATTTTTAATGATGCAAATACCACATTGATACTTCATCCTTGCCTTGATTACATTTCTAATACTCTTTTATGAGCAGCTTAAAAACAACAGAGTAAGAACAATGTCTTTATGTGATTTAAAATCACCAACAACTGAAATGAATCTTCTGTGTAGTCATGCTTAAATCAATTAAATAGATCCAGATCTAAGTAAAGTTCTCTAATTATACTTCAATTACTACCCAAACTTTAAAAAAATAAAGTAAAAAAAAAAGCTAGAAGTTATCAGATGCTTCATCTTCCTTGTCATTACACTGAATATGCAATTTGAAAAGACATCGTATGTTAAAAGACACCAATAAGGAGTTCTTCATTTATGCCAAGTGAGCTGATCATTTTCTAATGATGAAAGTATTTCTCTGAGCAGGAACACTTAAATAGAAATGTTCACAGTCTTCTTCTCCAGCTAATTAAAAGCACTTGGTCTGATTAAACATAAGTCTGAACAATGTTTTCCATCCCAATCCTTCCCCATTCCATAATAAATCAGTGTTCTTGAGCAAGCTGAGGCTCTTGGTTTAAGTACTGACCCTAAACTAATTTTACTTTTATTATTTTAAGAGTTCTTAAAAAATATCAGCTCAAGTGCAAAATGAAGGCACGAAATCTTGGCATGAAGGCCTAACAGATGCTGCCAGCATCACACTTTAATGAATGACCACTTCCCCAGGATGGAGCAGGTTTTGTGCTGAGCAGTCACACAAGCCATTCAGCAGCTGGAAGGGAACGAGCTGCCTCCCTCCACAAGGTCTGTGCTCTTACCCTGCCCCCTCTCTGCTGAGGTGAGTGTGGTTGAATTAACACACTACCTACACTTTTCCTGTTCTTACTAAATTAATTTACCCGGGTAACTTTTTTAGTTGTAAAAAAACTAACCACGCTGTGCCACAAAGAACAGTACTGCTATTTAAGCTATCGATAAAAAGAGTTTTTAAAACAGTTTTGTTTCAGGTAATAAGTATTTGTAAACATATGTGAGAGCTGTACTTCATTCTCCTAGTGTAAAAATAAAAATGTTTTTAAATATATTGTCTTAATTTTTTTTTTTTAAATGTTAACACTGTAAATATTAAAGAAACCAGAGTAAGACTGTGGTGCACCTTTTTGTATTTAAAATACCATTTGCTGTAAAATTTTTAGTGCTATGAAAACCCTTTTTGTTCAAAAGCTAAGAATTATGCATGCAGTGTATTTTCAAAGGAAGCCTTAGTCTGTATGAACAAAACACCACACCACCAATTTAGCTCTCTCAAAAATAGATGTCTTAAGATCATAGCCTGCTAATGAAATCCTTTCTTAATTTTGCCTGTGGAGTTCCCATTCACATTATGCAGTCTGAGAGAGGACTGAGACACAAGAAATATGATAATTATTACTTTTCACAAAAGGCAGAAAGCACAGCTGTTAAGATTACCTTCTAAAATGCCTCCAGCCATCCGAATTCAGAGTAGCACCTTAACAAGGGCAGAAGGTAACACCTCACAGTGTCAGAGGCTGCGAGGGGAAGACAGGAGTTTAAAAGAAAACAGCAGCTCCTCTTCTCGAATTTGCAGTCTAAAAAGTTTTGAGGTAATTGTACCACTAACAGACCATGTTTAATCTTTCAAAGTACATTTGACAGATCAAACACAGAAGCTGTAAATTACCAGTAATGTCAACAATCTTTCTGTCGGTATCAAACCACGAACTCAGAGAGCACAACAATAACTTGGCAGATAGGAATCTGTGGAGACTCAGACTATGTATTTATTTGATTCTCAAGTACATGGTTAAACAGCAAAAGGCAAATATGTTTGGTTTTCTCAGCAATAACAGGGACATAAAAAGAGGTATATGCAAAAACTAGAACACTGAATGCCAGAACAATTACATTTCCCAAACATTGCAGGTACAGAGCCAGATGCAAAAGAGCATTTTGAGCTGGAACATCCACATGAAGGGAATGACTGAGGGTTATTTCAGTGCAGCTACTGGAAAAAGGGGGAGTAGCCCAAAGGCTGATCTCACTTGTGCTCCAGTGCACACTGCCTGGCTGATCCTGACCTTGAGGGAAGAATGGGACCATGAGCAATATGGAGATGAATAGAGCTGGAACTCCTGGCTCAATCTTCTGTACTTCAGAGAGCATCCATTGCTCTATTACTGGTATTAAAACACTGGCATGCGAACTTAATATTTTTGAAAATGTTTTGTGGAACCATTTGCATGCCTGGGAGTCTGGCTTGGTCAAAAATTGAGAACTGCAATGAATTTACTGACATGTGCATTAGTTTGGTACCAAGACATTTCTATTTGGAAAAGGCTTTATAAGGCTTTGATGATAATTGTAGCAGTGCAGTTATTTCCTTTGCTAAAGCAAAAAAAAGCCATGAACATAAGGAACCTCTGTATCAGAATAAATGAACTACATCATGACAACTGTTTTAAATACATGTATGGATTTAATTAAAGTGATAACATTTTATAATGTAAATAACACAAAACCAATCAATGATAGCCAGCCATAATTTACTCTGTAACAAAAAATAATAAAACCAGGCAATAAAGCATGTGCTATTTCAACCACTACAACTTCTGTTTTCCCTGATGTTAAAGCACTTCACACAATTACTGCATTTTCAGTGCTCAGTGTTAAAGTCTACACAGGAGAATCAAGACCATACACCAATGCATTATTAGTCTTCCTTCTTTTTCTCTCCCATGGCGCCTCTTTGTGAAACAGGATTCTTTAAAATTGTTTCTTATCAATCAGAGCCCATGGTGTGCAATCCATACATCAAACCCTGCGTACGGTTGCTACTGTAACTTTGTTTAAATTTTTCACACCCCACATCTGCAAAGTCTACATTACTATCTAACCAAACAGCACATCCATTTTTAATGGACGGGATAACATCTCTCTTGCCAGCTTTTCTTCTTACAACACAACAGTGCCCCATACAATCTGAGGCCAGTTTATTACTAGATGACTGAGGATGTTTCCTGCAGCAGCAGGAGATGAGCATGTGTATGCTGTCATATGAATGCAGGGATATGGGACCAGCAGTGCTGAGGGCCATTACTTCTCACCCTAAAAGCCTGGAGTCCACACCCGGCCTCTCAGGACTGGGTTAGGTCCCTGCCCGTGAGAGAATAGGATGCCTCAGAAAGGAATCCAGAGCAAACAGTAAGGTTGAGCTGGGAGCTGTTGAAACTAGCCAAGAAAAACACTCAGGTAAGGGTGTGCCTCAAATTCTTCTCCTTTTGCAGCTTAGGTATCCTTTTTTTTAAAATTTTATTTTAATTTTTTAATGGCCTGTGAAGCAGTGCTTATGTCAGCTAGGGTTTCAGAGCCCCAAGTCCACCCCAACTTG
This sequence comes from Sialia sialis, assembly GCA_009812075.1. Lineage (NCBI taxonomy): Eukaryota > Metazoa > Chordata > Aves > Passeriformes > Turdidae > Sialia > Sialia sialis. The sequence continues at coordinate 38,574,795 of VRYO01002734.1, read as the reverse complement.
TTCAGGTACCACAATTCCTCCTTTTACAACCAAAACACAATAGGTGCTCACTTCTGAAATACTGCTGGAGGGCCAGAATACGGACAATGTGGAATTAATTCCTGCTTTAATTCCTTCTCTAGCTTGACATAGTTTAAACCTGCATTTCTCACTTCCCAGAAGAATGTTCCAACCCTATTATGCTGGGGAAAACCCAGGGGTGGGAGAGAGGAAGGGGTCACTGGCCCCTTTCTGCCTAAACTGTGCCAGTGTTACAGTGAAAGCAATTCACTTAGTTACAGCAAAAGGTAAATTACAGTAGTCTCTTGCTTTTCAGACTGAAGTTTGAAGTCTATTGCTTTTTATATTATATTATCCATTATTCTCATACTCCTATTCCCTTGCTATATAACAGTCTCTTGGGATTCTTCACACTTCTATTTAAATTCCAGGGACATACTGCTTAGCAGTGACATTCAATTAGTTCTCCACTTAATAAATAACCATATATAATTGAATATTTTTGCAAGTATTAAACACAGAACATATTCATTGTTAAAATTTTAAATCCTTGGTTATATGCTTGGAGCCAGTGAATGACATTGTTCACACTGAAATAAAATGAAAGGATTACAACATGGAATGCTTATTTTAGAAATGAGTCGTTTGCAATTTCAAAAAATAGGTAATTTACAAAGTTTAAAATAAAATGTATGATTGCATTGTTCTAAGAATTGAGGGACTGAACAAAAGGCTTCCGCTTTCTTATCAGCATCAATTATGGCATGAGTGTGAATAATATGAATTGTGATTGAATCATTACTAACCATTTTTGCATAATTTCCCACTTTCACTTCACCAATAAAACATTTTTGTAAAAGATGAAATTATATTTCTTGTAAGAGCCATAAAGAAAAACCACAGAGCTTGATCTGTGACAATTAAGAAGATACAGATGATCTCTCCATCCCTAACAATAGTAGCTAACAGCACTCCTGGATTTTATTTTCTAACCAACATCCTTCATGCAAAGGTTTTCACCTCAGTTTTGAAGAAGGTAGAATTGGGAAAATGTTTTTTTTTCGGCAGTCTCTTTAGGTAGTCCTTATGCTTTCAAGACAGTCAGAATCTGGGGATCAGGTCTACCACACAAACTGACTGCCAACAGTTTGTCTGCTCTTTAGAGAAGCCACGGTAGCTGTGGAAAGAGAAGCTGGCTTGCTTTTGCCCTGTGTTACAGGGTTATACTCAGTTGCACAGAAAATTGGATAGCATCTGGTGGGAGGATAGAAATTGTGGCTCTACGTGTGTGAGAGACATAAGCAGGCTGGGCTCTGCAGCCTGTTAATGTAGGGGATGGGGGTAGAGTGATCAATCCTGTGTTAATTATGGAGCCAGCAGATCGTTCAGCAGCTAATATTTCTTTTGTCTGGAAGGTGACTTGAAACAGTGACAGCAAAGTATGATTACCATATAAACACTATACATTTCCATACCTTTCAAATATAAACCTTAATTTGGACCAGGAAAAAAAAGAGATTAAAAGAAACTTGCTCTTGAAGCATGTGATAATCAATCATCCAGAAAAAAATGTTTGATTATATGTATTGTGTTACTTAAGTGCTCTTTGAAGGCAGATGAGATGAAACGTATGTTTAAATATGTCAAACATGCTCAAGGAATATTTTAAGCAGCTCTTGTACAACGAGATGACTTAAGGGATGGGCTCATGGCACTGTATCCTTGGGCCCTTATTTCAGTGTGGAATATACTGAGCTGCTGGAATTTGGGTCACATAAATCACCCCACATATGGGGGCCATGGACTAAAGCACTTGATACATTTTCAAGTGAAAATATTGTTTTTCCAAAAGTTATTTGACACATGAAAGAACACACAGAATACACCAGGAAGAAATGCAACACAGATACCTCTCCAGGGACCATATTTTGTGAGGTTTTCTTTAGGAGTGCTGGGATTAGTAGAAAGGCTTTTAGTTTTTTTGTCCTCCAATGTCTATATCTTGTCATGTATCAAAGGGATTACTGATGCATATAAATCACTAAACAAAATTTAATGAAGGACAATGAAGATGTTGAACTGCAAATATTTGTTACACATCTTTTGAGGAATCCTGGAAAGTAGGGGGCGCTGAGATTTATCAGGTTCTTACTTGTGGTGGCATCTTGATTCGAATGAAACTAAGCGAAGCATAAAGTAAAGATCTGTGAGACAAAAAAACCCCTTCGTCATTAGTAGAAGAGTTTTTTCTATCACATAAAATGTGAGTGACAGGTGCAAGTCAGTAACAAAAAAGATGAATGAAAAAGAAAGTTGCATGGTTACTTAATCACCTTCCAAAAGACATTTTATATGAAGGCCCCAAATTTCATTACACCACAGAAGAGGATAAATAAAGCAGCCTAGGTGAACAATCACGGTTTTGGAACTCCTTGTAAATATTTAACTGTGTTAAGATGAAACCAAAGCCCAGTAATAATGATTGAAGGTACTGCATAGTCAATTCCAACATACCAAAAGAGAAAAACATCAGTCTCTATGAAACCTGCAGAAGAATTATATGTCTTCTACAGTTCTGCTTTACTACTCAACAAAAATAGCAGAAGAAATGCCTGACTATCAGAATAACCGCATAAACAAACCCACTGATTATCAGTCAAGTTTACAGATAAATTAGCATGGCTTTCCCAGGGAATTCAGTTGCTTTAAAAGCTCAAATTATGGCAGATGGCTGTAGGATGCTCTCAGCTACCTAATGTGCAGTACTTATTCTACACCCTTCGTTTAGGTAGACCTACCCTGGGAGTTGGATGGATTACCCTTGAACCTCCAGGGAGTGACACTGGATCTTATTGGCCAGAGCACTGCCCCCACATAATCCATAAAGAACACATAGTGTGGCACTATTCAGACCAAACCAAACCCAAAACCAAACCTTTCCTAACCTTCCCCACGTTCAGTGTTTTTCTGCAGTATTTGACCCTGAGCATTGCTTCCCTGTTATCTTACCATACTTGTGTGGTTCCATGCAGACCTGCCCATCTTCAGTGTGGCAGAACATTTTCCATAAGCTGGGATGAATGGCTGCTACACAAACTGGAAAGTTTTTTTACCTACCCCACAAGGGACACCCCTTCTGACACCCCTGGCTTCCCACTACTGTCTGACAATGCTTCTGATACCAGAGCCAAGATGTGTATTTCTGTATTCAGAAGCTACATGAGAAGCTTCTTTCAGCTGCAAGGATTCACTCATTCCTTGAACTCGTGAGAGCATTTATTTCTCTAAATCACATTTTCCCAAGCAATTACTTAAGGCAGACACTTTAGATATTGCTGTGGCCATTATTAAACTTTTGCTTGAAGATGCTGACAAACAGCTTCATCCCATCACCAACCCCACTAGCAAGTGCAGCCAGAAATACCTAACTTCATGAAGACACCTACAATATCAGGAATCCATTAAGATCTCCCCCACTCCATAGTGCTAAGTGCTGTCATCACTCTCACAGGACTTGGGAGGGGGAAGGCATGGATGGGCCACAGTCCTTCATCCTCCACACTGCCAAGCAGTCCATGGGAATCCAGGGAGGCACAGGGAAGTGACTTCTTGTGCTCATTCAGTCTGCTCAGCCTGGAGAAGAGGAGATTGAGGGGAAATCCCACTGCAGTTACAGGTTCCTAACAAGGGGAGGAGAGGGGCAGGCACTGATCTCTTCTCTCTGGTGACCAGTGACAGGACCTGAGGAAATGGCATGAAGCTGTGTCAGGGGAGTTTCGTTGAATATTAGCAAAAGGTTTTTCACCCAAAGGGTGGTTGGGCACTGAACAGCTCCCCAAGGATGTGGTCATAGCACCAAGCCTGACAGACTTCAAGAAATGTTTGGACAACACTCTCAGACACATGGTGTGATTCTTGGGATATTCTTGGGAGTGGGGCCAGAAGCTGAATTTAATGATGCTTGTGGATCCATTCCTACTCAGCATATTCTATCATTCTGTGAAAGGTTGTGCAAAAAACATTCTGTGTATATGTAATATTTCTTTTGGAAAAGCCTTTGGCAATCTTAAAAACAACTGCCCAAATGTTCTCATCACTTTTTTTCTTTTATGGACACCATGCCATACCAAGATGTAATGTGGGTTTTCTTGATACCCGTATTTTCCCCATAAGTTTTTAACTGTAATGCTCAATAAATACTTAAGTGCCAGCATGGAGTGGATTATTGCTAACATGTTGCAGGAAAATTGCACAGTGCTAGACCCTGCAATAAAAATAAGCAGAACGCCCACTGTTAATACACTGTAGTTAAGTGTATTAGCTGTTTTCAAAAGCATTAACTCCCACACAAATAGCAATGCCATTTTGTCCAATATATTATTATCAGACAGTGAAAATCAGTTGGGTACTATCTAGAGCCTTTGTGCCCACATGTATTAAAATAAAATTGCTTCACGAAATTAGGAAATTGTGTGGGGACAGCACTTAAGATTTTACCAGGTGTAAACAAAATAATAATAATAGTAATAATAAATTATGAAATTACACACTACTCGCACAAATGACTCTTCCCTTTCCCCACCTGATATTCTGAATCACTGAAAAGAAAATATTTGTTTCCTCTACCTCTCATTTTTATTGTATTTTCTGTCTCATCGGCTGATAAGACTTCATAATTTTTGAGCTTTTGTAGTTTCCCTTCACCAGAATGGGAAAACCAGTATTGGATAATAATGATACACAAGAAGAAGCAATTGTTAATGACCCTAATGCGGCAGTGTAAGTTCCTCACGAATCCACTGATTATCCTTTTGTTTCTACTTCCTGTTCATCTGTCTCAGCAGTGACATCATGAAAATAATAATAATTTGCGCCCAGATTCTCAAAGTGGTTTGCAAATATTAATTAATTGCAAACCTAATTATGCCTCTGAGACAGATTTTATGTTCCTATTGTGCTCTGGAGACCCACGTGCCTCTTTCCTTGAAGCATATTTCTTCTCCTTACAGGGCTATTCAAACCCCTCTTAAATTAAGGGGAGAAAAAAGAGGAAAAAAAAAATATTGGGCAGTAGAGGGGAGGGAGAGCAGAGGGTAGTGGGGGAGGGAGAGAGAAAAGAGGAAAGAGAGCTGAAACAAAGCCCTTCTATTTTACTCTGTGCTCTACCTACCTGAATCAGGAAGAATTCTGTATTTTTATGGCATTTTCTGTTAGCAGTAATATTAACGACAGCTATATTTTATCCTGGGGTACTGCTATGTGGCAAAATAGAAAAGTGTTACTAAAATGCCGAAAAGCTGTGTTTCAGTTTTACACATTCTTAGATGACAACAGTGATCTGGCACCCAGCAAGCTCTGCTTCACACGTGGCTGTGGGTTTGGGTTTGGGCTGAGCTGCAGGGCTGCACTGTCACACCACTGTGACAGGTAAACCCTGCTGCCATACCCCTTTCTGGAGCCTTACTGTCACAAGCACACATAACAAGTTCTCAATGACAACAGAAAAACATTTGACATTGCACTTTTTAGGGAACCTACTGACACATTTTCTCCCTTTTGGGGAAGCTGACTTTGGTATAAAGCTAGGATGCGTTCCCCATGGAATAAATATTAGAAGAAATGGTTTTGTCACATCCCCTTTCACTATGGTGGTCCCATTTCTTTCTCAGAAAAATCACTCATCATTCTGAGGGATAACTATATGGAAAATACTGTGGGTTACCTTTTACCTCACTTTAACATCGTAGATAACTAGTCAGGTAATTCATGCCTGCAAGCACTATTCCTTTGACTTCAAAAAATACAGAAGAATTATGTCAGTCCTAAAAAAGCTGCCATCTAAGCAGCTCATCCCCTTAGAATAAGAGCAAGTAGAAGAACAGGCCAATTACAGCCAATGAAACAAATACCTTCAAAACTCTGATTGTCATCAAATTCTCTATTTGCTTCCATAACACAAGTGTTTTACCAAAGGAACAAAAACACTATGCAGTTCTCCAAATGTCTTACCAAAATCAAATGTTTCTCTGCTGTAAACAGCACACAGGCTGCTCAAGTGATTGAGCTCAAGTGATGCTCAGGACATTGCAGGAGTGCATGTGGGATGATAAATTTAAAATATTTTAATTAAAATTCAAGTAATTAAAAGTGTTTTAAATCACCTGTCCTGACTAGCAGAATGCAAATACATGAACACACTTTGAAAACCACAGTTTTACTTTTTCTTTTCTTTGTCCAATAGCATTAAAGTACACTCTATAGTGGTCAAAAAGATTTACAAATAATGTATTGAATTAATTATACCAAAGAGTACATTCTAAAATGAGTACCGGACTTTTAAAATGAAAGCAACATTTTGGAAATTTTGGTCAAATTTAGTACTTTGGTTTACTCTTTTTGTTTCTGAGAAGAGTAATTGAACAGATGACAGTGGTTTTATTCTTCCTAATATTTCTACATTTTGCAATACAAAACTGTATTTTAGAGGAGGTTTCCTCTTCCATATAAGAGGAAAAAACTGAGGGCATTTAATGAGTCAATAAAGTAAGAAGATAAAACAAAGAACTTGTAGATTTTCACCCAATCATCCACATATCTTCAAACACATTTTAAAAATAAAAAACAGTCTACAGATTTATAAATCAGAATGTAATCTAAGAAATTGAAAGCCTGAGATTTGAAGCTGTAGGAGAGCTGCAGAAAGGGAAGTGTAGTATGCTGGCAATGATCTCTGGAGCAGCAGATGGCAGGAGAAACTCTGTCTCTTACCTTTCCTCACCATATGCCATTTGACTGATTAAACTGTATTTATTTAGCAAAAAAATATTATGAAACAACACACATAACTATAGCTTTTTAGTGCACATCATCACACTCTTTTTTTTGTGTTGTGGTAAAATCCATCTGCAAACCTCACGCATTTTTATCCAGGTTTCCTCCTTCTTGCACGCAGTTACTTTATGTTTCTGCATCCCTACAAAATAACATGCACCATGATGACTTAAGTTGCTAGCTTTTATATTTTTTCAAATCCTGTATGGCATTAGTGTATAACTCTGAAGTCCATACAGAGTGTTAGTTAACTATCTTAATATTTTGGTCAGATGTAACAATCTTTCCAGGCCTGAGAACCAAGGAGCCTCAGGTCCCGAAAAAGATAAACAGAAGTGAATCAGGGGTGGATGGAGCAAACTGGGGGAATATGACTTCGTTACCTGAAGCTGTAATTGGACAATTAACCCCTGAAATGCAAACAGACCAAACTTGTATCTGTTTGAAAAATTCTGTCTAGCCTCTGCTCTAGGCAGCCACTCCAAGGCATCACCCCAAACTGTTAAAGCTGGGATCTTCCTATCTGGCTGAGTAAAATCAGCTGATACGACAAGAGGAGGGAAGAGCTCAGGATTGAGGCGCTTAAAAAGGTTTTGGTAATTCAATAGGCTTTGGTAATCCAATAGGTGGCAAATTCTTTCTCAGCAAGAACTGGTAGTGACAGACAGTGCATCTTCTTTTGAGAATGAGTCTCTTAATTTTGCTAGATTTCATCACCACAATGACCAGTCAGGTGAGCACCAGATCAGCTTTCCATGCACTTGACACATCCTCACCTGACAGCTTTTCCTTTTTAGCAGTACCCCACACTTCCTGCCCCAGCCATCCAGGGCACCACGGCACATGTCTGTAAGCCAGGAGCTGCTGAGAGTCAAGAAAGAAGTGTGTGTGTGTCCCTGCTTTGTGTTAACACTGCTGCTGATGTGCTCTAACTTGCTTCAATCAGCACGCAGTCATTCAATTATCCAAACGCTGCTGAGCCTTACAGCAAACTGGGAATGACTGGTTCCAATGATTGCACCGATGGAGAACTCCTCAGTCTGACTTCAGTGCAGATTTACCATCTGCATCACTTGACAACTGTAGCCCATTGTTAAAAACTGTTTCTAATAGCTTTGGGCCATTATTCTTTATCTTGACATCTTCCCAGACTGGGAATAATTCCTTCCTTCATCTACACAGTTACTCTGAAAGTATTACAGACAATAATTAGGTCCCTACCTTCCATCCTACTGAGTTTCCTCTAGGCTGTAGGACTGACTTACCACTTGTATATTATCCTACCCTTCAAGCCTACTTCTACTTAGATAAAGAAAAAAAACAACCAACCAGCTTCAGATATATAGACAATTGGAACCACTTCTAATATTGCAAGATTATTTATAAACAACGGAAAATAAAGTCTGAAAAGAGAAAGCAACATGAAGTAGCTTTTTTTTCCACATTCAAAAGATTTGTGATGGGATCTGTGAATATTCATTAGACAGGTTAAGAGTTTTGTTAGCTATCTCCAGTAAAAACACACAAAAGAAAAAATAATAAAAGTTTTAATAACATTCAGCAATTAACTACGTGAAGCTTCTGCTAGTTATTGAATCAGTTATGGACTCTTAAAAAACAAATTTCAAATTATTTAAATATACAATTGAAATGGTGAATCATAATGCCTTGCTAAAATGTCTTCAAGGATACAGATAATTTCAACTGCACACAGCTCTTGTTTCTTAATTCTAATGTTATTGATTCTCTCTCCTCTACAACTGCAAGTAATAAACCAGATTCTTATTTTACCTAGCTCTGGATTTAAAGTGGGGCATTATCCTTGGAAACTACAATGCTAAAAGATGGCCTAAAGAATCTCAATTAAAGTATTTCCTGTACTACTATTTTAGGGGTTTTTTTACAGGTTTGGAATCAAATAAAACTTTGATACCGTACATAAAGCTAATCAAAATTTGAAAGAGGTGTACTAATCTGAAACAGATACTTAAAAGCTTGATTCAGATTTCCCTGGTACACAGAAACGAACACAAAGTAGCAAAGCTAATTAGACAATCCCGATGAAAAGTTCCCCATTTTTATTTAACACTGTCAATTTTCAGGCTATTCATAAACTGTTTTACCCTTCCTATTCCAACAAATGAAATTTGACCTCTTTTCATGGTGACTGTCTACTAGTTAATTTGTTGATAAATTATTGTTAACTTTCTTCAAAAGTAGAAAACATTATTTTATTTGAACACATGTGGTAATGGTATTACTGCGTCTAGACAAATAAAATGAAAGTTAGACAAGATACGCTAATGAACTGAGTTCTATATTTACAAATAATATTAAACTAAAACTGGAGAAAAGTGCTATTTCGTTACAGTTAAAAACCCCCCAAAATGCTACTAAAATGTTTTATTCAACGCTTTGGAAAGGGAAGTGGGGTTTCTTATGATCTCTAGTGATACAATAAAATAATACCAAATTAAGCATTAAACTGAAGCAACAAACCCATTCTAATTGAATGAAGGAATAGATGATGAAAAATCTGTTTTCTTACAAAGCCATGGAAAAAATCCTTATTACCTTTTTTTCCTTAGATCTAGCAAATACAACATCCTGCTTTCAGGTTTGTTTCCCTGCCTATGTTGTGAGATATGAGATTATTTCAGTGAGATTTACCCTGGACAAATCACAGACAGATTCCCAATCCACTTAAACTAATAACTCCGTGGATTACCCGTGTTAAGTGAAGAAACAAAACAAAACAAAACAAAACAAAACTGAGCCCTTCTGCACATAAATACAGTTTTACTTTTAAAAGCCTCCCACAGTTTTCAATCAAGTGGGAGAAGGTTAAATCTCAGAGTAGATCAGTCTGGATATAAGGCTATTTATCCATATAAGAAATATGTTGAGAGTAAGGTGGTATAATATGCAGTATAATTCTCCTTTCTAAAAATTATCAACAGTTGGTTTGTATACCACTTGTCATTCAACCAACTGTCCAACTAAGACCTTCCTTTTAGGTATCATAGTTCGGAATCTTTTTCTATTTGTTTTTGATGACCTGTACAATATTTAATTAATTTCATTATTTTACACAAAAGTACTACATATGGCTGAACATAACATACACTGTAAGTCTACTAATCTATATGACTTACTTGTGAATTCAAGAAAAATTATACTACATAATTATAATGCAAATTGCTAATTTGATAACAAATTTATATAACTTCCTAATTGCACTGAAGTCAGGTAAATGCTACTTAATTCCTCCCATGACAGTGAAAAGAGTGTGAAGACTCATCCAATATGTCTGTTCCCACCAGTTTCAAGTAGGTCACCTGAATAAAGCCCATTTCTTAGGATTTGCAAAGGCAACAAGGATTTTATAATAATATTTAGAATTAAACTGATTATCTTTAGAAATCTCCACAAATCCTTCAAGCTAGTTCCATAAGACTAGTTGTTAGGCTGTCTTTCCTTCAAGAAGGACCACAATAGCTTGTTTCTGGGATTTTTTCACAGTTTAGAAAAATCTACAGTGCTTTAGTTAGTTTATTTTGCTTATACTGCTTTAAATGAAACACTGCCTTGGGCTAAGAACTTCTGTTCATGACAATGCAAGGTTAGTCCAGATAGTAGAAACCAGATGAAGCCTGTGTTAATCTAAATACCAGACCCCAGATTTCCACCATCACACATTACTTTTATGCATTTATCCTCCCCCCAGAAAATATTATCTTTATTAATTATCTCCATTTTTCCTGGAGAACAGATGACACTCAGAGTAATCAACCCAAACTTGTTACTCACACAAATCCTCTGAAAACGATGATAACTTCAAGTACAACAAAAACAGTATTATTTATTTATGTGTCCTGAACTGAGCTATAACCACCAGGAAAGCACAGAGAATGTTGCTGAGAAGTTTGTGCAGAACAGCTATGAGGGCTGAAAGTAGAGCTGTGTAAAATTACCATTCCTAAACCCAAAATACTGATTTGTAGTAAACTGCATATGTTTTATATAACTTTTATGGAAGACTTTCATATAAGCTTTTATGTATAATTCAACTGCTTCTCATTATCATAATAATATGGAATGATAATTTCTGGAAACCAAATAATTAACGTTTGTGCTTGGAAAGTGTCTTATTTGTGCCTCATTTTCATCCTTTCTCAGTTTATTTGTTAAGCATTTTTTCCTTTATTTGTCCCCAAAATATTTTAAAATAATCTATTGTTAAACAAACAAACAAACAAGATAAAACTACATGGGAAAAAAAAAAGACGTATATTGTCGCTCCTGCCTTTCTTAACAAACACCTGTCCTCCAAACTAGGACACACATTTAGAAACATTTAAGACTCATCATCAGCTAAGAAATTTCAAGCACTCAACAAACATTTGCTGCAAGAGGCACATTGCTTAAGTTTGATTGAAGGCTACTCTTTGCTATCAACCATTTGATCTTGGTCTCTTTTATCATTCCTAGCCCGAGTAAAGAATCTTTTCAGGAGTGAAATTATTTTTGCATGAAACAAAATTGTTCTCAATATTTAAGTTATACTGTGCCATTTTCTTAAATGAATCAACTTTTGTTTTTTCTTTCAACTAGTTTAACATAACAAAAACACCCACTTCCTCCTGCATGAAGATAATGTCTTTATGCAGTACTATAGACATCTGTCCAAATGAAATATTCCACTGCCTGATAATTATCTCTCCCAAAAAGATTAGATTATTTATTTGGACCTTCCATGATATCTTGCATTTTTTTTCCTAAATACTTTAAGATACCTTAAAAAAGAAATAATTTAAACCATTGTGTTTATTTTCATTTCTGGCACAAACCTGCAACTATTTTAGAGGTAGATATTTAAATTTCCTTTTAGGCTATTTCAGCGGTATTATAGAAATAAAAAGCAGCTGACTTCTGTATTACTGTAATTGTGCTTAATTTCTTGTAATGCCAAGTTGCAAAATTGGTTGTGGTTAGTCTGAACTAGTGACACTTTCTTTCTGATGACTCTCTACTAGAATTTGTTATTAAATGTTTGTATTTTTCTCCTTTTTTTCATTCTTAATTTAGGTAAGTGAAAAGATAACAATTGTAATTAAATTGATTATGGTGTCTTCCATATGTGCACACTGGCATGCTAGTAGGTTTTACATCCACCCACATGAGCATGAGGAGAACTACTTTAATTTCTTTAGTAATCAGAAATGATAAAAATGTGTTTTAATCAATCTCAAAAATGAAACATACCATTAAAGGTAAATGTTTTAACGGAACATTAGGTTACATGAAGTCCTGTTTTTGCAAATATACAGTTTATTAGCTAATGATATCAAGGCTTGAACAAGATATTTTAAAATTAAAATCTGTCTCTAGACAGGTGTTAATTCTTTAATCTCACTGGTACCTTGATAAGTGTCTTTTAACAAAATAGTGTTTGCAAAGTAATACCAACTATTGATCTGAATAGGACCCAATCTGTCGCTTGGAGTCATTATAATATTATACAATTTTATGTTTGCTTTAAAGAACTAGGATAAGCTTGCTTTTCACTAGAGCGGGGCATAAATGATCCAGAACTCAGTAAGAGCCTTTCTTAGTGCATCATTCAGTACTGAAGTGGGCATGGGTAGGGTACCTTGGGAAGGTCCCTGATTGCATCTCCATCTGACATGGTCGAAGAACTCAGAAGAGAAAGAACAACGCTGAGTAATTAACCCATGGGACATTGGACCAAAACATGCTCTTTTTCCTCAAATGGCAGCTATACTCTTGAAAATACTAAATCAGCATAAAGATTGAAAGATGTCAAAACTACTGACGGCTAATACTGAAGCCCTATTAAGTTTAATTCTGTTTGCACTTAATTGGGCAATAATTTTAAGGCTTCATTTTATTAAGTATATTGGGAAATTGTCTTTATCTTTCTCTGTGATTATGGGAATATAATCAAACATAGTAAAAAAATACATCTAAGACATTTAATTTTTTTTCCTGCAATACCTAACTGCATCAAATGAAATACTTCTGGTGTGAGAAGCCAAAGCAGTCAGTATTCATAGAACGAAACACAGAGCTCTAGCTCTACATTTCTTCTTATTTCTTCCTCTGGGTAAATGCAAATGGGTTAGAAATGCGGAGCTCAGTATCAATTTATTCTCTTTAAAAATTACTTATTTCCACCATTCTCTATATACTTCTTTATTGCTCCTGTATGCACATTATCTTTACTCTCCTGGTAACTTAGAAACTTCTTTACATGGTGATCCTTGTAAAATTAAACAGTTATATTACTGATTTTCCAGCAAAAAGAAGCCTTAGTAAATAAAATTGCTTCACAATACCAATATGCCAGAAACTTAAAACTCTAGTTTCTGAAATTAAGATACTTCACATCCTACTGATGAAGCCAGTAGATTCCTGAAGCTTTTAGTAGTAGGTGCAATCGAAGCAGAGCTTGCAGAGCAAATTTTTCAGGCTACTGAAGCAATAGAGCTCTTTGGTACAGATTTTCAAAGATATTCAGGCATTGATGGCCAAGGCAATTTCAGTAATATTCTGTTAAAACTTCAGTAACATTCTGTTAAACATATTCTGTTTTCAAAAATGACACATGTGGAAGTGAAAGAAATGTAAAAGATGTCACAAGCTCAACCTCACTGAAAACTACAAACCTTTGCTGCTAAAATAAAGTGAAAAACATTACAAAGGCTAAAAAAATAGAGCATTGCTAAAGATTTTTAAAACATGACATCTTACTTCAGAGAATGGATTACTCTGAACACAGAGTTCATTGTATGGCTTAAGAAATTGTTCAGCCACAACAATGATCCAGACAAACGACTCCACAAAATAAAACTTGTGCATGCATAGACATGGAACATAGTAAAGATGCCTATATTTGATGTCAGTCTCCCAGTCTCTTTGATAATTTCTTTTTTATTGCTTTTTAATTTTTTTTCACCTAATGAACTTAAGTGTTACGGAAGTCATAGTTGTTATCTGCTCATGTTTTTTCCTTCTCACTGTAGGCAACCACACAAAGCTAAAGAGATGGGTGTCTCTGTAGTCCTTCAGTCTTAGATCCCCTCAACTTCCAAAAATCTGCTCTGCTGAGAAGGATTTTTTTCTCAAGAATCCAACTAAGTAGGGTTGACTGACATCCTCACAAGTCTAACTCCAAATATTTATATGATGTATATCCTCTTGCGAACACCAACTTATCACAGGGTAGTCAAATAGGTTTAGTAGCTCACCTATCCAGCAATTAGAGCTAAACACATTGATCTCACCAAATCCACGAGAGCTGCTTATTACTTTTCATAGAGCAAGAGATTCAAATCAAAGATCAAGGTTCCTTCAGGTAATAAAGTCATTATATTTCATGAAAACATGGTCCCAATGCAAAGAGGTAACACAGTATTTTTCTAAACAAACGAGTAGTGAATCATACTAATATGAATAAATCTCAGTGTAAATGAATCCAAAGAATCCAGTGCACTTATAGGCAAATGGAATTTCAAGGAAGAAAGGATTACAGAAACTGTATCAAATGCATTTTAAGCCCTGTTTTACTCATGTCCATTAAACTGATGAAGGCAACACAGGACTGCTCCAATAATCTTTGAAGGATCTTACACACTACACACATCATCCATAGAGGAAATACCATGATATACATATCAAAGAAACTAGTTTTTCCTGTCCATATAGTATTTCTCCTAAACATAAGTTACTCCTGTGCCTCTAAGGCTCCCATTAGGATAATTTCTTCCTTTTGGTAAAGAGGCGACAGGTCCTGGCAAAGAGATGAAACATTACACTGCTACTTTAATTGAAACTATAACTTCTGATACACCCATTATTTCCTTTTCTCAATATATAAGTGAAATTCAGGATCACAGGCATGGGCCTTTTCCTCGAAATTTGAAGAAGAGGACTTTTTGTGGTTTCCCTTGACCACATGGTGGAATTTGATTAGGCACAAATGGCTATCCCAAACTGTTTTTAATGAGTCAGTGCAACTATGAAAGTATTTCTCAGCCTGCTTAATGAAGCAACTGTTAACAAGCAAGAGAAGATAGCTGTTACGACACCAATGTGATTGGAAAAATTACTACGTCAAAACAGTAGCTTGTCTCACGAGTTTTACTCTTGGAATGAGTACACAACCAGTTGAGTTTTGCAGCAAGATTCTGATCCTTGCACTACACTTTATTCACTGGCACTGCAGCATCAGCACAGGCGTGAGAGACCACAGCACAGCTATTATCACCTCTCGTTTTAACAAGTAGGTGCCAACCATCCCCCAGCCTCTTTGAACTAAACAACTTGAAGATGAGATTAAACTGTTATCTTCTCTGCTACTTCCCACAGAAACATTTCAGATTAAATGAGAATCTCCACAGGAAGTATGTAGTAAATATAAGAATTGTTTATAAACTGACAACACTATTTCCTAAAAAAGTAAAAGTTGAATTTTAAAATACTGTTTCTTATATATTTACAAACAACACCCTTGCCTTGCCGCTTTTCTGCCTTTTCAAACTTTAGGCTATCTTCAGTTGTTTTTCTTCTGGCCATTGAGACAGAGTGGTAGCATAAACCTGTCAAATATTCAGGCTGCATAAGTAAGCTTTCAAAGCTTGAGTTCTGTAAATAAGTTATAATAACTGATTTTTTAATAAATTAAGTAGGAACATCCAATATAAGGAAAAATGACAAAAAAAAAAAAGGCAGATAAATGTTGCACTTATTTTTTACACAAGAATTAAGTTGCAAATTGGTTTTTCAGAGATCAAGGAAGTCTAATGTTTTACAAGGTTAAAAAAGTAGATGCACAGAGAAGAACACAAACATGATTCATCTGATACTTTTCTTTTGCCTTTTTTCATTCATCTTTCAATGCAAAGCACTGCTCTCCCAGTATGCCTGTTCATTTGCTTTCTAAATATGCAGGACTAAATATCCAGAATAAATCCCCTTAAATGTTTGAAATAATACTTTGATAGAGATGGACTGACCAAGTTTACAAATCTGAATTGTTTTCACTCAGCTTTTTACTGTGGGATAACATCTACAGATTGACTTGGAAATCCACCATAACAGATGCTATGCACACAAGTAAGATGAATTACTTCATCTTCCCGGGTTTATGGTTCATTTTGAAGTTAATGGTTGGTCGTTCTGGTCCTTATGAAAAAAGTCAAAGCTCAAATGAAATAGGCATTAAAGTTTCAAAGGGCTATGAAAGTGAAAACATTCTTCCATAATATTTACTGTCATTGCTCTATTATTTAAATCTTTGTTTATTACTTGATTGGGCTTCCAAGGCATTACTGATTCTCTCAGGGTTAAGAACTACACACATTTTCTCCCAACAGTTTGGGCTCAAAGCATTATGTTCCACCTGTCCATATGAATATTACATATCCGTATGTGATTTTCTTTCCTTCACTTCTGTTTCACTCTATCCCTTCGGGCAGATAATTTTAAATAAATCTGAATAGAAAACTGAGAATGAATAATACTACTTCTCTTGAGTAGGGTACAACTTCCTTTAAAAAAAGCAAAACAAACCACCCCTCAGTATTTTTTCTACTGTTGCTGTACAGTGCAGTTTGGACAAGGTCACCCTGGGATTTCTTTCTCTACAAAGTGACAGCAATAAGGTAATGACAAGCATAAGGAAAACACGAATAAACCAGCCATCCAGCTTTCTGGATTTTAGATGATCTGCCTACCCTGGCAGGATGGATCTTTCTCTTTTCTACAGTAGCACCAATCTAAACCAAGTACTTGAGGCATACATCTGAATATGAAAAGGGCAATTTCTGTATATAGTCATAAAAAAATATTAGCCAAATGCCTGTAAAAGCAGCAGGTTAGCTCAGTGTATTTGAAGATGATATAATATCTGCAGTTTATAGCATCCTATAATCCAGTTCTTAAACTATGAAATATTTAGTCTTCTAATAAGATCTCAAGGCCACAGTTATCTATTAATTAATCCATTTTAATATCTTGATTTGTGACACAAGGAAAAAACCCCATTGCTTGCTTGTGTCATGTGATACCACAAGCTTAATTAAAGCTGTTTAAAAATAAAATCCATTAGATGCCATAAAAGTGCCAGGTGTACAGTCATTATCTCAGGAGAGAAAAACACATTTCACTGGCCATAAAAGCTTAATTTTTCTAATACCAGCACCAATAAACCTTTCAGTTAATCTGAAAATGCAGAGTGCTTGTAAAAGGTAAGCACAATGAAAGTATTATCTCAGACAATGTTTCTTCTTGTGAACAAAAATGAACTGCAAGGGACCTCCCAGCACTGACTGAGCATAAACAACTGGAGGATGTGGCTGCTGCGTGCATCTGTACATTGTGGAGAGTCAGTTTAAATAACCCACCCATTTATGGGTTTTTCCAGAGCAATCTCACACACTTAACCTGTATTAAGGGGAAAAACAGCGGTATACCAGCCTTTCCTGTAAAAAGCAACTTGGGATACTCAGTGAAGAATGATGGCAAGAACTCAAAGTCTGTCAGTATGGGCAATAAGTCTAAAGCAATTACTACCTGCTACGGAAACACTCTATTGATTTGGCCACTTAAGTTTGATAAATGGGTATCATATAGCAGAAACCATAAGAAGGAAGAAGCTCATAATCCTGGCACTGAATCTTAATTTATTTTAAGAATGTCAAAATCAGTATTAAAAAAAAAACAACAACCCTGGTATTTGTGATAATGCAGGCTGCTTTCAAATGACACCCTCTTCCCCCCAGCATGGCAAAATGTCACAAGCGTTAATGTTTCCTTATCAATTGTTTTTTCCATCAGAGAAGTTGCAATATACACCACACAATTGTCTGCAATCTGGAAAAACAAGAATAATACTTGTTATACTTATCAATTAGGATAATTTTAGAATCTTTCATATTATCTGCTGGCAACAGCCACATCCATGTGCCATTAGTATTTTCACATCATCAATTTACTTCTCCCTCTGTGATTTATTATATAGGATTCAGATGGCTGAGGGACTGCACCACTGAAATGATAATGAAAACACTGTATGTAGCAGAAACTTGCTTCAAACTTTAACAGCCTATTGAAATATTCTGTCTTATTATTGGTTTAACTAGTAAATACCTGTAAAAACCATTCTAAAACGTATACACTCAAATCACTGTTGGATACAGTTTCATTTAAAGAATTTCTGCAAATTCTGTTGAGAAATTTTAGGAGACTAGTAGTATGTAAAACCAGAATAAAGAATTCCTAAACTTTTATGAGAAGAAGAGAATTATTCCCCCCAAAAACACTAGACAGTTTCTAGATCATCAGAAAATTACATGAAAGTGCACTGAAACAGAACATTTGAATGCATTGGCTAAATGCCTAGGTCCTACATCTGGGCAAACTTCTGGTTCAGTTGTTGATTTAACAACATTTCAAAATTTCCACCAAAGGTTTTGCATTCACATAATGGTGACGATTGAGGAATATATATTCATGACTTATATAGGTGATTCCAATACTCCCTTCCACACATCAGCTATAGAATAAACATTATTCAATAACTTTCATTACCAAGCCGAAAGGTGATTCCCGATAAAATCACAGAATTCCTCAAGGACTGATGGAAAGTAAAATGTTTAGAGGAATTTGCTCTGAACAGGGCTTGTCCACAAGGAGTAGTGACAGTAAGAGAGGAGCCCAAAGTTCATGAAAATCTAACAGGAATCAGAAAGGACTCCCAGCATACTGCAGTGCATTTAAAAGAGATACTGGAAAATCTGGAGAGCTTGACATAGAGTCAAGACCGAAGAAATTGTGAAAGAGAAACTGCTAAATACTGGACTCTAAAGGTAACTTATTTGGCAAATCAAGGTGCAATATGCAAGGGAAAGCTAAAGCCAGACTAATTGAAATCACAAATAAACCAAGAATTTTTACTAGTGAAACTGATAATTCATTGGAATAAGTTCCCAGAGAAAGTGGCAGAGTTTTCTGATGTCTTCCAGTCTTGAAAATATCTCTTTATGGAGGACCAAGTGTGAGATCAATCCTCTGGTCAAGGTAAATGGTAGAAATGAGGGGCTGTGATAAATAGGAGGTATGAATCTAAAAATGTGAAAACCAGAGAGCAACAGCATAAGATTCTCCTGTATCCTTTCATTTCACAGTTACAATTTAAGGTACTGACCCCATTTTCCTCTGGGGAGAAATGGATCAGTAGAACAGGCTCAAAAAAATGAAAATGGGCTTGACTCTAAAATTGGTAACTAAATCTTCTAAAAGTAACAACCTGGATTTGTGCTCTGACAGAGAATGTAATCTACAAACAATTGTAAAGTTGATAAAACAGGAATAGATTTGAAACTTAGGGCCTGATATTTTTAGGTACCTTGAATCAAACTCAGGGGATTGTAAGACCTATTATATTAATGCAGTGAAACTATTGTATGCAGCATTTCCACTTGCTAGATCAGCAAAAAGAACATAAGTTCAAACTGGTCACTGAGCCAGGGAATTGTTTCAGAGTGGTTGTGACTCCCTTAACACAACCAGCAGTACCTTGGTACAGGCTCCAAAGGAAGTAAATGTCTGAGCCATAGCCCGGCCAAGAACTCCTCCAGGACACCTACAGAGAGACAGAGTGAGACAGCAAGCACCCATATGAGCTTGGAACACTCACTGTGCGATCAACACATGAACAGTGTGCGGCTTTTCCACTTCTCAAGGAACAAACAAACACCACATTGAAGTACCACAGATCCCTGGAGAAGTCTGACTGGAGTTATCTCCTCTACATTGCAACTGGACTGCACGGCAGCTGATTCTTCTCTTGAGCTGGGACATCTCTCAAGGTAGGAGATTTCCTTCTTCTAAGGCTAAGAGATCCTTCCTTACCCAAGGCAGTGAGACATTTTATTCCAAGAGATCCTTGGTAAGTGACTAATAGGTATTGAATTAATACCACTGGAACACATGTAGTTAATTACATTAGATATAAATTGTTGTCCAAATCTGAGACTAAGACTGGAAGTAGGTGCATTCAAACTTCAATGGGAGTTTACAAAGTCGGGGGCATATTCTGAGCCCTGTGATTTATTGAGAGGGTTTCTCTTACCCTTTTGCATCTCTGGTCTCCGGCAAATAATTCTAGCTCAATTCTTACTTGCTTTTCCTTTGTATGTTTCATCCATCCGAACTTTGCCATCACACCTTGCTGAGGTGCATTTTCACAACATCACATTAAATCCACTTTTATCATTGCCTTTAATGGCGATTCCTTAAGTGATCTAAATCGCTCAGTTGTGACTGTTATAAGTGCATGACATATTGTTGGCTTTTCGCAATATATTGAGATAAATGCTATATTTATATAAAATGTTAAAATAGCTTTTCTGTATAAATACACAGTAATTTCATGATTATATGCAGCACCTTTTTCATATATACCCGGATGTGCGGCCCATAAATGATGAGAGCCCTGCAGCTGACACAATTATCAACACTCATCGGCTGCAAAAGGCCAGGACCACCACCCAAATTAAAAAATAATAATAAAAAAATTAAAACCACAAGCCAAGAAACACATATGCTCTAAAAAGGCAAACACAAAAAGTAGCCATGCTAAATAGTTCCAAAAAAATTTTGACTATGCAAGAAAGACTATAAATATGCAACAAGTTAATTCATTGTAAAGTGTATTTAAAGAGGCATTCTCAAAGCAATCATGTACTCTTGACAGCTTGCCAAGCACTCGGCCGTTTTAACCTTTTACTTCATATGTGTCTCCTATTGTCTTTTTATTAAACCTTTTACATTTTACCAAGATAGTAGAGCGTGTTTTTCACAGTGACAATGGTGAATAACATGAATGTTGCCCTAAGAACTGGTAAACAAGTTCTCAAAACGAGATAGAGGAAGAATGTCCAGTTAGAGCAGTGAGATATTTTTTCCACTGCTAGTCAAAGGTCAGTAATTACACAGAAAATTTGTGAGCAATGTCACACAGCAGGTGAGGGAGGAAATGCAATACTATTAAGAGTTCTATTTAGGCACACTGAAAGGCCTGTCTGTCTCTCATTTCAGATGAAGTTGTTCAGGATATCACATACAGAAAGGTCCTTTTAGAAAAATATTATTCCGATTTGCATCTAAAGATTAGTGTTCCATAAGCCTGTACTGAGAACACAATCGTTAGAATTTCAGTCACATTAATGAGTCTTGTAAACTCACCATCTTATGCATCAATTTTACTGCTGCTCTTCCACACAAGCAGGAGGGAGAGCACTGCACAACAGACTTCAGATGCAGAGTGGCATTTTGACAAAGCCAGTGGATGGCACTGGGGCAGCCACCACTCTGTAACATCATGGACCAGCCAGAGGAGTAAGTGGAACTCAAAGCTATTCCCCAACAACAGCTCCATTTCATCCCAGAAGAGCACACAGCTCCATATCAAGCTGCTTGAACAAGCCTTATAACTGCATATATACATATATATATATATATATATATATATATATATATTTTCACAGTGAGATGAGCAGTGCATGTACCTTACTCTAAAGGTATTAATGCTGATGGCTGTATCAGAAATGCTGATGTTCTCCTAAAAGTAACTTATCTGGAACTGAAGGCACCAGATTAACAAAAATTTAGATTGGACTTTTTTATTGAAAGGGAGATTAGTTTCCATATTCATTTCAGGACTTGAAAAAAAATCTTCACATTAAAAAAAAAATTTAAAAAAATCCCACAACACCTTTATGACATTTCTGTGGATTTTTTTAACTCTTTTCTTTGTTACTAATGTAGCACTGAATAGATTCTTCCATTAAAGTGCCTTAGTAAAGGAAAAAAAATGGACTGACTTTTGCTTAAATTGTTTGTCCATATTTTCAAGTGTTTTTGCTAGCAGGCTGATCTAAAGCTCTCTGAAGCTCATTAAGATTCTTTCCTGTTCAGTACAAGGCAGTTTGAATCCAGCCTTTCTCAATTTTTTTGGGTACTTTTGTCCTGTAACATTCTTAACCAGAACACAAAGCATTGTTTAATTGTTATTTAGATTATTTTCTTGGTAACGCTCTGTATTTTATATTGAATATATTCTGGTATTTGATGCAACTAATGCACTCCATGATATTTAAAGGATAGCTTTTAAAAGTTTATTGGATGATTTCCTCACTCAGTTTTGCTTAGGATTTTTCTCTTTCTGCAGGACAAAGTGGATCATATTCCTCATTGGAATTACGTTACTTCTATTCCCCACTATGTCAGCAGTAGCTTTCAAAAATTATTTTTACATGACTGCAGCTTCTCTCTTTAAAAATATGATTTTCACTGTCAAATGGGAAAGGTAACTGAAATAGCACAGGATTACTCTCATGGCTATTATGCTATTTTTCATGGTTGGAAGTATTGTAATGTTCAAGGGAGCAATTAAAATTGTTCTGCTGTATGGTAATAAAGAATATGATTCGCAATTCAAGTGTCAGCCAAGAAGATTTTATAAACTAAGAGAACATTGAATGTTTCAGTTTTAATATGCTATGCAGATATTTACTCTGAAAATAATAAACTTCATTATAGATTTGAAATTCAACAAAGAAAGTTAAAATAATTTAAACTTTGAAGGCAAAACATTTGAGGAATAAGATTAAAAATCTACAAATATAAATAATGTTGTTTTACAACTGATAAAACATTTTCTTTCAGGAATATTTTAATTTTATATCACATACCATAAAATATGTTTGGTTTCAGTGGCTTCACCAACCTCTTCAACACTGTATTCTTCTACTGTATTCTTCTAGAGAAACAAATTTAATCCTATTTCTCCTATTATATATTAATGTTTACAAAAATATTGAACCCATGAGAGTTATATTTCTAGGATTCAATTTCAGTACTTGAAACAGCACTGATTCAAAGGCTTTTATAGAAATAATATGTGAAAGTATTTTGATGAAACATAACTGCTTTAGGCTTTCCCTTCAGTCCCTTCATAACACATTCAACAGTGTTTCTCACGCTTTCAAAGACATCTGGTCTCCTAAGGAAAATATAGACAAAAACTGTAAAAATAAAGACAGGTATCAAAGACAAGTACAGTAACATTAACACATGGCACATGCACAAATCCTTTTGTAAGAAACATGGTCAGAGGTTAACATAACTTGTAACACCAGCCCTTCCTCTTCACCTTTTAATTACTCCCAAGCTCTCCATTTTACACCACTGCTAAGCCAACTGCTCTCCAGCTTGGCATTATGTGCACAGCCGAGACTAGGTGTTCCAGAAAACTACTCTGGGCAGAGCCAGCGGGGCTGTAGAAAACCTTTATTCTGAGCCATGCAACTCATACACACTAAAATCCAAACTTTTTCTAATTGCAGCGTCAGTGGGAACAAAGATGTCACTGGACACAGGTAACAGGAAGGTTAAGGATACACCAAAAGCTGCAGTGTCATTAACTGGTGTTGTTGAGTTGCAATATTTTTCTCCAGTGGCGCTCTTTCTGTCTCCTGTTTTACATATATGTTGCAATGATCTGCAAGTTACAGTTTCTTACCCGTAAAACTAGAAAGTACTAAGAAAGCTGCTAGCATCAGTCAGACTCGACATAAAATCTACACAGGCTACCCTGGATCCACAGAGTCAAATAACTCACATATTACATTTTACTCTGAAGAGATGAAGCAGCACTTTTCAAAGTTGTCTCATTTAATTAAATCCTCCACCATGCTAATTTTGTCAGTTTTATGAAAGTACAGTAATTTCACATCTATAAGGCACACCGGATTATAAGGTGCACTTCCAGGTTGTCGGCAATTTCCTGAACTTTGTCAATATATAAGACGCACAGGACTATAAAGCGCACTTTTTTTTTTTTGCAGCGAGGATCCACGCGCAACAAAGTAACAAATTAGTAATGGAATCGCGTGATTACGGGGTTTGTTGGCAGGTGCTCAATTTGCAAACATTTTTCCGGATCGGCGCAGCCTTTAAACGCAGCCGCAGGCACCCTCCCCGTGCCGCGGGTCCTGGCACTCCCACGCCCAGTTCCGGCTCACGCGGCTGCTGCGGCTCAGCTCAGCTTGGCTCGCAGCTGCCACAGCTCGCACTTTTGGGCTGGCAAATTTTCAAACTTTGTCCGTGTATAAGGTGCATTGGACTACAAGGTGCACTTCCGGGTTCCGAAAAAAATTTTAGTCAAAACGGTGTGCCTTATAGTCGTGAAATTACTGTAATTCTGTTCTTTAATGTAACTGTGTCTCTGAAAGAGCAGAGTGGGCACATAGCACACTGACACTGGGATCCTGGATCCTTTTTCTTATGGTAAATATTCCTTCAGCATATGCCTTTTTATAAATAAGCAAATCCTCCAACATATGCTACGCATCTATAGAGTTAATCTATGCATCCTCAAGGCAATCTCAAGGCACCCCCTGCCTGGGGCTGGCAAAGAGACCCAAATCTCAGGCACCTCCGTGGAACTGTACATACTCTCTTACACTTTGGTGACAGAGAAAAGAAGGAGACAGCCCAAGGAATGCCGCTAGATGCTTTACTCTGTTTTTTTTAAATTTGTGGAGCAAGAATCCCTTGCAGTGAGCGTGCACTGAAATACATAACAATGATTGAGAGGTATTACGCAGTAAATAAAAAACTTAGGGAATTTTTTTCCTAATATTTTAGTATTATTATGCTTTGATATAATGTTATATAAATGAGACTTCTGAAGAAGTAGCTTTCCATGTAAATAAGAAATAGCACTCTGAAGACATGTTAATTCCTATTAAAAAATTGAAAAATAAATGTGAGGGTATCAACAGAAGTGTCTAAAGACAGCCATAGCCCTACTGACAGTACATATAAATTACTACTACAGAGTCAGCACACTGCATTGTAGCTGTGGCAGAGAGAATTCCTGGATTCTGAATTCCTGAATCCTGCCCAGGGGATCAAAAGGTGAAGGTCTTAACATCTGGCTCATGGTGGGAGAGAAGATAGTTTAAGTTTCCATTCTCTTCAAGCTGGCTAATATGTCAAGCTGCATTTTCAGCAGAGTAATTGATCTCTTGATTAAAACAAAGTCTTCCAGATTTCAAGTGGGAAAAAAAAAGCACAAACACCCATATATAAAAGAGGAGACTATTTTTAAAAAGTTTCAAACTCTCAAGGCATTCAATTCTTCTATATTTAACCATGCTCAATTTGAAAATTAAAATGAACTTTCCTGAGGTTATGTGTAATTTTTTCATTTAAGCATCCAAGGTAAATTTTACAGGTATTCTTTGCTTCAAAACCATTCAAGAATAAAATTATTTTTGCATACTAAAGTAGCATTGTTTAGTGTTTGTAAATGGCATAGAGCAAGCTCAAACTGAATGTACAGTAGGACAATTTCACACTATCTTTTTATCAATTTTCAGTGGGTCAATTTAACAGTAGGGGTGCAAGTAACACTTATAATGAAAGAAATCCAGTGGTAATGAAATAACCATAGTCTTTCATGTTTTCCTTTATAATATGTTGTGCACGTATACAGAAGGGTAACTCTGTCATTTGAGAAATAACTGCAAGACAGAGGTGTTAAAATAGTCACTGCCTAAAATAAAATATCTAATTTCCCTTCAAAATAGACAAGAGCTGTATGAGATATAATATCCTGTGCTGAGGATGAAGGCTAAAATGGGATGGGGAAAAGAAAGCATTTAAAAATCTTTAATAATATAATAGGAATTAAAACAGAAGAGAGTTGGCATACAATAAAATCCAAGGGGTAGACTAACCACTAAGAGCACAGGTGGAATAGCAAGGACTACAGAGACCTGTGTCTCTGACATTCTTCATAAAGCAATGCTGTCTAAAATTTTTTATCCAAGGATCCCATGCTTTCTGAGAGATGCTTTACCATTATGCAGAGGGCAACAAAAGCAGTACAAGGTCCTCTGACTTCTCTAGGGTCACATAATCAGACGGCTTAAGAAAAGAAAAATCTGTCCCATATTTCTTCTTTCCCACTCCTGTGCTCTGAGGTTGTGAGCCTTTCTACCCCACCTTTCAACTCATTTCAGTTTGCTTAAACTCCTCTGTCAGGGCAGCCAGTGCAAAGTCTTTGGAGTATGGAACTCCTGAAAGCGAGCTTCAGAGCTTCAAACACACTTAAGCAGTTAAAGACAGCGTAAGTAACACAGAAACCTGGAAACAACAAAATAAATCCTAAATAATGGGCTAGATTAGGTACTGCTGCTGGAATTTTGAGCCTTCTTGGACTCTTTCCTTACTGGCTGTTTCAGAGTTGATGGAACTCTTCCAAAGTCTACATTAATTTCCCACACTTAACAAAGTCAGAGAAACATAGCAATGAGAAGAAAACTATATTCTTTTAAAAAACTGCAGAGTTCAAATGGCATAGCAAGGGAGTTGGCTCTGCACTTCTCAGGCTTACTCAGGCTGGCAGCAAGGAAAGTTTCAAACTGGGGATCAAAAACAATGATTTCACCTGATATATGAAAAATGTAGAGAGAGTACACCTATGAAAGAAAAGTTTTGGTTTTGTGTTCACTGTTCTGGTCTCTGTTTTTCTCAGGCTTTTATTTCTATTTTTTAAGAAAGTGAAGTTCTCATTCAGAGAGATGTTTTCTTTACAGAGATTTTTTTTAAAGGAATAACTTAAAAATATGATAAGCGGGCTTTCTACTTTCTAGATCTTACTTAGATATCTCGGTTTGATTTATTCAGGTCTTTTAACATTCAAATGACTTCTGCAGTCTCTTTTGCACAGCCACAATATAAGAAATGGAAAGCCTCACAAATAAGAGTAAACTGTCACAAGATGAAACTGAAAATTTGGAACTCAAGTCTCTTTCTCAGCCTGTCAATGGCATGAAAACTGAGCCTTCCTTATCCTTGGAGACTCATTTGTATAGCTACAAATCACAGGAAAAATCTTTCAAGATGAAATATGAAAAATTACAACAGAAAATAATTGCTTAACACACGCTTAAGAGTATGACCTGAGCGGTAATGCTGTGATTTTATTACATTTACCACATTTTTATTGCATTTACTACCTGAATGAGAGCCTGTCTTTGAGGAAAAGATATTCTCTCAGAAGACATAGCTATAATTACAGCTCCTTTGAAATAAATGTTATACAAGCCCTTAGAAAGCATTACACACAGCTGAACAATTTCTTCCGCTAATATACAACAGAGCCTGTAAGCCCTCTGGTAGGTGCTGCATCAAAACACGAATTGCACATTGCATCTCTTCATGAATTTCTCTTAAAATTTGGTTATCTCTCTGGGAATGATCCTCTCTTTTTGCTTTCTACATGCATAAATACTACTTGGGAGAGAGAAAGGTGGGTGGATATCCTTGGAATAGATGAACATTGTTATCTATAGCTTTGGTAAAACTTCTGTAATAAATGACTTTAGTTATGTGCAAAAGTTTGCATCACTCTATCCTGCCTGTGCAAACACGTCTTTGGTAAGTGATCTTTCACTATAAACTGTTAGACTTCTGTTGTTTTTTGTTAACTCAGAGCAGGATGCCCTCAGGAGGCACAAACTCCAGTTATAATTTTGCAGCTTTGCAGCTTTTTACAGTTTTGACTATATCTCCTCATCTGTACAATGGCTTACACTGACCATCACACAGAAGATACAAACTGAAATTTGTCAAATGCTTCAAGAGAGCACGGTGACCTCGATGGGGAGTGAGTCAAGAGGAGGGCCTGGAGCACCTCTCCTATGGAGACAGAGTGAGAGAGTTGGGGTTGCTCACAGTGAAGTGAAGTGAAGTGAAGTGAAATGAAGACTCTGGGGAGACCTTAGAGCACTTTCCAGTACCTAAAGAAGCAACCAGAGAGCTGGACATGTACTTTTCCCAAGGGTAGGGCGTTGGTAAGACAAGGGGTGATGGCCTTAAACTGGAAGAAGGCAGATTTAGATTACAGTAATTTCACAACTTAAGGTGCACCAAATTATAAGGCACACTTCTGGGTTGCCAGCAAATTTCTGAACTCTGTCCATATAGAAGGCGCACTGGACTATAAGGTGCACATTTTTTATTTTATTTTATTTTATTTTATTTTATTTTAATTTTTTTTCTTTTATTTTTTTTTCCCCAGCGAGGATCCATGTGCAACAAAGTAACAAATTAGTAACAGAATCGCGCAATCGCGGGGTTTACTGGCAGGTGCTCAATTTGCAAACACTTTTCACAGATCAGCGTAGCCTTTAAATGCAGCCCCAGGCGCCCTCCCCGTGCCATGGGCCCTGGCACTCCTTCTCGCCCGCCCCTGGCACCGGCGGGCACAGCTCGGCTCCTACTTCCGAGTTGTCAATTTTCTGAATTTTGTCCATATATAAGGTGCACCGGATTATAAGGCGCACTTCCAGATTTCAATCAAAATTTTAGTCAAAAGGGTGCACCTTATAGTAGTGAAATTACTGTACATATGAGGAGGAGATTCTTTACTGTGAGCGTGGTGAGGCATTGGAATAGGCTGCCCAGAGAAACTGTGGACACTTCATCTCCGGAAGTATTCCAGGCCAGGCTGGATGGGGCTTTCCACCTGGAAATCTACCAGAAGGCTTCTCTGTTCATGGCAGGGGGAAACAGACAATGTTTCAGGTCCCTTACAACCCAAACCACTCTAGGTTCTGCAAATACAATTCCATCTTTACTGTTAGCTTTGTTTTTTCTTTATTTAGTACCATCCAGCTGCCAACAAGATGCATACCCTCACATAATCCTTGTCTGCCTTTGGGGAGTCCACCATCTCTTCTGGCCTTTTCCACTGAGCACCTACCTGCTCCTTCAACAGGCAGCTGCACAGCTCTCAGTTCTTGGCAAATGTGGCAAGAATTTGTTTTTACATTATATAATGATCTAAAAATGTGTCTTACTGGTTGCTTCAAACCAGCTGATACTTCACAAAATAAAGTGTGTGGGCTATACTGTGTGGGGAATCTTCAGGAAAAGAGCAGTAAATGCAGAGACAAGTCGCAATACCTCAGATTCTAAAGTACTTTTTGGGATTTTCAGCCTCCTTTCCCATCATGCAACTTTATTCATTATACTGTAAGTATTTTTTCAGTTCTTAAAAAAAATTGACCACATTAAGTATGTGCACTTTGATTTTACACCTGTAAAAATTGTTGCTATATTGATAGATAGGACATTAGCAGTATATTATGGCACCTAGCACTCTGCAAACCCTGAGAGGAGAATTGATGCTTTCTGAAAAGACACTGTGGTCCACCACAGCCAAACCCTTCTGACACTTACTCAGGATCTGCCTCTTCTGCCCATGGACAGGGTCTCTCACGTCCTTCTTTTAGCCTGGCATGTACTTGCAAAGAAACCACTGCCATTAATGAAATACAGATAAAATGCGGAAGTAAAGCATATAATATGTATTAAATACAAAGCAATTTCAAGTAGAATATTTCCAAATCTAAACCAGATCCTACAATCGTTCCAAGCTCTTTACAGCAACTACACACACTCTGCACTCTCTTTTGGACCCTTCATGTGGACTACTCAAAGTATTTCAATAAGAAAGCTCTTATCTGAACCAGATACCTCCTCTTCTAGAGATTTGGGGAAAATCAAGCCTTGGTTACATCTTCAGAGGGGGCATTCCTCATGCCCTTCAGCCGCACTTTCTGCTGTCTCCTTATCCATGCTGGGCTGCTGAAGAAATCTCTGGGTAAGTATGATCACAGGGGGAGAGCCTGTGTAGCAGTGAGCTGTGCAGCACCACCAATGCAGATAAATCACATGCTCCAGGTGGACACCGACATTCGCAACACAGCCTCAAATGAAGGTAGCTAATGTTTTGGCTGATGATTCTGAGTACAAGCCCATTATTAGCTTCTACTATGTTGATTTATTTTCCATATTTGCCTACCACAGGATCCTAGCAGTTTCTTTCAGAGGACACAGTTGGAGACTAAGGAAAATGCCCATGAAGCAGGACCCAATGTGATTAATTAATTCTAATTTCATTCCCAGCTGGAGAGTGGTAATTTGATTGATTTTGGGTTAAAGTCAAAATCAGAAGTATCTCTGACCTCTGAAATACTACATGGGCAATTTTGGCTAAATTAGGACTCAAATCTCTATGAGTTGGACACACATTTTGTGTGGCAGATACTTCTCACAACTGATGCATTATTTAAAACACATGCAGCAAAAAATATGGTTAAGTATTTCAGTAAAGCTTAAATAACAACCACGAAACACCAGAAAAATACTGTAAAATACTCATAAAGGCTTGGTTCAAATAAGAGAAACAAGAAATTAGGGTTGGGGCATGGAACTATCAGAAAATCCCTTAAACCCATATGCATTTCAGGGGATTAAAAGATGGTTTCAGGCTATAATTTGAATTTGGTGGCATCTATCAGCATGAAACATGCAATGAACAACATTTTAATACTAATGACATGTGAAGGTGCTGATGTTTTTAGTTTAGTCACATAAACAAAATCGACCATGAGTAAATCTGATGTTTTAATTCATGAAACGGCAACTGGAAATCCCACTTTGCTTATGCACCTGACCTTGCTGCACTCACACTGCGTCCTTGCAGAACTGCTGAATGCTAATTTTTTAGCATGTTGTCCTTCAAGTGCTGCTCTAAGCCCCTCTGCTCCAGGAGCAGATGAAGCGAGCTGCCGACAAGCTGTAGCGCTGGAGCCCACACAGTGTGGTTAACAAACAGCCTTCTGTGAAACCACAAAGCCCAGCTAAGTCTCTGATTAAGTCAAGCAAAATCAGCATTGTTACGCCAGGATTACATTTATATCCAACTTAAGTTTCAGGCATCTCTATCTATTGAAACACAGATGTCTTGGAAAAAAATTTGTACTCTCACTATGAAAATATTAGACAAAGCTAAGCCTAGCCTTGGAGAAAATTTGTAGAAGGGGAACAAAGCAGCAATTAACCCCTAGGACTTGCACTTCCATTTTCTCCCCTTACACTGCTGACTTTGAAGATCTTTCTGTTATTAAAGTAATGAAAAACTTTCTAGTCCATTAACCACCAGCTTGTGGACACCAAGAGGCAGACAGGAGAAGGTGCATTAAAATTAGGTTTTGTTCAGGAAAGAAAAAATAGAAAAGGTGACACATAACTGTACAGAAAGGAAGCTGATACCAGATCAAATCATAATATGAAGCTTTTAAAAATATTTAAATATCTGTAGCTTCACAGGACTCAGGCACTGGAGACTTTCTGTTAACCAAAACTTCTTTCTGCAGTATTTCTTCTTTTTTTACCCCAACAAGATAAAACATATTATTTGAAATGTCTGAAAAATAATTGAGAGCAATTTCTTAGCATCTGTTATAATAAACCTGATAAAGAAAGCTGTATTAAATTTTTTAATTTAAATGCTATTCTAATACTTTACTGATTCAGTGTGGAACGTGATGTATCTATTTATACTAAATATTACTATGAGAAGCGTTAGAATATTTAACTTCTTAAAATGCTGTTTTCATTTTCATGGCTTTATTTTATAAATTTAATTCAGCTTTCTACACTGTAAAAATACATTCTTAAGGGACAACATCTTACAAATAATCAGATTAATGCTCTACTGATTTAATATGCTCACTAAGAGCAGTAGTTTTCATAACAATCAACCAGCTCTTTGAATCCTCTTTGGGAAGTTAAAAAGACATTATTTCCATTCCTAAGATCTTTGCTATTACTCTCTCCAGACACAGACTTGCTCATAATATTAGCTATCAGGAGATTAACATAATGTGCTAAAAGGCTAATAAAATCTTTTACATGTTTTGTATTTATTATTTGAGAATTTCTACTTTCTCTCTTTATCAACAGTGCTGTGACAAGGATTTGGAGAGAGGGAGGTTCTATGAATTGTCTTAAATTTTCAATGAAAGATTAAATGAGATCTGTATTCACTTATAATCTGACACCAAATAATCTTCTTCTTGAGCTCCCCTGGAAATATAAATTTTCTGTGAGGAGAGAGAGGGAGAGAACAAGAACTGCTGTTCTGTGCTCCAAGCCAATTCACACAAGCACAGCCCTGAAATGCCCAAGCTCCATTTCCTGCTCCAATCAAGGAGTGATTATTTATACAAATCCAGGCTGTTCCCCAAGGACACAGCAAGAGTGCAACTCCCTGGAATATGGCACAGCACAGGATTTCCCCAGACATCTTCACAGGAAAATGAAAGTGCCTACTCAAGCCTACTCAGGCCATAAAGGAAACCACACAAAGCCTTCCTGCATCTAAATGCATTTCTCCTGCTTCAGGGATGAAAATAATACCAGTTCTTATTTTTATTCTTTTATACACACATTTTTTGCTTTCCTTTCAAATTCATGGGGGCAATTTTGAAAATGTTTGAAATTTTTAAAGCAAAAAAAAGGGAAATAAAAAGGAAATGAAAGAATTTGAAAACTTCCATTTCAAGCTTCTCTCTCTCTGCCTTCCCAAACTCTTCTCCAAGTAACAGTTTTTGTTTGGATGTGAAATTACATATTTCCAATGAGATTTCTCGCTGTATGAACTTCTGCATCAAACATTTTTGAGTGGTTGCATTCCCTGTATAGTGTATAAACAATACAAGCTTCATCCCAAAGTCCAAGTTTAGGACTATGCTTGTGTAGATGACCAAATACGATTTTGTCCCTCATTTACAAGGAAGCTGCATTTACATTTACACAAATCTACAAGAAGTCCAAGACTACAGCTTTCTGGATGCTAATTCCAAAGCTCAACGCTTTAGAGAATCCAACTAGAGTGCAAGCACGAGCCAGGAGATTAAATTCAAAAAACCCTATTACCTATAGCTGGAGATACATTTCAATTACCAAGTTGGCTTTTCCGTTATTTCCTTTGCAGATTAAATAATAAAGCACCTTTAAAAGGAGGCAGCTGCCAGTGTCATACTCCTCAAAATAACCAAAGTAGCTTCAGGTATGTGCATTGCTTGGTCTTGTGATGCCAATGGTGTTATTACTCCAGGACTGAAATTCCTATAGCAAAATGCAATTTTAGGAGGAGCCACTCTCAACATCTGCAGCATCTTCTGTCACAAGGACACAAAGCTGCCCAAGATAGAGAGAACCACCTTCCTCTCCTCAGTCTTCATAGTAGTTGCTCAAATAGGAAAAAGCTCACAGATCTCTTCCCCCTTGTCTTTATGAAAGCGCAAGAGAGCAGTAAGCATTTTTTTTTGCTCCTTGCCCATAGTTGAATAAAAACCATAGTTGAGAAAAAAACATCAGCTAGATCCAAGCAGCTCAAACCCACTGACAGCAAGAATTCTGTTGTTTTTCTCAACATGAGACAAGGACAACCTGGCAAATTAATATTCAAACAAACTTATCCAGTGAAGCTACAGACCAAGGGACACTTATCCAACAACTTCTCCTCTTATATCAATAAACATCAGCAGTTGTACCTCCACAGAGCAGACAGATATTTTCCATGAAAAGATTAATGTTACTAATTTAGTCACATGTTTCTTCTTCTTGTTAAATTCTATGAGGCACTTACACATACAAATATGCCATTTATACATCAACAAAGGACCAAAGAAATTACAGAGCATTTTTAAATGTTATAGTACATACTGTGTTATGCAAATGAGGAACAATATATCAATCTCACTGTTCTCCTAGTTGAATATACATGTAATGTCTGTTTAATCCAGTCATTTATATCTCAGACAAATACTATAATTACTGTTGCTCTGCAATATCTTTTAAGAGGTTGGTATCCCTTACAACAAATGGCAAGCTATAGGCATTTGGTAACACCACACTAGAAATATGTACATATAGCATGGTTTATGGAACAATTCTTAACTTAAGATGCAGGACATATATGAGAAGATCACCTGTCAGATAATTCCAGGGAAAAAAAGCCTGGAGTACTGCAGTTCATTAGATATGACAAACTCATTACCACTGTGGCTGCAAAAAAATGAGGGAGCTACCACAGGAGATGCTACTATAGAACTCAGTAACAGTATCGTACATAGGCAAAAGTAAGCAAAAAAAGAACCACACGGTGTTCAAAGAATCCTAATTAAGTTTAAAAATCAAGTGCTCATAAGATCATGAATGTCAGTTTTACTGTTTTCCATGCACTTGTATTTTCTACCCATTGCACAGCTGTCTTCTGTACTGCATAAACTACCAATCTCATCACTGTATTTACACAAACATAAAAAAGAATTATCCCAAGTACTTCTTTGTTCACATTTTTAGTGTATGGTTATCTGAATTTATTCTGCATTTACCACTAATTGCCATGAATGTCTCATATTCACTGACTTAATGATAATCTAAGGACTTTTAGAGATAAGGGCCATGAAGAAACAAACATAAGAAATACATGTACAACCCCAGAAGCATTTCTCATTTCTATTTTCTTTTCTATCTCAAGTGGATTGGGATTGAAGTAGAGTAAGGATTTACTAAAGACACTCACTGTTCTGCTAAGATGAATCATTTCACCTCACTCTCAAACCTAATTAGCAATATGTTAGCGGGTGAGAAAACAGATAACAGGCATCTAATCTGCCAAATGCTGCATCCACAGAGGCCCATTTATCTAACCTGCATGGTGTTTGGTGAAAATCTGGACAGATTGCTAGGCCCTTAGAGAAGACGGACTTCGTATCAGACGTGACCTTGTAGTTTCTGAAACACCAAGTTTTAAGTTTCAAGTAGTGCGTATTTGGGTATAAAACACTGAGCTCTGAGGTAACATGAAAAACTGATTCACAGCAATGCATAATGTATCTATAAAAAAACCTATTACCATTTAGGAGCCATTACGACCATTACTTCATGAAGGTGACTAATCACATCCAAAAATACTGGGTTTGTAGTTTGGGACCTGCTTTATTTAATGTTCTCGGAAATGACCTTAGGATGAAAATAAAGATGCACTAACACATTTTCTTAAGGATACAAAGTCAGTAGGTAGCGTCTTCCTAGAGAAGGAGGATTTGAATGTCCTGTGGGAAGAAATGCATGATCTTCACGATCCCAGAAAGAGAACTGGGTTGAAAATAACAGTCCAAAGGGCACATGGGACTAATAGCAAGAATTCCTGGTATATACTGGGAGCTCATTAGTTGGAAACAGCAGCCTATTTTAGTCAGTCAGAGGATGGCTATGAGCCATTTAATTGAATCTGACCATGAAAAGGGCAAGGCAAGGTATTTTCATAAAGAACAGGGAGTATTCATACCATTGTACAGCCTGTATTGAGATCTCATCTGAAGTAGTATTTTGTATCATTTCAGTTACCCATGTCCAAAAAAAAGACTTCAAATTTTAATTAGGTGCTGAACAGGACTGTTAGAGAGATCAAACATAAGCCTATCTTATAGGAGGACACTGAAGGGGCTTGTTTTTTTCATACTGAAAAATGCAGCCCAGGAAGAAAGAGGTTGCTTGCAGAAAAAGCACTGGGGACAAAAGATTTGCTAAATCTATGAGAGAATGTTTGTGTTAGAACAAATGGACAGAAACTGATTATTAATAAATTAAGGATGGAAACTCAGAGAAGGTTTGTAGTAATCATTACATGAATGTGGCCCTACAACATTCTGAAAGGAGAGACTGTGGTAGAAAAATCTGGGTGCAAAGGCGTGCAACCTAACCAGTCTATGAAAAAGATTGCATGATGCTGCACATCATGACCTCTAAAGTTACCTAAAATCCAAAGTTTCTATGGGCTTAGCTTAAAGACCCTCATGTCTTTAAAGAGCTACTTGCAGATACAAGTAGCACAGCCCATACAGAGATTGAATGTATTTTAAAAAGCATTTTTTATTCTGAACTATATTTATACATCAAAACAGCCAACTATAAAACCTTAATGGGGCACAATTGCCCAATCATATTTTCACTACCCACAGCAGAATTATGGTGATGCAGCTCAAGATCACATTCGGTGTCACAAGCTATCTGTGTCTAAGGAGAAAAGTTGGAAGTGCTCTGCATCCAGCGGGCATATTTGGCTTTTAAATCTGATATCTTGTTTGAATCAGCCAGCCCATCTCAGGAAAAATTAAGACCATAAAACAGAAGTCATCTTAACCTGTATGACAGAAGATGCTAATAGCTAGGACAGTGACCTCCGGATATTTATTCTCTATTTAATTAGTTGCTACTAAATAAAGCCACTAAATAAACCAAAGGTGAGAGAAAAAATAAAGTCTCTCAGCATGATGTATGATAAACAATGATTCCATATTAAATCATTATCATTCATTTACTCTTGCTTAAGCAGTTACAGCAAGGGCACTTAGATCGCCATTAATCCAAGCTAAGCAATTCATATATAATAAAGTCTGATGAATGCCAATTTCCAGTACTATTGGGTTTTGTCTCACTAACATATTTTTTGTGGTTTTCTATGTTCTTGCTATATAAAAGTTGCTCCAGATAAAATATGGTATCTCAAGATAGAAATAGTTTCACACAATTGCTGAATGGAGGAAGTTGTTGAGTTAGGAGTTATAATTTGGGAGGCAAAAAGAAGCCTCATGACCTCCTGTAATAGTAAGATTTCTAAAAGAGTATTTCCATAATATTGACTGAACCTTCTAACTATTTGAAGACGTGAAGAGTTACAATCATAATGGTTAGAAGGCATCAGTTAGTCAATGTTCAAATTAAGACACCATTAGGGAACCACCTCCTT
This sequence comes from Sialia sialis, assembly GCA_009812075.1. Classification (NCBI taxonomy): domain Eukaryota; kingdom Metazoa; phylum Chordata; class Aves; order Passeriformes; family Turdidae; genus Sialia; species Sialia sialis. Next base: position 38,538,191 of record VRYO01002734.1, on the reverse strand, counting down.
ATGTAAAAGGGGAGTCATGGCAGCCTAAGCAATTTCTCAAGACACATTTCTCTGCAGAAAGAGTTGTTCCAACTGTTGTGCTGAACACAATAGGAGAAGATAAGCACTCAATAATTTAGTGTTAACAACAATATAATTCCTTCTAAAACAGCATTTTGGAAACACTGATTTTAACTCTATGGAAAGAGCTTGTTATCTCATTATTAAGGCCTGCCAGAATAAAGTAAATAATGACACAAAAGCTAGAGTTCTTAATATTAATTCAAATGTAAATTTTCAGCAAAATTAATCTCTACTCAAAGAGTAATTCCTTTTTGTTAGTAGAAGATACAGCATTTTTCATACAGCACAAAACACTTTGATTCCTGTTATAAATGTGAAGTGAAGCTATTCAGGCAAAGCCAGTCAGTACCTCCAGAATGTAAAGTCACATCGCAGTGCTTCAGAGCAAACTTGAAGGCAGGAACATTTGGAGCTTCACCCAAAACAGAACTGCATATACAAAGCCTGTGACCCTTACTGAGAGCCTAATGTTTCCATTCATCAGAACACAGTAAAACATTGCAAAATAATAAATTATCAAGGAAATATTAAAAGTACAACTAAATAATAAGCAATTTCTTCATAGATAAAGCCTTCAAGGACTATCTGAACTAAAGGCATGTGTCTCTTAAAAAAAGAGGCAAATCATATCAGCCAGTTTCTGTATACAACCCAGTGCCAAACTTAAAAATGGTTGTATATGGTGAAGTCTCCTAATACACATAGAGATGTAGAAAACAGCGACTCTGGAGTGTTAGTTTTACTCATACATAACAAAATAAAATTGTTACATCAGAAAAAATATTATTAACTTTTCTAGATTTGCATAACTAAGGAAACTACAGGATTGTGTTACATACATGCCTGCCTTTAAAGAATTGAACTGTGAACTCACAGTAGTAGAGGTTCACTCTAAACTCCAAATTACTTTGCAATTGCAAGGGTCAAGTGATATCCTAGAATCATAATACTTTTGCCAAACTGTCTTGGCAACTTACTAATACAAACATGAAACACATTCACTTGATACAGTGACTGATGAAAATAGTAATAGTATTCAGCCTACTTACAAGAAAAATTACTGTGTGTCTTCAGGCAAGCCAGAGCTTCTTTTATGAAACTGAGAAATCTCAAAGTTGTTTTACAGGTTACAATCTACATTAAAGGATCCCTTTACACTTTAAACTACCCAAATCCCAAAGATTATGTGAACAATGCATATAAGGAAAACTTGCCTCTTCCTGATGTGTCTTACATCCTCCAAAATTGTTGACACAACAATCTAATTTGCCCTCAGATGTCGATGTTCTCCACAACTGCCCTCTGCTTCAATACAATACTCATTAACCCTCAACTCACTCAGCTCACACCTTCCAGCTTTTGTTCAGTTTTCCTCCAAATAATTTTGGGCAGGAGTGTGCACAGATTGGCTAAGATATTGAATGGGGGCCAAATTAACTTGATTTTTTTCAAGTTTATCCTGTGGACCTTCCCTAGGCAGAAGGGTGGGGGGAGAAAAGATCATCAACAGCTCTGCTGAACTGTTGCTTTTCCTAAAACTTGAAAAACAGACTAGTGAATACACAAGGAGGCTAAAAAAGTGTGAACATCTCAATTAATGAGAAAAATACAATATACAGCTTACAATTATCCAGGCCAACTCAAAGAAGCAGAGGAATTTCTAAGAATGATAAGCTGTATTTATTTTGCCATTTGTGGTCCAAACTACTTAACCCTGCTAAATTAATTTACATTTATTTCTTATCTGTGCTTATTTTTTTTTCTTCTCTCACCTGAGACTTTTTTCACTGCTTTAATTTTAAGGCACAGCAGGGTTCCTGCCCTGTTCCTAATAACTCTCACTGACAAAAGAACACATGCCCATAATAAAATAGTGAAAAAATTATAAGCAGAAATCAACCAAACCAAAACAAACCAGTACCCAAACATACACATATCTGTCAGCTGGAGAATTCTTATTGACTTCATCTGTGGCTAGCTTTTTCTTTGGCAGCTTTCTGTTCCCTCGAAAAGCACCAAGCTCATTTAAAGCCTGGCTAAGTATGTTCAACAGTGATTCCACTTTCTGTTGGTTTTAAGTGGCTAATAACAGGATGTTTCCATAGGGATGCCAGGGAACTCTGCAGTGGTCCAAGGAATGATGTTTGATTCACTTGAGGAATTGGTCCAAGAAAAGTCAACTTGGAGACAGTGGTGCTCCAAACAAATTGAGACAAAAGGATAGTCCCTTATTATACCACAGGCAAGCAAGGCCCCTAAAAGAGCTTCTAGGACAGCTGTGCTTCAGGAGAGAGGATATCTTTATACAGGCAGATTCCCTGCCTCCTCCAGAAACTTTAAACCCTAGTGTTGTGTATATGCAGCACAATTAAAAGACCCCAAACAAGCCAGAAAACACAGGGTGCAGCACAGGCTGGGATCAACCAGACTGGGGAGCAGCTCTGTGGAAAAGGCCCTTGGGGTGCTGGGGGACAAGCTCAATCTGAGTGAGCAGCGTGCTGCTGCAGCAGAGAGCATGTTGGGCTGCATCTGCAGGAGCATCACAGCAGGAGCAAAGGAGTTGTTAAACCACTCCACTCAGCACTTGTCAGGCCACACCTGAAATTCTGCATTCAGTTTTAGTCCCTGCTATGCAAAAGCGATGTGGACAGGCTGGCAAGTGAAAAGCCACAACCCAACTGAGGACTGGGCAGGCTGCCATATGATGAAAGACTGAGAGAACTGCACTTTTTGAAGAAAGAAGGCTTTGGGGAGACCTTATCACCATGTTACAGTATTTAAAGGGTGGCTACAAAGAAGATGGAGACTTCCTTTTTACAAGGAGTCACTTTGAAAAGACAAGGGGCAATTCCAATTACACATAAGAGGAAAATTTTTCACAATGAGAACAATCAGCCATTGAAATAATCTCTCCAGGAATAAGGTGTAAATTCTCCAACACTGGACAGTTTTAAGATTCAGGTGGACAAAGTGCTGGGACATCTGTCTAGACTGTGCTTTTGCCAAAAGAGGTTGGACCAGATGATCCTTGGGGTCCCTTTCCACTCAGTGTTCTGCAATTCTATGAATACAGCTACAGTAGATCAAATATTCTAGTTTCTATATTTTGCCACTGGACTATTATATATCCATACTACTCAAAGGGCTGGGAAGTTAGTTGATAATGCAGTCATACAGACTGACACATACACCCGTTTCTAAGTTAAATGTATCTACCCTTCTAACAAATTCTGTGGGGTATCATCTACATCAGCCATTTCTCAGTCAGCCATTAAAAGGCAAATTTTGATCAGTTTGAAACACCTGCACTTGAAATTCTGTGTCAGCAACAAGCTGATAACACCAGAGGAAAGGAGTGACTCTTATTAATAAACAATGTAATGGAGGTGATACAATGTGTGGCTATTGTTCTTTCCATTTGCTTTGCAAACAACTACATAAATTAAATGCTTCTTTTTTCATTATCAAATCTCTGAGGTTATGGTGTGCTGTATTTTATTGGTTCAGCAGTCTCATTCAAATAGTAGCTATCTAACATGATCCTTGCAATTAGTACCTTATGTACATTCTTGAACCAAATTCTTCCTCTGGGATTTAAAGAAAACCCAAGGTCTCAGGAGTCTCTCTTGTAATTCAACTACATGCTACATTTTTACAGCTATGCAAATTAGCTGCAAGGAAAGCTCTGATGTACAGCAAAGCTAGAGATCTGAAAATTAAAATCTTGTAGGAGAGAAAATATTTAAAATTTCCTTTACATTTTTTCTTTTGTTTGGCTAATCCCTAAAGGCATAAGGGCAGCATGTTCCATCTTGAAAGTCCCTGTAGAATCATGTACTACTGAGTATAACTACAAATGTGATGCTTTGAGCAGCCAGATAATGGTTTTTAATTGGCTCATCATTGCAGCTTCAGCCCAAAAGCACAAAAATGAATTTAGAACCAATATTAACAGGTGATAATTAAATTATGGGGTCTGAATGCTTAATATATTGGAATAACACAGTTGATGCAACAAAGGCCATTAAGTTTAATAATGGAAATCAGTACCTACCTTAAGTACTATTTTATAGCACATTAGCAATGGTTGATTAGTGTTAAATCACAAAGTAAATTTTGTTTTCTTATTGAAACTTTTCTCACTTCTTTTTCTCTTTACCTGTGCATTAGCATACATGCTAAACTAAGGATGCCCATTTAAACCATTGCAAATGAGCAAAACACATAAACCAAAATAATTAATTAACTGTGACGACTTGAGTACTTTGTTTCCTAAATCAGACATTTACTTGAATAAGCTATTTAATATGCCTTAATATTAAAGCATACATAGACTATATGAGTACCACGGGAAACTGTTTTGAGTCAAAACAGTCCTAGTAAAAATATTCATCATTAAGTCAGCAAGGTCCATAACCCAGATTTCCCATTCTCCCCTGGTGAATCAGAACTACTTGGGTGCACTATTCTTACCACTGTAAGAAACAATGCCATGTACAGATTAACCCTGCACTTCATCAAAGCAACAAAAACAAACTTTGATAATGTTTCAGTATCACTTAAATTCAAAAAAGGAAAATGTTGGTTTATCAGTTGGTTTGGTTGGGGGGGTTTTGGAAGTTTTTTGGTTTTTTTTGTTTTTTGGTTTTTTTGTTTGTTTGTTTGGTTGGTTGGTTGGTTTTTTGCTTCAATTTTCTTTTCTATGCCTTTACACCTCAGGAAAGAGGCAGGCTTTGATTTTTCCCATCTTTTTAACACAGACTCCGCCATATGCCTTTTTCTCCACCTCTGCTCTTGTCTCCATTCAATTTATCTATCTAATGCAGCACTATGTCTTCAGTCTTGCAAAACTCTGTGTCTCCAAATTAAAGCTTTCATTCTGCTTGCCTTTCTGCTGCTTGCCATTTCTGCAGCCTATCCTGTCAACTTGTTCTTTCCCTTTATACCAGAGTGCTAGGGTTCTTTTTCCTGCTCCTGTGTCTGCCTCTTAGGCTTGAGCTCAGCAATCAGCTGCCCCTCTTTCTACTCACACTCAGTAAGAGCTATCGAGTTCTATAGGAAGAAACTGAGTTTTTTTCTGAGATTTTTCCCATTTGTGAAGTCTCTCGATTCCACTTCTCTCTTCCTGCTTGAGCTTAGTTTTGATCAGCACTTGTACCTTTCACGCTCTTGAGGATTTTCCATGTTCAGCCTCCATCTGAAAGATCCTTCTTCAAAACTGAGGCATTCATCCTCTGTTACTTTCTTTTCCCGCCTTTTAGCATTTTCTAACATCTTTCATCTGGATGGACATGTATAAATTCTGTTCCTCCCTATAAAAAGCAGCCCCAAATCCTCACCAAACCCATAAAAATGGTCCACGAATCTTAAGAGTGAAGCTGCCGTAAAGTTAATACAAAGTTGCCCATTCCTTCTAGTGAGCCTGAGAACATACATAACTTAAACCATGGAGGAGAAATATGGAGGTGTAACCAAGTGTTTAGGCAGCTCTGCATGAAGCTATTCAGAAGCCTGGGTACCTGACTCTGAATAAAAGCACATACTGAGCTTGAAGGATTGAAATTATCTGCGGACCATGAACCACAAGGTTATCGCCGGCCCTCAGGGAATATACTCCATAACTCTTTTCAAAGGTGCATGGTTTATTAATACATACTTTTAATATCCTAAGTACTGAAGTCAGATTTCTTGTAAAATGCAGAAGCTGGAGGTAAGAAGGTGGAAATGGCACTTGTGAATATGAAAATCAAAGACTTGGAGAAATTGCCTACAACTCAAATGCGATCCACAGAAATTTCACATGACATCACTGCCACCCTACCGTTGTTAATGCCAAATTCCAATGCAGTGCCATGAAGCAAGGAAGACTGTAAAAAGATTAGATAACTGAACCAAAGAAATATTTCATTTTTTTCTTAAACACCTAAGTCAATAAAACCTACCAAAAATCCCCAAGACACAAAGTAATTTAATACTGGAAGTCAATTTTTATACCCAAACAATATGAAGTTGTTGTGGCACCTGGGATTTTCACCAAAGCCAAAGTAAAATAAATGCTTAATGTCTTTGATGAGGTTCTGGTGAAGGTTAAGGACTGAACAGACCTTCAATTAAAATTAAGTTTGTCAGTTGTATAAAAAATGTTAGATACACACCTATGATTGTGACACATCCTCATGGCTCTAAATTGTTACACTCACCCAGTGAATTCCATACCTAAGGTTTTACCATGAATGAGCCCAGTGATACTGCCTTATTTTAATGTATATCATCCTCAGAGAGTGCTAATAATATTCTGCTTTGTACCACCATTTATCATACTTACAAGACATTTTTGCAGATGATCTATTTTAGATCTCTTTTAGATTTTTTTTGTATTGATAGTATTTCTTATATATCTGCATGTAATGCCATTTGATTTTACTATCATGAGTTCAACTTGATTTTATTATCATGAGTTCAACTTTATAGGCCTTAAAGGGAGAATAAAATTATAAGGAATATATTTCAATAATCTATGAAAATTATTAAAATTTATTCCCTGTAAGTCATGGTACTACAGTTTTAACATCCAGTAACTCACAACCTACTATGAATTGAAAGGAATGTCTCGCAACATAAGAAAACAGAATTTTCAGCTCTACTGATTAAGGTTTTAGTGGCTCACAAAATATTGGCTCTTAGATCACTGAGTAAGGCAAAATAAGACAAAAGCATTTTAGATTTTGTTTTTCTAAATGCATATGCTGCAGGGGAAAATAAATTTCTATTTTGCAGGGTGATATTTCCACATAACACTGAGTCCAAATCAAAATTAATAGAGACAAGAATGAAGATGAGGCAGGTAAACAGGCATTGCAAATGAAATTTATCTGATAGTCTGTCATGAAAATTCCACTGTCAAACACACAATTTATGCACAAAGCATATCCCATGTACTGAACATCCTTCAAAAACATGGTAATACTCAACGCTGAGCTGGCATTTGCATCCCACATGCAGAGAAATAGAGCAGAGAAAATTAATTCCAAAAAAGGTATTTATGTATCTTTCAAAATGAACCTCAAAAGCTGAGAAACAATGTTCATTATAGAACCTTCAGAGACTATTTCAGAAATTCCTTTGAACTTCCAGCAGAACAATGGAAAGGTCCTTCAACGAAACTACTCTGCAGTTGTGCCATTCACATGCAGAGTACCTTACAAACTACCTTGGTCTTTTGTGACCTAGGAGGAATTAACAGCATTATGGGGGCCAGTATTGCTTATGTGAAGTGACAGCAACACAGAACTCACTGAATTCTTCTGCAGTTTTCATTGATTTTGACAGCAGTGTCATCTATGCTACCGAGAGAGAAACCTATCTAGTTGTCCCATGGCTTTTAAAAATGCACTTTTATTCTGTGTAGAAGTCTTAAACAGACAAAAAACACGTTAAAACAGCAATGCCAACTCCAAGTACTCAAACAAAAATGATAAAGTAATGACATGTATCCAATTATTTAACTTCATTAGTAACTTTTAGACACACACTCTTCTGGTTTTCTCTGGTACCATAGGAATTAGACATCTTACTCTTCTCAAGCAAAGGCTGAATTTTTTAACATGCATGCACATCTCCTAAATCACTGCACACACGCAAGAAGGATGGGAGTCCCAATAAAACGTTAAGATTTGTCAACATGTCTATATATGCACACATCTTCTCCAAAGGGAACCTGTAGAATAAAGCTAATAGTAGTGGAACTTTAAAAAAACAACAACAAAATATCAGAAAACAAAGAAACAAAAAACCCAAAAAAACAAACCAAAACAAATCAAACCAAATCAACACCCCCCCCCCCAAAAAAAAACCTAAAAAAAAAAAAGTTAAAAATAAAAAACAAGCCAGGAGTTGTAGCAAGCAAGATTAAATCAATAACAAATCAAGTGTCAAATAATGTGAAGTGTTGTCAGTTCTCAAGTCCAGCAAATGTGGTTCTTCTCAAATGCCGAGGTAACAATTGTCTCAGGTTGTTCACAAATTCATCTAATTGAATGCATTCTTTGGGCTTGCTATTCAGAAAATATGTTTTTAATTCAGAATCAGATGTGGTGAAATGCAACACTCAGAATCCCTGCTTCCTCTGCGTCTGGAGCTCACAAAAATGGAAAGACATGGGCAGACCTCAGTTTGCATGGAAGTACCCATGAGCAGAGGCAATACTGGGTCACTCATGAAAACAGAACGTGGGATGACACATTTCACTTTTCAGGGGACAAGGGTGCTCCTAAATCCTTTTAGTTTTGACCTCTTTACTGCAGACTTAGCTTCACAGGATCTTCCATGCAGGTTTGGGAGATGCAGAGCCCTCCGGCAGCAAATGCTGCAGCCAAGGAAACCTTGGAGGGGAGAGTGAGCAGCTACAAGGAAATGAAAGCAGCACAGAGAAAAAGAGCTGTAGGATATGTTTAGATGAACAGTTGAAGTGTCATGGAAGAGATTTGAGGCCAAGTGTCCCACTTGCTTTTTGTTTTTCTTGCTGTATACGGCAAACAGTTTCCTTTGTGCAGCTTGTTATTCAGCTATTAATAATCTGAAACTCAAATTCCTCTTCTATTATTGCCTAATACTACTATTATTGATTTATATGACACTGCCAGACAGCGAATTTAACAGACAGAGCTGATTTCAATAGAAGTTTTTATCAGAATGACAGTATATAATTATAAAATATAATAGAAGTTGTGATTTTAAAGTACCAAACAAACGGAAAATGAAGTATTCATATTTTTGAAAATAAAGAAGACTGCAGTTATTGCATCAAACCTTTAAAAATCATTACACTTTTAGGTTTGAAAATGGAGAATCCCTGGCAGCAAAATGTGTGAAGACAGAATGTTTATTTATTAGTGTTATTTTTAAAAGGATGTTCCAAGTCAAACTCGACAGCTTGTTTACAGTGGGGTCCTGCCCAAGGGTGGCTTAAAAGATATTAAACAGGCACACACCGAGAATATCATGTTACTGTACAAGATACAAGTTTGCCTATGGCTTGATTTTACCATGACTGCTTTAATGATTTCTTGCTTATTTTTCAGGAAGCACTAATCTCTTTTACCTCACACTACCTCTTAAAATAATAAGAAAAGAAAGGCAAAACCTTTCAGGTATACACACACTTATATTTCTAGCTGAATCAACTAACGAGTGATGCATGGAATCCATGTCAAGTGTCTGCTGATGCTGAATTTATTGCAAATGCTGAATTTATTAATAGAACATTAGCTTTTTCATATTTCTAATAATTTTAACAAAAGCCAAGAATTTGTGCAGATTTCTCAGTTTTCAAAATGGGTTTTAAAAGGTCAGTGATTTCATTACAGAACAGTGTTTGTGAGTCCCTCCTACCATAAAGTTCTGCAAAGGATGAATTTGAGAAGGGATGAATTCCTGCAAGCAGTGCTCTCGGTAACATCATTTAGGGGAGACTTATCTCAGGAATATGGCAGCCGTTTCTGATGCTAGGAACATCAGGTTGGAAGCTGAGAGAGGGCTAAAGAGAAACTACCATGACAAACCTGATTTCATAATTACTTTAATTTATACAAACTTGCTTTCAAGGGATATTTAACCTATCACGCTAATATTTTCTCTGTTTTACAAACAGAGTTTTCTTAGGAGTTTTAACACTAATTCTCAATAGGAAAAAGAAAAAAATACTTGACAGAAGACAACCCCCCGACTCCAGGGCCTCCAAACTAAAGTGGCCTCAACTTTAAGTAAAGTTAGAGCTGCAAGTTCTTAGCCATGTTTAGCTGAGCAGCATTTGGCTGAGCAGAGCTTACTTGAGGTTGATTATTAAAACCTCAAGTGGAATGAAGTGAATACTTCATTCCAACACGAAGCCACATCTGCTTGCTGAACCTTCAGACAGGATACAGGCAAAATACCTCTTAAAATATGAAGTTAAATATTAGTACTTTCTAATTTTTGAGGTGTCATTATGTGAAATCAAAATTCAATTCATGTAGATGATGTTACATGTGACATGTGCCAGGTGATTTTTGTGTGTCCATATGGTGCACACAACTACAGCATTCAAAATGGGTGTCTACAGAAGAGAAAAAGTGGAAAGGAAATCATACATTTGAACTTCCAAACTACCAAACCAGAATTTTCTCTTTTATTGCAGCATGTCTGGAAATAATAGATGTGATGTGCAACATAAACTCCTATAGGACTTGAAAATAAAATACATATATGAAGCTGCAGATGGTGGAAATTATATTAAAAGGCATACAACAATGAATGCCGTGCACATAAGGAGTAAACGGAAAATTTTCAGACAAAACTTAGCCCTAAATTACTTTTTAATCAGCATCATTGACATAAATGGGAATACACAGGTAAAAACTGAGGCATAATCCAGCCCCTTGTAGCTATGTTTGGGTTTTTCATTTGAAGTAGAATCTAATTTGCAATATTAAAATAGCATTATCAGTCATGTAGGTAACATAGCAATCAATTTACCACCCTTCCCACCCCAACAATAATACTAAGAATTACACAATCCATGCTTAAAATTCTAGATCAATTTGTCAAGACAGTAATTTCTACTTTGACAATAATAAAGAGATTTACTGAATTACTGTTAATGTTGGCATTTAGATGGACCAATCTTTTACAGTGCTCTGGAAGTTTACACTGAAAACATGGCCTGACATGCCTCCATTTCAATGGTATGCTGGCACTAGTTCTCACGTTTTCCCTGATTTTTTTGTTCCTGCCATCAGTTTGCTAGTACAGGGAATTGATCTAGCTCAAAAATAACCTAATATTTTTTTTTACCCTGTAACTTGGCTTAGGTCCCTGATTTGGTTCACTGCATGGCTGCACAAATACTTCCACCAACACAACCAAGGAGCTACAAGGACTGTGTAAGCCTGAACGGCAGCCAAAACCAATTACATGTCAAACCAGGGTCTACATTTGAACAGACAATTTTAATGTACAAGACGTAAGGGATGTTGAGAGGTCTGTAAATGTTATGATTACCAGCTAGCTGATAATATTGATTTATGGCGGCTGCTATGAGTAGAGTGTAAGGGGTTAATTCAAGTGTAATATTTAAAGGGGTTGGGTACAACAGCTTCATATGGGTCCACTCGAGAAAACAGATGTCACTGAGTTTTAACTTTTACAACTGTAAATGTTTCATATATATGATCTTCTCAAGTCTGTGTGAGTTCTAATAGAGACCATACCAGAAGTACCCCAGGAACGAGGACTTGTACAAAGACTTTGGGAATTAATAAAATTCAGACACAATACTAGGAAGCTGATGGTGAACAGTCCAGTGTTGGAGAAAATGATGACACCTTTCCCAATGCTTTTTGCCTTTTTTTTTTCCCACTGATCCACAGTTCCAAACTGCTCTCCTTAACATTTGGTGGGCAAGAAGCCAGGAAAGAAAAATAACCTTCTTCTAAACTAACAAAAGCAAAACCAACCAACCAACCAAACCCCCAACACCAAAAAGCCCACCCAGCTGCAAGCTTCTGCTTCAACACCAGGTGCCTAAAAAGCCACATAAAAAGAGTTGGTTAATATCACTACCTACTGTCTTTCATCATTCACTTCATTCTCTGACAAAAAAACATTGGGAAAGAAAGAACACAAAGCAAATTACTTGCTGCTCGTGATTTCTTCTGGTGCGTACCTACTGTTGGGTCTAAAATGCTGTTAGGTCTAAATATGGAGGAGTTTCATAAAGATTAACTTCAGTGTATAGAGATTACAGTAATTTCACAATTATAAGCCACACCTGATTATAAGCCGCCAGTCTCGGTAGCCGGGTAGACCACGGGATTTGTCCATATATAAGCCGCACCTGAATATAAGCGGCACTTTTTATTTATTTATTAAGCAAGGATCCATGTGTCACAAAGTAACAAAGTAGTAACAGAATCACGCCAGCGCTGGGTTTGGTGTCAGGTGCTCAAGTTGCAACAGTTTTCATAGACCAGGGAAGCCTTTAAAGGCAGCCCCAGGCGCCCTCCTGGCCAGCTCTCACTTCCGGGTTGGCATTTCACTGGGATTTGTCCATAGATAAGCCGCACCTGATGATTAGCCGCACTACTGGGGTAGGCTGGATTCTTCAATGAGAAAAATGTGGTTTATAATCATGAAATTACTGTAGTTTTCCTTTTCCGTTAGTGGTTGAGGTTATCAAGAGACAGAACAAGTAATCTCTGTGAAACTGCCTTTTGGATGTATCTTTCTTTTCATTTGTTCTAGAGAAAGACAATGCATAACCTACCCAAGGAAGGTTACACACTAGTTCTACTCATCACCATGCCACCATGTGCCCTGTTGTGGAGCAAATGTAGCCAGGTTAGAATCATGTCATAGTTAGCACTTAAAAATCATCCTAGAGTCCCAAAATAATCCTAGGGCCCAAAATAAGGAACGGAATCATGGGCTCCTTCCCCTTGAAACAGAGAACAGAACTCTGCAGAGAGAACAATGCACAGGTGCTCTGTCGATCTCAGGCACTGATCAAGTCCATGCAGGTGGCTGTGAGCTGAGGGTGTGAAATTGCAGCACTTGTACAATGTGAGGTGTAAAGAAATTTGCAAATTCACAGCCTCAGCTTCTATGCCTGGGGCCCCAAGCCCTGTGAAGCCAAGAGGACAGAGTGCAGTGCAAGGTGTGTCACCTTTGCAGCACTGCCTGCTCTGGCAGCACCATCCAGGATCTGCTGGGGTCACAGCTGACACTCCCAGACTCTGGGTACTGCTAACTGCCATTGCTCTGCTGGCTGCGTATGACAGGAGTGGATCTGAACAGAGTGTTTTCCTTTTATAAATTCTATCCGGAGTGTGCTTTTGAAAGATAGTATTTCCTTAATCGAAAATGATCAGAGGTAGTACATCTCTGTTAGTTTCAAACGTGAGAGCCAAGATTCATGACACCACAGTTTAAGGCTGCTCTTATCAGAAACCTGCAGAGATTAGAAACTGTAAGAAAAACATTGATGGACGTTTTCAGACTTTCTGGATTAGTTTGGCATTAACTACCAGTGGCTTGCTTTCTTTGACAACTCCTTTATAATTGGGCACAGATGGATGAAAATACACTACAAACACAGTGAGATTTTCTTTAATCATTAATTTTCACTTAATTTGCCAGATGGCCTTGGTTTCTAGTGTATTCTTTATTAGCTGTTGTGTCATTTACAGGGTTTTTTACTTTTTTTTGGTTGAAGTTTTAGGTCTCCTGAAATCTCGATTTTGTTATTGTCTTTCAATCTCCTTCTAAAACCTAAAGAAGATGAATCAGTCTATTTGATAATTTTGCTTTTAATTTCTTGTAAGCACTTCAGTTTTCCCTCTCAGAAGCAGAAGACTTTTACACTACCAATAAAGTTTAAATATTCAAAGTTAAAATTTCCCAAGCTCATATATAAAATGTGACTGTAAAAGTAGCCTTTCCTAATGCTTGTGCACTGTCCATGAAAATGGGGCATGTTCATTCACACATTTGCATCACTTTCCCTACCTACTCTTCTCTCTGCCTCACCTCACACCGCAATGGTTGATTTCACACCCCTTAGAGAAAGTATTGATTGGGAAAAAAAATTCTATTCAGAAAATAAAGTGTTTCTTAAACTTGTGCTTTAACTACAGTTAGGAGAGACTTCAGAGATCATTAGTGTTTCATGTCAATTAATTTCTGAGGCTATGCTTATTCATCAGGTATGCCAAGATGCTCCTTTATAAGCTTTTCATCAAATCCTTCTCTTTAACCAGGATGCTATTGGGTTTTTTTTGTTAAAAAAGGAGATGGCTGCTAAGTATGTGGAAAACCTTTTTCTGATGTTGAGTTAGGTGTGCTGGAGTTTCTTGTCTTTTTATAGCCCAAGATTTACTCTGAGCTGTTACAGTACTTCCCCAAGGACAATGTTCTGTGAGAAGTGCATTGGACACCAGGGAGGGCAGCGTGTGAAGAGCTTGTCATGATAGGCAAAACCAGCAGAATCTTTTAGGTGCCAAGGCTCTGATAAGCAAAAGAATTAAAGGCAATGCTAAATTTGAACCTGAGCGTTTTCCTGCCGCAAGGCTCTTTGCATTTATACAACCTTGGTTTGCTTTTAGCGACTGTTCCTTCAATGAGGCTCTGATGAGACTCTGAAGGTCATGTTATGCTTTCTGCTGATGCATTGGATGTAACATTATGCTGAACTGATGAATGACGGCAGAAAGAGGAATGGAGAAAGTGTTAAACGGATATGAAATGGAATATTCAGAAAACAGCCACAGGCAATCAGAACAGGGCAGGGATGAGTGAACAAAAGAACAAGGTTATCTACTCTGGTATGTTAAAATTTCTCAGGGGGCTCTGTGTCAACCTTTAAAAAAACAAACCAGAACAATGCAGGAACAGAAACAAGAAAGGAAGAAAGAGGGGGGGGAAATCCCCATTTCTTTCCTGTCTGGAAATGTTACTTTATCTTCTGTTGCAGCAATGGATGCTTTTATAAGAACAAAAGGGAACGAACAGGAGGTATAATTAGACTTTCCAACACTTAAACAGTTACAAAACTGTTTTTTCCCCCTGGAGAAAGATGATTTAAGTTTCTTAATACATGGTATTTAACTTAAATAATACAGGGAGCAATGCAACTACAGCAAAGGCTGAGAGAGCCAAGATTCTTTTTATATAAAACTTTTAACATAAAATTCTTTTTACATAAAAAGTCATTTTGTAGAGCAGTTTGCCTGCTTAGGGATACAGGCAACTCTCAAAGTGAAGAAGTAATCTGAACAATATCGAAACATCAAATGTGCATTTCCATTGAGAGTCCCAAGACTTCTACTGAAAATTCCCCCTTGTTGTGCACTCATTTTTATAAAAAGAAAACACAGTCTCCTTTGGATGAGTTAGAATTACAGCTATGAATCCAAGTTCCTACCGATTTTCACACAATTCCTACTTTTTCCAGTTTCTTTTTGACAAAAAATAAAATCACATCAAGAAAGCACTCCTAATATAACTACTATTAAAATTCCCGTAAAATACTTCAGATTTTCAAATTTAAATAATACATCAGAAGTTTCCAAATGCTATAAAGAAAGAAAGAAAAAAACAAACAAACAAACAAAAAAAACCCCAAATACATTTGCATGTAGAATCCAAATGGAATAGGCAACTAGATCAGTAATACTACTCAAACCATGTCCTGCAGAAAACACACTGGATCCTGTTAAAATCAATGGAAGCTCCACATGCAGAAGTGTGCATGGTTTGGAATCACACTGCAGCTGAGGGCAAATGTTTACATCATTTTAATCCCATCTGATACATTTGTGGCAAATATGGATTTCAAGGTAGGTATAAATCAGCAATAATGAGCACTAGGTGTGACACTTCAAAGAAGGGGATTAACACATATAAGAAATGCACAACTGAAATTAAGTAGTTTGGCCTTTCTTTTTAATGAAGAGAGAAAATTTAAGGCTCAGCAAACTACACAGATTTTTTATTTGACTAATATTAGCTTTAAATGGAACGTGTTGTTAGCAATAGCATTTAAGAAAAGGGAAAAAACAGAGTTAGTGAGGCTTAAAAACAGCAAGGGAGTAGAATATGTTCCAGTAAGAAAGCATATGAATCACAGAGAACTGCTTTCTGTTATAGCAACAAGATCAATTAGATCTGCAACAGCTGAAAGCCATTAACTGCTGTTGGCTGCTGTTAGCATAATGGGTTTTTTTCTGCTCCTTATTCTGGTGTCAGTTTATCACTTTACTACCCAAACAGTTCTGCCTGAAGCCCTGGTAATCTTAAATATAGAATTGTTAGGAACAAAAGAAAATCTCCCAGCATACAAATTGAAGTATTAAATATTACTAACCTTTTTATAGATTAAACACAGCTTCAGCTGCCAAAATTGTTCAGTAGAGTGTCAGAGATGTCTTTGTTTTATGTTTTCATTTTTTTGTTTTGTCAGAGGCAGAGATAGTCACCTAATGTTACTCAAGGTAATTAATTTCTAGCCAGCCATAGAAGGGGGAAAAAAATTGGGGCAAGAAAAGCTTCCATAGAGAAGTCAGCAACAGCACTTCTTATCTCTTCTCCTACTTTATGGAAAACAAGCAAAATTAAGTTAGCCAGACCTGTTCTTCTCATTATCTCATTGCTACATGGTATGTCCTCATTGTCCACCAAATTTTGTACCACCTGGGCTTGCTCCTTTCCTCTTTCAAATTACCAACACGTCGCCCTCTCTAAAACCATGCCATCTTTACAAACAGTTTATCTACAGCACAATGTTCCTGATTTTGAGAAGAAAAAAATGGTATGTCTTTTAGTATATTTTCATTTAAATATTCATAGCATAACACTCAAAGTGACAGGCGGTCTTTAGATGAGGTTTGTTTTCTTCTGCTCATTAATGGCTCAACCTCAGGCAGCATTATTTCTGTAACTTGTCAACTTAGTTTTCTCAGCTCAGTGCTATTCCCTTCCTTCATCATGGTGGCTGTTTTTACAGGCTTTCAAATTATTGAGTGGGAAATATCAGGAACACCACTGCTTACACCCTGGGCTAAATGCCTCTTGTATGAGGAGCCATGTAAGCACGTGTTAGATTTTTTTTTTGTACTGGGTGGTAGGGGAAATGAAATGCCAACACTGATTTATGCTCTCAGAGTTCAACTGAGAGATAAGCCTGTCTGCTTCAAACAATGAGGTGTTGCTAAGAGATCCACAAGATAGTACTAAACCAATGAAAAACATTTGCACAGGACATACAGACCCTAGGCTGATCTAGCCTGGGTCTGCAAAGTAAAACAGACTCCAGCTTTGATGAGGAGTTTAATGGTTGTGTCTGTTGGCACTTCACAGTTTAGATTCCTACACATTCCTAGAGTTTTAGAGTAAGTCACCAGCAGTTTGCACAGATCTCTGGTGGCCAACACCAGTGTGCTTGCATGACTGCCCAAAGGGGTCATGTTTAACATCCCTCTCTCTGTCCTGGGCACGGTTACATTGTGACCCCCATTGACAAGAGGGCAATAAAAACCTGCTTTCTTTATCATCTTAATCAAAATTCTCTTCTTCCTATCCTTGTGCTTCCGACAGAGGCCCCTCTGTGGCTAGGATGGGACTGAGAAATACAAATACCTAAGATGTGCTTTCAAACTCTTAATATATATGTATTTAAAGCAATATCCCACCACGTCTCCTCCACTGCATCACTTGGCAGCTTGGCATCATCAGAGTATCTGAGCATCTTTAACTCAGAAGAAATTGCATGAAATGCTAGGAAATAATGTTGACAAGAGCCACCTGTAAGCACGAGGAGGGAATTGATGATGAAAGACTCCATCTTACCCTTTTTTTGGTGTGGTTAATGATGTACAAATAATAAAAAAAATTAAAAATGCAGTATTTCATAATAATTTATATAACAATTAATCCATATTTCTTTAGTTGTCCTAACTTATATTAAAACTTATAATGCTATAGCTTTACCATTCAAAACCATGTAGTATTTGCCAGTGTCTTAGAAAGGAAAACACTTGGAGAAAGTCCCTCTGTAGCTGAGGGAATGGGTTGGAGGGTAGATAAGGTGTAGATGGAGAATAATGGAATTATATCTACAGATCGGTTAAACAGCAAATTCTGTTTTCACCTCAGATGTACAGTTGTGTTAACTATGAAATGTACATTTACAACAGCCAGCCTGGAGTGGGAGCAATTCAATATTTTGTTTTCCTGAACGAGATGGATTTTTTATAAAAACAAGAGAATGCTTCAAAAGTTCTAACATTTATCTGTCAGAGATTGGAGTGCAAGGCAGTCCTGTAAAGAGTGATCTGTTCTCTCTCTTTTCTTCCTTTCTGTTACCAGGAACAGAATAAAAGAATCAGTAGGGCTGTGAAGATAGTAAAGAATCTCGAGGGGAAGCTGTATGAGGAGCAGCTGAGGTCACTTGGTCTGTTCAGCCTGGAGGACACTCAGGGGAGACCTCACTGCAGTTACAACATCTTATGAGGAAAAGAGGAGGGGCAGGCACTGATCTTTTCTCCCTGGTGACCAGTGACAGGACCTGAGGGAATGGCCTGAAGCTCTGTCAGTGGAGGTTTAGGTTGGATGTTAGGAAATGATTCTTCACGTATTGGGTGGTTGGGCACTGGAACTGCTCCCCAGGGAAGTGGTCACACCATCAGCCTGACAGAGTTCAAGAAGCACATGGACAACATTCTCAGGCACATGGTGTGACTCTCGGGGCTGTCTGGTGAAGGGCCAGAAGTTACATTTTCAGTGATCCTTGTGGGTCCCTTCCAATTCAGGACAGTCTCTAATTACACAAAGAATTTTATCTGATAAAAGCCAACTTAAGTTTTACAATGGTTTAGCAAAATACTTCTCAAGTCAAATATTTTGAAAGCATCTTGTTTGTGAACCAAAGTGCAAGTAAGAAATAAAGTAGGTGCAAACAAAAACATTTTCTCAGGAGAGAGTGTTTGAATTCAAGTGCTGACCTTAATCTCCCTGGCAGCTCATGGAATAATGCTGCCCACCTCAGAGAGTGGTGATGACTGTCGATTGGCCTCAGTGCAAGGAAAGACACATTAGAATGCTATTATGGACTTTTTACCCCCCACTTCCAGCCTCAAAGAACATCCTTTGACTGACTAAACTGGTAAACTATACAACTATATCAGGTATATACAACTTGTATATCAGGTATTTGATACACGGTCACGAGATTAGGGTAAAACCAGGACTGCTTTGGAACCTGCAGAGTTGAAATCCTTCCATGCATAGCCCTTTCAAGGGCTGAAACAAATTGTGTTGCCAAGATAACAACAGTGTAGCCTGAATAATAAGAAAGTATTTTGGACATGAATTTAATTTCAAGTTTATAATTAAGCTTTAATGAAAGTTACTCTTCAGGGAGAAATCCAGGCTTTGGGACACGACAATGCTGCACTACTGCTATGCAGAGTTTTATATCACTATATTCTTAGCTTACAGTATTGATACAATGTCTGATTATAACCTGTACTGTACATAAAAGAAAGAAATCACTTAAGGTCTTTGCTAACTCCTGATGTAACCAGCAATTTTTATTAGAAGTTTGTATGTGATGCCATTAATGGAAAATTATCTTATGTTTGCCACTTTAAAAAAAAAAAAATCTCATATCTTCCTCCAAAAGTAGACAGTTTTTACTCTGAATGACAGGTGAAATTTTACATTCCCATAGCAAACAACTTACTAAAAAGGTAATAGAATCCACTGTGTAAAACAAAATAAAGAGATTTTTTTTAAATGAAGGAAGGGAGAACTGGTTCATTTGATTAAAGGGAGCACCCGAGGACATGGTACTTGAATTTATCACTCTGGCAATGGTAATTTTACCATCCTATCTAGAAGAGCAGAGCAAAGGATCTACACAACAAGTAAAACTTCTCTCCTTGCATCCAAAAGATTGCAATGTGAAAGTAAAA
Organism: Sialia sialis; assembly: GCA_009812075.1. Taxonomy (NCBI): domain Eukaryota; kingdom Metazoa; phylum Chordata; class Aves; order Passeriformes; family Turdidae; genus Sialia; species Sialia sialis. The sequence continues at coordinate 38,518,623 of VRYO01002734.1, read as the reverse complement.
AGGAGACAAGCTTGTTGAGGAAGGGAGAAATTATAACTTAACAAGGAGGCAGCCCACAGCTGTCACTCAGGAACCAGACTGGAAAATGTTCTGGTATATTATCATTTTCTAAAAGGTTTATTTTTGTAAAACTGAGAATAATCTCAATGTCTAAAACACCAGATACCAATAGCAGGAAAAAAAGATTAAACAGCAGTTAAAGTATGGGACCTAAATAAATACCATTTTCAGAAGTAAATTCACCTTCTTACATTCATCTACTTCTATGTTTGAAACCTACACTTCAAATTTAAATGTAAATGGATTAAGTACAATGCTCAAGCCCTTCTAAGCATTTACAGCAAAGAAATACTAATCTTGGCTTTTAGCGTGTTTATAGGATTTGAAAGTCACCTGCAATCATAGAAGATTTTCTAAGCTGTAGTCTGTGACAGTTGTGTGAAATACTTTCATTCATAACAATGGAACTTTTATTTCAAAACTTGACAGTATTTTTTAGTTTTAGTATCTACTTCATGAGGTACCTTGTGTTAAAAAACCCCTGTGGACTTCACAAAATATCACCTGGCATTTCTCTCCCTCCGTAAAAGAAATACTATGCCAAGAGCGTCCTTATGAATTCCCTCCTCTGCCTGTTAGACAGGCAGGAGGATTTCTTGAAGGTCAGGGGGTGTTGGGGCTCTGTTGTGAACACTGTCTTTTCTGTGAGATGGAGCTTTTGTGAAGAGAATGGCTTTGCAGACATTTTGTCAAACCTCACGTAGTCAGTCAGGAATGGTTTTTTGCATGGAGAGTGTGTTGGTGGAGAATCTTCACTCCACTTCTCACATGCTTTTTTTGGATGCTGTCTGAGTAAAAATGAATAATTTCACTGTTGATCACTTTATTAAAGCTGCCATCTAAAATAACATATATGCATAATTGCAACAGGATACAAGTTTAAAGAGAGAAAGCTGTAGGGAGAGGAAGAAAAGTGCTTGGAGCTGACAGCAGTATCTTGAATGGGATGCAGCACCTCATCTGCAAGGTAGCTGCTTCCACACAGTCTTAACTGCTTCCCAACCAAGAGGTTTTGCCACTGGAGGAGCTATGCCTGGTGGGGGCACAGTATTTTTTCCACCTCAGGACTTAAACTATGACAGTGGCAAAACCTGAAAACATAAATCAGCCTGAGCCCCATGAATGAGATCAAAGTAATGTCTTTTTTCTCTCTCTTTTTTTTGGTAAATGTTAAAAAAAAAAAATTGGCTCAAAAGGCTTTGTTCTAATAGTAACACTCATCAGAAAAGCAGAATAGCCTGATGATTACTCTGTTTTTTAACAGATGACTCATCCTTTGATGAATCTTGAGGGAAAAGAGCATTGGATTTCTTGTCTTTCCTGGAGTAGCTTCAGGCCCTTGTGAGTCAAGCCTCATGCACTGAGAAAGACAAATCTGCAATGTTTACCACTGTGTTAGTAATGAGCGTAATGTGCATCAGCTAGCACACATTCCTTCTTGAGGCATATATTTAAAACATATTACTTCAGCAAACATTAGATAATTAGCAGCTCTTAATTGCAGCTTAATTTCTTACCTTTTCCTTTAACTTTAAAAATGCTATCAGAAATAAAAGTGGTTCTAGAGCTTCAGAGTTGTTCCACATTGCATCAAAATGCACCACCAAACATCTGTCAGAAACCCAGTTAAAATGTTTTACAGTTTCCTCACTGGGCCACAAAGGGGTTAAATACTCAAGCCAAAAAGCCTGTAATGAAAATGCTACAATGACTTCACAATAGTTCCACAATAAATGTAGATATTTATTGATTTTCTGTGCACTAAGAGCACAGCAGGTAAGAAGTTTTTGGTTTAAGATGACAGTTCAGTGGGCACACAACACAGAGCGCAACAGCACAGGCTCACATGTGGTTATTAAGTACGCGGGAGCCCAGCTTTTCACAGTGAGGAGCTGCTGGTATTAATGAGGCTCTGACATATGCAAGCCACTCCTGTGACTCAGTACCACAATACAAGTGCTCCTTTTAAGATGTGTGCTACATGCATGATCACAGCAAAACAGATACATGAGATGAAAAGTGAGGAAATGAGGGCAAAAGGTTTCTTGGTAATTTTAGGTTCTTAGCATTGCACTTGATTTTTCAGCCCAATACATTTAAGATTCCCAAATCCTTTTTTCTACATTATGCTTTACACCAATCTACTAAATTATTGAAATTTTATTATATTGAGTGTATATTTCAGTTGTAGTTGAATTTTTCCACATATTTGCATGTTCTAGTGACCAATAAAATCTGCTGTATTCTTGTTGAATTTTCCTTGTAGAATATTTCAGTTTCTATTTTGCCTGCTTGCCAACTCACTTCTTAAAGATGACAAATTAAAAAACAGAAGCCACAACCATAAATCTGTGAGGATCTTATTGTTATCTAGGCTTTAGAAAACAGACAGGGAAGTATTTGAAAATGGTTTTTTCACATGAAATATTATTGGAAGAAAATCTCTATATTTTCCACTGTTCCAGCATCACTGTGTATGAAAAATTTCAGGAAATTTATCTTTACAACCACCCTGCCATACAGGAAAACATACTATTCCTATTTTACACATAGGCAGTTAAAACACACTAAGACTAAGTAACAGGCCATATTATAAAATAATGTGGAACTGACTTTTGTCTTCCAAATCCCACACTAGCACTCACGTCACACAAACCTAATTGGTTCCTTGACTAGAGATAAATAGTAGGCAGCCTATCCAAAAGTGCATATTAGTGTTTAACTGCAGAAATCACATTTCACACAGATTTTACAATCCTGCAACTGTGTTACTCCATCAACTTAACTCATTTTTGAAAAGTACCCAAATCTATAAAAAAAAGCCAACTGAAACTACCTCAGCTATGAATCGAAGGTACAAACAGATCACATACTAAGAAGGAGGATGTTAGCCTTTCCCTATAATAATTTACAACATGGATTTTAGCCTTTCCAGATGATTGAATTGGGAGTTCAAGTTCAGAAGATGTCCTTTGCTTGTTCCCTCAAAAACGATATAAATATATAAGTATCATTTAGTCACATCCAGTTTATCAGTTATCTATGTTCTATAGGAATAACCCTTGGTCATTACAACTCCCCCAATCATTTGTGTGAATCATGCACAGGGCAAGTAATTTTATTCCTATCAGCTTACTGATTAAAATGTTATGCAGTACAGAGTGAAGAACTGACTCCTACTCCAGGAGTCCAAAAGAAAATGTGCCTGGTTTATAGGTGTACTGACATTGCTTTGTTTCCGATTTCTAATTCAGTTAGAAAGCCAGATTGATCTTGTATCATTATTTTTATATAAAAATGCCAGACAATGCTTTGTCAAGCCTTACAGAATTCTGTATATCTCACAGTAACAATATTAGCTTTCATCAACCAAAGTTTTAATCTAATAAAGATGGATGCACAGTTAAACAAATATTGATTGGCTTTACACCTCTCTCCTTTATTTCTGCATCAATGGAGACCTGCATTACATTACTTCACCTACAAATGATGTCAAAGACAGGCTATAATCACATCCACAACTTTTGTTAACTTTACTTGTAGACAGGAGTAAGACATTGAGTTCCAGTTAAATTAAAAAGAGGGGGAAAAAGAGTAAGAACTTCAGATGGCTTCTAATTCTGACCTAGTTTCCATGTTTCTCCAGGAATTTATGGCATGCCTCACACAAGGACAACAGGGCAAGATTTTAGTCATTTCCAGAGTAATTTCTGATGCTGTATTTGTCAAAATGGTGCAGGGAATTGTCTGAAGAGGGCAGAAAGCTAGAAGAAAGAGGAACAGTACAGGAGGAAGAGGGAGGACAACAACTCATTCTAAATCCTCTCTTTCCATGGAAGTAGAAACACCTCTAAGGTCAGGCTTCATGAGTTTTGGCTGTAAGCTGACTGGTCTGTGACCTTGCAGAGCACTCCTGTGACACTGACTTGCTAAAATGGAGCAGTTTCAAATGACTGAAACTCATAGGTGCATTAACTCATTTTAAGTGTATACAAAGTCTTTTTATCAACCTTGTACATCTCAGACCTGAATCTTATTTCCTTGCCTTTTGAACATGGTTTCTAAATCAAGATTCATGTAGGAAGCAATGCAAGGCAAGTACGGTATTTGCAATGTATTTTAATTCTCCTCATTCTGATATGTACAATTCCCAGTTATGTTTTGGTGGCACCCAGGCCATGGAAGAAAAGACCCAGCTGCATATTCTAGAACAACTCTGTAAAATAATAAGGTAACACCTTGAAGAAACTTAAGACTGCCTTCAAATTGGCCATACATGCTAAACACACAATAGCTACAAACTCTACATGGGAGAAATAATCAGGCCTAGCTGTATTAAACAGAAGATAAAGAAAATACTTACTTACAAGGATAAGATTATAAGGAATGTGAGCAGATTGTTGTCTTTCATTCAGAGTCTTATCACGGAAAAGAGGATATAAGAGATGTAAAGTTGTATTTGGCTAGACTTCGACTGGCTGAATGAATATAAGCTACCATTTCAGTTTATTTAATTTAAAAAGCAGGTCAAAGTGCTGCTTTCAGCTACCTATTAATATTGAAAAGATCTTCTGGTTATTACAGTTATACTCCAAAATGTCTTCAAAGCAGTACAACTATACTAAATCCTATGCCTCACTGAACAAAAAGAATGATAACTAAACAACTTTTTAAGATTTTAGAGTGCAAAAAGGTCATTAATAACACTAGAGTAAAAAATAACCAACTTATCCTTCCATGATATTTTCACCCAAATGTATCTGAAAAGACTACTTCAGACTAATGGGAAAGAAATATTTCCTTTAGAAATAAATTCTCCTTGATCCTTTTTCTTCCTTTCTACCCTGTTTGTGAACATCTTTTTCCTCCATACAGCAAGTCCTAGAGTAAAGAATTCTGGAAAGAGTAAAGAATTATGGAAACACGATTTAAATTTTGTTCTAACAAAAATAATGGCAGGATTAAATTTCATCTTACGCAATTAGAAGAGACTTTTTTTTTTAAATTTGAGGGATCAGGGATCAAAAGAGGGAACAACACAAGTCAAACCCTAGCAAAATTACAGTAATTTCACACTCATAAGCTGCACCTGGTTAT
>VRYO01002734.1:38479277-38506625 GCA_009812075.1 Sialia sialis | reverse complement strand
AATTACTGTAACTGTTTTTCTGTTGGAGTAACCCAAAGAAAGATAGGCAAGATATTACTTTGTCCTCTCCTCTTCTTTTCTCCAGGAAATAAAATTTCCTTCAAAGAATTGAGATAGCCCACCAAAACCAGCCACTGCTCTTTCAGAAACAGAAGCCTATGGCTAACAATTCCAAGCCATTTCATTTTTGAAAAACTGTATTTACAGATAAATAAAGAACAACTGTCTATTCATGTCCCGTCGCTGAAACCAAGAGAAACACTCATGAACACTGAAATATCTATTCTTCTTCCAGGGAAAAAAAAAGATATCATAAGACTGCCTTTCTCAAGAAAGACAGCTCATAAAATCATTGAGAAATCTTTCTTCTGCTGGATAAAGTACTTCTTCAGCTTTGACAATCTGGAAAAACTCTAGCTGTTACAGTAAGCACAAAATGAAAAAATAACCCTGAAACAAATAATCTTACTTTTAGCCTTTCACACATTCTTGATTTCTCCTACCAAGAGCAGAACAGCCTTGAGTGGATGAGCAGCAGTGTCTGAAACCATGGAAACTGTAGTTTACCTGCTTTTCTGAAGAGTTGGGCAACAGGCCCTGTCTGAAATCTAGTTTCCACAAGGTTTTGCAATTAGAGAACTCAAGTATGAATGCAGCAATTTAGTGAACAAAAATAAACAGCATTTTATACTTCATTCTAAAAGTTTCTAAGTTATTATGAAAGCCTTTTCAGAACAGCCCTTTGAGACTCAGATTACTGGATGATCATCTCATTTTCTGGCCAAGAATGCTTGCAATTTAAAGAACAGCATGATGGGCTGTACCAGTTTGACACAGGTATTTTGCAAGACAGAATTTATACACATCTTTTTTGGTGATTTCACTGCTCTCCCTTTACTCAGAATTTTTAGAGGATGGAACAAATGGAACAATGTAGAGGACTTATTTTTTCATGTTACATACACACCTTAGAGTCAGCTTATTAGACCTTTTGGTCTGTTGAATATATATAGGTGCAATTTAGTAAAGATGCTAAAATTCAGAGTTCATTTACATTCCTTAGCTGACCAGACCTTAAGTGAAAAACCTTAAATTTTTCACTTTTACTCCCCAAAAACTTAGCCAAACATGTCCTTCACCATGTCTGGTTTCTCTTTTCTTTTAAACAAAGCCACATCTTCAGGAGAAAAATTGTTCCCAGATTCAAAATATGAGCAAAGATCCAGGACCAAAATGAGAGAGACTCACATTCAAACACTGACCTACTTCCCATTATAGCTTTCCTCAGAGCTGCAGAACACACAGTGCTTCCTGAGTAAAACTGAAATGGTGTGGCATATGCTTCTGTAGACAAATAAAATGCTGACAGGCAATGCAGTAAACTGAGCCACACCACTTTTTCCTCCTGTGGAAGCCCTTTGAACATCAGTATTACATTATTCACTCCAATAATGACGGAGTACTTTATAAATGGGACAGAAAGTCAATTATTCTACACAATGCACCATCACAAGCACGACTGTAAGATCGATGTGCCCATAGCCTATTTTACAAATACTTGAACAAAAAACAAATGAGAATTAAGTTCATAGGTTCTTAACACTTTCCAGTGGTAATGTATGTACTGTAACTCACAAAGGCTATTTATAGAGCCGAGTTTCTGCACAGCATTCCTAGAAAATCGTTTCCATTAACCCTCGGATACCATGTTTGTTGAAGCCCTGAGGATGTGTTACAATTAAAAATTGGTGTGAAATTTCAATTTCAACAGTGTTTTTTATTACCCAGACATAAAATGCCGGTTGACACTTCGTGATTAAGATGAAACACTGAGAATCATTTGATTAAAACCAACAAAAGAGCAATAAAAGCCATCACTCCTACGTACTCCAGTTTTAAACACACACTGGGAGACCCCAGCCACAGGGATATGCAGCAGTCATACTTGTTGAGAACCTGAATAGCATGGCTTTGACTTGCAAATTTAGAGGACCAGAATTAATTTTATAGCAAAGCAGTAAAGGCTTAATATTATTTTTTTTTTCAGAAGTTTGGAAACAAACACAATTGCTAGCAGTTAGTACCTCAATTTTTTACAAAGAAAATGTTTCAGGTGTTTTTAGTAAAGCAGAGCATACCTCAGTTGTGCTATGAAAATAATGTAAGTTCTATGGAGATCCATTTGCTGGTTTATCCTAATTATTACAGTAAAGCATGTTCATTGTTTTATTGCCTATATACCACATACTAAATCTACTTAGAGTTGCTAAATTTAGGATTATCCCTAGATGAGTATATTAAACCTGAAACTGAAATGATTCTAGAATATGCTACCAAATCTCTTTAAATAACTGAAATGTATATGCATTAAATAGGCTGTTCCAAAGGATTACTCCTCTATTTTAAAGAAATTAATTAATAAAATATATGCATGGTGTTTAAGGGTGAAACAACTGCATCTAATTAAAGAAACCTTAGCAATAGCTTCTTTCTACAAATACACATCATCCTTTTAAAGTTAGACACAGCATGGTTAATTGCATTTAGAAAAGAAATATGCAGAGGGAAGTTTTCTGTTATCCTTCTAAAAATACTCTGTGCTAACTATTTTTGCCAGATACTTAAATTCCATTGTCTGAAACTAGAGTAGAAATATTGTCTGCTATATTTAGGAAATTTCATTGAATAGTTCAATGAAATAGTTTCTAAAAACCTGCAGTAATAGTGTTCTCTGCTGTACTGTGCTAAGCTGGGTCTTCCCTATTAAAAAAGAGGTAGCACTGAATCCAGTTCTACTCAATAATTAAGGAGAGATTAACAAATGCATTTGATGATACAAGGTAATAAAAAAGACTAACAAATATTTGGGCAAAATTAATTAAAATATGATTCAAATTCTTGAACAGAAAAGATGTTCCAACAACTCTGGCCATAGTCTATTTTTTCCAATATGAACACTTGTGTCCAATGGTGAGGCTACACCAAAGTTTCTTTTGCAAAGATTACCAGAGTTGAATATTGATATATTAACTTTCTCATATGAAAGCCCAAGTAGAACCCAAGAGTGAAAATCTGTCATAAGAGCATATGAAATCCCAGACTATATTACTGATTCAATGCTGTGATACCAAATAATTAAAAGTGAGAACTTGCAGAATGCACTGCTCGATCAGCACAGGTAATGAATTATAATTACAGAAGTATACTTAAAAAAGCATTGGTAACAATGACTAGGCAATTTCCACTTATACTCTTAAGAGTTTAATTAATAATTTGAACCTCAACCACATCCTCTTCAACATTCACAAGCTGCAGCCATTATGTGGTAAGGCTGGGGAAGAGGAGCAGGCAGTTTGCACCTGCAAATTTTAGCTGCTCTTTAGATTGTTCTGACACGTGGGAGTGAGCTTTGTTTTGCACTAGGGTTAACCCAGAGGAAATATCCCTGCTTAGCTGGTTATAGACATGCAAACTGGAACCCATAATAGGCAGGCCCAAGTGTGTAATCAATGCATTTGTTGTGGTACAGTGGTATTTGTAAAATACGCACTGAGACATAAATATATAAATATGAGATAGAACCTGCTTTAGAAATTCAGTGTCGTTGTATGAATCAGAAGTTAAGATAAGCAGATAATTCAGCCATTATTGCATTCAGAAGCGTTTCAGAAGGTGAAAATATAATCTGTTCAGGAAATATGTAGTTTAGCTTAGTTTTAAAAACACCCACAGGGAAACTGATGATAAAAAGCAAGAACAAGTTATAACTGAGTATATGCAAATTTCATCAGAGAAACAGATTTACTGTGCACAAATATTGTAGGTGGTTGCAGATTATTATTTAGGAAATGTGCCTTTTTAGGGTTTGCTTTCCAAATGTTTTATGCCTTCTTTTTCCCAATAATCAACATACTTTAAAATAGATAATTTGCAATTAACTTAGCATCTTATTGTTTCTTCATACCCATCAAATAATAACTGTTTCGGGAATAAAATTTGCACAAGCATACCTGGTAGTACAATTCATATGAGAACCAGAGAAAAACTCAGAATCACTGGCATCTCTAACTACTCTCGGTGGCCCTTGTGGGTTTGGAAACCACTCAGGAAAATTTAGAGTTGGGGAAGCCCATCAGCATCATGCTGATGTGAAAGAGCTGTAATTTCAGTAACAAAATCAGTCAGAGACCAGTTCTAAGTGGAGCAGTTCCAATCCAAAATGAGTAAGGAGTCAAGTTACAGGTGGTGCAATTTGTGGTGGCAAGAAGAACTGAATTTATATCTGAAAACAAAAGATAACAGCATGTTTACACACAGCATGACAGTATTATTTATTCAGTTTTTAGAAATAACTTGGACTTGACCTTATTCGGAAATCAGAAAAGAAAAAAAGGAATCTATTCACTGATAATGAACTATTAATAGATAATCCTGATTCTACAACTTCCACAGATAAGGTTATATGATTATAAATCTCATTTAAATAGTCTGACCATTTTTGTTGTTTCAAAGGAAATTAAGCAACAATCATAACCATGTGGAAAACCGGGACTCAAAGAATAAAATAAGAGAAATGGTTCTTATTTTTATACATCCATTTTATTTTTATATATTTGGCTCGAAATACTGTAGCCATGTTATAACATCTGACACCCTGTCCCATTGAAAGCACCTTTCTTTCTGAATTCTGATGACAGGAGATGAGACAGTGTCTAACAGAATTCAACACTCCATCAGCTCTACTTTTACAGCTCCTGGGTTTTATGGAGCAGTAGTGAGAGCTTTCTAAAAAGGTTTTAAATGTTAAGCATCAGCATACAAAAATAAACGCTCATCTATTCAGAAACAATAACCAAAAAAAGCTTTAAGAAGAAAAATAATTTAAGGGTTTATTTTTAAACAGCTATTTTTAAAGTGAGCAGCCTTGACATCAGAACATTCTTCTGTCATCATAAGAAAAGGGAGTTTAAATTTGAGGGATCAAGCTGCTTGCTTTACTTTGAGTTGTGTAATTCTTCCTCTCTAAACTTAAGAAAAGCTACCAGAGTGTAACTGCTCAGTGGTAATTGACTTAAACATCTAGAGAAAATAACAATTAAAAAGGTACAGAGGGTTCCTCACTGTACAAATACATTAAAGTAGGTAAATATGAATTCTGAATAAATTAATTTTTAATACATTTGCTCTTTGAAAAGAACTCTTTTATTCTGTGTACACAAACTGTTTATGAAAACAACTGTTCTGAAAAGTAAATAAGACACTGGCAAAGCCTGTGTTGTGTCCTACTTCTGTGGCTCATCTAATAGTTGATAATTCACTTCTGTACTTTGTGGTTTCACTGCTTCAGCTCAAGTACCACAGTGTGTGGATTGAAGGGTGACCTCCAGAAAGACAGTGTATTCCAATAACTTATTTCAATGCTTATAATATCCAAACTGGAAATACTGATGGACAATAGCATGTGATGACATATATCAACCACTGGAGAGAAGTTTAATAAAGCAGGACATGCCATGCCATAAGGAAATCTGGCTTCCATTTCTGGCTCTGCTACAGCTTTTCTTTATTGACAAATAATTTCATCTGCCTAAATTGCTTTTCCCACAGTTTAAATGAGATAGCAATTGTTTACTTTTCCAGATACTGTGAGAACTAATTTATTCATACTTGGGAAAGCATTTCAAATTTGTAAAGTGGGAGCCTTGACTGGACCGTAGCATAAAAAGCTGTCCCATAGGCTGGGAATAGTTCTTGTCAACAGCAAGCAGTCAGGCTCAGATTTGTTTACAGCAATTTGAAATCCCTTTCCTGCAACTTCTGCCAGAAATAAGAGAAAATGTTTATTCCTGGTACAATGACATTAGTAGTCTTAATTATATGTGAACACACAAAACCAGTAATTAAATAGTGCACTAAATTTATGGCACCTTTGTGGTCACTAGAACAAATGTAACAGGTTTTTATAACATCTAGAGAATTTTTCATTCTACTACCAATTCCTACTTCACCCCTAGAGTCCCAGAGGTCCTTTTTAACCTTCTTGGTAAAGACTTAAGGCTCAAGCATAACTGCAGTGTCCCCTCCCACACAATGGCCACAATGTAAGCTGAGAGTAGTAGAATATAAAAATACACATAACATTTTAAAACCCAGCATATCAAAGCTAACAAGATTAAGGGGATTTTTTTTTTTTTTATTTTTTTTTTTTTTTTGGTGACGCATTGTGGAAATGGAACCTGAGCCTGAATAATTGTCAGAAAAAATTGTCTCAACACATTCACTGGGGACTGGACAGACCACAAAGATTCCTTACATGCATATTCCATCAACCAAAAGGAAGATGGATTTGCTCATTAAATCACAAGTAAGTTATCAGTAACTGAGCTCTCAAAAAAACCACAAATTAAAATGACGACCTTTGAAACTCTGAATATGCCTAGTTTAACAGCTGCTAAAGAGTAAGAACCATACAAAGAGGCTTACTGTCACAGCAGCAATTTCACCGAATCTAATAGTGTGAATGGCCAAACCACTTCTCCTGATATCACAGTTAGGTGCTGCTAAGAGAGACAGTTTAATCCTAGATTAATTTTTATTCCAAATAATTGGAAGAAAGCTCTTGATAACAGTCTTGCATTCCTGGCAAGGATCCAGATAGTCTCAGGTAAAGTATTTATCATTCACACAGCGGTTCCACCATCTATTTAGCAGAAAGCATTAATATTTTAATCAGCTGAGATTGTATTCCTATACCACCAGTATTAAATTCACTTATTTAGAAGCTGAAACTAATATAAGTTGGTATGATTTAATAAGGAACCATATGGTCTTATAAAAATATAATCTAAATATTTATATACACAGCCTTTAAGAAAACCAACTAATTTTGAAAACAAACAAATGTACCTCAAACAAAATTTAGATTTTTTTTTCCTCTCCAATCAGGTGCTTCTAGAAGAACTGAGATAATTCAAATCAGTTTACTCATATTTTCATGATCTTTAAAGGCTTTGCTTTTGCCAATGATAAACAGCACATACAGGGACAGATCACTTTGTGCTCCTTATTTGTTTATCTGTCTAAATCCACAATGAAAGACTAAAGAAAAGAAATAGCTATAGTTTTAGTGTGCATGGGTATTAGCCCAATAGCTAAGAAATATGGGTCCAAAATTGTTGCTGCAGTTCACCAGTCTCCCTAAAAAAGTAAATGGCAAGAATTGCCAAAAAAATAAAGTGCTCACTAAAAAAAGCCAGCTCTGGTGCAAACCCAATGCTGTTAAATTATGGAGTGGCAGTAATGAAGCACAGATTGTCATCTCTTGCAATTTTGTTCTCAAAACCCAAAACCAGCATTAATTCTAAATTAAAAATGGATGCTACAGTCATTGAAGCAAATACATACACCACTGAAAACACAAAGAAAAACATCAGCAGAAGATGAAATCTTACAAGCTGCTGCTTTAGGAAAAAATAATAGTGCTTCTTCAGAAAGAAACAGTGGCCATGAACAGCAGCAGAAGTGTCACAAGGTATGTAAGTGTAACTGCTGAAAAGGACTGAGTGACAAAAAAAAAAAAAAAAATCAACCCTTTCTATGAACTTCGGAGAGCCCCAACAGAGACCATGATGATGGATGTATCTATTTATCTTTCTTTGGGTCTAAAATGAAGACCAATAAATCCTACACAGCCTTCCTTATGCTGTTCTTTGATTTGGTTAAAAATATTTTTAATTCTGTATTATACTAATGGTGACACAGTTGGTGGCACAAAATCCTTTCAAATTCAGACAACCAAGGAAGCTGACCTCTGTGAGATGTCTTGCTTTGAAATATTCCTAGATAAATCTAATATTCCCAAAATTAAAAGATAATTTCCCACCTAATTATCTGTAGAGTACTTTTAAAACGTTTCCTTATCTTACTTAGTTAAGAGTATTAAAATTCTGAAGAAAATAAATATTTGGCTGTGTATTAATTAGACTTACAGAATGGGAAGGGACAACCTTTATCTAAAGGATGATGTTGGACATCCTTCACTGTTTTGTGAAGAAGATTGCAGCAGCACAACTCAACGTGCACCTTGAATTTCCCCTGCACACAACACTAATTCACTCACTGTCCTTCCCTTCCATTAGGTTTTCTATGGCTTTACTCTATCATCAGTCTAAGTTATTGCCAGGAAATAATAAAACAAACAAGGACCTGAAAATCCTGCTGTTGATGTTCTCTTGCCTTGGATTCTGAACAGAGCAAGAGATTTTCATTTTAATTCACTGAAGTAGATTTTACATAAAACTTCAAACATTTAATTTAGAATTAGACAGCATCAAAAGCTTAACCTGCACCTAACAGAAAACATCCAAGGCACAGTCTTGGTGTTTCAAAGAAAATGGAGTAACTGAGAGAAATAGAAACCTATTACAGTAATTTCACAATTATAAGCCGCATCTGATTGTAAGCTGCACATCCCGGTAGCCAGGCAGACCACGGGATTTGTCCATATATAAGCCGCACTTTTTTTTTTTTGAAGTGAGGATCCATGTGTGACAAAGTAACAAATTGGTAACAGAATCACGCCAGCATGGGGTTTGGTGTCAGGTGCTCAAGTTGCAACAGTTTTCATAGACCAGCGAAGCCTTTAAAGGCAGCCCCAGGTGACCACCTGGCCGGCTCTCACTTCTCAGGTTGGCATTTCACTGGGATTTGTCCATAGATAAGCCGCATCTGATGATTAGCTGCACTATTGGGGTAGGCTGGATTCTTCAATGAAAAGGGTGCGGTTTATAATCATGAAATTACTGTATATTCTGGAGAGGTTTTCTTGTTTCAGGATGCAGTAATGCTGGGTAGCAGGGATTAACCTGAAGACTTTCCCTCATTAAATCTCCTGCTTTTGGAATCTATCATTAACAGAGCTCTGTCCCTCAGCAGCACCCTCCTCTCCCCCTCCCATCCAAAATACTGTATGCTCAAAAGAAACCTCAGATGATTTAGATAATTTTAATTCTTTCTAAAATTTTCCAGATCCTTATTCACTCATGGATATGGATATAAACTGTCCTTAGTTTTAAGGGTTGTGCATGCCGGCAATTTATGTTTTGTAACAATGAAGAAAAATAAGATAAATGCACCATCATTTTCATGCTTTCTTTCCCATCTATCTGAAGAAGACCATATTGATGGATTTTTACTTATTTCTTAACATAAAATATATGAGCTGCTTTCTGTGAAAAAAATACTAGTACATCAGCAGTCAAACTCTCATGTACAACCTAGATGCAACAAATCCTTAAAGAAGCAATAGAGGTGAAGCAAAAAATCAGGGGGATATTTCAGGTTTAAGCTTTTGTTAATTACAACAGATGACAAAGTTTTGAATCATTACAAAAACAGTAACTATGTCTTGTTTAGTTAGAACAATAAACTCCTAAAAACTAGTATGTTTTCTGAGTGCTTGAGCCAGTGATACCATCAGCTGAGAATCTGATGACTCAGAACAGTCAGTTTTATTTGCTGACATGGTTAAGCTCACTACCCTAAGTCACAACCACTGAGAAGTTTATCTACAGTAAGCCCAAAGAATGCAAACTTTCTTATTGAAAATTAATTGAAAACCAACCCCACAGCTGGTAGCAATATAAATTCACCACCCAAAGTAGAATTACTTACATGAAGATATCTTATGTCATACACTAAGAGTGTGGTCTCTCAACCTTTCAGTAAGAGAAAAATGTTCAACTCAGACTGAGGCTGCAAACCACGAGCATCACTGTAATATATGCTTCACTGATATATATGATATTCTCCCTATGTATCACTTTTTATTGTAGCTGGGGAAGGGGACAAAGCTAAAGAAAACAATAAAAAAAATTTGCATATTTCTTTTAGCTGCTGAGTTTTCTGACAATTACTAATGAAATACTTCACGGTCCTGTTCTTTTTATGTAAAATATACTCCCAAATACAACTCTTTCTTCTTCAGCCTTCTCATTTATTTTATATACATGCACATTTGCACATTTACATCTTCCTGGTGCCTCACCAGTTTCTCTATCAATTTATGATGAAAAGCAATGTTGTTGAGATAACAGGGATGGGGAACACTGACAGTCGGGTATTAATTGTGTAGGTAACTTTTCAAACTTGCCTTCCTCTGCCCACCCCAATTTCCCTCTCCCTCTTCTAATTTTTGTTTCTCTTAAAAAATAAATGTCACACATTTCTTATAAGGTAGTACAGGAAGGAACTTACCTTTACATATCCACTTGTCTCAGAGTACTCTCTTCCACAATGACAAACTGACAAATGATGAGCCTTACTTGTAAGGAATTTTCCTGCCCTTTTACAGTATAGATTTGTGTTCTGCCTTTCATGACCTCTAGCCTCCACCAGTGTCAAAAATGATTGATTGGCTTTTGAAATATTAATATTTTCATATCCTTTTCCATTTTGGTGTTTTGAACTGATGCAAAATGAGATCACTGTCCAATACTGTAGGTGACACATGACATAAACTGTCACATCTTCTGTTTTCCTACCTTTCTAATCAATCTTCCAAGCTTACAGCTTTTCCATCTGGACTCAAGAACAGAAGCCCCCCTCAGATAGGGAAGACACAATCTACAACTCTTTCTAAATAATTCCTTTCATTCTTTGCAAATTCTTGCCAGATAAAGCCACCATCAAACAAAGACCACCCAGAAACTGCCATTATTTTAGATATGCTGGATTGTCTAGACCAGATCAAAATATAACCCCATCTCTTTAAACACCTGCCAGCTCATGTCTAGCAATGAGCACTGCCTCCTTCCTTCACCTCTCCAAACACAATCCCCAATTTACCATTATGCAAACCGATAGGTAAAGCAATGTATTTTTATTTGGGTATCTTAGTTCTTTGTATTTGAATCATATATAAGTGCATTTTTGTCAATAGCCCATGACTTACATTTTCCCACTGCTCATGAAGTATATTGCTATTTAGGATCATATCAAATTTCTTCATTGCACCTTCTGTTTCTCTGACCTTTTTCCTTCTCATTTCTTTTGCAAATTAAGTTTACCACATTCAAAACTGCTTAGAGTGCACCTACAAGAATCAGTTTCCTGAGCTCTTTGATTTAGCATACAACTCCCTTTATAAGTTTCCCCCATTAACACCAGCTCCTCCATCTTACTTAAATACAAACTATTTGTATTTGCTTCATGCCCTATTTCCACTTGACCATTACTCATCTTATCAGCTCTGATCTTCAACTGGCCAATATAATTCCCCTCCATCACGCACTTACAAAATTCTGAATTGCCACTGTCTAGGGTGCTGGTCCATTCTGAAATTTACCTGATACTGTGGTAAAGAATGTTAACTCTGTGACATTCACAGAGGATTGCCATACAGATGTAGTAGAACTGATCTCAACTTAATCAAAAAAAATTTAAAAACTGGCTCTTCTGTGTCCATTTCCTGGCCAATCTGTGCTAGTCTTTTTTGTCAGATCTAGCATTCCAATCTCTGCTGGCAATCATCACTGATCATGTAAATATTTCAATTTTCTTTTGCATCATAGGCAGATATTCTGCAATTGATTAGGTGACAACCTGTGCTTACATAAGTATGAGTTCAGTAAATCTTACTCATTCACCCACATCAACACTAGTTGCATTTATTAAGAAACCTTTTCAATTCAAAAAAACCCCAGCTATTTTCACTTAAGAATTTGAAACTCACATTGTAACTGACAGCAAGTTATAAAATCACTTTTAAATCTTGAATATAGCACATTACAACATTCTAGAGGGTTATGTTCACAACAGACTATTAGAGTATCTGTAGTCTATTATTTTTAGAAGATTTTTCATAACATATTCTACAGTACTGCCTGCAGCAGTATCTCAGGATTCCTTCTTTCAATCCTGACTTATTTTTCATTACAATTCCCACTCACACTTACACCTTTGCATAAGGAAATGGTTTCAATGATCTTTTCATTTACTACCTCCAGCCTGGACTATTTCAATTCACACAAGCAAAGGCAGCAGGAGGCCTGCATGGATAAACACACAACTCCTGCCAAAACTGAAGCACAAAAAGGAAGTATGCAGGAAGTGGAAGCAGGGTTGAGATGACCCAGGAGAAATCCGGGGCTTGCAGGAATGGAGTCAGAAAAGCCAAAGCAACCCAGAGCTGAATTTGATGCAGGTGTGTGGAAGGTGAGAAGGGATTCTACATGAGCAGCAAAGGTATGACAAAGGAAGATGTGCACCTGCTGGAATCGACACAGTCCCAGGTCACAAAGGATATGGGAAGGGCTGAGGTACTTAATGTATTCTTTTTGCCTCAGTAAGCCCCATAATACCTGCCTTCAAGAATCTGAAGCTCCTGCAAGCAGGGGTAAGCGTGGAGCAATGAAGACTTTCTCAGTGGAGAATGATGGGGTTAAGGACCACCTTAGGTGAGCACACAGGAACATGGGGCCAAACAGGATGCAACAAAGAGTGCTGAGGGAGCTGTTTGATGTCCTTGCAAGGCCACTCTCAAAACTGTCTTAAAAAAGTCACAGCAACTGCAAGAGGTTCCTGATGACTGGAAGAAAGCAAGGTGAACTCCAATCTCCAAGCTTCAGGAAGGCCAAGAAGGAGGATCCAAGGAACCACAAGCAGGTCAGCCTCACCTTGATCCCACCTGAATACAAAAAAACACTTTTCTGTTACCATGAGGGTGGGTCTACAGCTTGCACAGAGGCGTTGCAGAGTCTCCATCTTTGGAGATATTCAACTAACTGGACTCAACCTGCTCTAGCTGATCCTGCTTAAATAAGTTGGAGTAGATGCTCTTCAGAGTCACAAATATTGAAACTACTCTTCCAGACCAGCTTTCTATATACAGTAATTTCATTATTATAAGCCACACCTGAATATAAGCTGCACCTCCTGGTAGCTGGGTAGACCACGGGATTTGTCCATATGTAAGCCGCACCTGAATATAAGCCGCACTTTTTTTTTTTTTTTTTAAAACGAGGATCCATGTGTAACAAAGTAACAAATTAGCAACAGAATCGCTGCCAGCTGGGTTTGGTGTCAGGTGCTCAAGTTGCAACAGTTTTCATGGACCAGTGAAGCCTTTAAATGCAGCCCCAGGCGCCCTCCCCGGCTCTCACTTCCAGGTTGGCATTTCACTGGGATTTGTCTGTAGATAAGCCGCACCTGAATATAAGCCGCACTACTGGGATAGGCTGGATTCTTCAGTGAAAAAGGTGCGGCTTATAATCGTGAAATTACTGTACTTATCCTGATCTCTCTATTTCCCATGAAATGCTACTGGGTTTCATTCATCTTATGACTAATGCCAAGTGTAATTCCTTGTAAAGCTCTCAGTGGACCTGATGCAGGCTTCAAATGAATCTACTTCTACCAGAACAAAACACGTGCTTGGTCCAGCAAATGCAGCACAAAACATGCAACAGCAAGTGAACACATTTACACAATGGAGAGAATCTGGAACAAACTTGCAAATCAAATCAGATTTAAAATGTCTTGTTAGTTTTAAAAGAGCATATAATTGCTCCTCAGGCTACGTCTTTTCTCACATTATGAAGATTGTTACAAAAGAATACTTTTACTTACAAATGTACCTCAAAAAAGTATTCAGAATTGGAAAAACACCACGCCATGAGAAAACCTGCTGGTATTCCAAAACTACTTAAACTGCAGTATGGAAGCAGCCAGGAGGTACTTTAAGGGATTTGATGCTGCCTGCTGGCAAACAACTACCATGGTGGAACAGAAGCCAGTATGAGCTCCAGAGCCAGCAACTCTGAAATTATTACTGCAAGATTCCTCTTCATCAGGGCAAAGTGACTGACTCAGAAATCTGTGTTTGCTTGCAATTAACGCGTTAAAAAATGAGGGCAAAAATTTTTTGAATCCTATGGCCAAAGAACACTATGCAGATTAATCATTTCTGTTCCCATGCTTTTGTTGTTTCTGTCAGAGCAGGAAAGTTAACAGCACATTTGGGCAAATACAGTGAGCACGTGACAGCTGTGATGCTCTAAGAGACAACTCATGTCTGACCTTGCTTCAGACTGAGACTTGGATCCATATAGCTGATTTAACACTGCTACAATAAACAACATGGATAATTTCCTGCTTTGTCTTAGGCAGCAGAAACTGGAAGCTCTCTGCAGCATGAATCACAGATTGTACAGCATTACAATCTGGGGGCATAACAACTGCAGTGAGTATGACTGAGCTTTCTTTTGCCTTTTATAAAGCCTTGAAAATTACTGTAAATATTTTCCAGTAAATAGATAACTAACACTATTGTTATTTAATAGGCATGTTTTCAGACAGTTATTTTTGGTTTGTATACCTACATTTTTCTTTAGAGTTAAATCAGATGTACAAAAGAAGTCATTACTGAAATCCTGCAACATAAGAGAGCCAACATAAAGCCAATGAGAACAGATATGGTGAGATTACACTTCAGCAGTGGACAAAGTAACAGCCTCCATAAGGATGATTTAGGAATCTAAAAGGATGTGGTATTTCTTAAAAACAAAACAAACTCCCCAGTTCCCTGATAGAGAAACCTATTAATATTTAATGCAATATTCTCCAGGCTTTTCTTTTGTTGAACTGCTAAACTTGAACAAAACCAAATAAAAATTTTCTGTGAAATAAAAGTTATCTCCTATACTCTCCCAGACACTTACAAAAAGTCTAAATGAAATTGGCAGCTGTATAAAAAAACTCATTTAATTTTCAGAAAAGCTTTTAGGTACTGTTGCAGTGAGAGATCAATATTACCTAGCTGACATAATGGTGAAATAGCTGGGTACAAAGCAAAAATATATAAGTGCAATCAAAATAAATGAACTGTGATCATACCAGCAGGCCTACCAAAATTAGCTTTAATCTCAAAAATATTTATGAAGTGTATGTGCAATTTTTCATGATACAATTTCACTTATGGTTCAAGGCATACCAACACAACTTTTTGATAGGTACACAAAACAGTTTGATTGAAATTATCTCCCAAGTAAACTTGCAACAGAAAGCAGATGAACTTCACAACCAAACAGAATGCTTTTGTTTAAAATTCTGGTTTCGCATCTGCTAATTAGGACTGTCTCCTGAGCGAATTAATTAGGATTAAGGAACCACACACATTGTATCCAGACCCACTAATAATATCCTTTAAAATAACCCTTCAGGTATCTTGGCAGACATGGCAAAATTAGTACTTAATATTTCTACATTGAACTAATTAGCATGAACAAAAAATATGAAATGCAGGAATTGTAAAAATATTTTCTCATTAAATTATATCTAATTATAGCCTTTTCCAGGTATGTGTGCCTTTTAAAATGGTATTTAATCTCTCTTCTCATATATGAAAAATGAGAAATAACAGCAGGACCTATAAAGCTTTTCTCGTATCAATGAGCTGCAGAAAATAATGCAATATTCCCTTTGCATTGTGAACATATTACCTGTACAGAAGTTGAAAGGAGATAGAGACTGCATAAGTATTTTCCATGCATTATTCACTACAGTTACCACATGTCAGTAATTTGAAGTGTCACCAAATAATTTTGTGTGTTTTAGAATCAAACTGACCTTTTTGATTCTATCTTTTACTCCTTTGCAACATAACATAATCATGTTGGCTAGCTACCTTGCCATTATGTTAATGTTTTATTTAAAACTGTTTCTTTGCTTAAGACTAATGATAAGCATTAACTCTCACACAAAGCAGAGTGGCCATGACAGCAACAAAAACCCTGTGCATATTCTTTGATTTTTCAACTCTTCACTTTGCCCACCTGATGAGCTACCTGCCAGCAGAGATCTCTAGTGGAGCACCTAAAGCCCTCAAGACTATCAGACAAGCAACTACTTTCCTCCTTTATAAATGTTTCTACTCCAATAGGGACTATATAAAGCCTCAGGAAAACATTTATTGAAAGCAAGATCCACTTTGAAAAAGAGTTTTGGCAATGGAAGTAGGAAATGTGCTACCACACACAATAAAGAACACCACAGGGAGTGAGCTGATGAGAAAAAAAGAGACAGACAAAAATAGGAAATATTTGGAATTTCCTTGGAAAAGGTTCTTCTTTGCAAGAAAGGTGACACATATCTTGGAATAAGTATCTGCTAGTTACAAATGCCAGTAAAGAGAAAATGGAGTTAAGGTAGCCACAAACTGAGTAAATGTGGGAAAAGAAAACATGGCTTTTACTGGTTTTGGAAGTACTTATTCTTGCTGTTTGTTAAATACAATATTCTACCTGGAGTAAATGTAAAGTGGAAAGTGTAAAGATACCTAACATGAAAAAGAAATGTTGCCTTCCAGAGCAGAGGAGATAAAAACATCACTGTATTTGCAGAAGGTTCTGGTATACATGTAATGTAATATCACTGGGAAGCAGAAAACAGGACAAAGGATGAAAATTCCAAACTCTCAAAAAATTTTGTCTCTTCTAATTACTCGTTACTGCTCTAATTTCAGTAAAGTTTTTATTTTGAGAAGTTGTGTGGTAGGGGAGAAAAAGGAAGGCAAAAAAAAAAAAGAAAAAGAAAAGCAACACAGCAAAAGAAAAATTTTACTTCTTAAAACTGCAAAATCGTCTACTTTTCATTTTTGCAACAGATTCTCTAAACCTAGCCAAATCCTGTGCTTAGTTAAAAACAGAACAAGCAAAAATAGATGCTGGAAACCAGGCAAGATAGCACAAAAGTGAAGCCAAACAATGAGTTAATATAAAATCATGTGAACTATGGAATAACTCAGGAGGATTTATTACCAAAATAAAGTTAGTCTTCCTAGAACCCACTGAACAATAGTGCTTGCTGGTACTGAGGTGGTGGAACTGAATTTCTTCAATGGTTATCTTTTGTGGTTAAGGGAAAATGTTTGCATACCCTACCAGCAGTTCATGCAGGCTATCAAGTACCTCATTGTACTCTGATATTCCATGACAGCAGATTTTAAATAATCCTCGTGAGTGTGCTTGATGTTAAATTTTATTACTGCTATCAACCTGACATTAGCATTGCCACGAGGCTCTTTGGGATTTTGTGGACTATGGTCTGTGTAGCTAATCCAAGGCGTTACATTAAAACTTCCCAATTTTTATGGCAATAAATTATAATAAAAAGAAGTTCAAAGAAATTTGAACTGTCCAAGTAAGCTTAAGGTATGAGACACTTTCTGTGCTTTACTTACTCTCTCTTTTGCCATTTTTTCCCCATACTAGCTTAGACATTTTTTTCTTTTTTTCTTCTTTTTTGGCAGTGAAACTGAGCTTGCATCTCTAAAAAAGAATGAAAAGCAAACCTAAAAAGATTCCCTCTTTCTACAGACTTCTGGAAGTATTGGTAACCACAGAAGCCCCACTCATGCAGGCAGTCATGACGAGCTCTGCACAGCACTGGGTCATTCCACTGGGATGATGCAAACCCACCTTGGCTGTTTGCAGGTGGTTAAGAAAGGAGCTTGTCTCCAGAAATACAGTGGAGAGAAGGAAACTCAAACATGAAGTGCTGTACAAGACAGCCTAGATATGCCTCCGCATTCAGATGCACAAAATGCCTCCTGGTCAATTTTAGCATTTGTTGTACACTGGGATTTAAATAGGATACTTTGTGAGCACTGTCAGGATTTTGCTCTACTCTCAGTAAAGCCAACAAAAGTGAAGAGTTAGGCCTCAATTAAGTAAATACATTCTACAACTTCTATTTTAACTACGTGGCCAAAGTTAACAATTTGTTTCATGCTGAAGGACTGATTACTTGCTGCTGAGCAAGGCAATACAAAAAATGTTTGCCCTATCAGAAACCTCCTAGGATAAATTCATAAAAGTTTGTCCCTGAAATATTAATCAGAAAAATCACAGAAATATAGGTTTGATTTCATTCACCAAACTCAATATTTCAGGAAAAAGCAATCTAGCAATCACATTCAAAAATCAAACATGGGTCTCAAGTTGTAGAATACTACTATGGTCAGTAGTACTCTATTTTACCAATTAGCCCACACAACTGCCACTGGTGCTAATGTGAGCAGAGCAATATAGAATGCACTCTCAGTTTTGCCTATGAGCACACCTGAGCTAGCCTAAGTCACAATCTTGTTTCTGACAGTGGCCTAAAGGCACATGCACAGAAGAGATCACAGCAGGGTCACTATATAAAGTCCATTTTCCAGTGCTTCCCATTCTGTAACTGAGGGACCTTCTGCAGCTAAAGCAAGCATGGCTTCTACATGCATTAGGAATATAGCAAGAATTTATCTTCTGGGCACTTTTCCAGTCTCTCCTCAATTCCATGTGAAGTTTCAGCATCCAGAGCAACTGTTAAAAAGGACTTCCTTAGCTTAAATAGGTATTCTGGGAAACCCTCCTTAAATGAGTCAGCTGCTAATTTCACAAGCCTGTCTCTTTGAATTAATTTAATTCCAGAAGACAAAGCATAAGAGGCTTCTTCAATTCTGACCACAGTTCTGATTATGAAACCCACTTCAAATGGCCCTTAAACCCCATATATTAATAGAAACAATTAATTTCACTTTTCTTGGTTCCTGGTCTCTGATGTGGATCTGTTAAAAATGAGTAGCACTTTCATGATTTTTTTTTCATGTGAGCTACATCCAAGACAAACTGAAATCTTGAAAACTTCTAAAAATACACAGTAAACCACATATATTTCTCCATCTGAGGAAAAGGAAAGGAAATGAAGGAAAGTTTTAAAGCTAGAGACTGACACAAAAAGAAGACTATACAGGGTTAATATTTTAATGTAGACAGCAGGCAGTGGCTGAATAGTTTTGCAAAAAGCTGAGAATACAGCCAAAGCATGAGTAATTGCATAATGGCTTCACTATTTACCTTATTCATTTATTTATTCACTCTGCACTGGAAGCATGAATGTTGCCTAATTATCAAGAAAACAAGGAGACAAGCAGTACAAAACATCAGTTGATTATATTTTATATATCCAGTTTCATTCTTTACATAAATATAAACTGCTTAATTGGCTAATTCAGTAGACCTTAATGTGCCATTGCTGCAAAGGTGATCAACAGGAACCTTCTTGGCAATTAACTGACAGAAAAACAAAACAGGCTGCAGATGAAACATTAATCACTTCGTTTATCCTTTTGTCCTGTCTGTGTTGGAGGGAAACCACTAGGAAGTTAAATACAATGCTCTAACTTAAAAATGCCTTTCTTCAGATTGGGCTTCAAAATGTTCAGGTACATTCTTGCCAACTCTGCACAACAGTTTTTCTCTTCTACAAAGCTGCACTTACATATGCAGAATAGAATGTGTATTAGGGAAAAAAATATTAGCAAGAGTATTGTATGTATTTAAAAAGTTAAATTTAAAAAGACCCCAAACGAATAATATTTTATGAGAGAGATGGTCTGATGATATGGCCTGGCTGCAGGCACCAAGTGTAGCAAGGGATCAAGAACTGAACACAGCAGAGAAGTTATGCACTTTCCCATCAGGGCTAAATGAGGAAAGAAGTTGTCCATAAGGCAGTAATAGACCACCTGAACCATTGTAGCCTTGTGTTAATAGTTTTCAAAATCTCTTTGCTTATGTATCATTATAGATACATATAGATATAAAGAATAGTGCAACGATGCAGCCACCCAGGAGCAGTGAAGTTGAGAGTAAGTATGCCTGAACATCAAGGCCATGGTATGACAGCAAAATTTTCAGAGCAAATGAAATTACTGAACCCATGACATTTATGCACTTCTTTTTTTCCCATTTTGATTAGTAAATGCTATGTTGGTTGTGAACATTACATTTTGCCATGTTTGTTGTGAACCAGAATGGCTTTGCCATCTCTGAGGGATACAGATGCTCTCCTTACATTTCCGTTCTTGGAAAAACTCAGTATTCTAGCAAAGGCATGTACACACTTCCTAACATACTCATTTTTCTGCAAATACGAGGTTTGGACTTGGGCCTAATGATACAAAGTGGCTAAAGGCCAGAAAATTAGATGTGTCATTTTATGTAAATGCATTTGTGCTGTCAAGAAGTTCCCACCTCTAACAGAGTATCAGAGGTAAATTTCTAGTGAAGATACAGATGCCTTTAACAAACGGGCTTAGATATATTTATTAGAAAGAACCTGAGACAAACTCATCCACAGATCTCTGACCACCTATCAACACCAGAGGAAAACTGGGCATGCTGACTTCTGCATTTTACAGCAGAACCTCATAGAGAACAAATCATTTTAATCAAAGGGGAGCTCTCTCCCTGGTAGTAAGTGCTAGCAGAGAGATCAGAAGCATCTGGGGATGGTAACACCTTAAGCTGCTGCACTACAAGCTGCCAGAACTCATTTGTCAGAGTCCAGAGGCAGCAGGAAGCTGCCGTCATCTCCCCAGATGCGGGTCAGATGAGATGTGCACAATTCCACGGGCCTGAGGGATGCACAGTCTTTTTCAAGGCTTTTCCCCCTTCAACCTCTTGGCTTTCAATGTCAGTTGTGACTAAAAGCAAAAGTTAAAGATTAAGTCCTAGTAAAAGGGTTTCTCACAGCCAGATTCCTATCTCCACCCTTAAGATAGAAAAGAAAATCTAATGTGGTCCATAATAAGTCACTCATCTCTTCCCTCAGAGCTATTTTAATTAATTCTCATGAAGCAGTGCTGGTTTTAAGGAACCAGCTGGGAGCGGGCTGCTGCCCAGCAGCAGGGCACCTCCTCTCCATCCCTGGCCCTGAGCTGGGGAAGGGACCAAACCAGCAGCACTGCTGGAGCCCAGGAGCTGCCAGTGGGGCAAGCAGTTCCAACAGAACCAGCCAGGAAACACCTGCCATCAGCTTGCAGCAGCCCACAAAACTGTCCAAAACAGCATCCTAAAATGTCTCCAAAAATTCAGAGGAACTAAAGTCAAAACCTCAATAAATATTCTACTTTTTTTGGATTGGTTGCATATACCTTTAAAAAAAATAAAAATCAATACTTGTTTAGAATTCCCTGAGAAAAACAGAGGAATTATAGCAGATTTATTGTAAGCATTCAGAGGATGTCCAGATTCAGAACAATTGTCTGCCAGGCTACCACACAAGCAGGATAGATTTGCTTCCTTACCATAAATAGAACAGTCAATTAAAATGACAGTATTTTAAATGTGAATTTTGTAAAACACACTTTAAATTATAGGGAGCATTCAGAAGCTCTATTCTGAAGTTAAAACCACGTAAGCAAAGATAACATGAAGAGAACATAAAGTATTTTTACTCTGTCTTATTTATTAAACTATTTACCCTGCAAATCCATACCCTTAAATCAGTTGAATTTACACATTAGAGATTTAGTAAATACTAGATATTTAAAAGCCGTTTCACTAGCACTATGAGACACATAAACAGAGAGGTTCCCTGCTTTTGCTACCCTAATACCTTCATGAAAAACAAGAGGAAGCAACTGAATGACTGATCTCAGCTCTGGCAAAAATACATCATCTTCAAATTACACCACTTCACATCATTGTATTTTTATTTGACAAAGGGCACCCTACTGCTAAAATAGCATTTTCAGAGATGATTGTGCAGATAGAGTAACTGAACAAATACCTGACAAATGATAAGAAGTTTGGTAGTTGGATGTAATAAATAAAGCCGCCAACTACAGTTTGGTAACACAAAGCCCCCCCCCAAAAAAAAAAAGAAAAAAAAAGAAAAAAAAAGCCTGAAACTTGCAACAGAGCAGACTAATATGGAAGTGAATTAGCAGAGCCAGTTTCACAGCAAACTACAGCTAACAGCTAGAGTTAACTAGCATAGGAAGTACAGCTAATGCTTTTATTATCAATGTACAATAAATGCACCTGGAAATGAGCTGCTGAGATACAGTGGATACATGTGTACAAATACACACATGCACATAATTATCATTTTAAGAATGGACCACTGAAAGCTGGTGTACCATTCTTGGCTCCCTGCTCCAATGGATAACTTTAATACCACCCAGAAGTGGTGGCATTGCCAGTGTCCAGGCTCTCTAGCACACCTGCTCAGGGTAGCAGAGTAGCAGCACAGAGGAACAGTTCAGTTTTTATTCTACATCTCTCCATCCCAAAAAACATGTCTGGAATCTACTGTGACCTACAAGAGGGGTCAAGCCCCTGTCCTGGCCTTCTTTTTGTACCAAGCAGCTAAAATCAGAGGTCAAAAGCACTATAGATACATTTCTACCACAGGGACCACTGGGTAGGAAAGCAGCTTTATAGTCAATATGAACTCTTTTTCCTCTAAAAAGGTGGGCAGAATTTGCAGCCAGACAAAACAAGCCATATCTTTTGTGTCAGGGGCAATAGTTTAGCTAAATTTTAAAAACCAACAACAAAACAAATTAATAGGAAGAAAAATAAATGTCTGGAAAATGATGGAACACAGAAACTTCAGTTGGAACTTGTGAAATGTAACTGGAGGTTTAAAGAAAAAGGCCAAATTATTTTAAACTAATTCATTACTTTTGGGATTGAGGAATGGACACAAACCCACATTTATGCAGTACACTACTGCAGAATGATGCCTATTTATCACTACAGCAGATACAGCTCTATACAGGAATTGCCTGTACAGTGAAATTATGCAAACATACTGCACTTCATGCAAAGTTATTTTTTGTTTGTTATTTTTGCTTAGTACTTGAGGAATTATTCCAGACAGTTAAAATTTGGTGCATTACCCGACATATGTGATTGGTATTCGAAACAGTAAAATCTTCATGGATTAGTTGAGCAAAAAGCCATCAGCCTGGAGTAGCACATGGTATCTTACTGAAACTAAGGAAACACCTGACTTATCAGGTGAACCATTTCCTTTATATTTCTAATCCAATCCAAGTCCAATTTCATTTGTGAAGTACAGGTGAAGTTAGAACAGCTTAATAATCTTGAAAGGTGCAATAATCCAAAAAATGGCAACAAATTTAGGAGAGAAATGATTATGCAAATAGCCGGTTCACAGAGCTGGATGCTTTCACATGGGAATGAGAGAGCACAGAAAGCTAGGTCCATGTCTGGAGGCTCTTCTAATCTGTGCTACTCCTCTGCTCTTTGTTTACATCCACTGCTTCCATGTTTCAGTCTGGTGCTGTGAAAGCTTGTGAGAAGGGGGGACAAAAGACCTGCACTCAAAATGCTCTCGTACATGGAATCTTCTTTCAGGTATGAAAGAACTTCTTTATACCAGTGTTATGAAAATTCCTTTCTCTAACTATTATATCATAGAGCGGTTTGGGTTGGAAGGGACCTTGAAGATCATCCAGCTCCAGCTCCCCTGCTAGGGGACACCTTCCAGTAGACCAGGCTGCTGTTCAACCCTTTCCAACCATCCAGGGATCTACCACCTCTATGGGCAACTTGTTCCAGTGTTTCACCAACCCCATCATAACAATTTCTTCCTTATACGTATTCTGAATCTATGCTCTTTTAGTTTAAAACTATTACCCCTTTAGGCCACAAAAGGCCACAATAAAATCTCCACAGAGCTTTCTCTTGTCCAGGGTAAACAGCCCCAAATCTCTCAATGTTCCACATGGGAGAGGTGCTTCAACCCCCTGGACACTCTCCAACAGGTCCTTGTCTTTCCCAAGTGCATCCCACATACATTTTTCCATTTTTGTTATATTGCAGTAACATGCAGTGATACCGGGTAATTCAAAATGACATTCCTGCTTGTCTTCATCTCACCAAATGAAATCTAAATGCTACTATAAATACGTAATTATGTTTTTAGTATGGTCTCAGAAAGTATGACAGAATCCAATTACCTAAGTATGGCAGCAGGGGCTTTAATCCTTTGGTTAGATCACTTCTCTCAAAAGCACTGATTCTGCAACCCCTATTTGGTCAGGCAGTCAGTTCTCAATCCATTCATTTAGAGAATATACATACATATAGGTTGAGTTCAGGCATAAAAACTGCAACACAAAACATGAAATTGCTGCATCACATTTTGAAACTAAGTGCCTAAATGTGGCCTTTGACACGACATGACTATTCAGATACTGTCCATCTTGAGTTTGAACAATCTTTTGCAAAACTAGCACTGCAATTTTAATGTCTACATTTGTTCCCTATTACCTTGTTTGATTTTTGTGATACACTTAATTCAAGACAGTCATAAAATGAATTCTACTTTTCAAGGGTGCTTAAACCCCTAGCTGAGACTAAGCTTAACAAGAAGTGAGAAAAATAATGGTATTATGCTCAACAGAATAACTCCAGTTATTGATTGCAAGAACATAGCCTTAAAAAATGGTACATTTAACACATACATTAACTAGGATGCTGTTTCTGTTATCTTGAAATCCAGTTGAATCATCAGCAGTATGACTTGCACAAAGATTAAATTTAACATTACACTTTTGAAACAACTGATTTTAGTGTGATTAGCATATGAAAAAAGAGGAATTGATGTATTAAGGAGGAAGTTGTTCCATATGAAGGCACTGTTGCATCACTCAACAAACAGATTTGTCTAATGATGCAGCAGTTTGCTGCCTTCTACTATAATGCCTATGTTAATTATTATACTCCCAAGATATCCTAGCATGATGCAAATTGGGTAAAATCTCGTACAGACGGGTGGGCAAGGCATGATGTCTTTATCTGGAATAAATGTAAGAGATGGTGAAGCTTCTCTTCACCAATGAAATGAGCAATGTGAGAATAACAGAAGCCACTGGCTCAACCACAGCCTGTACAAACCTGCCTAGAGATGGAGCTACATGGGCTTTTACTGGATCTTGAAGGCTGCCTTATTACCTTGGCATGGCTTGACATTCCTCTGATATTGTGTGGTCATGGGCAGAGAAAAATGTTGGGATACTAAGCATAGTCTGAGAAAAGAATAGATAATGTACTTCCTGATAGAACTTCTTTGCTTGCAGCTGGGATTGTGTGCTCTGGCCTTTGGCATTGATTCATCCTCTCTGGTGTATCTCCTGTTGACAGGAGCTCTATCTGATAATCCTTCAAGGAAAGACAACCTTAGGTGATGTTTCATAGATGCTTCAGCAGCCCTTAGTACATTTTCCCAGAGCTTCATCCTTGTGGATGCTGCATTTGTGGCTCATCTCTTGAGATATGCACACAGAAAAGGTAAACAAACTGATATTTTGGGCACTGCATGGAGCCCTCTGTATTTTAAGCAGGACAGGACATGCACAGCTCTACATGTAACAGTGAAACACCCAGTTCACCACTACCCTGCTGGTTTCACACTATTTACTAATTGAATAATTTTAGCGTTCAGAAAACAGGATCCCACTCTGTATAATATGTTGTTTTCTCACTTTCCTTCTCTTCTTGCTGTCAGTTTTTGTGGAGATTTGCCATGCATTTACAAGCACTCATCTGCTAAGAAAACATTCATATCTGTTCCTTTCTTTTGTCCATGCTTTTTCTGCCTCCTGTTTCTTCCAAGATCTATTTTTGTAGCAGAGTCCCCTGACTAGCCTGAGCAATCAATACTTGCTTTTGTTATTGCTCCCCAAGAACGAAACTCTAAAAAGTTGATTTGTACAAGATAACTGACATCCTTTTGTCTACTGATAATCCATCTGAAATGGGATCAAAATTTTTAAGCTGAACTAAGGCAACTCCATCCTCCTCCAAAGTTTAATAACAGCATCCATCACAAAAATTAATTCATGCTGACACTGTCCTGCAGTTTTTTGCTGAACAGAGAGGCAAAATGCAGCAGGAGATGCACTCTGCTCTTGTATGAATCTGTTAGTAAAAGCTGGATGCTGACCCAGAGAGGCTTGGCAACCCTCAGTACTGAGCACAATAACAATCCTTAGGATTCCCAACTGTAGCCTGGAAAGTCAAACCAGGACAATATTATCGGAAAAGAAATACAGTAATTTCACGATTATAAGCCACACCTTTTTCATTGAAGAATCCAGCCTACCCCAGTAGTGTGGCTTATATTCAGGTGCAGCTTATCTATGGACAAATCCCAGTCAAATGCCAACCCAGAAGTGAGAGCCAGCCAGGGAGGGCGCCTGGGGCTGCCTTTAAAGGCTTCACTGCTCTATGAAAACTGTTTGCAACTTGAGCACCTAACCCCAAACCCAGCTGGCAGCAATTCTGTTACTAATTTGTTACTTTGTTACATATGAATCCTCGCTTAAAAAAAAGAGTGTGGCTTATATTCAGGTGCGGCTTATAATTGTGAAATTACTGTAAATAGAGAGAAACTTTAAATTACTGAAAATGTTTTTTCCATTGTTGACATGTTTATTTATAAGATCTGTCAATGAAATGGTATCAAAGAAACATTAATTTTTGCTGAAAGGCATCTTGGCAACCTTGAATACTGCCAATGGTTTGAGCAAAAATACCATAAAGAGTAATGATGTGGCTGAAAAGGAACTCCTAGCATTCAAAGCCTCAAACAATACAATTTTGTATTTAATATGTTTAATTCAAAAATTTGGCTGAAATATATTATGTGGGTGCTCCATTTGAAACACGGTTTAAAATCTGTAGAGGTTACTTTTTGGTTTCATTAGTGTGTCTTTCAGCGTATAAAAAAATCAAATTATTAACATTTTCAGATAATTACTTATATCTTTGTTTGTTTTCTTCAGAATTAAAAATAACAGCATATAAAAACTGAGCACTTTAGTTTTGAAAGCAAAATAGCTGCAATATGAAATTACATAATAACTATGTTACATACAGTAGGCTGTTTAAAATTGCCTTTGACTGAATATGCTCATTTAACATAAATGGTTGATTAAAATAAAATTTAAAATTCTAGAACTCTGACCTGGAACTTCACAGAGCTGTAAGTAAGCCAGCTGAGATTTGAATTAAATAGGGATACACAAAAATAACGGAAGTGGTGCATATGTTAGACGTGCTACTGCAGTGTTAGTCCTGTTAATTCCTGCTTAGTAGTTTAAAGTCCTGCTGCAGTTTTTAGTCCTGCTACAGTTTTCATTCTCTTTAAGCACTTTGCTGGCATAAGTTTGGAACACCTGACATTGATATGACAATCAGTCACCCATGCCCATGTCTCCCTGAAACCTTGCCTAGCTCCATCATAATGGTGACAGCTTGCTGGATGGACACAGTTTTTACTTTTGTAAGAACTCTCAGAAAGTCCAGTTGGTTAAGAAAAACACACCAAATCCTCACTCTCCCCCTTAAGCATTTACAACCATCCTCACATCCCTCTCCCCTTAGCTGTTTATTTAGTGCAATCTTTCTGACAAGAAGCTCTGTTTAGTTACAGTAATTCACAAATATAAGGCGCACCAGATTATAAGGCGCACTTCCAGGTTGT
>VRYO01002734.1:38436801-38478277 GCA_009812075.1 Sialia sialis | reverse complement strand
TTTGACCCAAAGTATTACATTATACTTATTTTACAGTTATAACTCATAGCAATAGAAAAAAACCTTTTCTATCAATGTGAGATCTACTCCCACAAGAAGCAGATTGTCAGTGTATCTCTAATTGTACTTGCTTCAATATTGGAGTGAAAATGACACTTTCTTTAGAGGAGTGATGATCTGTTCTACACATCTCCAGCACGCTGAGTTCACTATAACACATCTATTGATGAAAGCTGTTTGCTCTCACCCTTTGTTCTTTCATATTCAGTTATTTTTTCCCCCTGGATCTCATACAAGAGAGTACTGTTGCTTTCTCTGACAATTAAAAGCTTTGTCATCAGATATAAAGTTCTGCTATTTCTAAGACACTAAATAAATTGACCCCACCATCCTACTACAAAGTGTATGATCTTTTATTTGGGATAACGTTTCCAGGATTTTTTTATCCTACCTTTGAGTCCCAACTCAATTGCCTAGAACAAAATTTGATGGTCCATGGCAACAGGGCTGTAAAAACCCACTCTTCTGAACAGCAGTGACAAGTGGAAAATGGTTTATAACCACTTTGTCATCTAATTCAATAATAGTTTTTATGAAAAATAATTATGTTTTGCAGCAAAAGTAGCTTCCTCTCTTTCTAGGGTAAAAATGCAATTTCCCAATTATGAACTTAATAACCAACTGTAAACCAGTAAGACTGTATTCCCAGCCTAAAGAAAATTCTATCTGTCTGCACACAGGAGTAGAATGAAAATTAACTTTTTTTTTTTTTCTTAACTTGTGATTCTTTTCTTCAGCCATATGCCCAAACCAAAGTAGCAATAAGTATGTGAATCTCATTCTACCAGTGTGGAAAAAAAAAAAAAAGCAAACAGAAAAGCCTATCATGAGTAGTAGCAATGACTCATTGGAAAAAGAAAACTCAGGATAACCCAGATAACCCTGGGGAACTGTGTGAAAGACTTTAAAAATCCCTTTTTAAAGCAACAGCAGGCAGGCTGCAAAAGAAGCAAGCGATCTAATCCTAGCATTCAGCCTCACAAGCTCCAAAATACTTTGGACAGCCTGTTCCTTCCAGCTGCTGGAGGCAAGTGGAGCTTCAAATTCATAAGGTACTTGGTATTCATAGACTGATACAGAAGGCAAGAACACTTTTGCAAAAATCTAGGTTGTAAGGAAGGAAAATCTTTAACTGTGCAGTTTCTAAAACTTCTTTTTGGTACAGGTAATGCATTATCTTTCAGTAATTTTAAGAAGTGGACTAGTTATTAGCATATATTAAGTTCTTTCTTGCATTCACTGTTCTAACACTGACTTAGTTTTTTTATTATTTATTCTTGCTGGTAAAGCAGTTCATTTTTTTCTCCAGAGCAGGTGATACTCATGGGGGCATGGAGCAAAATATCTGCCAGCAAGCAGAGAACCTGATTAATCAATCTTTGCATCCCATACTTCACTTTATGAAGTTAAGTCCTTTCAGAGAACATGTTCTTTCTTCTGCCTTACCAATAACAACCAAATCCACATAAAAACACGTTGGACTATTTGGACGCCTTCAATGTACCTTCCTGTGCCAGAATGAGTAAGTCTGATGTGACAAAAATACCACACAGGTCCTAGCTGAGCAGACTGTAAACAGTCAGGGCTATTCAAGTCTATCCTGAGCAAGGAAAAACATGTAAATACATATTTAGGTATAGCATTGCATAGGACTCTGTGAGATATATGTCTGTAAAAGGTTTGTTTGAATCACTACTGTTATTTTTAGGGACATTTTTTGGTATTGTTTCTGTTTTTGTAAATCTGGATACTCAGTCTGATCCACAAACCAATTTAATTAAGCCTTAAGACATGAAACAACAAATGAGAATTGTAAATAACACATTTTCAAATAAATACATACAAGTATACCCCATAGGGTTCCCAGAACATCAGACTGGTAACAATTTTATCTATCATAACAGTGGCACAGAACACTTTTTGTCACCATGCAAGGAAAGTAATCTGTAAAACAATGTCATTCAAAAGCAGTTTCAAAACACCTTAATGATCTGCAAGGCAGCCCCAGAGGTACTAGACTTACAAAGGATGGCTGTGAAATCAAAAATATCACAATAACAAAAGCACAATGAGAATATAAAAAAAATTATGTACGTTTTTATAATCTGCTGCCTTTCTGGGCAATTGCTGCTTAAATACACATTTTCATAAATTACATGACTGCCAGATGCCAGTGTCTACTGCAATGTTTGTAAAATTCTGCTTAAACATTTCCTTGTTCTCAGAAGCATTTCCTCTTCATACCTGACATATTCATCAACTTACTATCTTTCCCACCTCCCTCCCCCATAAGTATGCAGAAAAAACAGAGAACTATCAACACTTTTGATGGTTCTTACTGCATCTTATTGAAATGAGTATTTTTGAACTGCTAAAATGCTACTTTGATTTGTTTGAATGTATGTTATTATTGACTCTCTTCCACCTCTGCTAGTGATCAATGCTCATCTGTTTTACAGGTCTCCAACAGCACTTTCCTGTATAATTGCAAATACATTCAAAATAACATCTCTTTTCTTGCTTACTTTATATAAATGAAATTCTCTGTCATATACACATAATGAACTGCACAGTTGTCACTGCCTGAGATGCTTCCATTATAAACTCAGCAAAGCAGAGGGAACATTGCAGCAGTTGTAATATCAGCTCAGTAATCACCACTACCATTAGGAGCAAGAAGTTTGGTAATCTGGGAAAAAAATAAATTTGATTTCTATAAAGTAATTCACATATTCCATTGTTTTATTATTTTTATTTATATTATATAAATATATATATATATAATTTTATTATTTATGATCCTTTAAAATAATTTCCTCACCTAACTTCATACCAATGATTTTATTCTGTTTTAACAATGACCACACAATCATTGAATGACCTGGACTGGAAGGGACCTCAAAGATCATCCAGTTCCAACCTCCCCCTGGACCAGGTTACTCAGAGTCCCATCCAACCTTGCCTTGAAGGGATGGACATGAAACTCTATGAATCTGAAGATAGTTAGACCATTGAAATACAGATGAGGATTTTTCCAAGCTGCAGTCAACCACATCATTCCCTATTCTGCAAAGTTCACTTGTGCAGCAGCTCTTACTAGAGTCTGAGACAGAAACAAAAAAACCAAAAAACCAGGACACTGAATACTCCACAAATTAAAAACTTCCTCTTCTAACTGTGAATTAAGCAAAGTGAAAAATTATTTATAAAGAATTTTCCACAAAATTTGAAAAAATTGTTTGGATTAGGAAATGATTGTTTGAACACAGCTCAGTCTACTGTGCTAGCTATGGGATGTCAGCCACCTAAGACTCGTAATCTGGAAGAGGAAGAGAGAAGGTCATACTCTTCCAATCTGCTTGCAATATAAGAAATGTAGAAAATAAAATGGCAGGGCTTTAGGCTCAGTTGAAACAGTCTAGTAGTAACCTGTAAAATCAAGTCTTGGTGCTCTGTGGCTCACATTTACATTCACAACCTGAAGTAAACTAAATCATCATGGATAACAATTACAACTTCACCAGGGATGCAAGATATGGAAAAACCTGGAACTGCCTGGGTCAAACCACCCAAACTTCTTGGTAAGATCAATACAAGTAAATAGCAGCTTTGAAATATCAAGAAACACAAAATCTTATATGCAAGACATAAATATGCAGACAGTACATTCAGAATAACAACAAAATTTGATTTGGGAAGGAAGACTCAGTAATTTTCCACAAAAATCCACCTGAACACAGATACCTTACACAACAGTAGTCAAAACTTTAAAAGCTTACTGTGGAACAAGAATACTCCAGGAACTGGAACTTTTTGCTTTCAAATAGGAAGTTGTGGAGAAATAGAAAGCAAAGAAAGTTGATGAAAAACACAATGTAGCAATAGCAGAATCAGCCTTTAACTACGCTTTAAAACCGTCAAAAACCAACCCAGACTGCAATTTACCCGAAGTATAACTGAGACAAATAACCAAGGACTATGCTTGTCCCCTTCATTAATTTGTTTCAATCAAAAGTCAGTCTTTTCAAGAAGACATGCTTTAGTTCAAATGAGAATGAACTCGGAAAATCTTAATGTCATGCGATAGGCAGAAGGTCACACTTGATGATCACAGCTGTCCCTTCTGACCTATTGATCTATGAATGAGTGTAACATCTTTGAAGCCTGCATTTTATTTATTAATACTGAGAGTATTCTGCATGAAATAAAAGTAAAAAAATGTGTCATGATATGGCATTTGACTAGAAAAGGACAAAATAGAAAACCCAACTATCATTACTTTGTCACATACACAAATGCTTAAAACTGTAGCTACGAAATGTTTTCATTTTTTCTGCTTAATTCATTGAGTCCCAAATTATTTATTGGTCTTTGAATCCCAAAAGAAATATCTGTATTTAAGATACACTCTCATTAACTAACAAAGGAGAATCTGAAAGTCGTCAGTATTTGGCACTGGTGAAAACAGAAAATTTGGTAAAGCACAATCCAAGAGATATGAGATTGTGAGCAATATGTAAGCTTCACTTCTCTTTGCATTAGTACTAGAAATAATGATAATTTTTATGGTACATTTTTTAGTTTCAAGATTAATACAGCTTATAAAAGAAGTTCAATATTACTCCCTGATGTATTACTATTCTGCCAGTGTACAGCTGCCAACAGTAGTTAAATCTGATTAAAGTCCCCTGCTGAGTTAATCAATCTGATAATGTCAGACATTATTAAGGAAGCATACATGATATGGTCACACTGTCTATTATCAGTGGCATGTACACCAGTGCCTTTGTCTTCACAGAGCACTGAAGCTATTTAAAACAGATAAGCATAAAAAGGACAAAAGGCATTATAAACTTTCAGTTTCAAGCATTTGTATGCTAATTCCTGCTAAAATACAGCTATTTAATACAAGATACCTTTATTTATTTTATGGGTTTGGGGAATAACTGAAAACCCTGAAAATTTTAGAGCAATGAAGTGCAGCTTAAGAACACTTTCCATCACTTTGAACAATACAAACACATTTCTGTGTAAGTCAGTCTTTTTGTATTAGAAAAAATGCATTTTACAGAAGCTGTTGCCTCAGTCTGAGCTATATTCATGCACAAAAAACAGGTCTTGCAAACACTACATGCTACTTGACCTACTCAGAAGTCAGCAGACATTACTTCAATGCTGTCATTACACTAATACACCCTAATGCCAAAATCATTTGCGTTTCAAAGGGAGCTGCTTCTTTTCTGTTTACATTACATTGAAACGCAAAGCCGTATCTATTTACATTGAGCGGCATTAAGCCTTTGGATTTCAGCACTATCAGCAAAAGTATCTATCATTAGCTCTAATGCTAATCAGCTCCTCAAGAGATGAAGGTGCAACACCTGACCCAGCACAGTCCCTCTGCAGAGGACACAAGGACACCCCGTGTTGTTTCAGAACCACACGTGCAGGGGGCCTGGGGGAAAATAAGAGCAAAAGAAACCTGGCCGATGAAACACAAATTGCAGCTCTAAGGAATCAGTAACTATGGTCAGCATCAAAGACAGGCTGAGACAAGCTCCTGTCCCAGGACTGGTGGAAAAGCAATTTCTACAGTGGCTTAGGATTCAAGAAAAGTTGGACGGTGATCCCAATTCTACCTACAGACGATTTCCTAGGAACCCAGTGCTAGAGTCCCAGATAAATTCATGTGATGAAATCTGACTGTTTCTGATTCAGTTCAGCACAGTAACATCAGTTATCCTCCCTACACTGTTACCTCTTTTATTGACATGCCCTATCAATCTAATGTTCATTCCAGAATGAAATAATCAGTAGCGTGCAGGACACCTACACCTGAGAATAAATGTAAACTGATTTACATTTTCTAGCCAAGAAACAGACTGCCTTAATTTTAATTGGTTTTGTGGGTGGGTTCTTTTGGTTGTTTTTTGTTGTTTGTTTTTGTGATGGGGGGCAGGTGAAGGACAGACACAGACGATTAAACCACAAGCTTGAAGAGCAAATATACATAGTTTTGTAAAAAATCTACATCGTATTTTTCTACCCAGCTAGAATAGAAATTATTTAAACTGTACATGCAATAGGATGTGTATTTGATCAATCCAAGTTCCCTGCAATTTAAATCAACAGTTTGTCTTGGAAGAAGTGCTCAGTTTTGAGCCAGGACAACACAGTCTCTACAGACCACTCTGAAATATATCCATATTATATACACGAGGAACTTCTCATAACTTCAAATCACAAAAATAGAATTGAGCAGCATAATACTTCTTTTTCCACCACTTTTTATTTTACAAGGTTTTTGTGTCCCATGTTTGTTCCTAATATTTAGCAGCACTTTAATTGAAGTTTTTTTTTCCCCTTTAAGAATTAAAGAGAAACAAACCAAAATGCTGCTTAACTGATGGATTAACTCTAGTTCAAGAACTGAGGGGAAACAGGTATTTCCAGTTACAACTGTCGGATAAAGACTGAAGTGTAAGATTTTTGTAAAACTGCAACTTGTGTTCAGTCAAGGGCACCTAATCCTTTTCACAGTGTCTTTTAAAAGAAAAGGCAGATTTAGCCGAAGTTAGTTCTTTGAAGAATAGTAACAAAATTTTCAAAACTTGCTACAATTTAAAAAGAAACAGAAGTGAACTAGTTTTTTAGTCTTACTGAGAATCTTATTTTTCTCTTTCTCCCCTGCCCTCACGACCCCCAAAATCCCCAAACTGGAGTTCAACTGGGTAAAAATAGGAAACAAAAGGACAGTGCCAGTAAGCAACAGTTTATTATGGGTTTGTGCCTCAGGGCTGAGTTCCCATGGGGATTCTCTAATGTCTAATATGAGTTGTACTTGCATATTAATATTCCCACAGGGCAAAAGAATCTTTTTTATTAGTCATCTGATTTTCAGGAACTTCATATGAATTCAGTGTCTCTGAAACCTCTTTTCTTCTGTCAACACTGGCTGAAATTCAGCCACTGAGGATAGGGGACAGTACTGAGAAGGAAGAAGAAACAGACAGGATTGACACACATACACAGGCAAACTGCATGTCACAAGAGCACTTATCTAAAAGTACATCATCTGAGCAAGACAATAAAAATTCACACCTCTACACAGACCCAAAGTAGGTAAAGAAATCTGGAATTGAGAACACTCCTAAGTTTAACACCAGTAAAACTTTCCCACTCACAATAGAGAAACTTAAACAGCAGGCATAATCTGAAACACCAATTTCTGTAGTAATAATAAGCACTCTCCTGTCTTCCTTCCCCAGAATGCACCAACCCCTACAATATAATACAGTTTTGTTTTGATTCCTGTTTTACCTTTAAATGTGGTCTATGCTAACGTCATACAGCTGTACGACTTGAAGGTGAATATTAATTCAACGTACCTGACAGCTAAATTACAACAACTGTAGGTTTGCAAATACGCTTAGATACAGGGGAAATATG
Organism: Sialia sialis; assembly: GCA_009812075.1. NCBI lineage: Eukaryota > Metazoa > Chordata > Aves > Passeriformes > Turdidae > Sialia > Sialia sialis. Next base: position 38,470,768 of record VRYO01002734.1, on the reverse strand, counting down.
CTATTAATTCCAGTCAAGCTTTTAGGAAAGCATGAGAATTGTGACAGAGGGCACTTTTATCTCCTTAGCTACAGCACACTAAAAAGTATGTCATTTATCTGCTTATCCAGAAAGACACTGCACTGTCTTCTTGTCAGAAAGATAGCCAAAAAACTTACAGAGTGATCGCAGTTCTGCAGGAATTAATATCCTCCCATCCTTTGACCAAAGAAATCTTGAATCTTGCCTAAATCCGGCATTTCACAACAGTCAACTGCTTTACCAGGAATCAGCCCTGAGACTACAGCCCCTCACAAAAGCATATCTTTTCTTAAAATTACTGCCTGCATAACCACAGCTCTATCAGATCTCTGAAGGCTGAAGTTCAAAGCCAAACTCTGTATCACTTAAAGAATGCCAGTCAGCTCATTGTCCTCCCACAGCACCTGGTATTTGGCAGCCTGAGGCACAGAGCAAGAGAGAAAGTACCATGAAAATTGTCTGCTCTAGCTCTTTCCAAAACAGCAGATCCCTTAATATTAGAGATACTTCCAAAGCTCAGTTCCTTCTTAATATTAAGCATATCCCTAAACAGGGACTTCTGCCTATCCAAAGGAAGTCGAGAAGTGTGTTTTGACCCTTTGTGTTGCTTGTGAGCTTATTCACGAGAGAAGCTGTTGGAAGAAATTGGCTCTCCTGTTTTCCAGACGATCTGTTGAATATGTGATGAAAGGGAACATGTTGCCCCCTGGCCACTGGCACAGGAAAGGAATAGCTACAAGGATTACAAGTGGGCTCTGGGCCATATGGTGTGTAGGCTTATTGTAGGAATTTAGCATTTTTTAGACTCCTACTTCCCTGTCAAATTGGTTGAAATTTGCCACTGAGCTTCCTCTATGAAGACTTCAGAAACAACACGGTGATTGTATAATTTTTTGCCATTGAAAAACCAGATTAAAAAATGACATAAAAATAATACAAAAACTAGGTATCTGCTCATCATACAGGAAGGAAGAAGTAGTTGTTATAGGAGGTGCTTTCACCTATTTATTGGAAACTGTAGCTTTAATAAATGTGAGCTTAGCATTACAGAAATGAGCATATATTACTGCATACAAGCTTACTGCTACGAAGGTTTAAAATAGAGCTCAGAGGCTAAGCCAGTTTGAGTACATAGTAGCACTCCATTATCCTTCCAGAGAATGGTACAGAGTACATTTGGCTGTCATACAAAAACATAAACTAATTTGCTATTTAGCTATTTCTAGAAACCCAATATTATGGTAGGATGTCTGCAAATATTACAAATGCTGTTTTGTGAATGAAACAATACATCAAGTAAAACAATATAGTATTGAGGTCTATACCTGATGAAAGGATTCTAGCCTCTAGACAGTCATACCAGAAATTAATTTATTTTAAATGTATAATGACTATATCCACTCAATATGTTCATGTTTTATTGATACTCAGTCTGGAGATGATATAAATTGTAAATCAGGATTGTAGACCAAGCTCAGTGAGCATAATCAGGTGTGTAGGGGGACATTAAACTTGTCACAGTTCCTCATACACTGATGCAAGCAGCACATGCTTGGCATTTCATTTCAGTTGAAAAAGTTCCATGTAGCAATCAGCTTAACAATATTATCTATTCATCTGTAGCAGTGTTCTGAACTGTTTTAATGGACCTTCAGTTGTCTACTGAAATACCTTCCCACACTCTTCCACACCAAAAGGTGAAGTTCAACTCCACACACCCTAGAATCAAGCTTGCCCTCAACACCTTTAACAATGGTTTTTGCATTATGCCCTAGCACTCTGCATCCCTCATGGTGAAGGGAGGTAGTCAAGCTATCAGACCACAAAAAGGCATGTACTGGCTGTGCACTAACTTTCTAGCCTCTACTGGAACACTCACAGGCACAAGTTTAAAGCTATGAACATGAACAATTTCTGGAGCATGCTATGGCCTTATACAGTCATTTAAGACCAACTTGGCAACTAAAGACTTTTTGATTAATGTAGAATGTATAAGAAATGCAGCATGTCAACACTTGTTGCAGGCAGCTTATAGATGGCAGGCATGAAGAATACTCTCCTTTGAACAGTTTGTCCAAATGAAAGATAAAGCCAAAAATGACAAACAACCACAACACCAACCACAAAACAAACAAAGAAAACCCCTACAATCTTAACAAAGAAAAAACAAACAAACAGAGAAAACCAAACCATCCCAAAAATAAACACATAAAAGCAGAGGCATACATCAACACGAGGGACAGCACCGAGCAATTGACATCGATTATATTATTCCCTATTATTGATAGCTGGGAGATGTCAGGAGTAAAAAAAATGTCATACAGTGGGAAGGAAAGTGGACAGCAATTAAATATCAAGCACACAGGTAATCTAATGATAGCAGGGAAGACTCTATTATGTCCAGACTTCTAAGCACCAAAGCAGCAGACTTGACTTGCCATTTGTGTGGTATTGCACAGAAGGTTTGAGGGAAACAGGTGCCCATGGCTCCTAAGAGTGCTGACAGTGGAGGAAGGGCTCGGAGAATTCAGGAAACAAGTTTTATGAGTTAGGCTGAAGCTTTGGGCTCAAAGTGCCGATCTGTATGCCTGGAGTGTTCCTAGCACTATTCCCTGGGCTACTGATGAGAGCACAGTGAAGAAACTGGTGTAGGGAAGAGCTCACATTTCTTTTCAGTGGTGTGACTTCTGAAATGAATAGAGTTGATACTGGTTCAGAAATCATGGGGCAAGGGAGCAAGGAGGAATAGCCAATCCATATGAAACCTTTTGGGATATGGAAGAATCCAAGCTTGCCATATGTTCATGCAGCGCTTCTCTTGTATTTTATGTCAAAAAAAACCCTAAAAGAATGTCAGGATTCTTCTGCAGATGGTGATCAAATCAGTTCCTGAACGAAGTAAAAACACATTCTCTCACAAAGAAAAGGAAGTTTATTTGACCTACAATTGCATTATATTATCACTGAATGATCTGTTTTTAGGTTAGAGGAAAGGCTGGTATGGCAGAGACAATATTTACCACAATCCAATCATATTCAAGGGCTTGGTGAACCCTGAAACAGAAATCTTCAAAGAAAATCAAGTAAGAAATATGGTGGATAGAAATGGTCTATTGCTCTGCCTAGACACATTTAAATAAAGAAACATCCACCAACATCTTGTTTACTGGACATCATGATACAGAAAAATATGTTAGGAATCAGGTACAATCAATCAGAATTCCACTTAGGACTGAGGATGGCTGAAGAGTGGAAAAGACTCCAAGATGATGAATCGTGAACTACAACTGAGGCAAAGAAGAGATAAAGAAAAAAAATCAAATCAGGCAGGCAGAATCAGCCAAAGACAGTTGTCCTTACGTCAAACATAGACACAGAGAAGAACAAATGTTATTAGAATACCTTAATTTATTGACCTGGCTTTTAACTACAGAGCATTCATCATAATTATCAGAGTCAAATAAGCCCTTTCTCACCACGTGAAATGATTAAATAGTTTGACTTTGCAATGGTAAATACGAGTGTACATTTCTTTTAAAGCTAAACTACAAGAAAATTAGGCTCAATGAAATTAAGAAATTAACAAGATATTCACAAACTCTCCACGCAGTAAATAATTACATAAATAAATAAAATCAGGAACACTGATATTTGGGCTATGTAACTAGCACTGGTTATTTCAGGCACACAAAGTTTAATAATTGCCTTGTGAGCATGTTTTTAGTCCACAAACAGTGAGAGGACAAATATGCTGAGTGATGGTCAATAGCTCAAATTCAATTTTAACCTATGGTAAAAAAGTGACAAGATTGATAGTAATGTGCCATCCATTCTCATCAGTCACACTTAGTCCTCAGACTTCTATTATCCACAAATCCTGCTATACAATCAAAGAGAGAGAACTACTGAATTATTTATTAAAAGTGACACCATCAATTATGATCCCATATAAAAAGTAACCAAGCAGCCATTTAAAGAATTAGAATGTACATTTTGGTAACTTTTGACCAGGTTAACAATCACTCTGGTTTGGGACCAGGCTGGAAGCTCTTCTTATGGGTTTTATGTCTGGGAAGCTAAATTTGAAAAAGCATCACTTTCTTCCCACTACAAAGTGAAACTTGTATTTCTGGCCAACAAAACTCTACGATAATTCCTTTCTCTTTTTTTTCTTCCTCTCCTCCATATCAACTTTTGACACAATCTGACAAGCTGGCAGAGGCATACCTAAAGCAATAGCCTTGGAATAGTGACCATCATCAATGCCAAGAGTCCCAGAAAATTAAATGGGGTACAGGTGCTATACCTTGGCAACCAGCTGGACTCATACACCAAATTTCTGATCTCTTGGTGCAAGTAAGGCATGCAGTTGCCTTGTTCTGTTTCAGCACATGAAGTCCCTTTTAATTTACACACGATTTTCATGAAATTTCTATCACCTTTAAACATCAATGTTATTAAGTTTATGCTTTAAGAGATGTGAATAACTATACTAGTGCTGTGCAGAAATTCCAAAATACTAACACAACACTGCATTTAGAAGAGTGGGTTACATTCCCAAAACATCCTGTCTAGACAATTATGCAAAACCATGGCCACTGAGGCATTTCCCAGCATAACTTGGTGGCCCTAGCTCTCAGTAAATACAGCCCAAACACAGCCATGAAAATCACTCTTTCAATAGCACCCAGCGGTAAGAGGGGGAAACTTGGAAGTAATCTAATAGACAAATGATATATAACCACGCATATATACACCCAGCATGGAAGGGTACCTATATTCACAGAGTTTCTGTTTGGAATGGTGTATAAAACAAAGACTGTACCTATAATAGTAAATTGAACATGCCAGGACTGTCTGCTGGCCAGCTGGCTCAGAACAGCCTGTCCATACTCCCTTACCCTTCAAAGTACACAACTGTTGTATGGGAATCTCCTTTTGTCTCCCTTCTCCCAAGGCACATTCAGAATCTGGCCAGAAGAATACTGGCAGATGATGTGCAAAGCCTTGCCAGATGGTTCTAATAAATTAGTATTATTAATAACAACAGTCCAAAAATGCATTCTGGAGTTGATAATTTTATCCATATAAACCTGAGTGACATGTCCAGAGGGCTCATCTCCGCTTTGTAACAAGAAGGGGAAGAACACGAACAAATAAACAAAGGGAAGTAACTGAAGTGTCTAGGACAAGCCATGAAACACCACAAAGAATGGCTATCTTGTTACCAAAAATAATAAATAGCTGGTTTTTGTAGTACTTGGGAAGAAAGAACAGAAGATATCAGAGCAAGAAAGATGCTCTCAGCTTCGAGTACCCAAAATAATTTTGTCTTAACGCTACTGCTATTTTAGGTAATTACCATTACAAGGAGTACTTTCACCAAATTCTTGCCATTTATAACCCAGTGAATGGATACACTCAGTTTTCTCCCTAATTTTCAATATTTATTATGAACAAGATTACATGGTTAATATAGTCCCTTTTAGTTCCTGTGATATGAAAAGGCCACTGCTACATCACATTCTCTATTACTGGCGTTTTTAATGATGAACAGGTTCACTAATCACAAGGTGTAAATAAAGGTTTTGCTTAAACATATTTACAACATGAATGTTTATACAAGAACAAACTGTCTGCAAAGGTGCTTTTGTTAAATTTATCCTCTGGATTGGCTACTTAAAATTGGATAACAATTCAAAAGCTATTTGCAAAAGGTTTTTCAGCAATATTTATTTCTTACATGAGGAATCACGTGGCTGTTTAGGAAGGAAAGCACCTCTTTTAAACAGCACTTGGATCCTCAGCAGCAGGACATCCCTCTCCTACTGTTACCCTTATATAAAACAATGCTGAAATTTCTCTGCCTGCTGTCCCTAAACTGTAATTAAATGATAAAATTCCAAATTTTATAATAAAATTACCAGAGCAAACCATTTAAAGTCAGAAGCATAAACTCTTAAGGCTTCAATTTAAGAGAACCAAAGCTTCACAGTATGGAATGGACCAAATTGTCCACAAGTGAAATTAAAATGGTTTATAAAATTAATGAACTGCAAGGAACAACTGGGCTTTTTTTTTTACATATTTATATTTGATCAAATTGAAGCAAGAAAAACCAAAACCCACCAAAATGATGCAAAAAGTCTATTCCATATTGATCAATATACTTAGGCTTAATGCATAAACCTTCAAAGAGTCTCTTTGAGATTTGAGGTTATGTTTTGGGGTTTTTTTTGTGTTTTTTTTGTTTTTTTAACAAAAAGTGCTGAAACAGAAGATACTTTGTTTAAAAAAACACATACTCATAAATTTTTAAACTTTATTCCCAAACTCTGTCAACTTTTAAAGAAATTTCAACATCAAATTACATGCATATGATATTGACCCACATGCACTTATTTGACAGATTTCCTGACTATTTGTCCAGCAAAAAATCATAATATAATTTTTTTTAATGTGGTCTGTATGCCAAATTAATGTTATTATACATCCCTCAAACAATTCCTTCTTTGGTGAAAGATGCTTCTATTTTCCACCTCAGGAAAGCCATTCCAGACTCTTAAGAGTCATCTTCTGAAACTTAGTGCATTTGAAAGCTAATGCATGTGACATGACTGCAATGAGCCAATACAGATCCCATTTTTTATTAGTGTATTCAATACTAGTCCTTTATGTAACCTACACAGTGCTCAATGTGTCACCAGCAAGGCCTTTTTTTGAAGACTGAATACCACTGTAAGGCAATTAAAGTTTAATTGCACAATTTACTGCAGATTTTTGTTGATCTATTTAGTTACTGCTTTTAGAAGAAAACGAAAGGACCAGAATGTTTACTGCTATGATACAAAAGAATACATTGAGTAATAAGTGTGGAGGTTATTTAAACTATTCCCTACCACTCTGGCATGCCAGGGAGAGAGTGCTAGTGCAGACAGGGATGCTGCTCCATGCAGGCCAGGAGTCACACCACTGCCAAAAACAGAGGGTTGGCAATTCTGCAGGATGGCTCTGAGGTTAAGTGCTGATCGATCTCTTCCTGTATTTGAGGTTGGATGTGTTTGAGTATGTCAAATGGGTTACAAGTTTAGGAGGGATTTCAGCTGCATCTATTTAGAAAGTCTTAAGGTGCTGGCTGGCTCTTAGTTTTTATTCAAAAGGATATGGAATTAATCCAAAGGAGTCCAGTAACTTTCAAGTGTGTAAAAAAAAACAACAACTAAATTGCTCAGTATAAAGAAGACTTCTTCAAGACTGTATATACACTTCAGTAAAACAAGCAAGTGGAAGCACTTAACAGTATTAAAACTTCTCTGTTATTAAAAGACAACAGTCAGCCAATTTAATTTAATAGAATTCTAAATATAAAACAGTGCAATCCAGGTGATAAAAATAGTTGCATGCTACTCAAATGAAGTGGTTCTGTAAAATTTTCAATCAAAGATTTAATTAGTGAATTTAAATGTCAGGCCAAATATTAACTCATTTCAAAAAGGGCAAAAGTTGTGCACATCCCTTCCATGGCTTCTCTTAAGTTCAACCTTTAGTTTCAATCAGTTATCTGCAAACACAAGGCATATTCTGCTCCACAAAGAAACACCGCACCTGGTTTATTAAGGTGTAACAAAAGCAAAATTTGGAATGAACATGTTTATACATTACACACAGGTAAACTCACAAAATGTGAGCCAACCATCACACATTGTCAATTTTTAAACTGCATCTCACCTTCACTGTTTCAGCCCACAAAAAGTATAGGAACTGAAACTTACGTTCTTTTAATGACCAACTCAAAAACAAGCTGGACTGTTATGATTTTCAACAAGAAAAAGGAAACAAAAACCCAACCCTGAAATCAACAAACAAATTACAATTTAATTATGACAGAATTCCAGAAACAGAAGTTGACAAGGTCCTATGGAGGTCAGCCTGCCCAAAGCCCTAGCTTAAGTAGGGCCACCTCCAGCCAGTTGCCCAGGACTGTGTCCAGACTTCTTTAGAATATCTCTGAGGATGGAGGCTCCATTAACTCCCTGGGTGACCATGGCAATGCCTGGTCAACCTCACAGTGAAAAAAACTGTGTTCTGAAGTCCAGACAGAGCCTCCTGTGTTTCACTTTGTGCTTGTTGATTCTTGCCCTGTCACTGGGCACATCTGAAAAGAGCCTGGCTTCACCTTCTTTAACCTTCTTGTTATTTATACTTCACTTGCTTAAGATCTCCCTGAATTTTTTCTTCCCTACAGAATTTGATTTTACAGAAGCTGTAAGATCTGATGGTAGCAGATACCATCAAAAATTATGTTGTTTGACATATGTTTATCTTGCCTCCAAAAATATTGTCTAGGTTAAAGGAAATTTCCTGTCCAATAAAATCATTGAAACTAATAAAATCTGAACAAGTTAGCTACAATTAGTTGATATTTTCCCACACACTACTTAGTTTTTGGACTTTGAGGTTTTCTTCTTGAGGAAAAACTAAGGAATAAAGAAGCAAAATGGACACCTAGCTGAAGGCTTGCCTATGTATAAACTTTCACTATTCAAGAAAAACACAATTTAAGACTACTTTTAGACGAAATGGTCAAAAAGCTGAAACAACATTTAGAAACAAGCTTTACATTGATCCAGTTTAAAAATCAATAGACTTAATAAAACCCTAAATAAGACAGAAACTAAAGCACTAAAAAACAATATGGACACATTTTAATTAAAGTCAGTTTAAAACTAATTCAACCAATTCATCAGCTTTTGTAGTCTGCATATTAGAAAAAGTTGATGATTCACGTCACTGTGTCAGGGAGATGAAAGAACAAGTAGCAGAAGCTGGAAGAGCATAAGGCTTGCAAACCAACTGTTTTGCTAAAGGGTGAGTGAAATTGTGGGCAAAATTAATCTGTAAACTCAGTGGAAATTTTAGGACTGAATGGCATTTACTCTTGAAAACTAGATACTAATACACTGTCTCTCCACATATAAGCAGCAAATTTACCTTTTTCTATTTAATAGATAAGTATTTTTTGTTTCATTTTGGTTTTATTTTTTGTTTTAAAACTTGCTTCCAAATAAATTCAGCAAAGTAAAACTGAAAAGCAGTAACAGCAACCATCATGCAATTGAGTCTTCTCCCCATTACTTATCACACTGCACTGCTATTTCCAATTCCATTTCATGTCAATCGATACACAGCCAGAAAGGATGCCTATTTCGCAGCCTTTGTAATTGCTACAATAGAAATGATGAAGTTACTTACCTATATCTTTGATAACCATCTGATTAAACATTTTATTGTCCAAAAACAATTGTCTTTCTGCCAGATAAATTTTCCTCTTTTCATATTTGCATTAAGCAAGTTATAATGAGTTCAGTAGCTTGTATAACATGTAGCATTCGCCACACGTCTGCAACATCCATTCATCCCAGAAAAAAACCCTTTCATGTATTTTTTCTTAGCAACTCAGTGCAAATGGCTACTAAAATCTGACATTATCCGTGCCCCTTATGATAAGAAAAATGAAAGCATATCCTGAAGTAAATTAATAACCTAGCTAGACAGCTTCTGTAGTTGGACAGTCTCACATCACTGTGCTACTTACAAATCATGCCCGCGTGTTTTCTCTTTGAAACATTCTTCTGTTGTTGAGCTATAACAAACAAACCATGTATGGTTGATTATGCCACTGCACTAACAATTATGAGTTGGCCCTTTTCCATTTTGCTTGTTAAAATCTGCATTAGTCATGTGGAAAGCTACTAAGCCATCCAGACTCTAAAAATGTTACAGGAATGCATGGAAGTGTTTAGGACTGAAAACAAGCCATTTATGCACTTGTGTTTCTTAGCCACAGGACTATAACGCATATGAAATAACAGAATTAACAAACAAGTGGTCTCTTGCCAGTCAAGTACTTCAAAGTAATGATATCCAAAACACCTTAGCCACAAATTGGTGAAGTGTCAGAGAAAAAAAATCATTCCCTTGACATAAACCACTAAGGCAAATTTATTTTTACTTCTTAAAGTCTTGAAATTCTATCATTTTACTGTGCTTTGTGCAAATTCTTGGCATATTTATAACATGGTGTATCTAGCAAAGTTACATCAGTTATTAATTTAGTACAGAAATTGCATCAAATTAACATCCTAAAAAATTACAAAAACCCCAAACAAACAGAACCCACCAACTTCACTGGAATATTAGCAAACAAATTACTAAAAATGGATTGGAATTTTTCATGTGAATTAGGAAAAAGTTTGACAGTGCAGAAAAGAACAGCAATGCAAGTATAAAGATATTTACTGCTGTATCAAAATTAACTAAAAAGGCTAAGAAACTCCTGCAACCAATAATTTTCAAACAGTGCAGGAGGAAAAAATATATCCTCTGAGGGGGAGCAGGTGGAATAAAGTGCATGCATTCTATTCAATTGAAATATTTTGTAATTCACAGTAAAATCTTAATCTTGAAGCCTCTAGTATGAGAGGGGTTACATAAATTGAATAAAGTCAGTCCCAGTTTTTGGGACAGCCCCATTTCTTTCTGGGATACAGAACTGCAGTGTTACATACAGCTGATCATCTCCCTTAAAAAGCCATGAAGCTACGAGGAATGCCAAAAATCCAACCTTCTAATTTATAGCAATATTTGCATGTTTCTGCCCTGTTTCTTTGGGTGTTGAGCTGCTTGCAATTCCCCAAGCCCAAGGAGAAAAAATTAAAGTTATCTTTAAAACCACGATGAGCTACGTGGAGTATGGAATAACCCTCAGAAGTCACAAGTCCTGGTACAGATTGCAAACCCCTCAGGTGCTCCAGCAAGGTCAGGTCACAGTGCATAAGCAGTCACACATAAGGTAACAGTACAACTGCTACAAACAATCTGCTTGTAGAAGAATTAGGATGTGTTGACAAGAGGAACTCAAAGTTTAAAATATTTCCCTTCAGCCCACACATAGAGGGAGGAGGAACCCACTCCTTGTAAGTTCTGTAAATACTCAGCATGTTTTACTACAGCGTCCATTAGTGGTATTTATACACAGGGATGACCTCATTCTTTAGCACAGTGAATAAACATAAGAGGGAAAAAAATAAAGTATTTGGGTTGTGTATTTATCAGCATTTGGGCTCATTTAAATACTACTTGAATAACAATTATCTTTCTCAGCTGAGCACAGCATCAGGTTGGCAGACTGTGCTTCACTTCTTCTCAAAGTGACAATTAACCTTGATATCAGTCTGCAAAGTGCTCTGTACTGGCAGCAGAATAAAATTATCATTATCATATAAATCATAAAGATTCTACTGAAACTGAGATAGCTGTCATCTCTCAGCTATTTGTATTCCGTAAGGAGCAAGGAGATTGTTGTAGAACGTCTTCAGAATGTGTCATCCTACAGCCACCACACTGTGGGCTTTTGGGGCTGCATTTGTAGTTACCTGAAAATATGTATGGCAAAAGACTCATGGTTAATATACATTATTAATTAAATATCACTTAAAGAGGTTTGTTATGCAGAAGGCCATTACAGTTGAATGTATTTTTTTAAATCATGAATCATGAATTTAAATCTCATTTACACCACAGCAATTCCAGACACAAATAAAATTTTTGAGTTTTGTGATGATCTGACCTTATTCTTCGAAGTCTGCAGTTTACCAACAAACAAACAAAATGTAGCAACAAAAAAGCCCCCAAAATTAACTTGGTTAATGCTGGATCAAAATTCAGAATGGCCCTTTTGCACTGGTATTTAACCATTGTGTTGACAGATTGTTGAGGAATGTACTCAGACAACTAGAATTGTAGGAGTCACGTCCACAACAGTCCATTGAAATCCTATACTAAGTAAATACATTTTCCCTTCTAGGCAGCCTGGACATGCAGGGAAGGAAGAAAATGGAGTCATCTTCTCCAAAAATTTCCCACCTTCAAATGTGTAATGACAAGTGACTGTGAAAATGTTTACAGCCATTTTTAATATGACACTTCACTTTTGTAATGTGCACGCTGCATGTCAAAGTGTTTTACTGTTCTTGCTGCTACCAACAGGACGTTGCTGCGAATAAGACATGGCAGTGAAGCAAGCATGCTTTTAGAAATAGTTTTATAGACTGACAGTCTTATTTTATGTGTAACAGAACACAAATAAACAAACAGCCAATCATGAGGAAGGGCACCTTGGGTGTTGGTTTTTACCCCCCACTAGAGCCAAGTATTTTCTCTGAGCCAAACTACAGCAAGTCTCATACAAGCACCTCTGTAAAGGGAGACAAAGAACCTGCTCTTTGTATCGGAGGCACAAAGTGACTCCAGGCATTGTTTCTGGCAGGCAATGTGGCAGGTTGTATGCAGGATATACAAGACACCAGGGCTGTGTTTCTGACGCAGCCAGCAGTATGAGAGGTGCAGTGCCAAGAAGTGCAATCCCAGCAAGTATTTTGAATGAGCAGAACTAAGTGTGTCCCATGATGCCTGCTGCAGAAAAATGAACATTCTCCAAGGCTAACTTTTCTCCTGTAATCAAAAGACAAACACTCTTCCAAGAAAGGCTCACTCATGAATGCCCTGCTTTTCAAGCTCTCCAACAAAATCTGAAATGATGGGAAGGTTCATTTTCACACTAGACTCTTTCTCAAAATTCCTCTGGATCACTCAAGCCCAGTTAACTCCAGCCAACAGCTTAACCTAGAACGCTTAATGAATCCCGTCCATGTTTATTTCATGCTGCTGCAAAATCTGGCACCGTGTTTACTGCACTGGTTCTGAAACCAGTATTTCTACAAATTCACCCTGGCTGCAAGCCCCAGATTTAGAAGGTTTTTTAAAATTTCCTGGTTTGCAACTCTAAATGCCACAGCTATGAGCTTACCAATCAATTATTTATATCAACAGATCTTAAATTGCATACTAGGCAGACATCTAATTTTTCAGTCATAAACTTCTCTGAAAATTAAATGCATTATATTCCATCAATCTTCTCTGCAAGGGAATTGCCTAATTTTGTAGGCAATACATACATTTATCCTATTTAGGCTACCTAAGATAGCAAATAATGACACTGCACATAATTTTAAAATTCTCTGGATCCCATGCTATGTTAAAATGACCATACAACTGACACCATATAGTTATCCCAAGCATTCTTTAATTACCTTTAAAAATATATTTATCTATTTAGCTCAGAAGTATAAAATCCTAAATACTGCCTTCTTATGGGTAAACAGACTAATAATGAACTAGTGGAACAACACACTTAAAAATAAAAGCCACTTTAGAAATAAAACCCCTAAAGTGTAAAATACAGTTTGTTGCCGTAGTTTTTTTATGCTACCCATAGAATTATGATATATGCAGAAGATACTGCACTGCTGTCATAGAAAGAATTTCCTTTGACAATTTTAAAGTTATAATAAAAGGGATAAAAATCTCTGCTAGATTTATGATGAGAGTATTCAGTGGTGTTTACCATCAATATCTCCCAAGCGAAAGTTAAATCAAACGTAAGCTCATCTTGCAGAAATAAAAAGCCCTCCTCTCCCAAAACCCAATGTGTACTAAAAATTAGGCAATCATCTTGAAAGAATGGAATTATTCACTTTTCTCCACTGCATAACAACATTATTTTCTGATAAAGAAATTTTACTATGAAGTCGCTGCTGAATTTTATACAAAAAGAAAGAAAATCCAGAATACATGTCTTTAAAAGCTTTAAAATTCTTAGAAGCTGTACTAAGCTCCAAATTCCACAAAAGGTACAGTAAGATATAAATATTTTAAAAAACCCAAACAACAATAATAACACCCAAAGCAGAAAAAAACCTTTGGAAATTTAAGGTTTAAACTGTCAGCTGTGTTGTTACTGCAAGAGAAATTGCTGCAACTGTGTACAGCTTATTCTTCTAATATAACTCAATCTACTAAACTGAACACAAAGCCTTGTACTTCAGTCTTACTTACAGAACCACCATCTTGGCCTCCACAATATTTACAACACTAAAAGGCTACAAGTGTCATGAAAGCATATTATCACTCACCTATAGCCCTCTCTAAGCACAGTATGCATCTCAAGTTAATAAAGGCCACATAAATATGGCTTTTGTGCCAAGCAGACAGTAAATTATGTATTTGACTACACATTCTCCCTAAAAAAAGCCCCAGAATGTTAACATTAATCAGAGGAAACTTCAGATTCTGGCATAAATTTGACTATCGCATAAAAGGTAATATTTAAAATACATAATGTCTTACCACACAAACACGAGCTGCCATATGTGAGGCACTGCTAAGCATGGTTTCTATTAAGCCAATACACAGTAACTGGCTTCTTTCCAAGCAACATGGAAGTATTTTAAAACCCTGTTTAATCCAATTCCACAGCCTTGAAACAAAAATAAATTAAAGTGTTGCAAGAACTGTTAAAATGAAAAATTAAAGGCATGTAAATAAGAGAAAAAAAATTGTCAGAGAAAACGAAAACAAAGATTATTTCAAGTAGATATCTTAATTGTAATTAGTAGCATTTGGCATGTTTATGATATGATTCAAAGCTGCAGCCAATTAGACACCCCAAAAAGCTTGTAACAAAGCTGCAAATGCGTAAGTACAGCATAAATAAGTTTTATTGCTCACCAAGAAAAAAGCATCCAGATCAATTTCATAGTTTGTTTCCAAAGTATTGCAAAGCATGCTCAGTTACTAGTTCATGACTTTTTAGTCCTAGACTGTAGCTTTTCTGCCAGGAGATTTTAGAAAACAATTTCAATAAATTCAATGTATTAATCTGCACAAGCTGTTACCCCAAAACAAAACCAGCAACAACAAAATGCCAAAACAAACAAACAATACACACCCCCACCCCACTCAAAACAAAGTGCACTAAAATTTAATAGCTGTTAAAAGCCATATAATTGTGGTATCAGAACTGAGAAGGACTGATTTTTTAAAAAACTGATTTCCAGGGGGAGGGAATTTAAATATTACAAGGAAGAGCAGAATTCAAATTCTGCTCAAATGTGGTTTACTGAAGACAACAGTGTTAGGCACTTATGAGATTGTGCCATTTATTGAAGAAAACAAGTACTTCATTATGCTGTCAGTCCCAACCAACAGACAAAATATCTTCCATTTCCCTCATTTATTCAATAATGAGCAAATTACTAAAGGGTAATGAGCTGCTAATAAAAGCATGTTTTTTACATGATTATCATGAAATGGCAGTGTCTGCTTATTCAGTGCAATAGTACCTACTACAGTCACACTTTCAAATAATTCTCTATCAAATTTCTGCAAAGTTACATAGTTTTCATACTAGAAATTAGTCTACATTTAGGTGGGAGAAAAAGGAAAAACCTCACAAAAATAGCTAACTATGTATAAAACCTACACGTTGAGGTATTTGCAAAGTCTCCTAGCAATGATGTAAAGTCTCAGTTAAGGTGATTTTGCTTCCCTTGCTGGCAAGCAATGATTTTTTTATTTAACACACTTATTCTAAGGGCGTTTGCGTGTGTGTGTGTGAGTGTGTTTTATGAGGGCTTTATTGAAGAGATTACAAAAACATGCATATAAAATATCAGTTTTATAATATAAATCAAATTCTGGCTCACAGGAAAAATGAAAAAACAAACTAAAAAAAAAAAATAAATCTCCCACCCATCCTAAACCAACACCTTTGTTTAGCTATTTCAGAGAAGGCGAAAGAAATGTCTGTCAGAGGCAGCCTGAAAAATTCTGGAGCTGAGAGCACTGGGGACTGCGCTTGTACACTGTAGGAGACTGACTTACAAAGACCAGCTGCAACTCAAAATGAAACTGCTGGAAAAGAATTTCTCTGTTCAGAATTCCCCACACTAAAAGCATCAAAGTATTTCGTTTTACCCTTGTTACAGTTCTTCACACCACCTTCCCCAACTCACAATTTAAACCAGAGATTTAGTTATTTTCTACACTAAGCACATTGCAAATATCAAGGAACCCTCCCATGTCCATCATAGGCTGCTTTTTGAGCATTTTTCTGCCCTTTTCTGCTTCAAAGAATGTGTGATCTTCATGACCCCCCTTTATGCCCCCATCTCATTTCCCTGCTTCAGCTGTGCTATTAGATGTGCTCTGGCATCTCCCTGACCTTCCAAATCTGTGCTCACACAGTGCTTGCTGAAGTACTCTTATTCTCCTCTAACACTAGTTCCTCTTTTCTTCTCCTCCTGGGAGAGGAGTTGTCATCATTCAAAACCTGGGAGAACTGGCAGAAATCATGTGGAGGTATTGTTCAGCTGGGAGGTATTAATGGGTGTTGTCAGACAGTGCCTTACATCGTCATCACCGAGTGAAGTTGCCAGACCTGGCAGGCAGCCAGTGGCAGGTTCCCTTTACTGCCTTTCTTTCTTTTATTTCATCTCCTGCCTTCATGAAAGTTGCTAACTTTTCAAGCCACCAATAGCCACAACACATCCTGAAGCTTTTGAGCGATGCATGTAACCAATCCTAAAATCATCCCACAACCACAAGCAATAATGCAATCAAGTACTGGAAACTCAGGTTATTCAATTACCAAAAAAAAGTTCCATATTTTCTCTAGTAATTTATCCTATCAAACACAGATTTTCCAAGATATCAGATCACCTAAAAAAACAGCTATATTTTAGAGGGCCTTCCAAGTACATTGCATCCTCACACATGGAAGACCCATCAAAAGAAACACCTGCGTTATTTTAAAAAAACAGATGCTTTGAAATGTCACTTTTACAGTGAAAATAAACAGATATTTTTAAATAAATGTTTTAATATAGTTATGTACTTAAAGCTCAAATTATGGTTCTGCACTGTCTTACAAGAAAATATCTAAAAGAATGAAAAGTTTACATATCAAAAAGCAACTGACACTTTTCATCCAAGGTACTTCAAGGTACCACAGTAATAAAATCTAAAAACCTCACCAGCAATCTAATTCAAGTGATAAAATACAGTATGGTTGCTATATAAAATATAATCCCAGTGTTGTTAACTTGCATATCTTTGTGACGTGTTTCTTGCTGCTTTTGAAGCAGAAAGGGACTTGAAAGTAAAACACAAAGCAGTTGCAGTGAGTACTCAAATTTTTCAACTATCCTTATCCAGAATCCTGCACCCTACTATAAACCACTTCTATATTTTTCACTAACTTTTGCTATTTGCTGGAAAGAGACCTGGCTAAGGTATATTGTATATACCTTATTGTTCTGTGCCAGATATTCTCAAGAAGGTGACTAGCAGCAGATCAAAATAAGTGTATACAGGCAGACGGTGAACACCATGAGTAATGCAATGGGAAGGGAGCCTGAATTCAGGCTGGAGATGTTTGTGCAGAAAAATGTTCAGAGAAAGCGTTGCTTACTACAGTTTTTCATCCTGCTCACACTTTGGCATCACATGCATCACAGCCATGTGCCTGTGGCAACAGACTGATGCCTCCTCAGGTTAAACAATCAAAACCACAGAGCACAATTGCAGGGTAGGTACTTGCTGTACCTGCTGCTCCACGTCCCTCCACTTCTCTCCCTCTGCATTTTAGAGCAAGGCTGACCATCTTCTCCCCGCCAGTTTTTCCCTGATACAGTGCTCCCTTTTGTTTTCTGCTCCTGACGCTTGTGCCCTCTCTTTAACTTCGAAGTAGCACTAGAAGAGTTTAAACATGGCCCCAAGAATAATAAAAATTGTTGGAATTCACATAAACCCACGGAGTTGTGAAGATCATGGCCTCAACATTTCAGCAAAAACAGAGTCAAAGCAGTGTTAAACAGAAATGTTGGACTCCATACTGTCATTAATAATACAAGAGAGATCCATGAGGCACACTGACCTCTCTCCCTAAGTCAAATTGAAAATTTTGCCATTCCACTTGGCTCTTCTCAGTATCATCCCAAAAAAGAACTGTTTCAAGGATTATCAATGTAATTAGTTTTCAAAAGCAAAATACTAGAGTCACATATGCTGGTTGCTTATCAATTTTGCAGGCAGTACAAAAAGCAAGGAATTAATGTAATGATTCCCAACAAATGGAATAGATAAGACAGGATTTTAAACTGATTGTTTTGGAATGAGAGTCATTCTGCCCACTAAGTTGCACAGTCCTTTACAGTATATTTCTGAGCCTCCAGCATTACTTATATTGCTAGAGGGTAAAATAAATTAAATGTAAGAAACATAATAGGAATTGCAGTAAATACACAGAAAAGAGAAGAATGGTGAAAAGTACACTAGAGAACACCAAAAGAAAACATGAAGGGGAAGGAAGGTAAAATCAGTGACTTAACAGGAAAATTTGGAGCAGTTGCTCCAAGTGGTGTCCACAGAGAGCAGCCGTTCACTTCATGCTGGCTCTCCTTGTTTCCAGCTGCTAAGTCCACTTTGAAAGAAGCTAAAAAACACATTAAATACTTTCCAAATATTGTTTTCCCATGTAAGCAATTGGTGTAAGTTGCCACAGAGATGTTGTACCCTTGCCTTGAGAAGGAAAAGAATGTACAAGAAGCTGTATTCTATGAAATCTTTTGTCTTATGCACAATGCAGCTGAAAATTTGGGGAAGTCTGAAAACGCATTATTTTAGCTACAAGTATTTCCAACTGTTCCCCTCTTTCAGCAAAGCAATATAGGAAAATGATCCTTAAATATGAGGATTTTATCACCTGTGAGAAAAGCTATACTCTGCACTACTTAGGAGCATAATATGTGTGCCATTTCTAGCAATCAAGCTTTGGTATTTCAATGCGAGGAAAAAAAAAAGACAAGAGTGGCAAATGTCTACAATTTATGTATACCATCTCCTGACAAATTGAATTTTCACAATGTTGCAGATTTAAAACATAAATGTACCTGCTTTGCATTCAGGACTGCTCTTGAGAGTAAATGCAGCTCAATACAAAAGTAAAATGGGGAGAGGGATGGGACAACACATACTGAAAACCATCCACTTCTTTCTGTTAAATGTGAAGTGTAACAGGCTTTTTTATGACATGCCTTCCTCCAAAAATAGCAATGATTACACTGCTCAACTCCCACATCCCCCCTCCTCATCTTGGCTTTTTTACATGTAGAACATTATACATCCTCAGTCCTGAGCAAGGAGCCAAAGTTTGTGGAGCCAAGAGGACTCTCCACCGTCCAGTACCCAAACTACAGAAAAGGAAGTAGGGATGCAGGGAACTCTAATTTCTTATAGTATTAAATCTCCTTTTAAAGCCAAAGTGACAGATTTTTTTTAGGAACTCTGAAATGCATAGCTTTCCACAGTTTTGGAAAGATGCTGCAAGTCCCAGCAGTGATAATCTGCCAGTTCCAAGGCATATTTGTGAGCAAGACTTTTTTTGTCTTCCAAACAAACACGAAGATTATACAGTCTATTCTCTTCACAGGGATGAGGTGGGGGAAATGTTAAGATCACAGCTGCTGCAGCAGTGGAAGCTGTAACTGTGTAGCTCACCATGGGATTGAGGGATGCTACTGTGCTACAGATACTGTTCCATTTGGGGCTGTTTTTATGAACTGGAGAAACCTGAAACTTTGGCCTGCTACAGTTAATGAAAATTATTACAAATCGTCTTGCAATACTCCACCTAAGTTCCAATTCAGCTCAAAAGCCTTCCTATCAGAACTACTTAAGTAGCTACTTAGGATAGCTGTATTCTTGAAGACTACTTTTTTCACACCTTCTATGACATTTAGTTTTTAGAATTACCACATTCCTATTGCCCAGCCATGATTTATTTTATATATTAAAGAGTACATACAGTGGAGGCAAGAGGCAATCACAGCCATTTCAAGTAACCTAAATCTAGAACGAACTTACCTTTATGAAATATGGTCAGGATTTTTATTAGAAAAAGCTAACAGATCTTTTAACAATAAGCTAAATTTCACTAAAATCAAGAAAGGATCTATTGATACTTTAGGGTAAGATGTAATGTACAGTGGCTCAGCTTTCCTCACTATTATGAATAATCATGCCTGGCTGATGTATTTATTTTGTAACATTTAACCGTAATAGAAAATAGACAAAGTTAAAATGAAAACTCTGTTTAGACTATGTCAACAAAGCATACAACTAAATGAAGTGATTCTGTATTGACTATAGAAACACATTTGCTAATATTAAAGTTACTAATGGTTATCTGTCAATCTATCACAACATGAAGTAATTCTGCATCTTAAGAACTGTGTTAAAGCAGCAGACACATGAAGTTAGATGTAATTTTGTGATTTTACAAAACAGCATCATGGAGTGCACTTTATTGCTCTTTTATCATTAGCGCAAATAATTTAAGAAACCCAGGAAACCTCCATCTCAACTTGGTTTTTTTTTGTAAATTGCAAGTCACCAAAAGTTTTTCCACTAAGATAGCCAATGCTTTACACTTTACACTTGCTAGCAAAAAAAAAAAAATATTCAAATATAATAGTATCTTGTATATGCTTTTTTATAAAGAAAAGGCTTCAGAAAACTAGAACAAATGACACTGCTGTAAAACCCTGTAAGCCTTTTACTCTCAGTTCAAAGACTTCAGCATTCTTCTACAACAGAGTGAAGTTTCATATTCATCTCTGCAAATCAATTCACTAATAGGCATCAGTCATCAACACCGAAGTAAAATCTGCCACATGAAACAGCTTTGATGTGATTGAAGACTCACACACAGTCCTAAGCATGACAGAACAGCTTAGCTATTAAAATGTTTTATCCAGCAAAAAACTGTTTGTCCTAATTGACTGAAAAACTCTTTGAATGCTATTATTGCAAAGGCTACTTGACTAAGCAGCTCTTTGGTACATAGCCACTTGACTTATATCTTGAGAACCAGCAGAACCACATCAAATCTTGTTAGAGTATTTTCTTACACATACTTTTGTCAAGAGACTGAAACAATAAAGCTGACTGCCATTTTTACTACCAGTTGCTTAGTTAATTTGATACTGAAACATACTGGGATTCATTATAAAAGCTGCATGCAATCAGCCATTTCTATCAATCTTTCTTTTTAGTGCATTAACAGAATGAAACCTACTAACCACATCAGTTGAAATGGGTTGGCAAGACTGGGTGGAAGCTATTCTTCTGCACTGAGCCCAACCTCTCAGCACGAGAGGTGCAGTAGTAGGGACTCTTTTAAACAGCAATGTGCAGCCCTGGCCCAGCTCCAACACTGACCATATGTCACAGGCTGACAGATAAGAAGCCCGAGACAGCCATCTGAAAACAACTGTATACAGAACCAGCCACCAGACAGTGAGGGTTTCAAGGTCTATCTCATCATTCACTTCAAAGCCAATTTTAAACATACCAGAAGTAAATATATGTGACAAAAAACCACAACCCGCCCCTCCCCCAGCCCCAACCAAAGCAAAGCAAATCAAACCACAACAAAATAAAAAAACCCAAACAAAACAAGCACACAGCCATTATCAGAAAGTCTATATGATGCTACACTCTAATTCAGTAAGTGTCCATCAAATATCGTAATTGATTGCCACAAACACAATCAGAAAATTACTAACAGTTTGTGCCTACAACATTTTCCTTTCTCCATTATATTCACAATGTGTTAACAACTTGCAAGACAAAGGAATCAAATATACCAAGCAACTGCTACCAAAATTACATTTTACAGAACCAAACAAAATATTACAGATTCAATATGTGAAATGAAGGGTGATTTGGTATTTGTCCTGTATCTATTAATGCATCACAGAGTTCATCCATTTATGTCACTATTTTGGTTACCAGAAAGTATGTCATATCAATTCCTTATAGGTAGACAACCTATTATCTATCAGCTCTTACTCAAAAATTATTTAATAATCAGCACAAAGGAATAACCAAAATTTACTTCAGTCCTTTATGCAACTTCCACAGCTCCATACATTTCATTTCCATATTCCAAATTAATAAAATCCAGGTGAACTTACCTACAGTTTGGAGGAGGGTCTAATGTAATTTCTGCAAGTTCTTTCTGAATTCTTAAAAGAAGAAAAAAAACATGTTTTCAGGACTTTTATTTCAATTTATTTATTTCAACTTTATGAACATTTCTACATCAAAAAACAGTAACAAAATATATTTTTTTAGAATTTCTGATTGAAAGTAGATCTATAATGTTTCATGAAATTGTACAAGAACATATAGAAATAAAAACCAAATATTTCCTGAAAAATGAGTGTTCAATATGGAAGAAATGCCATGAGCAATCACCTAGAAAATTACACTTTTTCCATAGGTCAGGATTCTCAGCTCCTTTGCTCACTTACAAGTACTAAATATCTCATATACCCTCCTACTATATGCCTTATAGTCTTGCCCTCCAGAATACTTAGCTTCTTAACGTATACTGTACTGGCATTGCAAAACCCCCCAACACAAAGGAAAATTGCCCAGAATACGCTCACTCAGGACTTCACAACCTCCTACATATTGGGGGGCTGATATTGGGTTCTCCAAAAGGAAGTGCTCCAGCTCCCCGTTCAGCCTGGGGACTTGCTCTGATACCTGCCTTCTTTTTACTGAGGGGACAAAATTGGGTAAATGCTATCCCAGATGCAGCCTAATGAGAACTGAGTCGAGGCAGATAAATCTCTTTCATCCATCTATGGACTGTGCTTCTTTTAATACCTCCCAGGAGGCAGCCCAGCCTTGGTCGCTGCCTCACACTGAGCCTGCTGTCAGCCAAGGTCTGAGATGATCCCCAGTATGTATCTGGGCAAGAAGCAAGTCCTCCCCCCGTACATGGTGTTCATTTGTCCTTGTTGAATTTCGTGAGTTCCCTGTCAACCCTCTCCTGCAGCCTGGCCAGATCCCTCTGAGCTACAGCCTTGTCCCTGTGTACAAGCTGCTTGTCATCTGAAAACTTCTCAGTGCACTCTGCCACATCCTCCAGGTCACCAATAAAGACATTACAGGCAACCTGCCAGAGCTCTTCCTCCAGAGAGAGCAACTTGGTTGCTAGGGATTTCTGGATATTCCCAGGCTGACACTTCCCAGTCAAGTCCTTGAATACCTGATCTCTGCCACAGCTGGCAGTGGGGGCTCTTTTCCCTCACAACAGCATCTGCATGAGAGCCAGTATCTTGACCTCTAAAGAAATTTAAGTATGCAAAATAGGATACGGAGGTCCCAAAGGAACTTGTAGGAGTTTACAGTTCCCAAAGACTCGCCAGATTATGATGCCATAACGACTGTGAATGCCACCTTCCCTAAAAACTATGCCCAAGGCTTTTTTATAGGTTACTTCAGCACAAAAACATGAACATTTAGAAGGAGGAAGGAAAAGAAAAGCAAATCAATACATCCTCAGTATTTTCTTCTTGCCGTCTGCTTCACAGGATTTCATGCACAGAGCAGATTGCTATTCCTATTATTCCCTACACTAAGAAAGAAATGATAACACAATAATACCACTCAAATTCCTGAGATAAGTGCTCAAGTCACAAGTCAAAGGTTCAGGCCTGACCTACACATATCATGTTAAAAATGACTGCTACCCATTTTGCATATAAATACAGGTAAAGAAAATTACTTATCTAAATAAGCATTCAGACATATTGACATATATAATGTAAAAACGACCAGTTTAATTCTTTATATAATGCTACAGTCCAAACACAATCTTGCATGTTAAGGAGTCTCACAGCCACTATCAAAATTCCCCTTATGCCACTATGAATTGATTTTATGGCTATAATGAATAAATGAACCAATGGCAGCAGAAGAACTGGCCTGAACCAGAAACTCTAGCCTTTATCATTCACATTCTGAAACAACTGGGACATACGTGGGCAAGATTTGTAGGTAGAGGTAATAATCATTCATTAAAACGTGATGAGATGATCAGAAAGATAAAAATAATCTTCCAGATGCTTAGATTTTCTTCTAACTTCTATGCATATAAAAACAGGCAAAACAAATGGCTTATCAAAATAAGCATTCAGGTATATTGGCATGTGTAATATAAAATGCGTCTGCATGTACCAACTGCTTGCATCCAACTTGGTGCCATCTGAAAACTTCAGAGTGCACTCTGCCATATCCTCCAGCTCACTCCCAAAGACATTACAGGCATCCTGCCACAGTTTTAACTCCAGAGAGAGCAACTTTGTTGTTAGGGATTTCTGGTCATTCCCAGGCTGATGCTTCCAAGTCAAGTCCTTGAATACCTGATCTCTGCCACTGCTGAGTGTATATACCCTACGTACAGAAATGTTTGTATAACCTACAAACACACAAAGTTATTTCTGTAGAGTGGGAGCAATTTGATCTTTACTTGCTTCTTCTACTCATTGAGAGGTTTGCACCTCCAGCATACAGAATTCTTTCAATAAACATCACAATTTTCTTATAAAAATACAAGAACAATCTGCTTAATCAAGCACAACATCATTGTAGTAACACTGAAAGTCATCCCATTTTTTAATTAGTGAAGTTCAAGCACAAAAAAAAGGTTGTTTTAAAACAGTCTGTTTAAAGAATCCTAACAAAACACAACTTTTAGAAGGCAGATCTTGTAACTGTTGGAATGCTTAAAATAGTTCTTCTGTATATTATAAAATTCTGCCATGATTTTGAAATTTATACTATCACAAATTCAAACTACAGAAAACTTAGGTTGCATGGAAACTTCAATTTTGTGGTTTATGAGTTACTTTGCTTTTGCATCCTTTTTTTGAGTTACAGAATGATGGCATTGCACTTTATTATAGAGTCAGAGATCATTCCTTTGTTTTACATATAGTAGTAAAAACAGTTAATATTTCATGGCATTAGAGTGAATATGAATAACGTCAAGAAATAATTGACAACTTCAACAACTTTAGTCCTAGATCAAAAACTTTACATTCTTCCTCCTAAATCCTAACCCATGTTCCTTACATTCTGAAAACAGAACGGTCTCTCATTTTCTCCATCTGTTCTAGTTCAACCCAAAACTTCTAATGCCAAGTGCGTTAAAATGGGCCTTAATGAAGCTATTCTGTAATTGAGCAGACATGGACAAACTACCTTTCTGCTTCAAGACATAAAAACTGATCAGATGGCACTGTCTATTCATGTTCAAAATACATCATTGCTTCTTGCAAACATCTAAGACAAAGATATGTTTAATTCATGATTATTTTTACACAAACAAGATAAACATAATAACACAATCCTGCCCATCAATTGCTCCTCAACAAGCTGTCCATGTTTGTTCTCACAGTCTGTGGTGTCCCAAACTAAAATTAATTTATACACCTTACATTTCTTTTGTTGCAACCTTAATTTACCTTGCATTCATGCTGAGAGCTCATTCATAAACAGTTTCTGTAGAACAGCTGACACGTAGCTTGTTCACATGTCACAGCATTCAAAGTTACAATTAAATCATCGGACAGCAAGCCAGAGAGCCTTGCACTGATAGAGACCTCCAGTGTGCAAGCAGCCCTTTGTCTGCACGTGCTCTGGCACTCGCCTCATGTCCCCACTGAGCTGCCCTCGGAATCTGCCATAGGAGAGGACGTGCCTCATTTCCTTCGCTGACCACAGAGGATCCACTGCGAGAATACATGACCTCTGGCAACAAAACCTTTTTTCAGGGTCCTTTCTGGCATCTGTTTCTTTGGAATTTCTGCCTCAATGTTTAGCAATGTCAAAGAGGGAAAATCCTCTAAATTAAAATGATTATATACATCCAGTTTATATTTAAACTGATGACATTATGGTTTACTACATATTGGGCAATGGGGATGATGGAGGGGGTGAGGCCTTTGCTAGTAATCAAAGCCCTGGGCTGCACACATAAGACATTTAATTTGCAATGTCAGATCTGATACTTTGTTGGGTCTTAGAGAAGTCATTTGACTCTTCTCTCTCATATATATTTAAAAAAAAAAATCCCAACATTTTACTAACAGAAAAGAACAAACACAGTTGCCTTCCAGTAATGGTGCAAAGGTTAATCTACTCGTAAATTCAGCAGCATGAAAGTACATTGTGGATTTCAAACATTATTAATTCTCACAGACACAAATTTACTACTGCACCAAGCCAAAAGGGACTGAGTGTTGTTTCCTTCATGAAACAGTTCTCCAAAGCTAAGAGAGACGCGAACATGTTAGAGAATTCCCTAACATTATTAACAGGAAAAAAAATAAAACACAAGACTACATGACAGTAAACTATTTTTACCACATCCAATTTTCTAAACTACATATCTCTCTACCCATAAAAGCCAGATGAATCAATACCCTACACTGAAGAATACACTACTTAGAAAATACTTTAAAATGCAGCCACTAGTATGTATTTCAATACTAAATAAATTGTGACTGAGCAGGAAATTGATCAGTTGATGGTTAGGTTCATACTGCAGGAAAAGAAATATTCTCGCCTACTTACTAAAAGATGGATAAATGACAAGGATATTTCTTGTAAGAAAAAGCACTCCATATTTTGCCGTCATGTTCAACATATTAGCTATCATTTCCAGGTTCTGTGATAAACCTCTCAGGTAAAAAAAGGGAGCGGGAGGGGAAAATGCTCAGTTTTGCTGTATTTCGAACCTATTTAATCTATCACTTATTTGCTCCTCCTTAAGGCTGCAACTTCTTTGAATAATGAAAAGATTACAACTAAAGTTGTACAGTTCACCATTCATTGTAGGCACAGATATTTATTAAAAAATGTCAGGATTGGACATAAAGGTTTAAGGATTTTCAACCAGCAACTTCAGGAGCCAAGCAAAACAATACATTTATTTGTTGAGCTACTATGTCAGCCAAGAATGGTTACACTTCTCTCAATCCAAAGGTCATGCTAAGATTTGCTACTTAAGAGGTAACAAGATGCCTGCTGTTCTCAAGGACAGCAATTCAATTCCATGTCTGAACTGTAATTGTGATATGCAGCGAGTTTCTCAATCTTGACATGTTGGGTAAGAAAGGTTGCTATTTAAGGTGATGCCCTCTGGGTGAGGAAAATTGAAGGACCGGTACACTGCACGACATATGCTGTAAGCTATTACACCTGTACAGCAGCCAGTCCTGAAGTATTAACAGAGAAGGACAGCATGTGATGGCATGTTGCCTTCTTGATGCCATCCACAGCAATGCTAGCAGAAGAAACTCCCACATCTTGATACCAAAAATCTTACTCAAATGGAAATTTAAGTGGTTTCATACAGCCTCTGTAATCAGATCACTCTGGAAAGCAGTTAAGCTGCATGAACAATACATTCATACATAAGACACGGGAGCAGTTTACTATTACACAACCAAAAGGCATCACAGTGCTAAATCTTGATTTATATAAAACCTCATGTTACTGAAAATTCTTTAAATCTGTCTACATAAACATACAAACAAAAAGCAAAACAGACATTTTCCAAATAGAGATGCACAAACCTTCCTTTATATACTGTAGGTATCATAACGCAATCAAAAAATATTGTGGCTACAATTCCATATGCAGGAAAAAGTTTTCCAAGTGAGAAAATCTGATTTCCAAACTTAGGTTAGAATCATGTCTGTAGTCTGTGACTTTAGCTTCAGTGAACTTGCTCGTGTTTGATGCTTTTAACACGAAGTAAGCAAATCTTGACCAAAGTCACAAGTGTGCTACACTGTGTTTTTTGAGCATTTTACTGATTTTAGCAGAGCTGACTCCTTTCACTATAATAAAGGTACAAGAGTAAAGCCTTATTAATCCTGCACTATTTGTCATTCCTAATGACCTAAAATAAAATTACTATGAAGATACTTTATACAGACTGTTTCTGTATAAACATTTCATATATTGAGGACTTTAAGACATTTTTCCTTTCTTTATGCTGCTTCTCTCCTTTTTAACCTCTACTTTAATTTCTGAGACACTACTGATTTTAATTTAAAAAGCACAGAAACAAAACCTCTAATATGAAATCCTGGCCAGATTAGAGAAGGTGCAATTCCCATTCTAACACAATGATAAACTAATGAATACTAAAGAACAAAAAAAGGGAAAAAAATACAGTTATACTAATAAAAACCCCCATTACTATAAATCTCTATGTTTCTCTAATCCTTCCAGAAAGTGCTACAACCACCAGCACTCCTAAAATACATTTATCTTTAAAAAGAGTGTGCACATATCTACAGAACTATTGTAAGTCATGTCAGCTTTTAAAATGTATGATCAAATGTATATTTCTAAAATGTATAATCAATATTACTATACATATGAAACTAGCTTTAGAGTCTAACTGGCAAATGTACTGATGTCAGCAACTGATGGCATAATTAGTTTCAGCAGAACCATAAGCAGATATGATTAAACTTTAAAAGGTTTAAGTAATTTTATCGCTGTAAAATGCTTGTTGATAAAAGCTCTAAGCTTTGAAGATACAAAGCTAAGATTAATAGACCAATTTCTAGCATATCATTATTAATTTTTTAATAGGATAGTGTCCACAGGCCCTTGTCAGAATTGTAGCATCATTACACCAGGCATTGCACAAAGTTCAGAATACAGACTACTTTCTAAAGATGCTTGAAACTGTTTTTATGACCGTAAAAGTCATGACTAATCCAATATTCCTAATATTTAAAAAATAATAATAGCAGAAAGCAGACGAAAGAGAAGACCAGAAACCAAAACTGCTGTGAGGATTAACTACATGAATAACATCACAGTTTGTAGTGAAAGCTAGGTCATAAAATGAAACACAGGCAAGTTCTGCTGGCATACTGTAAGTGATATGACCAGGTAATCTAATAGTGTCATAGTAGGAATGGGTGTCCAGAAAGTATTTCTCCAGGGAATTAAAAATGAAGAAAAACCAGCTGTAAGACAGTTGTCTACAGCAGAAGAAAAGCATGACAGTACCTGACTGGAAAGACAAAAGATACTTTAGTTCAGGAAAGGATTTTATTGGAAAGGGACAGATTAAGGCAAAACAAAGACTTGAATCCTGATGAGATGTATGCACACATTTATATACTATTATTTACAGACTCTGACTACATGCATATGTTATAAATTATGGCAGCAGGGGCTTGATGCTTCTCCTTTACTACAGCACCACAGTGGTACAGCTCCAGTGTTTTCTCTTGTAGTTTACACAGCCTTGGACTAGCAAAGAAACGAGGTCTGGGAATTCTGCATCAGGATCGTCTGCAGAATTGGTCTCCTGTCAGATTATTTTATGAGTGCTTTTTAACTTCAATCACTATAATCCCGCTTGCCCAGACTAACAACCCTATGTGTACTAGTGAAGAACACTAAACTGTAAATTCCTTCTGTCTGCTCTGAGCAAGACAATCGTTATCTGGAGATGGCCGTGATAGCATAGAATACTTTAAATAGCTATTCTACAAACCAACCTTTCATCTCAACAAGAAAAGGGAGGGAAAATAAATAGGTATCAAAACGGATCACAGTTTAAAGTAATGAAACCAACATAGATTTGTTGTTCACTCAAGTATTTTTGACCTGAGCATGTGGGAAAAGAAAAGGCAGTACTTCATGGCAATAGGTATTACAGTAGTCCTAACATGCTGAGTTACTGAACTGTCTGAAATGTTTATGGCTAATTAACTGTAAGTTACACTGACAAGTTTCAACATCAGTCATACATACATATACAGAGATATATTTTATAAGGCTACAAAACTGTCTGAGTTTTATTAGCAATAAAAAAATGTCAGCTTTTATCATGCAAGCAACTATTAGAACCATGTGAAAGAGGCAAACTGACAAAGAAAGGAAAAACCATACAAGTCTCATTATTGTGACCAGTCTCAAAAGGCTATTACACTGATACAGTTATAATAAAATAATCAGAAAATTAATATACTGAGTCAATACATGGATCTGATGGCCAGCTGAAAGAAAAGAAAGGAAAATAAACAACCAGGGAAAACACTGTACCTTTTGGCACTAGTTGACAATTTAGCAGCTGTTTTGCTTGATATTTTCCCCTCTTTTTTCTTGGGTTGAACTTGCTCTCTTTCTTGTTCCTGCTGAGCACCTTCACGCTGATCTCCATCAGAGCTGCCTCCACTAGTGCTTGGACTATCATCCACTCGCTGCCCCTCTGTAGACATGGCAGATGCTGCACTGAACAAAGAAAAACAACCAAAGTTAGCTTTCTGAGAAGAAACCTCCTAATTGTATTTCCTACGTACTTAACACACGGGATATATGTCTTTGTCTCAATGAAATAATGCTTGTGTCACAGTAGTTCAGTAATCCTTGTACTGAAGTTTGCCACAAGCATCTTAACAATAATTCAGGAGCTGGCAGTTTTCAACCCTATACCACTGCCACCCCTCAAACAAAAAATACAAAATAAACACACAAATCAATCCCCCTGCCAAGATCTTCATACATACATACATATATATATATATGAAAACCAGAAGTTATTGAAGTGGGAAACATAATCCTGCAAGTGTAAAACCATTCACTGTGAATTGAGTTTTTAAACACTCAGCAGTAGCATGAGTTAACTGTCACATCAACTATGCCACCAGTTCAAATCTACCACAATCAGTTAAAAACTGAGAGTTATTACTATCTTAGGACTCTCTGTTATCCCATATGAAACAAATCTGTAGGCTCATTCCAAGTCTACAATGTGGGTTTCCACATTACAAAATCCACATCTTGGCATGCTTGATGGTAACACAGAACCAAAAAGTTCTAACACAGGACTGTTTGTATTTACTAAAACAGTGAGCACGTTGGTAGAGGATATAAGAAAGTTTTCTCCTGACATTTCATTCAGGCAACATGAGGCAACAAACTTGCCAGAGAACATGAGCAGCAAGAAATCTCAGCATATTTCAGAAGTCAAGTTAATGCTTTATTCACACACTTCTGATACTAGTTAGCTATTTTAATTTCTTCCTTCATTTTAAATAGTATAACAATATGCCGACAGATGAGGAATTACAAGCCCACTGTTACAGCTGTCATGACTTCTCAAACTCTCAAACTGCTATAATGAAGGGCAGATGTCCACGAAAAACTCTTACTAAATTAGCATATGTGGTGGCACTGACTGATTTAAAAAACAAAAAGCAAACCAAACAGAAAACCCAAACCAAACAGAAAACCCAAACTGAAACACAGGTCTTTCCTTTAACTCCAAATCTGTACCTTATATACCTATGTTACATATCCTTCTCTAGATATTTTTAATAAAAAGCACACAGGCCCAAATGTTACTTGCTTACACCCACACAATCCTCATATATCTGAGCAGTTTTCTGATCAATTCTGTCTGAATGAAGAATTTGCTCTTTCATACACAAAGAGTTTCAAATTGCTGTGAACTTCGACTCGCTTTTCCTCTTACCTATGTACAGACATCATCACAATTAAGAACAAAACCATTCACCTTGACTGTTATATGTTTTAAGACTCGCTCAAGGGAGAATAATGAGATTTCAGGCTCAGATTCAACCATGCTTGTTCTGTGGATTAAACAAAGTTCATCTCCCTGTACATATTTATGGAAAGAGACAGCAAAGGAAAAGTAAATTAATACCAATGCCAATGGGGTTATGTTGAAAAGGATGCTTTTTAAAGAATTGTTAGTATTCTTGATACAGAACAGAAATAAATTTACTCCTATACTGAAAAACCCGTACCAAGATCTAACTGTATCAAATAATACACACTATGGAGTAAAAGAAATAATGTCTTTAGGCATTATTGACACATCCAACTAACTTCAGGAGGACTTAGATCTTTTTCATCTATTTTGTGAACCTATACTGAAAAAGAATTCGAGAAGTTTGGTACTCTTTCAAAATGTTTAGACATTAAAAAAACCAGCAGGCAATAGCAAGTGACACATAGGTGACTAAAGTTTCCTTAATCAGCTTAAGCTGCATTTTTATTTTATAAGAGAAAATAATATTTTCATATCTGAATATATATAAATGCATAACACCTAGCCTGCTCATTAAGGTAACTGAAATAATGGAGAGCTTCTACCCTAAAATTAAAATACAAAAACTGTCCATTCCTAGAGAAGAATTTCTCCTATAGTACAGCTACAACAATATATTCAACATAGTTTGTAGATTTACATGGGCTGACTTTCAGATATTTAAATCCTGGTTGTCAGATTTCAAGGTAAAAGCAGCAGAACACTTACAGGTAATAAACGACAAAAGTATCACATTCTAACAAGTCAAAATATGCAACTGTAATGCAATTTCGATAGTAAGTACCCATATTCCTTGCTTCTACATAAAGTTAAAATACAACCTCATCTCTTTTTATAACACTTATGTTGGCCTTTATTTGCCCTAGATTTTACTTCTGACCTTTGCTTAATACATCTAATTTCAAAAAGAAAATTTCTCTCTTCACAATATACATAGGCTTTAACACTCCAGGCCACAAAGTTAAAAGCATATTTAATAATGCTTTTATGCATAGGACATCTGCTATGAATAATCTTGGCTATAAATACTACTATTATCCAAAAAACAACTGTATTCACTTCATAAGTTCAGGTTACTATCCAGCAGACAAACACAGTAACAGTAGCCCAGAGCATATAATTACTGTAACACGTAAAGCCAACATTTACAAGAGGAAAATGCTTAAATCTGTCATTTGATGTCTGGCTAGTTTGGGGGGGTGAGGCGGGGATGGGTGTTTGGATGGGTTTTTTTCCCCTTTTCTCCTGTCCCTGTTCCCCTTCTGACATCCAACATCCAGGCAATTCTTTCTATTCCCTCTCCTCACAATATCTGCATTTTTAGGAAGTTTTGTTCAAGGCACGCTCAATATTGCAGTAAAAGCGTGTTTTAAGGGGCCTGAAACTAGACATATCAAATTGGGTCAAACTTAAAAGACACACAAACATATAAACAAGTAAGAGAATGGAGGGGGGAATCAGTGGAGAGGATGACACTGTGAAGAGAACATTTTACTGCCACTAAGACAGAAATACAAGATACCCCTTGACTCAGAAGAGCCGTGTGTTCGCAAGTGTCACACAGAGGGGAGACACACGATGTCCAGGCTCCCGGCTGCCGGGCTGGTCTACATTCACACGAGGGTTGCTAACCTCCCGGCTGCTGTGCAGAGAAAAATGAGCGCAGGGGAAGGAAGGAATGAAGGGGGACTTAAAACTCTCTCCTTTAACGTGAGATGAATCAGCACAGAGACAGATTACAAGTGTAACTACAACTATCAATTCCAAGTGAAGTGAAGAGTGTCCCAAATATTTTGCTTTTGTCAAATTTATATCCACTGGCACCTTCCCTTTCCTCCTCAAACTAAAAACAAAACCAAAACAACAATAACAAAACCAAACAAATCAACAACAAAACCGACAAAAATACTCCCAAACCATCAGTCATTATCACACACCAAAAAAAAACCCCAAAAAATTAAAAATAAAAATTAAAAATCCACCAGATCCTGGCAATGTGCAGATGGGTCCCAAGGGCGGCAGAGCTAGTGATGATGTCTTTCTAAAGCGCTCGTTATTTCCTATAAGCCAAGATAAATTGAGTATTTCTGCAGGGTCCACCACGAGCTGCAATGGCAGCAGCCGCCTTACTTCATCTTCATTAGAAACCATAAAGGGGAAAAAGACCACAACATCGCGGGACGGGAGGCAGCAAGAGCCCGGTCCGTGGCAGGGGAGGGTCCGCCACCGCGAGAGACACCCGGAAGGATAGAACGGGACAGGACGGCAGCCCCGGGCGCCCACGGCCGCGCGTGGGCACATTCCCGTGGGGAAGCCCCCGCCGTGCGGGAGCGGGTGGGGACCACGCACCCCCCGCACTCTCACGGCCGGGCGGGCGGCGGCCGGGCCACGGTGAGAAGTAGGAGACAACCGAGGAGAGGAGGAGGAGGAGGAGACTGCGAGAGGAAGACGTCGGGGGCACACGCGGGAAGGGAGAGGGTTGGGCTGCGGGGCTCCTCGGGGCGCGGGGGGGGG
>VRYO01002734.1:38397156-38435801 GCA_009812075.1 Sialia sialis | reverse complement strand
GCAGGGACGCGGTACCTGCGGAGGGGCGGCGCGAGGGCACGCCGTGCCCCTGCCGGCCTGCGGGGACGGCCCGGGCCCGTGGCACTTGGTGGCCACACTTTGTGTTGCCGAGGTCGTTTCGGCCACTGCGTGGTATCAGCACGGCCGGGCGGCACAAACCGGCCCCGGGTGACGTGCAGCATCCCGGCTGGAGATAGGCGCTGTCGCCTGGCTGCGGCCAGGTAAATGAACCTCACCTCCCACGCAGGCAGGCATTGCCTCTGTGGAAAGCATCGCAGTCAGGCATGGGAGAGGCCAAGACTTAAATGTTAGTTGTTTAGTGGGAATATTAACCTGGAACAAAACAAACCTCCGGCAGAACTGGATGTCAGGTAACCCCGGCTGCGCTGGGCGAGGGAGACACTTCTGTCCCTGTGCCGACCCTGCTGCTTTAATCTTTACATAATATGCTTAGCTATGTTATGTAAACTATCACCTCAAACCTTTCTTCCTCTAGCAGGGAAATATACCAGCCAAGGGTAAAGGGGTAATGCCAAGTCAAAATGTTTTCGCTCTTTTAACAACTAAAGGGAATTTAAAAAATAAATGTGTTCTCACCATTCCACGTGTAGGAGGAAAAGTTTCTCCCTACTAGAGCTGTGAAGTATTGTATTTTTTCTGACTTATGGCTGAGGCGTAGGTGGAGTCTGAGCCACCAAACATACAGAAGTTGAGAACTTGAAGCATTACTGAGATACATAAGGAAACATTATTGATACCTTCTCTCCTATTATATCCAGATAACATAAGTGCTTTTTGCGGTTTCTCTGTACGTAAACTTAATCATTTTCTTTGTTGAGAAATTGTTTCTAAATTGCTCGGTGTATTTCTTCTTCCTATTTCTTTGCTAAATAAGCCCAGTGATATTTTCACCTAAATTTAAAAATACCACAGTCAGCCAGTTCTTCCTGTTCCGTGTGCATTTACAAGATAATTTCCTGCTTATGATGGAACGAAGTTCCTAATGTCAGCTAGGTGGGTTTCTATCTGCTGGCATATATTAACTTCTCAGAAGAACTAATAATGAAGTAACTAATAGA
The DNA here is from genome assembly GCA_009812075.1 of Sialia sialis. Lineage (NCBI taxonomy): Eukaryota > Metazoa > Chordata > Aves > Passeriformes > Turdidae > Sialia > Sialia sialis. The sequence goes on along the minus strand of VRYO01002734.1, from coordinate 38,434,722 downwards.
ATATGATGTGTGAAAGTCCTTAAAAAAATGCAAACCTCCTGCAAACCTCTCATTGTGCTGAAAGATGCATTGCACGCTCTTGACATCACAGTTCCCTTTTCTAAAATCACTTAAACCATGCTTTCTTCTTTCATTCATTTGAAAACAGACCTCCTGAAAACCATCCAGGAAGTGGTAAAATTCAGTTCTAAATTATTCTTCTAACCATGTTTTTGTAATGTTGCTCTGAGGTTAAAGGTGCCTTAAAGGAGGCATACGTTTGTCTGCGCTAACTCCTTGGCCCAACTCAGGATGTGTCTTTGGTGGCAGTTCATGGTACTTCATTACAGATCTTTTCTGCTAGGATTTGCAGGAAGCACAGAGAGAGGAGCTGAGTGAATAGCCTAATTGAGACAGGGGCAGGATGGGGCCATACAGTGTCCCAGAATCTGGGTCATAAATTCCCAGTGCCAAAATAATCAAGAGAGCGCTGAAGTGTTTCGGCACCGAGTGAGAGGTTTGAGTCATCACAAGTCAGGCCCTGATTTTTCTTCTGGTGTGTAACCTCTGGCCCAGAACCCTAAATGGTAGGGCTTAAATTAAGGACAATTAAAGAAGGGTTTGTACTGCCTTATGTATAGAACACTCACACTGAGGTGTGCCCTGTTACAAAAGCAGAGGTTTTGAATGAGCCCTACCTATGCAGTGTAAAGACAGTAGGGCAGGGTAATCAGCTGCTCCCATTTTTATCCTTTTGACCTTTCAAAATAACATGTTTGGCCCTCAGATGTTAAAAATTGCAAAATACTGTTCAAAATCCTTTGGAAGACTTTTCTAAATTTGGGTTATATAGATTGAATCCTGGCCGTTTTGAAATGAATGGCAATACTTCAGTGTTAGATTTCACCCATGCTGGAGTGCTAAGGCACACAAGTTAAACTTTTTTTTTTTTTCTTACATGCTTAGTTTTGTGTAGTTTCTAAAAGCTGACACTATTTGCACCAGCAGACACATCCAAAGCAAACAATGTGAGTTCTTTACTCTCAGAGGCTTGGAGCTTCCTTGTGGAGACACAGCAGAGTTTACCTCACCTGGCACAGGCAGGCATGCTTTAAAACTGTTATAGTTAAGGACACTTCTGTTAAGGGCTCTTGATTTAGAGTGTCTGTTATAAGGACAGATATGTCAGTCAAAATCTATGAAGTTGGAGAAACCTGAGCAAAGTTTCCATCAAGAAGTGTTTAATTTAAACAAGTAATAGATCCATTTAGATTTTTCAGCTTTTTCCTTTTTTTTTTAACTGTACTGAGAGCTGTACTTAATTATGGGGAGTTATATCCATTTCTTTTTAGTTAAAAACCAAGGAAATATAGTTCTGTGTCAAAATAAGAAAAAGGAAAAATGCAACTTTGATGGTAATCCTGCATTTCTATTTGTGCACTACTGTTCATTCCCATTTAATAGGAGATACCATTTTTATATCACTGTTAAAGTCATTGAATTAACACCATTGTCAAGTTAAAACTGGTAAAAATGGTTTGGTTTTCTGTGGTAGAGAAAAGATGAGAAATCATCTCAACCATGGTATAGGCAAAGATATAACCATCTTTCTTGTGATAGCATATCTCTTTCAAAACTTTAATATTTTATATTAAAAAGTGAGATGGTAATATTCATTTGTCCATGATGTACCTGATTGTTATATCAGTCTTTTCCAGCCAACTCCTAATGAGCCAGTTTGTTTCATCCATCTGAACTAATATCAACAAAAGTTTGGAGGAATGGGGACAAAGGTGCCTTTATTTTATTCATTCTTTACCTGATTCCACTTTCCAGCTCCACAGGAGCTGTCATAGCCTGTGCTGTTCCCCCCATCTCTCCCCTGCTGGGAGCTGGGCCCCATGGGGCTGTTTGGATAGTGGACAGCAGGCAGCTCTCAGCAGCTGGCCCTCTCTTTCCCAGTCTGGTCTTCCATCCTGAGCTGTGCTGGGGGCACAGAATGAGCAGTTTCCACAAGAGCTTCATGCTGTTCCAGGATTCTTCTTCCATAGCTGGTTTTCCTTAAGCTGGCTGCTATGAGGGCACAAAGCTATAAGGACCATTCAGAGGATCTCGCCTTTTCTCTATTTTTCCCCCTTTGGTAGTTCTCTTTCTCCTATTTGTAGTAGTTTATTCTCACACTGCATCCAATTAATTTTTTTCCTATAATCTGGCTTTGCTTTTGTTGCCGCTTGGATGAATCCCGCTCTGTATGTTGGCAAATATAAACTAAAATTCACAGGTACCCTGATCTCTGAAGTGCCAACTGTGTTTGAAAATGCAGTATCTGAGTGATTCAGAGATCAGGGTTCTTCTTTTTGTTTCTCTCCTATCAGCATGTAGAATAAAGTGGCATAGCTGGGAAGATATCAGCTGCAAAAATTTAATTAGAGTTTTCAGTTAATTGTGTATGTCCTCATCACTTAGAAAATGACATCCTATATCAAGGAAAACTTTGATTGAATCCTGAGCACTAGGTAAGCCTATTGTTCAAACAATGCCTTGACAGAAATCTGTTTAAAGTATTTTCATGGCATTCTGAAGTAAAATGATTGTGTGAACACAGAGGCAAGTTACTGCTAGCCTGACTTCTTTATTTGCTCTACAATACTGCAAACCCCCAAATCATTAGCATTTATTCACTCTAATATTTTCAGGCCATTAAATACAAAAGGAGTTGTAAGTTGTGTGGCTAACAGCTTTTAAGGTCTCTTTCATTCTAGCCTAAAAAACTAAGAATTTGCAGCCCCTCCTCCCCTTTGCTCAGAAGCAGAACAGCTCCCACTATCATTCAGCTGGAACCAGAACAAACAACTGGGACAATAACCATGTGGCATCAGAAATCCTGGTGGCTCTCAGCTGCTTTGCTATCCAGGATTGTAAAGAATAAAGATAAAACGTATTAGGAGTGGGTAGGAGGGAGGTAGTAACATGCTTCCGTGTCCTTAATGAAAGCCTGTATTTTTGTTTAAGATAGGGAATAAATTAACTGCATAGTGTCTGGAGCAGACACTATGTTTCTGTGTGCTGGTTTAGAGCCTAACTGCAAGACAGTTGCACAGGCTAATTGTGTGATAGTTTCTACACAGAAATTGTTGACAACTGAATCCTAGACTAAGCCGCTGCTTTAAAGATCTCATATTACATGTACTGAAGGGAAAAATCTTTATTTCCAAAGCTATTGTAATGCAGTGACCTGTAACTGGAAGAATTCCCTGCCTTGCCTGTCTTAATTCATCACCATATGTGGGAGAGAATGTTGAAAAGTGAAGATAGGTTAGAAAAGAAAATTGGGGTGTTTTAGGTGTTATTTCCACACTCTGTTCAGCACCTCCGCATTCCTATTATTTTCTGTTGGTTTCATAACATTTTAATTCACAGCATCAGAGCTTGGCTTTCTGATTAAAGATGGGTGAAATTCTGCGTATCTCTTGTGGTTTTGTTGGGAAAGTTACATCTTTACACAGAAAAAGAAGCCGTGGGCACTCGTGTTCCCTTTTAATGAAGTTAAGGTTCCAGAAGAATGTGGGCTAATGTTCTTTATGTTTAATGCATGATTAATGCATGCCTAGGGAGGAGGCTTTGCATCCACCACAGCAAACCAAACCCCATAAGCAGGCTTGTTCAGTAGGGTGACCAGTTACTCTTTCAGGAACCCAGTGGACCACTATCAGTCTAAAGCAGGCTGTCTGCCTCGTACAAGGTGGAAAATACCTGCGTGTTCTCTGCTGGGGGTTCCTACAATGAAGTGGAACTCCCCTGCAGTAATAAGTCAGACTAGTCATATTTTGCGCTTGTTTCCTGAAAATCCAGGCCAAAGAGCCTGATTTGGGCTGTAATTGGAAGGGATGAAAGAGAATGTCTGCAGTTTGATAAACCTAAATTATTCCTTCTGCTTTATGGAGTCTTACACACAACTGGTGCCAATAGAGCAGCTGCCAGTGGCTAAGTCCAAGGGCAAACAAAGGAAGAAAAAAAATCAGACATCTTTTGTCTCATCCTTGGTGGTAACTATTGCAGGGAATAAGTGGAATCTCTTGCCCATAAGTCTAGGCAGAACCCGGCAAACTTCTTTCTACTGTTCCCTAAGCTGCATCTGTAGAACTTCAGGGAGCAGGAGTTAAAACAGCAAGTGCACGTCTTCCTCAGCTGCATAAAATGAATCAAGCAGTGCGTGCAGCAGCTTCAGGGTAGGGACACACTCTTAATCACACTAGAACTGTTCCCAATGCTGCAAAGTCACGGAGAGGCAGTGGGAAGGACACAGGTGAAGCAGACATTTATTTTAGGAAGCTGGAAAGCACAACGCAGGAACACATATCTACTTCCTAAGTCAGAAGACATTTTTCCTGTATCCTTATGACAGTTCAGAGCCCTGAGGTGCACAAAAGTGGACTCTTGGACATCTTCATCTTATCATAATGGGTATTTGAAGGAATTTTGCTTAACCTTATAACTCAGTTGAGAGCCTCCATAGCTGTATTTATTCCTGTATTTTAATCCAAGTGAACCCTTATTTAGCTCAGCTTTGCCTCCTACATAGCCATTTCTACCTCTGCAAAGTGCATACAGTTAATTTGGAAGAGTGGAAAGTAATTAGAGAATCCAGCACACAGTTTCTCTGTCTTTGTTTCCTGTGTTTCGCAAATTTTTGGAACTGGAACCCATGGCATAGCTGAGGATGAGGCCCACAAAGGCAATTTGTTGCAATTTCTAACTATTGATGCTGTAAAAGCTAGTGAAGTACACAGGGAAGGCCACACATTTAAAGGGAGATAGATTAGCAGAGCTAGATACTTAAACAGTGGAGGACCACAAATATTTGGCTGAGTAGTTATCTACTTAACCTAGTCATCAGGAAGTGGCAGGGAGAGATGTCAGTGACACAGAGTCTTCCACAAATATGGTACACACCTCTCATTGGGGCTTTTACTACAGGTAGATTAGCTGAGTTGATTGGAGCATGTATCACCAATGAGTTCATGATCTCCTGGTTCTAGCATAAAAACCTTGCCTATCCAATCTGCTGATAATGTGGGAAGTAGAAATTTGTCTGCTGCCTGAAAGGACAAAATCCCTGCAGTTTATAACTCTCAGAATCATGTCCTAAACACCACAGCATTTTGGTGCTTGGCTTATTTGTTCTCTCTCATTGTGTCTCCTCTCTGTAAAATATACCTACATCTTTACTGGGTTGGAACTGAAAACGTGAGATGCCTAACAAACAGGCTAAAAGTCATTCTCTATCTTTTGATCTTTCACTCTTTTAATATTTAATGATCCCGTTCAAAATGGAACAGCATTAGCAAGAGAGATTAGGAAGTCCCCTGTCCCCTTCCCTCACCACTGCATGTTTTCAAGGTAGCAATGTGAGATTAAGAGTCCCTCCAGGGAAACAGGTGGCTTGTGCCTGTGTCTCTGACATCCTCAGTCAAAGGTCTAACCGCTTCACATTTTTAAGAGGTGCTTCTGCCCATGCTTTGGTGAAAGTGGGAATGCTTGCTCTGCTAGGACAACATCTGCAGGCAAGATTACAGGATCCTTAGCTTGTGAATCATGATTGTTGGGATCACAGATGGGTGTTAAATTCCTTGATGACATCAAGACTGGGTTTCTGCTCATGAGATCAAAGGTATGACTTACTTAAACTGAGAAAACACCCCAATCCACCACTAACTGCAAAAATAACATTAAAATAACAAACTGTGTGTTACCAATTTAAACATGCCCTGCAACTGTGTGCTGATGCACTACTGAGGTTTTCAAGAATCCAGTTCAGACCAAGTGGGACAAACAGAGCTGAAATCATGGATGAATGGTCAGTCTCAGTGAGGACATTTTTGTATGAAATTCCTTCCAATACAGTGCACTGTGCTCTGCCCTGTACATTGGGAACCTCTCTCGGGATGAGGCTGGCTGTCCTGTAACATGGACTCCTGGGCAAGGTAGGGGAATCCCCAGGGGAGGCTAGACAAGGAGAACTGGGCTGGAAGGTGCCCTCAGGGCACTGACATTATGTCAGTAAAACCACTTTCAACAGCCATCTATTTTTGCTAAGAGTATTTTATTCTGATTGTGGACACATAAGGAGTATGATTCTGAGTATAGCATTTCTAAATTTCTTAAATTTAGTTTCCATGTAGTTATGTATACATAAATCCTGTTTTCCAGAGGAAAAAACATGCTGTTGGGAAGAAGCAGAAATCAGTCACTCCCAGGAATGCCCACTAATTCAGCTAGATTATTATTATATTCCACAATCATCCAGCCAGGGTTTATTATTCCTTTGAGACAATGGGAGATATAATTTGGTTTTGGAAGAGATTCAGCAATAGCTTTTCCCTCCTGCATGCCGGCAGCTTGGATTGCGCTGTGTTACCGGACCAAAGTTCCTAGTGGCAGGGGATGCCAGCTAAATGGCTTGCTGTGCTACATCTCTCTTGAGGTGAAATGCCATGGAAGCTGTGAGCTGCACAGCTGCCTCGGCATCTGCTCACAGAGCCCACAGATCTGAAACAATGGGCCAGAAATTGGATGGTAATTTAAATATAATGGTCTGCCCATTAGTGATAATTAAAAATCCATTGGTAACAGCCCAGAAGGTAAGGGAGGCATGTGAATCAGACAGGTTTCCTCTCACCTGGGTGGACCAGAATAGACTTAGAGACCAGTGTGCTTCTTCTTTCATGTAGACCTACTGCAAACTCCTTGGAAATAAATGGAAACATTTTCATTGGCATTAATGGACTTTGGATAAAATCCTAATTGCCACTATGAAACAATTTTTAGTGTTGCCATACATTATTTGTTGTATATGTATTTTAATAAAACAGTCCTGAATGGACTGTAGGGAATATGCTCCTTAAAATCTCTCTGTTTTGAAACTCTCTCAAGGGCAAGCTCTCTGACAGGAGACTAGCTTTATTTCTGAAGGCAGGCTTAAAGCTCTCCTGAATTTTATAGGGAAAATAAAGAACTCTGCAGAAGTTTGTGGGTTTCCTTAGGGAGAACCTCACATGAGCATCTTCTTCATTCTGATTCATAACAGTTCTTTCCCTCAACTGTGGCTTTGGTCTGCAACACAAAATACAAATGAAAACTGACTTAGAAGCATCAACTCTTGGGTCATGTGGTTCCATTTACTTCATGTAGTTTGATCACTAAAATATATCTATAGGCAAGTTTGCTCAAAACAGTATCTAGATTAATTCAGCAGTTAATGAATGTCATAGTAAGGCTTTTTTTTTCTAAAAACGAACAGTTTTAAACTTACAATGAAACCCTAAACTGGTGTAGTTTTATGTGGCATCAGATTTTGTTGTGTCCTGGAGTAAGAATGGCAAACTCGTACAACTACACAAATGAGCAACTTCTCAGTTTCTCTCACAAAATATGCATAATAGTCACATGGATGTTAAAAACTCAGCCCCCCCATTCCCCTGATATTTGTATAGATTTATGAATCCTTCAGGTTGAGATGCCAAATGTTAATAAAACTCTTGGAAGCATCAGTGAATGCTACAAGAGCTTTAATTTTCCACAGCATAGCTGTAAAGGTGACTTGAATACCATTTTTCACTCCAGGAACATAAAAAATATCCATCTGACATCTCAGGTTGCAGCTGCATTCTTGGTAGCAACAATAGTGCACAGTTTTAACAAGGATATGGGGAGACAGAGATCCTAAGCAAATTACAGTTGGTTATCAGAGTTTCACACTAAGCTGGAAGTTTCTTTTAAGATGTTTGTTTTGTGGTCTTCTCCACAGTGAACTTCCCATAAAGGTATTGGAGCATAGCTAATGGTAGGTGAAGGTGCAGTGGCTGAAGCAAAAAATCTCTGCTGTCTTCCATTGTAGCAGAGGAGCCCAAATGGCTTGCGAATCAACTTCTGAATCTTGCAGTTCAGCATAAACCAAAATCAATGTTGGTTTACCTTAATAGGCCATGCTGTAGGCTGTGGTGGTTTAGAGCTGATTCATGAGCTGTTCAGCTCCCCACTGTTAGGAGCAACCTCAGGGAGAAGTCTGGTAACCTCTGTAAGGATTCCTGGGAGAGAGGCAGCCAACACTTCAACACCTGTTGTTTAGTTTGTCACTACTTACTGCAAGATGCAGATGTGTACTTATCATTGTTTTAGGTGGGATCAACGTTGGGACCCACGTTAGTCACTACTTGTGACAAAGATTTAAGTCTGTATGTTACAGCTTTGCTGTGCTATCCCAAGGGATCTCAGTTTAGATCCACATCTAGCCTTGTGTCTCAGGGACATAGAATAAATCAACCAACTAGCTTTACTACAAAGAAAAATATTAGTGAAAATAGTTACTTTAGAACAGTAATCAGTCAACAATGTTTCATTTGCCAAGTGTTTCCCTTCTGCATGAGTACCTGTCATCTTTGTCCATAGTGAACACCTAAGTTTTTCAGATGAAGCTCATTTCTGCTTTACTTTTTACTACCAGTTTTTCATATAAATACAGTAGGTTTTGAAACCCTTTTTTCTCCAAACCACACTTCTGTTACAGTTTATGTTCTAAAGCCACATACCCTTGTAGAGAATCATGGAACCAAAAGCACCCTGGGAGGGTGCCTCAGCAAAACCTTCCTCTTCTTTTACTTACAGTCTTTTTCAGATTTTGCATGTACACAAAGTACCAGGTAGCCTTCTGTCTGCTTCAGAGGATTCTTCACATAGATACCCTATGTGAAAGTGAAAAACCACAGCCCCTCTCACTCCCCTGTGCTTTCTTGTAATGCTTCATACTTCATTGTCCAAAGACAAGGATTACTTTCATAGCCTTTGGCAGTCACTGTGACTGTTAGGACAACTCTGTATAATGCCATCTTTCCACATGATGTTGCCCTGAAAGGTTGTGGTCCAAGGCAAAATGTGTCTTTCCATGAATAAACTGTTTTATCCCTCCTACCCCTTCAGGAAACAGATGATAATGTATTACAAATTTTACTTGTCTGTCAGCTTATGGCCTTACTCATTAATTTATTTAGTAGCAAAACAGGTTTTGGCATCTGGAATGAAGTCCGCTTTCATTAGCTACATTGCAATAGTGAAGATGGAGCTGAGTATTTTAAGCTTTAAAAATACACAAAACTGAAGTAAGAAAAAGGCCCCTACAGCAAGAGGAGAAGAGGTGAACTAGGGAGAAAAACTGTGGTGAACATCTCACATTTAATTCTGTTTGAGTAAGCCTCCTATTGTCCTTTCTCTGCCTTTGTATTTGCTTTTTGCCTTTTTTGTCACTTACCTTCTACTTTTCCCCTGTTTTTCTTCAAATAAGCCTTTCATACCCGAACAGCTTGCTATTCTCTCTCTTCGTTCTCCCCTTTCCTTTTTCAACAGCGCTATTTTTCCCTGTTGTCTCTTTACACGCATTCTTTTTCTTGACTTTGTCCCTGGATAATCTTCACCCCCCCAATCCAATCTGCTGTGAATTTTTTTCCTTTCAGATGTGTGAACTTGTGCCTTAGTCGCTCACTTCACAAACTGTAAGCCACAGACTGTTGGTTGATGACAAATTGGGAGGCTGTTAATCAGAGAGCTCTTCTCTTCCAGATATTGAGTATCTGAGCCACCTTCAAAGACAAAGCATGTTGGATACCTATCTATGGTTATTTCCTGCATAACTGTGGATGTTGTTATAACATCATGAGGGCACAGGTCTATGAAGCTGTAAGTTAAAGGAGCTATTTATGCTCCCTTCATGAAATCTTCAAAGATGCCATCTACACTGAAAGTCAGAATTGCTAAAAATCAGCAGTAATCATTGAAGCTGCAGCCCTCTCTATACTGGGACATATATTAATCTGATAATGCCCCCTAACCTCTTGCAACACAGCATTTATTACTCGGCGATTTTCCTTTTTATTTTGAAGATCTTATGGTGGCCTTGTTTCATACTTTTAGCATACCTGGAAATCTAGATGGAATTCAAATGCACAGTAGTAGCCATCTCATTAATGACTGATTTCAGAACTGGAAAATATTTCAAGATTAGCAGCAACTAATATTAGAATATTTTATATTAGATATTAGAAGTACTGTAAGGAGGAGATTTTGATTAAAATAGGAACAATACTGTCAGAATAGAGTCTTTTTTGACTAACTATAATATTGTGAGGTTATATGAGTAATGGGCCAGACATTAGATCTGAGCTGCATGGATCTGAAGGGCTAAAACTAAAGTAACTGTCTTAGCTTTTCAATACCTTCTGCCCAAGAAAAGAGGGGCCTCAACTCATAGGAGACTCTGCTTCCTTCAATGTACTGATCAGCAAGCTGGTCAGGTCAGCAGTATTAGAACAATGGCATTAACAAGGACACTTGTCTCTTTGGGCCCTTTCTTCTGCTGCTCTCTGAACAATACCTGTGTGTTCTGCTCTGACCCAGGCTGTCATTTTACAGCTTAGCACAAATGCTTTGGTCCAAGGTGCTGCTCAAGTGACAAAAAGGAATGCTCTGATGAGTCAATCTTAGTATGGAGGGAGTCACTGAAATACTGAGAAAGAGTTTCCCTTAACTTTCAGCCATAAAAAAATTCACTTTACATGCAGAACAAAACCCAGTCTGACTAAAAACAAAATGCCAACCATATTTCCAGAATCAATGTCTTGGAATATTCTTTAATTAAATTTCAGTGAGATTCACAGAGTAAGCATAGATCAAGAGGAGAATTGTTTGAAAAAGCTATCCCCAAGTATCTTATTGCTAATTGATTCATAACTACTCCTTCAACACGCTTTAAAGGGGGGATTCTCTCTGTTCTATGAAAGACGTATTTTTAGGTTTAAAAATTATATATACAAGCAAAGGACATAACTTACTTCAAACTGAAATAGACCAGCTTCGGAAATGTGATATTATAGCAAGACTTAACCATGCTTGATTCATCTGGGTAGTATGCCATTCCTTAGGGAATACTTCAAAGAATGACGCAGAGCAGCAGCAACTGGGAGGATACAGACAATTCACACAGACTGCATGCTTTCACACCCTTGTCTCAGATCAGCAATCCCAGATGGCGATCACCCAGAAGAGTCTCAATCTTTTTATATGCAATACTCTGCAGTCACAAAGTGGTTTAACACATAAACTCAGTAAACTCAGATGGGATTGACATTACCTTCAGTAGGCTGAGCACTCTTCTGCATCCACTAAGCGAGATCACTTCAGGGACAGTTCATACCTCTGTAATTAACAGTAGTACGAAGTGGCTGCAAGGACACATTCCTAAATATTGTTAGGGGAGGGATCTGGGCCTAGGAAAAATAATAGGCATCTCAACATCTGGAAGGCTAGCAAATATATAAGTATAAATCTGTGAGGTTCATGTTGTCATGGGTATGGTACTGACAGTAAAGAAAATAACAGTGATTTTTGTATCTCCTTTACCAGAGTGAAGCACTCAACTTTGCACCCAGTGGGCATCAATTACAAATATTTATTCCTTCATGCATATTAAGCCTTAGCTTTTTTATCCCTGTATTACCTCAAACCTCTTGAGAATGGATTATGACAGCAGAAAGAGATACAAACGCGTGTCTAGTCTAGTTTTGTGAGGTGAATTGTAAAAGCAGGAAGAGTACAAAGGGTACAAAAAAGAAGGTGGTAATATTTCCTATTTTCTATCCCTTATATACAAACCAAAATTAAACAACTTTTTACTCTACCTGTTCAACCTGGCCGTTATACATTTGTTCATCTATATTACTGTGCAATGTGATTCCACATGATTTTCTATCCCAGTGATAAATGCATTTGTCTATTTCTTATGGAGGGTAGTGTTTGCTGGCATGGGTTACCCCATTGGTATAGAGTGTGAATCTCCAAGCTAAAGCACTCTTTGGCAGAAGTCGCCATGATAATATGAATCTGTTCTTCACAGCTGTGGAGCCAGTGTGGCTTCCTCTACATCAAACATCTTTATACCACCCTCTACTGTGTCTTTACTTCCACTGAGAGGCCTCTGAAGCACAATAATTCCTGATAATGGAATGCACATGTTAAACAGACTATTAATTAAAACAAATCTCATTATCAAAAAAGACTATTTCCAAAGCACCACGTTTTTCATATGAAAACACTGGAATTCCTCCACTACTCTCTGATCTTTCTAGAATGCCTCTCCATCCCATTTCCTGTCGTTTAAAAATAATTTTACAGTGAAAATACATTTTCCTCTAATAACTTGTAACCTTTTATAAAATGATTCCATTTAAAATTCTATTTTAATCATTTTTTCACAGCAAAGAAGAGATACTAAACCATGTAATTCGTATTCATGACAGCAGGCATCGTTGCATCCAGACAATGCTGGGAAAATTTTGTGAGACAGAGATAGGCAAATCAATTATAATGAAACTTTTGTTTACTGGATTCTTCTTGTTGGATTTTAATGTCTGGACATATAACACGCATGTATAAGCTATTTTGGAATTATTTAAAATCATTTGTTGGGCCTCATAAAAAAATAAATTAGTCTGACATTTGCACTTTTGGAATTAGATTAAGCTGTCTGCTCTGCCCCCCTTGAGAAGTGCAAAAGAGAAGACTTTGGCTAGAAATTAGCAGTTTAGGGAAAGCCAACATGTATGAGTTGTGGACAGATCCACTTAAAAATTTTAGCAAATGTCATAAGTATTCTTTTATTCAGACTCTGAGAGGCTTTGGAGAAAAAAACAAACCAAGCATTAGAAAAAGCAGTAAGAAAAACAGAAGTAATTTCCAATTTTCTGTAAAGCAGTTATTATTGTGGCTTCTAGATATTACATTATTTAGACATTCTTTCTCCTCCTGGGTGCATTGGATTTATTTCATTCCATCCATGCAAACAGTGTTGGGATAATATTTGAGCTCGTATTTGTATGCTATAAACATTAATTGCACTGTTTTAAAACAGAGGTCTTCAATCAGCCAGACCAGGTATAGTTACAGCTGGAAATCCTGAACTGCTTATTTAAGCAGATTTTTTTTTTCTTTCCTATTCTAAAGCCTTTATTCACTTGTGGGTTCTGGGAGGAACAGAATTAAAGGCAGAGATGTAAAAGATACTGGGTCAAATCAGATATCTTTACTAACTCAACATTTGGACAAACACACTTTGCCAGTAGTAAAGATTTGAAGATCTGGCCTATAACAATTCTTACAATAGTAGACTGTATTTTGTTCTTGGCAGAGCACCAAATCTAATTTACTCTGAGTTTACAGGAGAAAAAAAAATACAAAAGTGTTCTGCCTCCCATTTGTTAGAGCAGCATAATCAGCAGTGAACTGTCACTCTGAACAGCAGCAAAAGAACCAAAAGAGGAATGCTAGACTCTGCCCGTGGTGGTGGGTGATGTCAGGAAATCGCTGCTGGGTGACGTCAGGACATCAGTCTCTTGAGGACAAATAGCCAGCAAGCAACCAGCCTTTGTTCTACTCTTTCCCCCGCTCCCTCCTCCTCTAGCACAATAGCTTTAGCAGACAGATAAAATGTTAACAAAACACTAATGTTTACATGTGTTTTCCACTGTATCTTCAGAGCTAAGCAACAATAACCAGGAGCCTCTTTCTGACTTGGCTTGTGTGCCAAGGGCTGCAGAGCCGGACCACGAGTGACTTCATAGAGAAGTGCCTGCAGGTGCCATGCCCTGGCAGAGAGGGCTGTGACATGGTTCTGTGTGACGATGGTTCCTCGTGCATAAGGTAGGGAAGAACGGCTCCTTGGTCAGTGCAGAAATGCAAGGAGCTAAAGATAAAGGCAGTAAAATCCCAGTGAAAATCTACCCAACTCTCCATGGGGAGGTACAGGAATCCACTGCTTTCCAAGCAGTAATAATTTGCATGTAGCAGCCTATGCACCTAGATATCTCTCAGGACCAGAGGATCAGTGGCTGAATGCTGGCATAAAACCCATGGGGCTGGTGTGAGAGTTCAAGCACCATAAATATGCTGATGTCTGGTGCTTGAAGAGAGTGACATGCCTTGCCTCTATTGCTTTATTTTGAATAACATGGAGTGCCATTTTTGATGGCAGATGTCTGATTTCTAAAAGACTGCCTGCAGGAGCTCAGCCTGGAGGCAGGGTGCAGCTGATCAGCTGCCTCCAGCAAGGCAATGGCTTAAGTTCCTGCTAAATTTCTGCAGGAAGTGTGGAGCAGCCTGCTTTGGCAGATACCATGGAGGTCTAGCACCCTTATCCTTATTGAAGCACCACCCCTTCACTTGACTTTTTCTAAAAATAAAAACTCCAAAGAATTCAGCCATGTTTCTCTAGTTTTATGTCAGCATCATATATTCCAAGGTCTGACATACCACCCTTTCACTGTTATGCTTCTTATGATTAAGCACGTGTTTTTAAGGTGAGGCTCTCTACTGTCTCCCCTATGATTTCCAATATTGGCTAGCATAAGTCTTCTTGTACATTCAGCTACTCATCTCAAAGAATAAATTACCAAGGAAGAAAGAAATGTTGAAGGAATGTACATCCCAAATCAACTTGAGGAGACATAGTTTAAAAATATAGTAATGGAGAAGAAGCTTCCTCACAAGAAAAAGCTGATGAGGTGATGAAGGGTCTCATCATCTGGGGCTGTTCCCACAGGAGATTTTTTTAATTTTACTCCAGACACATAGTACCTTAAAAAAGAGGAAACACTTCTATTCTGGCCCACTGTGTTCAAATTAGGTTAGCTCAGCCGTGGTTTGGAGATTTGTGAATTCCTTTGCCATTTGTATGGGATACAGTTAGCCTACTAAGACAGAAGAGATGACCATCTGCTAATCTGATTTGCAATTAACTACTGTAGAGCTCTGTTTTCCTTTTTTTGGCCTTGTACTATATAATTTTGACTGTGCAGATTTTTAAATCTCTATTGCTAATAAAAAGACAGGAGTTTCCACTGAAGCAACTCTGTGTGTTCAGAATCTTTATATCTTGTGGCCTGTGAAGCACCACTATCACCTGTAAAAGTTCATACTGCTTTGGAGTTCTTGGACTTGAGGTTTTCCATCCTGTTGTTGTCTTAGGTTATTTGGAGGTTTTTTGCTAAAGGTTGTGGGAAATTGATTAAGGACAGTGATGTTTAATGTCTTCATCTATGATTTGGATGAAGGAATTGAGCGTAAGTTCACTGATGATACTAAGCTGGGCAGGAGTGCTGATCTGCTGGAGGGTAGAAAGGCTCTACAGAGGGGTCTGGACAGTCTGGGTCAATGATCTGAGGCCACTTGTGGGAGGTTCAACAAGGCCAAGTCCTGAGTCCTGCACTTAGGTCACAACAACACCCTGCAGTGCTACGGGCTTGGGCCAGAGTGGCTGGAAATCTGCCTGGTGGAAAAGGACCTGGGGATGCTGGTTGACAGCAGCTGAACATGAGCCAGTTTGTGCCCAGGTGGCCAAGAAGGCCCATGGCATCCTGGCCTGTATCAGCAATGGTGTGGCCAGCAGGAGCAGGGCAGTGACTGTTCCCCTGTACTCGGCATTGGTGAGGCCACACCGTGAGTGCTGTGTTCAGTTCTGGGCCACTCACTTCAGAAAGGATATTGAGGGGCTGGAGTGGGTCCAGAGAAGGGAAATGGAGCTGTTGAAGGGTCTGGAGCACAAGTCATATGAGGAACATATGAGGGAGCTGGGCTTGCTTAGCCTGGAGGAAAGGAGGCTCAGGGTGACTGTGTCACTGTCTCCAGCTGTCTGAAAGGAGAGGGTAGTGAGGTGGAGATCAAGCTCTTCTTCCAGGCAGCCAGCGACTTAACAATGGCCTTAAGCTGTGCCAGGGGAAGTTCAGTTTGGATATCAGGAAGAACTTTTTCACTGGAAGGGTGGTTAAGCATTGGAACTGTCCAGGGAGTTGGTGGAGTCACTGTCCCTGAAAGTGTTCAAGGAATGACTGGACGTGTCTTTGAGTGCTAAGGTTCAATTGGCAGGGTGGAGTTCAGTCAAAAGGTTGGACTTGATGATCTTGCAGGTCTTTTCCAACCTAAATTATTCTATGATTCTAAATGCAGTTTCATCTTAGCTCACAGAGGGAATAAAAACTCTATCTTATAAACTACCTTGGTAAAGAATTCTGAACACCTAAATTGTCAAATTTTGTTGTTTAGTGCTTCTCATTATCAGATGAGGACTGAATAGTTCCCACAGTTACATTTTACTCACATATGGTTCTCATATGACACTAGTCATATATTTATATTAATGCAATCTTGCTGTGTGACTTTGTGTATCTTAGTATTTTGAAGTCTTCGGATGAAATAGAAAAAAAATGGCATTCCCTTGCTTTATTAGCACAGTAATCAGATTTTCAGAGTTTCACAATAACAGGAGAAGCTTGAAAAGTAATTAAGAGATTCTCAGCACAGCAGGAGTTTTTGTTAAAGGAGAAAACTAATTCAGACTGTAGTTTGCAGATACAAGAGAAGCTGGGGCTGGAGTCCAAGAGACTTCTAATCTTCAAGAAAAGTAGCTGCTCTGAAAGCCGTGGGGAGGGAGAGGTCATTCATATACTTTTGCTTTCCTTTAAAAGAAAGCAAACTATTAGGAGCTTATCTAACAATTAAAACATCTGCTTCACAAAGGAAAAGCACAAGTCGGCTTGCATTGCCTTGATTGAAAGGATGCATTTTATTATATAAGAACTTGGAAATATAAAAAGTAGTACACGAATTTGCGTTTGTAAGGAACAAAGTTGATTTCCAAAGATTAAAAACAGACTGTGCATATGCCTTTGAGAAAGCACCCAACCACATGAATGACTGTTTCCAAATGCGCATTTATTTAGATGCAACCAGATCCTGTAAGTAATGTGTGTGTAAGTCAAACCGGAGATTTTGGTGATCAGCTTTGATATTATCATAATGTTCTGACATTTTCAAAACTGTGAGTCTTCTAAACTTTGTTTATCCCTGATGTAGATATAGATGGTAATGAATGGCAACAAGTAACTAATTCGTAAATCTCTGCTGTCTCCTACTATTTCATGCCTCCCTTGTTACTGTTTTCCCTATCTCATCTGCCCTTTTCTGTGGCTAGCTGCCACCTCTCCTACTGCTTTGGTTCTGCAGTGCAGATACAGGTTTCTGTAATGATTTTCAACAGCTGTGCTTGACTTTAAGCTTTTATTTTGTAAGAAAGCAGGAATTATGAAAAACTGCTTTAATAAAAAAAATGATGCTGCCTCTTGTGCTAAATAATGTATTGATACAATTCATAATGTGGTTTCATTTTTTAAAATGTAATAATTACCTTTTAAAATGTGCATGTGGCTTAATCTTTTTATGGTGTATGATAATGGAGGAGTTTTATATGACTCACAAGTGATGATAAGGATGTACATTGTAGATTATTGCTCTATCACCATGCATTTGAAGAGAGCTCCCTCATGGCAGTAAAAGAATAATAGGACTGATTGCCTTGTCCTAAAACCCCCTGCAACGTACCACTCTGGGTTATTTTAGGACATAACACAGAGATTTGTTCTGTGAGCTTCTCTTAGGTGGTAAGGACATTCAGCTGACCTGTGGAAGGCACTGTGCTCAGCAGTTTGTCTAGATCTCCTATTCCATACCAGAATCATCTCCCTCAAAGGCTGTGCCTTGGCTTTTCCTTTCTCATGCTCTAGGACTGGAGGAAAGGAGAAATATATGGAAAGAAGCAAAGGAAAATATATGGAAAGAAGCAGAAAATTAAAGTACATCCTAGGAGGTCAGTGGGAAACCAGTATGCATCCACTTCTTGCTTTTGTCCCCTTCCATCTGTCTTTCAGAAAAAACTGCTCTTCAGGCATGTGTCATTTCCTACAGGAATGAGTATGTCTGAGCCAACTTCACTGGAGTTTTATGGACTGAAATACCTGGATTTGAGAGAGCTTCTTACACCAACCAAGTGCCATGTCATTCTCAACTTGCAATAGCCAAAAAATCTGCATGCAGGAAGTGCATTTTAAAATGCTAATAGAAACTAAAGAACAGGCAATGAATTTATTAGAAACTTATTTTAAAAGTGGAACACATCAGACAGTTTGGCTGTTGTCAGACATCTTTTGGTAGACTCTTGTTGCAGATGCTGACCCACAGTAGAAATCAGTCATGAGAACTGGGACAGAAAATAAGACCAAATGTGATTCAGCACATCAGCACTGTATTTGCGTGTGTAATCCTCTTAATTCAGTTACCACTATAAACCTGTACCCAGCCCATCTTTATCTCCAGTGACTCAGCCTTGTAATCACCTTGGTCTAGTGATATCTGTTAGAGTTGTAAATCAGGACAGAAATATTTTTGCCACCTAAATTTTACAGGGCACTCAATTTATCCTGATTTGATGCGTTGAAGCTTTTTGAACCAGAACCGCAAATGGGTGGAAAATGCACAAAGTGAGGACATGCAGTAGCAAAACCATCCTTTGTCCCACAGGCAATGATAAAATGAAGTGTGCTCTTTTCTAGGAGATGCTAAGAGGAACTCCAACTCTCATTGCTTCTTCTTCTTTTCCTCTCCTGGCTACAGGAATTTCTGCCATGCTGCTTTGCTGCTGAATTGAGCTCCCTGCAGCCCCAAAAGATTTCTGCTGGTAATACTGCAGAGACAAGCTGGCAGTCTGCATATTAATATTTTTAGTGATGTGGAATGCTCTCCTGAAGTCATCATATTCAGATGTTCTGAGACCATGGGGAGAATCTCAGGTTTATATAAACCACGTAAAAAAAATTGAAAAAGCAAATCCTGTAGTTTCTTAGTGAAAACACTCAGCCCTCAGTGTCAGGCTTTTCAAGCCAAAGCAGTGATTTTTCCTCATTATTTTTGAACGCTTGTGGGTGGCAAGTTGCTTCACTACTGCTGCTGCCTTAGGCCTGTTTAGGAGGATTTGGGGTTCAGGTTAAATCAGTCTGAGGTTAATCAAAGTTTGTAGGCAAAAATCTGTTTCTTCTTTTGTGATGTCCTTCACTTAGCTCTGCTTCTCATCTGTTCAAGTAAATCCCTGATTGCCGAGGTGATTTAGGGAGAATCTTCACTAAAGGTTGTTTTACATGACAGAGAGAAGTGCTGGAGAGAGGTTAGGGTTTCATTGATATAATCCCATGTCAGAGTTTGGGAGAAGTTACCTTTGCTGGAGTTCAGTCAGTATCCATGACTTTGATTTGAGGAGACCACTATTCCAACACAATGATTCACACACACACACACACACACACATCTATGAAAATTTGCAGCTCATTCCAGCCAGGAGTTCAGAATATCTTTTGAGTTTTCAGGAATTACTGTAGGTTTTCAGCTGGCTTGTTCAGAGGTTTTTGCCTTCCCTACCTTCAGAAAGACCTAGAAATTTTGCAGTAATTCTTCTTCCATGCTGTTAAAAACTACATACCAAGCTGAGGGACTGTGATATCTTTATTCTGATTATTTTAAAAGGGTAGAGTCACACAAAGGATTGCTTTCACTTGAGTGGTTTTTATTTCCTGCCTATAAATTTATGACATAGCTCAGAGATGACATAAGTCAATAGCTGGTAACGTAGTTACAGGCTATGGAAAGAGACCTGGCAGAGAATAGTCCTATGCTGCTATTACACCTGGAATGAAACTACCTTGTGGAGAAATGACTCACACATGTAGGGAGATGAGTCTTGGAGAAAAGGTACCTGCATCCTACAAGTGATGATTTGTAGAAACAGTACAGCAGTCTTTAAAATATCCTGTTAAATGATCGTGCTCTCTGGCACGAGCAAGAACACTTGGTGCATAGTGAAGTTAGACTGGCAAATCTTCCTGCTCTCTGCTGTTTCTTTTTTTTTTAGCCTGTAATTGGTTTATACATGATTGGCTTCATCTGGTGTCCTACCTTTCATTTGTGGTTGGTATATGAGAAGCAGGGGATGAGGAATTGCATTGCACACAAACTTCTTTTGATGACATCTGGATGGTAGCTCATTTGGGGAAAATGCATAAAGGTAGATTTAGATTGGATATTAGGAAGAAATTCTGTACTGTGAAGGTGGTGAGGCACTGGAAGAGATTGCCCAGAGAAGTTGTGGGTGCCCCATCCCTGGAAGTGTTCAAGGCCAGGTCGGATGGGGCTTTGAGCAACTTAGTCTAGGGAAAGGTGTCCTTAATTGTTTTGCTTTTTAAAAAGTATAATGAATGGCAGTATTCAACTTCATTAAGAATAAGATTTTCCCCTATTGCTTCAACACCTTAATGTTAAACATTATCACATGCAAAACAGCATGATACATATTAAACAAAGAAGTTCATACTGAGTCAAATAATTTACAAAATTATTAGCAGGTCTCTTTGCTAGTTGTACAACCTTTAAAAACAAACAAACAAACAACAGAAAAGCTGAAGAGCATAATATCCTTTTTAAATGCTGCAGAGGCCATTTTATATTTCTGAGACTTAGGAAATCTCACTGTCTCTTTACGGAATATATCTAGGGATAATCTAAAACTGGAGTTAATTAGTGCAATGTTTATTATTCTGATGTTAATATTATTTTTCCACTCGTAGCTCTTGTTCTGGTATATCTATTAAAGTGTTATGTGTTACAGCACATCAGTTTACACCTAATCCAGCATGTTCCTATGCATCCTTTTGCTTTCTGTGTGGGTGTAGCCTCCTTGATTTAAATAGAAGTAAGCTTAATCAAGTGTTTAAGTGTTTACAGTGTACAATAAAGGTATAATACATTAATACAGTTTTTGCTAAAATGTGCCTCTAACATTGTTCCTTTTCCCCAGCTGTCAACCACATACTTGATTTTTCTATACTTTATCTCAAATTATTTCAGCATAGCTGTCCCAAATATTTTACAGATCATATGAGAATAAAAACATACTTTAAGTAACCTTCTTAAATTGTTGAGAAAACATACCACTAAATGGAGAACAATAAATAAATAAAAAGAAAACCATCACATTGTTACAAAGCACAGTCAATTAACTATATCTCCAGCATGGATATAAGGATCCAGAGTGAGTCAAGGTGGATAATGAGGGACTGAAGCGTCTCTGTCCCTATCTTTGTGCTTTTGAGGACAGCTTTGCCATAGTGCACCCAAGTATGTTGGGCACCGAGGAAGTTTGTAGGCTCTGATTTCTCACTAACTCCAGAATCCAGGCAGTGAGCTATTGGTAACTGACTGCTCTTTTGCCCAATTCCCCCCCATCTTGGCTAAAAATAACTTCTATTTACAAGGTTATATTTGCTCCTGGTCAATCCATGATCTGATTCACCATACAGCTAGACAGACTGCATACCCAACTGAGACACTGCTAAAGGAAGAAGAAGCAAGAATTACCTAAGCTAGCATAACTGCCAAAAGAAGTGAGCTTCTGGAACAAAATAGCATCCTTACTATGGACAGCCATACCATGGCCTTGCTCCAAACTGGCATGACAGGGGCAAGGGAGACCCTCCTCCCTTTTGTAGAGCAGGAGTAGCAAGAGGCTACTTTTCTGCTGCAGCAGCAGGCTTTTCCCTGGAGAAAAGCACCTGGAAGGAGGGGAGGTTGTAGATAAGCCTTCCAGTCCTTCCACTCTCTCGAGTGACTGGCTGGGACCTGCTGCTGTGCTTGTCACACCCGTGCTCCTCCCGAGGGGCTGCTGACAGGATCCTGAGAGCACTTTGTTCACACGCTATTGACATTCATGGTGTGCTTCACGTTTCCCAAAGTTAATGATCCAGACTGTCTGCAGATGCAGGCAGACATCACTGCTCAGACCCGTGGTGCTGATGAGCTAGTTACAAAAATCATGTTTTACCTAGAGTGACTAAATACATATAAGGTTTGTGAAAATTGACCTTTCTTTTTGGATGAGTTTCAGGAAACAGTTTTTCACTAAATTACTGACTTGAATCCATGCCAAATTGGTAAGTCTGTAAGTCTGGACTAAGCAAGTAATTTTGAACCAATTATTTATTCAGTGAAGATAGCTGCTTTTCCTCACTAGTACATAGTTCATGGGCAGACTGTGAAACTCTTTAACTTACTTGTAATTCAAAGTTATTCATACATTTCTTCACATAATAATTCTTGGTCTAAAACTATTTATGAAAAGATTATCAGTGCCTGCCATGAAGAGACATGAAGGAATGGAAATTATGTCTGGTTCGGAATCAGCTTGAAAATGTAGATGGATATGCTCTAACGTGAAGAAACTCTTCACTGTTCAGTGAATGTGGCTGGTTTTCCTCAAATCATTTATTTGACAGACCAGTTTTTCTGGCATTTGACCAGCTCCATAATTCATAAAGAATTTCCCTCCTCCCTGCCCATCATTTTTCCAGCTCTGCTGAAAGCCTTGCAGCCAGGCAGCTGTTCTGAATGAAGTGTATATATGGCCTCATATTGGCTCCTAGTAACTAGGTACACTGGTGTGAAACCACACGTACTACCTTGGGGCCATCTTTGCAGAGGACAAAAGGACATGGACACTTGCCTGCCCACTTTGTAATAGAATTGGCCCCTCTGGTATGAGCTGTAGTTAATAAACATTAGTGTAGCAGCATGAACTTTCTGGTGTGAAGGGCAACACCTGTACCTGCTGTGCTGCCAGAACAAAGCTAGCCTGCTGAACCTTTTAGCATCCCTTAACTGCTCACAAAGAGAAAGGTGAGGAAGGAGACCTGCTCTTTTCATTCCTAATTCTCTCCTGCATCTGGGCAAAGCTCATTTGGGCATTGCTCACTGAATCCTTTAACTCTTCTGCAGAAAAGCTGGCACTGTCTGGGATTCCTGCTTAGTGTCCCAGACCAAGACATTTATTTAAACCTTCAACTCCATTTCCTCCAGGGGTAACATAAAACCTTTGGTTAACCCTTTGGTTAACCTCAAACCAAAGAGACTGATTCTTTTCAACTCCATCATCTTTCCTCCCTTCACTCTCCACTATTCTCCTCCTGCAGCCCTCACCTTGTTCTTTTACCTGCTTCTTTTTTGGTTTTGTGATTCATAATATTTCTCTTTAGTCTTTGCAATTTCAGGGAGGAGGATGTCTTTCCTGGCCCTGGTTAGTGCTCTTTCAAGGTCTGGCTTATTCTTTATAATATATCCCATTTTTTTTTCTTTATTTTATATTACAATGGAGCCTCCAGCTGGTATTAATAATCACTGAGAGTTCCTACCCAAAGAACTTAGAATGCAGATGAATTAATTCCACAGGTTAAAGAGACCCATCCTTTTATAAGCATACAGTGTTCAAAAACAGTAATTAAAATTATTAAAAACCTGATTCGGTTGTATCAGGATTATAAGTATTAATATAAATACTAATTTAGGGAAGAGACCATTTGAAAAATTCTTGGTTGCCTGTAGGCTGTTTTTATTCTGGGATTGCAAGATTTTTAACCTATCTTCTGTGTTGCAGAGTGGTAATAAAGTCAGCTATCCTGGATCTTATCTTTGATTTAAAATACCCTATTCTTTCTCACTTAGGTCTGCTCTTTTGGTTCTGGTAGCCTTCTGCAAAATAGAATAAGTATTTTCATTCAGTTCTGCAGGTGGTGAAAGACATAAAACATTAAAATGGGTCCTTAAAAACAGCTGTAAACTAAAATGATGCTTGTAAACTGAAATACTGCAGTTTTGTTCACCCTGAATTTTAAAATAGTTTCATGAGGTAATTGAGCCTTAAAGGATCTGGGTTTTTTTAACTCTATAATGTTATTATGCAGTTGCCACAGGGGGAGCATATGCTTGCTGCCAAAATCTAAAACTGGAATCTTGGATGTTAAACAGATAAGATTAAGTCATAGACTTCAGCTGTACTAGAAGCAAGCACAACATTCATCTGAAGCATGTGACAGCTATGTCCTGGAAAACTGTTTCTAGACAGACATTCCTGCTGCCTACATAGACTGAAATAGGCCATTCTCATTCATTCAGTCTACTGAGTTTTAAGCACCTCTGTAGAACTATTTGCTTGAATGTTTTCCCCATTTTCCTGAAGTGTGGCATTGCTTCTTTAAGGAGACTTGTAAATGAAGCCTTTCACCTAAGATGGTTATCCTATTAAGGATTTCTGCTGTTTTTATTGGTCACTGAAAACGCACCGTGACATTTGGGTTTTAGGACTTACTTTTTCTTAATTGTATTAATGGGTTTGAGTCTATGTTGGATTACAGGTACCAGTCTGTGCACATTCTGTGTTACATTTAATTGTGCCCCAAAAACATGACAGGCATTGCACGGAACAAAAGAAAGATATAATCACTTCCTTTAAGAATTTACTATCTGACTTTAGATTAAAAGGAGAGTGATAAACAGCAGGAGGAGATGAAGTGAGGAACTAGCTCACACATTACAGCAGTAAGATCAAGCTGTTAAGCTGTTGGGGCTTGTAAACACCTTGATTGCTTAAGTAAATGGTTTATTTAAAATAATTATGATCAGTGAGCCACTAATTGTAGGCACCACCAAAATGAACTCAAAAGGAGGTATTTGAATGAAAAGTTCAAATTCAGTGAACCAGAATCAGCATTGCATCTCACAAACCAGGCAGCACGAGACAGAAAAGCTTGCTGGAAAGGTGGGTAAGTGGGACATCAAGACTGATGTCACTGTTAAGTGGAGAGAGCAAACCTCTACACACAGAAAGCGTGCAGTTATGAGGGGCACTAAAGGTGAGAGCAGACAGTTTGAATCTAATGTGGTGGATGAAGGAGAGCCAGTGGACTGATTTAGAATGGATTTAAATGTCTGAAGTGTTCCAGCTGACTTAGCAAGGTCAGCACCAGTGTGTTAGGAAAAGCATGGACCTGTCACCAGGTGGAGCAGACTGACAGGAGAGGAGGCATGTAGCTTTCAGGGACAGACCTTGGCATGTCCACTGGAGCAGAATAAAAGTCTGGAAGATTAGTCCATAAGCACTGCAGAAGGGTTTCTTACCTTGACCCCAGTTAGCTATCCCTCATCACCACAGTAGCCCATCTCTCTTCCTATCATGGCTGCATATTAACAGCCTTCCTGAGTATCCCAAAATATGTTTTGGAATGGTGTCCAAGTGCTGTCTTCTAGGCTACATGTGGTTTGGTGGCACTAGTGCACTTCATACCTGCTAAATGTACATTGCAGCAAGTGCCATGTTGGCTCAACAGTGAGGTCAAAGACTGCCCAAAAAGGTGGCTTAAACTGGTCTTCACATAAAGACTAGGCCCAGTAACAGAGCTGCACTTGGAAAGCTTTGTTGTTGCTGTCCATAGTCTGTATAACACTAATATGGAAAATCAAGCAGCACTAAAATGCAAACATGCAGCTGCCCCATCTAAATAAAACCCACTTCAAACAGCTTGTTAAAGGAGAAACTTGGATGTCCCAGATGACTTGGGTTTTGTGCTTTTGCAAATTCCCAATCATCTATATCTCTCTCTTTGGTGGTCTCAAATGGTTAACATCTAGACTTTATTATGTTACTGAATCTTGTATGTTGTCAGGCAGCACCACATCGATTAAAGCACACTCAGGAGAGAGCTAACCACAAAGCCATAAGCATTCTTGACAGGTCATTCTTGCTTGAGCCTGGTTTCTTCTGTATAAAGATTAAAAATCTTGTCACTGATGGTGAAGAATGAAGTACATGCAAAACAATGGAGCATCAATGACTCATAAAAAGCACTTAACAGAAGTGGCAGAATTTGAACGAGATGCTGTATGCATTAAACAAAATAACTCTAGTAGTAATGTTGAAGATTGAGAGTACTGTAAAATAGTTTCACTAAATATTGAATGCAGGTACTAATTGACAGTGATTGTTCATTTCAGTGATGCATGAGTTTAGGAATTATATTTTTATTCAGCACTGTACCAAACCCAGCCAAATAAATGCTTTGCATTTTGCATCACTTTTCCCCTGAACATTCCCTATTAACAATATTTTAAATTAAGAGGTTCTCATTCTCTATTCTGCTAGGTCTGATTTTTCTCTGCTCTTTTATAATAAATCAGCAGTAAAAGAGGCAATCTACCTAGTAGATTCTTGACTTCCATTGTGGCACCTACTTTATTCTTTTGTCTTGGTTACTGGTGTAGGAGTTTTGGCTTTGGAAAAAAGATTATGACCAATATACATTTGCATTAGGGCTTATTTCTACCTTCTGGCCTGGTATAAGAAGCTGGTGCAAACTAGAGCTACATTCTCAAGCAATGAAGAAGCCAATTGGCAGGGTTATGACTTGTTCAGAGGCCCATCCTGGTAGCCAGGTAACCATGGGGAAGAGAGCAAAAGCAGCCCAATACTTTTTTACCTACCTTCTGTCTCTGCAGGTTTCCATCAGGTGAACAGAAGCCTTGAGCAGGGTGGCCATTTGGGGTCTGCATTCTTCCTCCTTCTAGTGCTTTTGATTCTGAGCTCTCAGAATTGGTAGGCAGTCCTGATGGTTGAAAGGCAGTGTATGCTGGGGATCTACTTTGGGAAATAAATGGCAGTGGTTTAATTGGACTTAACAATATTATTCTATCCTATAACACAGGATTTTATTGACAGCTCCTCAAGCTTTTGTTTTTAAGATGCAGTTTCCAGCAGCTGGATTTGAATCAGGTGCCAAGACTGAAAAGAAGGCTGACAAACACAAGTGGCTTGAAATAGTGATTTTTTGGGGGAACTTTCAGTCCAGAAATACCTTTGTTTTTATGGAATGCTAACATAACTATGAAGCTGATTTAGCAAGCCTTTTGTTTTTAGGTTTCCATTCATTACAGAGAGCTGTACACTTCCACAGGAAAAGAAAGTGGAGCCACAAAATTGGAAACATTGGCCTTCTTGATAATCTTTATCTGAGAAGCAGGGCTGTCTCTCAAGGTATGTAGGAGAATTCTTACAAATACAAAGAGGAAAGTGTTCTTTCCGTAATTGAATAATCTAAATGACTACTATGGCCTCCCTGAGGATTTTCTATCCAAATGCCAACTCAACCTGTTCATGATTACCCTGTGAGAGCCAAAGAGTTCACAACCTGCAGTGGGAAGACTGCAGAACACAGTAAAAGGGAACCTAGGAAAACTGTGACTGTTTAATCACATTATTTTCATTTAATACATTATTAAATTGCTGTGGTCTGAGTGAAGATGCTCATAAGGTTATGCTTTCCTCATCCTTTTCAAATTGTCAAAGGATTCACATCACTTAAAAAAAAATGGGTAGAACAAAGAGTGCTACAGAAGATTTACCTCTAACACTTAGACAGTCTTGCTGTACTTCAGACAGGCCACCCCTCAGGCAAATTTGTGTAATCTACACAACACGGAATTTCCATGGGCATGAACACTTGCAGGGCAGGATTAAGGTGAAGAAGATTTACACTGCTGGAGAGCAGACAGGCTGCTACTTCTGGGGATGATTTCTGGAGCTGTTTGGTGTATTCAGTAGTTTTGGAGGATAGAAAAGCAGTTTTAAACTGTGTTTAGCCTAAAGCTTGGAGTAACAGGGGCTGTAAGTAGTCCCAGATAGTCTCAGCACTTTGCTGCTGCAGGCAGGATGGTGATTTGGTGATTTCAGGGAATGCTCATGGGCTGACGCAGAAATACAGGATGTGAAGGCATGAAGTGTTCCAGTCCCTATAAGTTTGCTAGCCAGGGAAGGAAGGAGAAGTGCTGCAGGGCCTGTAAACGGATTTACAATACCCCCCTTGCAGGATGTCTGATTTTTGTCTCATCCTTGGCAGGAGAGCACACAGACCCATGCTATCATCTGATATGCTGCGGGGTTGCTATTCCACTGCTGCTAATCCTCCCTGCTCTGCACCCCTGGGGTTTACAGCTGCAGCAGCCATCCTCTGAGAGCACAGACAGCAAGGCTCTAACCCAAAGCTGCAGCTGCTGCAGATGAGGCTGAGCAGTGAGTGCAGAGCATGAGCAGGCAAGGAGCTGCCATGGACTTCTCATTTTCAGGCTGCAGCAGATCCCTGATCCCTGCTTCCAGCCCAGCAGGCACAGCAGTGCTGCCTACCCCAGTACAATGCGAACAACCTGTGTGCTCAGTGTGGCCCAGCTGGACCAGACCTGGCTTGCTCAGCATAAATAATGCTAGTTTGAAGCCCTAATTAAAACAAAGTGAGGATAATAAACTTCTGAAACTATAGAGGGGAATCAAAACTTCAAACAAGCCATTTCAGTAAGGGTTTTCGTTTTTGTCCAAGTTTTTAGAAGGTGTTTGTTAGATCAAGATAGCTATTGTGACCTAGTATTATGCCTTAAAATACCCATCCAAATAAATCCCAGGTGAATTTTAATGCCAGGAAAGACTTTTGTGACGATGAAGCAATAGATCAGCTCCAGTTCCTATTTCAAAGAAGTGCCTTGGAGTCACAAAAGCAGTTTTCTGACCCTTAAAGAAAAAAGGGTTGTGTTTGATATATTATCTGGGGAAGACTATCTGGGACAGACACATCTGACCCAGAGGTGGGTGGGGAGAGAGGATTTGCAAACACAACTGACTCATGTGTTGGGTGTTTGCATTGTGCTAACAAACAAAGAACCCAAATACATGTAGCTCTGTCAGCTCTTCTCTGACTGGTGTGCTTGTGCATTTGGCTTTTAAGCAAGTGATAGGATGCAGAAGGGTTGGCTGCAGAGGTTTGGGCAGGTGCTAGAATGAAGCGGGCCAACATTGTAGTCTGGTTCATGGCCATGTTGATATGCAAATAAAGCACAGCAAGTAATGAAATGTATGTGTTGTTTCACACTGAGCCAGGTAAATCCAGTTTGAAAAAGAGTCTGGTGGCGTATTAGATTGCTTATAGGAATAAAGTACCTACTTTGTAGTCTCACTTTCACACTGGTAATTAGCATTAAATTCCTGTTTTGGAAAATGGTTGGGTTCTGCTGAGGTTTTTTTGGAAACAAAATGAAAAGTTTCTGTGCTCCTTAGTGCTGACTTATTTATTCTGTTCTTTGCATAGGATAACTGGAAAAGGCTTTCTGCTTCATGCTGAATTTGTCTCAGTTTTAAATGTGCTTTTGCATATTTTCTTTCCCTGTAACTGTAATTGCTTTCAGTGAGCCTTGATTACTGTCATCTTCTGTCATGCCCTAATGCATCTGACCAGTTACAATTGTGCAGTAAAATAGCACTTGGTGTGATTTTATCTGTGTCTACAATTTTTATGTTGCAGTTGTATAATACACTGATTTTACCTCTGATATTTTAATGCTTGTTCTCTTAAAGTGGATCTTGAAAAGATCCACTGAAGTCCTGTTCCTTAGTATATTACCTGTAATGGATAAGCAAGTAGAGCACACGTACAGGCCCTCTTTTGTTTTCCTACTTATGCCAAATTCACTTATTTTTTCTTGGCCAGCTTTCTGAGACATAATTATCCAGAATTGTAACTATCAGACTTGGGTGAAGCTTTTATGTGGAGATCAAATGCCTTCTATTTCATAGGAAAGCTTACTCTACAGAACAGAAGAGCTCACTGGGAAGCTTTGACTTACTTTTCTGCTCCCTTGCAGGTAGGATGATGCTCTCCCACTTGCAGAGGGCTGTCCTAGAGCTCCACCTTTACTATTTTAAAATTTTTTTTTGTTCAACCAACTACTTACTCCTACCACAGCCCCCAACGCAATCACAGCTTTTAACTGTCTTGTCTCCTCCTATGCCTGTTTCTGGATTTGTTTTGCTTTCTTCTTTGGTGGTTCAGTATCCTCCCTCTCCCTCCACTATCTCCACTAGAACGACTTTGAATCCTGCACATGATCCACCACCATGATTTTTTCCTCCTCCTCCTCTCCACAGAGCTGTGTCCCTGCCACTGCCATTATTCCTAGCCCAGCACTCACCATCCATTCTCCCTCTTTCTCTCATGGCCTCTCTAATGCCTAAAGTTTTAAAAATGTTTGTACCCTTCGAGCCCCTCCTCACATCTTCCACACTGGAGCTCTTTGGTCTCTTCTTGTATGACTACATTGTGGTTGGCCCCTTGAGGGTTCCTTGCTACCTTTGCCCTATTTAGTTTTATTCCCAGATAAAGTAAACCAAGACCTGTAATGGGGTAAGTCACGTAGCTGGATCAAACCTGGAGCTGCAGGTACAAATATGGGAAGATCTAGCTAGGAGGCCTGTTAACTAACATTTTTTGCGTGGAGATTCAAAGGAGCAGAATGGCTCTGTGAGCTTTTATACTCAAATGAAATCTTCTCTACTGCCAGGTAAAGGATCTACTGATTTAAGGCTGGAAGGCCAGTCCTATTAGTAGAAGCTCAACCAGAGAATAACACAAAATCAACTCTCACTGTTGCTTGGCTTCACTTGGAACATTTGTGTCTCTCTGTCATGTCTCTTCCTCAACTTCTCTTCTTGCTTTTCTGTTTCATTTGGTTTGTCCCTCAAATTTAAAAGAACCCTTCACTGTAAAATGGTAGCAACCTCTCCTTACGTGTCTGTTGCTAAATGAACTACATTATTTAATTAGCAATTGTCTCGTAAATAATTGAATTGAGTCATACACAGATTTCAGTCTAAGGTGCTATTCAACTTGGTGTTAATTAAGGTGACTAATTAAAGAGATAAGAAAACATGAATAATGAAGTCAGTCTCTCTACCACATCATCCACAACACTTACATGGCCTTGGTTACCTGGAGATGTAAGATGAAAAGCTCTTTTTCTCAGCCAAGGGAATCTCTTGTTGTCTTTTCCTTGGATCTTTATTTTAAGCTATCCAGGACACACTGACCCACATTTACATTGTGCTACTGAGAGCAATTAGATTTATTTAGCTCTCCTTTTATTTGAGAGAAACTAGAATATAATTGCACAGGTTTTTAAATGAACATTTAAACACTATTTCAATCAAGCTTGTATAAGCAAGAGTTTTATTTATTTATTTATTTATTTAGTGTGAGAAAGAACTGCTCGTTTTGAAAGGTTTTTATGGGTTTCACATCAACTTCTAAAATTCTGCTTGTTTCAAAGGAACTGCCAAATGCTGGAAAGCTTGCTTGTTCTTGCTTTTCAGTTATCCTGGCATAATACCAGATGTAAGTCTCAAATGCTGATTAAATCTCAAAGAGAACGGAGATCCAGAATTAGTTGCTTGCAGGATGTCATACCTTATAAACACCAGGGGAGAAATAAATTAACACATTTCAAGATGGATTATGGTAAAGGTCTAGAATACATAAATAATTGTTTAATGATGTGACATCTACACTTCCTGTATTAAACTGTATTAGCTGAATCATTAATGGAATAATTAGCTGAACCAATACAGATAATAAGTTGTTACCCCGGTGATGCAGGAACAAGATATAGAGCAATAGATCAGGCAACAGGACAAAATTTAAAGATCACTTTTCTTCCCTGTGGTAAAACTTGAATGTTCTGCAAAAGAGGCACCAAGCCTGCTTTCAAGCGTGGTCTCCATAGCAGCACTCTGGACTTTGGAGAAAGCTTCATCAAGAACTTATCTTGTCAGTTTTTCTACTCTGTCACAACTTGGCTCAACCCACATCTGAAAAGTCATATCTGAAACCAGGCCTTGCTCTCTGCTTGAACGAGCGGTTTGGCTTTTCTCTAGTGGACCCTTGGGTGAGAATATACTGCTTTGGTCATGGCATCTCTGCTTTGTATGATAAGGGCCACGGCACAGGTAGACACATCTGAAACCTTCTGAGCTACAGGTGCTAAGAACAGCATGTGAGGCGACAAAACACATTCATCAGTTTACCACATATTTTATTCCTGAGAAGACAGCTTTGATGGCTTAAAAAGAACAAAATCCAACCCCCAAAATCAAACCAACCACTTCCCCCTACCAAACCTCTTCTCACCGATAGAGGTCATGCTGTGTGGTGGGGAAGGCTTTGTCACTGTTGATATTCTTCATGGAGTCACTCAGAGCTCCTGATTGAACTCTGATCTTCTAGCTTTATTTGGGGCAATCTAGCTAGAGCTTCACTGCCTGGGCAATAAACTAGAAAAGTCCATGAACACAAGCAAAGGCATTACCAAACCCTCTGTTGGGGGTTCCCTGTATTACTCATATCTCCTCCCAATAATATTTCATTTTAAAAAGCTCTTAATCCTGCCCAAGGGAGCAATAGATCGTTCTATCTTGCTAGGTTAGCCTTCAGACTAGATTAGACTTCAGGTTAAAGGCTTGTGTGCTGAGCCACTTTAGCTGGAACTGCACTGGCTCACTCACCTCTTCAGACAAAGCCACAAAAGCAAAGCTAGATGCCAAAGCACCTACGCTGTTTAGAGCTGCCATCCTTGCTCACCAGGTTTCCAGTGTTTCAGGTCTGGTATGAGTCCATAGCTGGGCAGGCCTGGGAAGACCTTTTCCAGACATATTTCTGGAATGACTACAACTAATAGTTTTATTGGTCATCCCTGAAGCCTCTGAACTCTTCTGATCCCTGGCTGAAGAAATGCAGCCACCAGATTCTTCTCTGAATACTTCTTAGAGCTCCTTCTTGTCCTTGAGGGCCTCCATTCTTCCAGACCACAAGGTGCTGGTGATTTCTTCACAGTCTGACAGGTCTGAAGAGGTTGTGGAGTTGAAGAGGTTTAGGTTGGCATTGTGGGCAGTGCCTAGGGCAGATAGCCTGGTTACTCTTCAAGGTGTGGAAGAGAGAGGAATTGTGAGTTAAAACCAGCAGGCACTGGCCACTTGCAGAGGCTTTAGTCAGGCTGAGATGTCTCTGCTTGTTTTTCTCTGTGGTGCCAACCAGCTGCAGCAGCAGGGAAAGTGGAGCTGTCCCAAAGCACTGGCTCCTAGAGCTGTGCTTGCCTGGCATCACTCCTGGCTCTGAGTCAGGTGATAGCTGAGTAAAATTAGGTCACCTGCCAACATGTTCTTGGCTTTTAACATAACATTTGAGGTTAGGTAAATAGATTAGTGAGAGAAAGGCTGGCTCTGAGAATGGAGTGCTTGATGGAAGAATGTATGGGTGCCTTAATTTGGTTTTCTGCAAGTCCTAATGGTCCTGAGGAAGTTCTGGCTACAATCACAGCTGCAGACTCAGTCCTTTTGCTTGGGAGAGGCCCCCATGGGACTGCTGTGGAGTGGAAGCTGGTACCTTGGGAAAAGAGGTGCTGCCTCCAGGGGAGAGACTGGTGGGGCTGGATGTTGGGTGAGCTGTCAGCCTGGCCACATGATGGGATGCTCTGTGAGGAGTGAAGCTTTCCTTCACCCATGGCTCCCTAGGCCCTCTACAAGAGCAGAGAGAAAGGTGCTTGGGGAAGCACATTGGTTGTTTCCCTCTCTCCCCCAATCCTGAGCTGATGGTACAGCTGCTCTGCCAGAAGTGAATGTTTTTTCAAATAGCTGCTGTGTGAGGAACACAGATGAGGGGTTTCGAGTAAGAAGTAGGTTTTTAATTCAGAACAAATGTAGAAGACTGCAATATGTGTGGTGTGTTCAGCACAGCTTTGAGGCTTTGCTGTCTTGTTTTTAATTATATCCTAATATGATAGCATGCCACATTATTCATGTTCTTAATAAAGGCTTGTATTGTTTAAGGAGATGCAAACAGAGAGACCCTGGGGATATACAAAGCTCAGACATTTTAAAACTAGTGAGATTCAGCTACTTCAAGTGCTTGTTTGTTTTAAAGGGATATGTCTTTATCTGCACCAAACCCAGCATCTCTCAGTTCAGGCCAAGAGAGACTTCAGTGGGACAGCATGATTCTTAGCTCAAAATCAGGGATCCATCACTGATTTATTCAATGTAGGCTGCTACAACATGCTTTACAAAATGTTTCTGCATCATCTTTAAGCACAAAACTTGCTTGAGTATTACTCTCTACGAGTAAAAATGATTTGCCCTGGCAGGTTTGATATAAATACTTTACATATCAACCAAGGGACTGACAGTCGCATTTATGTGAGAGAAATACCTAGTGCTAGAACGCAATGCTCTTAATGGCATTTGGTGAGGAAAATTTTATGTGCGAACTGCCTTTTTTTTTCTTTTCCAAAATTAAATAATTAATTAATTAATTTTGAAAACACCCTTATTTAATTTAACTGTTAACATGAATGAATGAATTCCTGGAGTTCTACTGTTCTACTGCCAAGCTGCATGAACTGTTTTGTGATGCCGGAGGATGGGGATGACCTCACATAACAGCTTGGAAATTAATCTGAAAAAAAGATTATATTGTGCCAGGATTTAGAAAAGAATAGCAGATGAGAAAGAATTGGATTAGAAGGAAAGTCATGAAGCAATTAGGTGAGCTAGGTGATGTGGACAGAAATGTTCAAAAGGCAGTGGAGATAACTGGGTGAAGAAATCTATACTTAGTGGGAGAGGGCACCCAATAAACTGGAAAAAGAGGGGGTCAAGGGAGAATGCTATTAGTGTGTACATCCAGTGATAGCAAAATGACGCATTTTCATACCTCACTGCTCTGAGCTTTTTTTAGTGACTGCATAAAAAAGCCTTACTCAGTTAAGATAGGCACAGTCCAGGATCAATATTGTACTCACATCTAGGACCACATCCTGTTTGCCTTACTTTCCTAAATAGTGACATTGTTTAAGTAGAGTTTATTTGCAATCTGTTAGTTAATTTTTTGTATCAGTAATTCTTCTTGAACAAGGAGACTAAATGGCAAGGAAAGAGGAGTGGGAGAATTTCAGTGGGAATTAGAAATAATATGGTGTGTCTCAGTATCCAGCCCATCTTAAACCATAACTCCATGCCTGCATATAGGGATTATCAATGATATCTGTTTCTTCATTTTATTTGGACCAAAGTGTCATGTTCTGCTCAATAATGGCAGATACAGACTGGGATAACTGTGTGTATCATCTAAATCTGTCTTTAAAAGGAAATTATTTTTGTTATGATTGGCATCTTAGCATAATTTCAGGATCTAGTTTCCTGAAAATCACAAGAAACTATCTTAGTCAGAGTACAGAGTTGGGTTTTACACAACTTTCCTTTACAGGAAATGTTTTTAAAATAATAAATTTACACAAAAACTGGTATATAGTTAACAGTTCACAGTTTCTTCCCAAGTCAGGATGTTAGTTTGGCTACAGGGAGTGAGATCTCAGAAAATACCCTGACAGATGACACCAGTTATCTGTAAATATTTTTCCCTTTAAATGTAAACATTGAAGTACCTGATTCTACTTATAAAAGACCCATACCTGCGATGACTTAATTTTGGTGAGGCAACTTGTTTCTACATTTTTTCCCCATAAAGGATGCAAAGGAAAATAAGCCCGTGCTTTAAAATCTTGCCTGAAATAATGTACAAGTTATTTCATCTGCAAGTAATGGAAAATATTACAATGCCACCAGACCAGCACAGTATCAGCACTGTGTATTAGCATGGTGCTTACACAGAGCTCCAAAATTCTTTCCAGCTCCTCGCAATGCATCCTGGAAAAGTGGAAGGGGCATATCTCTTCCAGTTGGTCCTGGCATGAAATCCAAGATGAGACAAATTGGGAATGAATCATAGTTTGTGTTATAATTAAGAGCCTGAAAATGACTCAACTGGAAAATTTTGGAGCTCAGTTTTATGCTGAAGAAAGAGTGAGCATTGCTGAGTAGACCACTTGTGCTTAGTCACTTTACAGAAGGGTTGTGGTGTGATCATGATCTTGGATGAGACAGGTGGGGTCTCCAGTGTTATGAAAATGGATCCATTTTGCAAGGCAGGAGGTTCTAATCCCCTGGCATCATCTTTTGGAAGCTGATCCAGCTTATTATTCTGCAGATACTGGTTTTTTATTTCCTCCTTGGCTTATAGGGAAGTACAACTTTTTCTTTGGCATGTGATGGGGATAAAGATCTGCATTTTTGGATCTACCTGTGACTGAAGTGGGGTGAAGTACTCAAAAATAAAAGCTTTTTTCCTCTCCCCCTACCCCATATTTTGATATAAGAAAGCTTCTGTAATTCTGTTAGAGGAGTAGGAGTTGCAGAAACAAAAATGTATGCAGGCTAAAGGGGAACTGAGGGGAAAACGTCATTGATTCAAGTGCTATTATTATTGCTAAAATGTCAGACATTTAAATTATGTAATACATCTATAGTATTTTAGGAAATAGCATTCCATGTGAAGACAGGGATTGCCCTCTCCCTGGTAAATTTGCAGCCCTAACTGAATGATTAATGAAATCAGAGTCTGGGTATTTAACTATGTATAAAAATGATAATGTGCTAGCTTGTGTCTTGGGATAATGGATGCAGACTAGTACTGACAGTCATCCAAAGGGATTTAATTTCCCAGCTTTAATCCAAGCTTTTTTGTGCCCTGGTCTGCACAACACTATATTTCAATACAATATTATATAGCAAAGATATTAACGTCTTAGAAAGTATATCATATGTGATCAGTTTTTCATTCAGCAGAGTCATAGGACAGCACCAAAATGCCATGTAGAGTTTGGCTGTCACGATCAATTTGTAGAATGAAATAAGTATCTGTTTTATTCCTTGTAAATCAAAATGAACTCTGAAACCTATTTATTGCCACAGGGACCATATTTAAAATTCCAGAAGCTTCTCAGTTGATTAATTTGATCTGGGAAGTTTACAGACTGCTTGAATAGTAAATATCATCTTAGTTAAAAAAAATAAAATGCAACTTTGATAAGGATATATGATATAAAAACCTCCAACAAATCAGGATTCTGAGAGGTGATGAAAATCACATCAGTGAGAAGATGAATGAAATGAAATTAAGATCTTACTGAAAATAACATTCCTATCTATAGCTCCTCACTATGTTTTTCTACCTAGATAAGGACTCTAAATAGCACATAATTATAATGTATAAGTGTTTCTCTAGACTATTATTCTTTATAGCATTTGAAAGATAATGTATTCACTCATTTTTACACCCCATTCCTGTATTCAGGGTAGGCTTTCTCAGAAGCATGAGAAGACACTCGTAGTCTCCATAGTAATTGACCAGCATATTAAAAGTAACTATTTTTTTCCAACAAAACCTAAAAAAACCCTGTAATTTATTTTAAAATATGTTTTCTGAAAACGGAGCTCAAGTAATTTCATTCTAGTAAAGTTTTACCAGAATATATATTGTCTCTTTTAAATTATATTACTCAAGATAGCTGGCTGAAGCCTCCAGTAGAAGGTTACAAAATCAGACAAGCTATGAAAAAGGCTAACAGCACTATGATTAGGAAACAGAGTTCCATCCAAAATAGAAGTGATTTTACCAAAGCATCAGAGCTCTATCAGGCTTTTATTACTCAAGTTTTGCTTTCTTCTCTTATTTCCCATTGAGAAAGACACATACTCAAAATCTTTTCATTTATGTGGCTTCTATTTTTTTTAAAAATCAAATTCTGTGAGATGTAGAAAACAGGAAGGAGACCCTAACTCTCCCTTCTTAGAAAAAGGGAACACCTCTTTGTCTTCCAAATCTCTACCACAGCTCTGGTGGGTCGACCTTGTCTGGATGCCAGATGCCCACAGAGCCTCTCTGTCACTCCCCTCCTCAAGTGGGTAGAGGAGATTCAATGAAAGATTTATGAGCTGAGATGAGGACAGGGATAGCTCATTCACTGATTACCATCATGGGCAAATCAGACTGAGTTTAGGGTTACTACAGTAATTTCCGGATTATA
>VRYO01002734.1:38346219-38396156 GCA_009812075.1 Sialia sialis | reverse complement strand
ATAACGAGAGAAGTAAAACATACCTTAAAAACAACTTCCCCCCACCCTCTATCTACCCATGCTCTACCTCTCAGGGAGATGTGGAAGGAGGGTTCTGTTCATCACGTGTTGTTCCTGCCGCTGCTCAGGGAGAGGAGTCTTTCCCCTGCTGCACCCCAGGGTCTTTCCCACAGGAGACGGTTCTCCATGAACTTCTCCAGTGTGAGTACAGGCAGCAGTTCTCCACAAAAGGGCTGTAAACATGAGCCACTCTTCCACCAGGTGCCGTCCTTCAAGGACAGGCTGCTCCAGCATGGGTCCCCAACAGAGTCACAAACCCTACTCCTCTCTCCTTGGGTCTGCAGGTCCCTGCCAGGAGCCTGCTTTGGCACAGGCTTCCCATGGGTTCACAGCCTCCTTTCAGGCATTCACCTCTGCAGTGTGGGTCTCCCCCAGGGGCTGCAGGGGGATCTCTGCACTCCCATGGACTTCCATGGGCTTCAGGAGAATCCCAGCTCCACACCTGGAGCACCTCCTGACCCTCCTTCTGCACTGACCTTGGTGTCTGTGTAGCTGTTCCACTCACATATTCTCACTCTGCTCTTCTCTGAGTACAATCACCTTTGTGAAATAACTTTATTTCCTTCTTAAATCTGTTATCACGGTGGTGCTACTGCCATCTGTGATTGGCTCAGCCTTGTCCCTCCTGGAGCCATCTGGTATTGGCTCTGCTGGAGCAGCTCCTCACAGAAGCCATCCCTGTAGCCAGTAATGCCCCACCACCAAAACTTTGCCCTGCAAACTCAACACAGCAGCTCAGTCCTTCCCCCCATCCCATCCCATCCCATCCCATCCCATCCCATCCCATCCCATCCCATCCCATCCCATCCCTGTCATTTCCCACTGAGCTGAGAAGATTGATTCTAAAGCAACTCTCCTTTTTGCACAAGTTTCATATATGAGGACAAAAAACAGCAGAGCTGTATCAGCTTTCTCTTGAAAGTAAAAGGAAAATAAAGCCAAAATCCCAAGGGCATTCACAGCCAGTTCCTGTTCCCCTTTTGGTGGATAACTGAGTTTGGTTTCACCCCTCCCTTTTCTGGTTGAGGGTGGGATGAAAGCTGTCAGGCTGGTCTCTTCCTGGGCCACAAAAGCAGGACCTCTTAGCAGTGAGAGTCTCACAAACTCATCTGGATAAATTTAAAGTCACTCATCCCTGAGAACAACAGCAAGGCAAGTGGCTGGATTAGGTTTAGTTCTCTTCGCAGTGGCAAGTATGGGGCTATGTCTTGGGTTTGTGCTGAAAACATTGCTGAAAATGCAGGAATGTTTTTGATATTGCTGAGCAGGGCTTACACAGAGCCAAGGCCTTTTCTGCTTGACGCTGCCATGCCAGCAAGGGCTGGAGCTCTCAAGGTGTTGCGAGTGGACATGGTTGAGACAGTGTCAGCCTTCACATGTGTACACACGTGTGTTTTGAGCCAAGAGAAAACCTCAAGCGACTTGTGAGCCTCACTCCATCCTTTGCTCCAGATGTGTGTTACTAGCCATTAGGGTGGTGTTTTCATCTCTCATCACACAGTGAGAGCCTGTAGCCACACACAAGCTCTGTCCTCCGAGCTCTTCATACCAGAGTGGCTCAGGAGCCCCTTATGGCTTGGCACACCAGGCACAACAGGGGTGTTGGGTCTTGACAGATTTGGAAGAAGAAACAACCCTGTCAAATATTATTTTGTATCACAGATTAAAGGCGCAATAAATAGTGTTTAAGTGTTGGAATTTTGTCTTCTGCATATCAAACTTTTGAATTTCAGGGTACTTAGAGTCTGTAGGGATAGGTGCCATTTTGTAAAACTAGCTTTGATGCAGGATGTTATGAAATTATTTATTTTTTCCCCAATAATCTCTCCTCCCCTTTCTCCAATATAATCCATTCAGGATGCAAGTGTAAGTTTGCAATTTTCATACAGAAGCATGTGTGTGCACTGTCATGGTATTACTGAAACACTCAGCCACCCAAGCTGGGAAATGTGATAATTGACAGGTGTGACATGGTAACCTGCAAGCTGGAAATGGGTCAGAACCAGTTCAGCTGCTGGCCGAAGGGAATCTCAGCCCTGGGAGCAGTGGATACTCTGTTACTGTCTGAAGAAGGAGAATAAAACTATTGCTATTTACACAGGGTTTAGAAAAACGCCTTCCTTGGTTCATTCTTTTATTCATTTTGAAAGAAGGAAAACAGATAATTGCTCAAGAAATTGAATTCTCATTTCTGATATTTCTTGCTAGAATTTCTGGGTGGGTGGAGCTAAAGCCAGCAATAAGCCCTCATTCATTTTCCCCTTTACATGGAGTCTGTGCTTTATCATTTTTGGGGTTCCCAAACACTTGTCACATTTTTAAAAGTTTAGAATGTTTAAAATATTTATTCTCATGTTGACAATGCAGAAGCTATTGAATCCCTCCCCTCCACCCCCAATATTTAATGTAGAAGATATTCCAATTAATAAAAACAAACAGAATATTCTTAAGGGATTTTGATCACTTTCCAGAATTTGGTTGATTGGTTGTTTTTTGTTTTTATTAATTAATTAATGAATTTATTAGGTCTTCATGAATGGTTTTGGAAGGGGTCTAGGTAAAGGGATAAATATGGCAGTTCCCTGTGTGGCTGTATGTCCCACAGTGTGCTACATCCTTGTCCATTTTGAGAATTAATCTGTCATCTAAATGATTATTTATCTGTGTTTATTGCAATAAATTTAGTTAAGCAACTTTTGCTCTAAAAATCAGAACATCCAGAAAGCTTCAAGTTAGAGGTGGGAAATTAGAAACAATCAAATGATGATGGAGTAATTAATGACTTGGGCGCATTAGCTCTTATGTGTCTTCTAAGTCAGCATGGAAATATGATCTCAGGAAGGTTTTGAATGTCTGAAATCTGAGAGAACTGAGATGAAAAAGACTTGATTTTGTAAACGTTTTCTTCCTCCCCCAAATTATGTAATTGTAGGCTGTGGGGAGGGGAGGTTGTTTGTTTTGTTTTGTTTTGTTTTGTTTTGTTTTGTTTTGTTTTAAATTTTAAATCAGTGATGATAGAGCACCATGTTGGTTTAGTGCTGTTGGGGTCTCTCCCTTCACTTAGAGGGGACACCTTGCAGACAATGTAATTTCCTTCACCTGGGTTGGAAGACAGCAATTAATCATAGCTATCACACTGATTTTCATGCAAGTTTCAAACACCTCGGAACAGGTCTAAAACCCAAAGGCTGCTTTGCATACTTGTATTGATCAAGCAGCCACAGCCTGCAATAAATTTCAGTAGATGTAAGGGGGGAGTTGAACAACTTAATGATGTCATCACTTATTGTTACCAAACTCTCAGCTACTCAGCCTTTCCTTCTGTTGGCTAAATAACTGAATGTCTGATTAAGCTGTTTTTACAAGTTGGCTTTTCCCTCAATAAATCTATTTTTCTTCTAAGCAAACTAAAGTATGGCTCTGGTTTGCTTTTTTTCAGGGGTTCATTATGTTGCAGAATATTTAAAAAAACTTCAACAAGTGTGCCTAAAATGTTGCCTAAAAATTAATTGCAAGGTATTTTTAATTATTGTAGTGTTACAGTTCTTTTCCCAGGTATTTCTATGCAATGGTTATAAAATTCTAGATATTGGCAATAAACAATGGGCTGAAAATTGTTAACTGGAAATATACAGCAAACCTGAGATTGGGAGTGATTAATAATAGTCAAGACTATTTGCTAAAAGATATGAAGATAATCTATGTACATAATGTAATATTTAACTGACCCATCCTACAAGAATGAGTCCAACTGGTTCCTCATTTTTCTCAGTTCAGTTTCTGAGTTCCTGTCTGATTGCATTTCTGAAGAGAAGTAAGTAAGTCAGGGACTTTTTTTCTTTGTTATGAGGCAAGAAAGGATCTTTTTTAAATAAATAAAATTACAGAAAATTTCAGACTTGAAACTTCATCTCTCTTGAAAAGTTTGTAAACCTTAGTTTTCTAATTTTTTTGAAATATTGCTACATTCTCCAGTGCAGATTGCCTAGCAGTAATTGGAGAAATTTATTTTTTATGTACATGAAATTGTCAATAGTCAAAACCAAGTAAAACTTCCCCCCTCGTTTTCATTCTGCAGACCAGAATACTATGTATGCTGAACAGTTTTTAAAGACTGAGCTCCTATTTTAGGATCAGCTATCCCCTTTAATATCTACAGTCCCCTTATCAAGTGAAATAACAGACTATGAATAAACTCCTGACTCTGAAAGCATTGATGGCTGCAGAAAGACTTTTAGCCCTTTCAATTGCAGGTTGCAAAAACATTACACTGAACCATTTGATCCTTAAATTGCTTTCTAAATTCTGGATGACTTGCATGGAACTACCCAGCTACTGAAGAGATCTTGATGTAAAGCATCATGGCTAGCTAATTACCACTGAGTTTGGTATGAAATAATAGCAAATCATTCAATTGAGAGAGTAGGAAGAAAATATGACTGCAAGAAAACATTTGTGAAGTGTCTGTTCTTCTGTAATTAGCAGTTTAGATTTTTCTTTCTTGTGTGTTGTACTGAATCTGATTTTGTACAGGCAGTGTCAGATCTGGTACATCTATCAGCACACTTAATAAATATAATCCATATTTATATGTAATTTCCTGAAGCCTCACTAACTCTGTAATATTTAGTGTGCTTTGCAGTGCAGCAAATCTAGGGGGTCACCTAGATTCGACCAGGTGAATCAGCTGTGCCCTGAGTGGACCAGATCAGTGTTTTGGGTGGGGAAAACCTCCTTTTGCTTATTCAGTCAGAAGCATTAGAATAGCTTATGAGCCAGGCATATGTCATGTAAATGAACTCAAGCAGCTCTACTACCTATTATGCTCAGAGTTTCCTTCTGTTCTGAGGGGCCTCATTGGGTCTAGGAATTAGTACAGCCCTAGGGCTTCTCTATTTGATTAACCAGAGCCTGGATTTGTTAAACGCCCAGA
Organism: Sialia sialis; assembly: GCA_009812075.1. Classification (NCBI taxonomy): domain Eukaryota; kingdom Metazoa; phylum Chordata; class Aves; order Passeriformes; family Turdidae; genus Sialia; species Sialia sialis. Next base: position 38,391,163 of record VRYO01002734.1, on the reverse strand, counting down.
CATGCTGCAAAGTCCTTTTTCCTTCTTGGAAGCTTTTGAGTAAGGATTCAAAGGTGAAAGGGTTGGAGGTTAAAGTTCTGACCTCCTCTCCTCCAAAGCCCTTCTCTTCAAGAAGGAAACAAAACAAATCACTTAAGCATGTGCCTATCTAACTCAGCATTCCATCTCTCATCTGGTTTGTGTTGATCTTAAGGCTTTAGTTGTGTTAACTGAGATTCAAATCTTCAACTTTAAATTTAAACTCGTTTTTGTAGTCCTTGTGATTCTGGACTACAGTTTGAAAATGAGTCCAAGGAAAAATAATATCTTTAAGAAAATACTGACCTATTACTTTGGAACGTAGTGCTTTAGTCAAGACTTCTGAATACCTGCATTTGGCAATATTGCTAGCTGAAAACATGGGATTGCTTCCAGCAAAATAAATGGGACATAACATGTGTTTTATAAACTTTAGTGAGTTGGGAGCTGAGAATGACTTATGGACAACTATGCAAAAATATGATATACTACTTAAGTACAGTTTGCTAAGTGGAAAAACTAACTGTATTTTTGTATTGTGAGCACAGTCCTTTCAACTATGTTCTGCTGTTGGGGGGCTGAGATTATCTGGAGACTTCATTACACAGAAGATCAATTCCTCATTGCTTTCATGAAGCTGCTGAGTGATGGAGTGTCCTGTGGTCAGTGGTGGTCATGGGGAACGTGTCACGTATTTTTTGGCGGGAACACCATAATTAGCAAAACCCATCCATAACTACCTATTTAGGGAAAGAAGTCCTGGGATGACGATTCAGAGTTAAGCTATGGATTTTAATATTCCTCCCAGGATTTTTCTCTCTCCTCTGCCTGTGAGGAGGCAGTAGAGAATTGGACAAGGTGGAGTAATGGATGACTGGAGTTCTTTGTACTTGGCAGGGTTTGCAGTCTGGGGCTGTATTTTTCCTTTCTGCAGCACACCCCCTAGGGAAGATGCATGTATGCAGAGTGTTCAATTATCTAAGCTGTCAGGAACATGTATATTGTCCAAATGTAGGCTTGTAGCAGATTCCTGGTGATCTTTACAGATGGTCTAGGTCTCCCCATACCTTCAGCTTAAGCATTGGATTAATCATTTCAATCATTCACCCTAAGTGGGGTGAGTTTTGAGTGTGTGTAAAACACAGATAAATTACACAGGAAAGACCCAGCTATGGTAGAGGTAAGGTTGCTTTTTGGGCTTGGTTACTTTGGGTTTTGTCTGCCAGCCAATTAGGTACATTGCAGCAAATAAACATAGAAAATTGCTTATCTCATTCCAGAAGGTGCCAAGACTTTGAGAATGTAAATATCACCTTCAGCAAGAGAGAAATGAAGGTATTGTGGATGAAAGAGCAGGAAGTATCTCAGATATGCGGCTGAAGGAATGTCATAGGAAATCTCCTGACCAGAAAAATGACCATCTGCCCAGCTTGAGTTATCATTGTCAGTTTGAGACAAAGATGAACCAGGATTTCTATAGCTTCTGTAGGAGGTCACTGGCAGGCTTTGAGGAAATATGTGATTTGAATTAGATAGCTGTGAATTTGCTCAGCAGGGCTGTCTGGCTCACAGAAACTAGGTTACTTAGTGGTCCACTTTATTTCAGCATGAATAAAAATAAGCAGTGCAAGTAATGGGGCTACCTTTGGGCAGAAGAGTGGAGGTTTGCTATACTCCCTGCTTGTTTCCATCCAGAAGCTTCTATTACCAGCTTCCAGTATTCCTTGGAGGAAAAACTGAAAGAGATGGGCAGCACAGAGAGCAATTTGTTCTAAGCTTTCAAGAAAATTGGCAACACTCAAACTGCATCAGCATTCCAAACTGTGGAGCTGGGAATGACCTCTATCTAAGAACAGAGTTCACAGCTGAGAGAGAGTCTAAATTTGGCCACTTTCAGGTAGATAATACAATGAACAGTGAACTTTGGGGAAGAATTGCGTATTTGTGTGGCAGTCTTTACTGTCCCACATCAGACATTAAATATGAGAGCAAATTCTTGCTTTACTCTCTGAGTTGGTAAAACAGGTTATGTTGCATTGTTTTTGATTACTCCTATGCTGGAAGCTAGTCTCTTGCTTAAGAGCTTTGTAGACTTGAACTTGTGTATATTTTTATGATTTCATTGTAACTTTCTTGTAATATTTTTCAAGCCATCGATCAAGTACACAAATAAGAAATCCTAGCTGCATGACCCACACATGAGGTAGAGAATTCCACACAGTTTTTGTACTGGTGAGCTTGTTTCCCCTGACAGAGTGAGCTTTTATTCCTGAATTTGTGTACAGTCCTGCCTGTGACATGGCTTTCTCTCTCTTCTTCCAAGGAGTAATGCAAGGTGGAAGCCAGGATGAAGAACCCTGCTAGGAACTCAGAAGCTTTTGACTATTAAATGCCTCCTTTTATCAGTAACATGAAAGTATACTAGGTACAGACATAATAATCTTTTCCCATCTTCCACACTGATTTTGGAGGCTGTTAAATATTTGGTTACGTTTGGAAAACATTTTGACATTCTTTGCAGAACGACACCATAGAGAAGCAAAGTACCCGTATCATTGCTTTACAAAGGAACCTTTAAACTAATAAGGCACTAATGAATAGACTGGTATGCTGAATCTTTCCATGTAGGAAGGGTACAAAGTCATTTCACATAAATTGCAGCCCATTATTATAAATAGTTTGGCATGGGTTTCCCTAGAGGCGGAACTTCAAGCCAAATATACAGCAGTAGCTGTGGTGACACTTTGTGCAGAAATGATTCCAGGCATTGTGCTGGAGGAGCTGGTATTGCAGGATAACAGTACAGCAGCACATATTTAGAGCCATCTTACAGCAGCAGTTCTGCTGCTTTATACTGAAGGTAGGAAAAATACCTGTGTGTGCCTGAGATGAGCAAGATGAGTCTTCTTCCCTCTCATCATTTCCCAATGATTTTTTACCCAGCTTAACCAACTACAATCACTGTACATAAGATTTTAATGGTTATGGAGTCTCCCTGAATTATACTTTTAAATTTTTGTGGGAAATTATTAATTATTACTGCAATACTCCCAGAAATATGACTTTTCTCTTCTACATCTGACATTTAAGGTCTGTGCTAAACTGAAAGCCATATCAGGAATTATCTGATAACTGGTGTCCAAATACATTCCCAAGGCATATTTAGCTCCCTAGGGATTTTAGAAAGGTTACACAAACTACTACAGAACCAGGGAAAAGGGACAGTCTGGTTTTTTTGTGTGTGTGTTTGCAGTGACCATTTACTCTTAACATGGCTTAAAGCTTCCTACTCCACTTTTCCAACCAGCAAACAAATTGCCAGCCTTTCTTTGGCATGCTGACAAATCCCTATAAATCAGTGTGTCATAGATTTGCCTGGCTTATACAGGTCAGTTCCTTATACAGGTCAGTTCTCTCATCGTTTAAAAATTCCTACTGGCTTTATCCCTGAGTCTGGTTCTGCTGAGCCTTGGTTCTCTGCTTGGCCCTAGCAGGATTCCACAGTGAAAATTGATTTGGGTACCTTCAGACATTGGTGACGGGGAATGATGCCAACCAAATGCAGTCCTGGACCTCATCTGTCGCTGGCAAGATGCTGGTATGCATTCCTCAAATCAGATTTTTTCTTCCCTTGTTTCCACAACTGAATCCCATAAAGCACGTGTATGGAAAGTGTGCCTGTTAAGTGTGATTGAGCAGACTCAGGAAAGCAGCAGTCAAGGTGGAGACTGCACACCTTTTAAAGGTGAAAAGGGATATTTTCTTTTATTATATTTTCTAGTTCATAATAAAGTGCTTGTATATTCTTGGAACAGGACATCCTTCCTTTTCTCTGCTTTGCAGGATAGTAACTGTTTTTCTCCTTTCCTTATCAAAATCAACCTCCCAAGACTCGTGTGTGTCTGTTGGTGGGAATGTAAGTGTTATTTCACAAGCAGTATTTGGACAGACATTAGAAATAATAGTTACTTTTTCTTCTGACTCTCTAGTTTTTGAGAGTATCTAACTGAGAGAATTTGCTTTTTTTTCCTGAAATGTAGTGTTACCTTTTCTCACCCCAAAACTGGTTCCACGGTTCTTGTCTAAGAACTGCTTAGTGCATTTTTTGCATAGTTTTTTTTATGCCTACTGCAAGCTTTTAATAGTAATAAAAACATATTAATCATATTCAATACCACTTGATGGTAATGGATAAAACATCTGTTTTCCAATTAGCCTTAGTTTTGGTTTATTTCCAGCCTTTAATTTGATATTTTCAACAAATACATGCAATTTATGGGCTTTTCTTTGAGTCTTATGCTCTTAGGACTGAATTCGGCTCTCAGGTATTTTCTCAGGTATTTTCCCAAAATTGACTGAAACTTTTTTATTGGAAATGAGTAGAGAATTTAGCTATTTTTCTTCACTCTCTTGAGAAGATTAATTTCTTTTTAATTTGTTGCTTGAATAACATCTTGCATCTTCTTTGGTAAAGTGACATCATCTGTCATTACTGGAGATTAATGTTACATTTTTTTCGTTAATCATTTTACCTTTCAATAGATAGAGTCAGTGTACCAACACCATGAACAACTGACTACCAGCTCTGCAAGAAGAGTTTATCTGCTGCTTTCATCTGCTTTCAGCCAGGACTGTCCCTAGGTGTCATATCTCTTAGGTCACCAGCAGCCTGAATGTCCCTGACAAGCTCCTGGTCTCTCTCACCCTTGTATTTTTCTATGTAGGGATAATTTCACTGATGATTGAGGGTATTGCACCAACATTATTTTTGGTAACTGAAATCTGTTGTCTGGGAGCTGGCATGTACTACAGGTTGCATGTAACAATGTTTGTTTTTCCAGGGACAGATTTTTTTTTTTTTTTTTTTTTTTTTATATTTAAGAGGGATGGCCCTGCAGCTTGTAAATGAGTAAGTCCTGGTAATGAAGCCTAAATTACAGTTCCCTGTAGTTACCTAGATTTTTTTTTTGCCTCTCTTTTCCATTTTCTCCTCAGATATCTCTCCTTCCAGTGATGCAGCAGTGGCTTTAAAAGTAACAGTGTGATCTAATTATCTGGAAATGTAATTGCAAATAGTTTACTTGTAGTATCTTCAGTGATTTCTCATTATTTTGAGGAAAGGAGAAGAGAGCTTATGGCTTCTGATAACTAGCCATTGATCAGATGTGTGAGGATACAGATCTCATCCTCATAACTGTTGAATAAATTGTTATTTTATTTTTTTCTCACTTATATAGAAAGATATTTTACAAACATTATTTAGTTTAGAGATTGGAAATTATTTTGCCTGGTATTGTCCTCTGTCTGCTCTTTTTATTCTTGATTTTTGTAGGACTTTGAACATAAATGCCAAAGTATGTATCATAAATTGAGGGGGGATTCCCATTCCTGAATGCCCAGGCTGAAATATTAGCAAAAATTCCTCCCTGTTTTTGTCTTTTCTTTCAACAGCAAAATCCTACTGTTTATCTGTGCATCTATGAATGCATGCCTTAGAAAAATCCTGGTGGTGCTTTTACAAACTTCTGTGACAGCTTTTGGTGTGAGACACAAAGCAAGGGTTGCACGCTGTCCACAGCCTCAGAGAACAGCACTGACAAGAGAAAGCTGCAGCGCTGCTCCTCCTGTCTGTATCCTCTCTGTACCTGTCAACACAGCAGCAGAGGGAGGCTGGGTTCTTTTGAATTATTTTTGTGCCTCTCTGTGCCTTTCCTGGGCTGTTTAAGGTAGCTTTGGGTGTTCTTACAGAGAATTTGGCATCGTTGCCATCAAGGCGTCTGAGAGGGCTTTCAGCCATACAACTGTGCTAGCACAAGAACAATTTTAGGCCTGAAAAGGAATGGTGTGATTATGTGGGAGGAGGTTTGCGGGAGGTGAGTGCCCATGACTGGTGGCAATGCTGGCACTGTGTGGGGTTGCCCTGGGTGCCCTGTGAGGTGGCCCCAGCTGCTGCCATGTGTCCCAGCCCCACAGCCTCCCATGCCAGTGTGTGTGGGACAGACTCAGAAGGATGGATAAGAGATTAGGGACAAAAATGAGTGCACAGCCTCAAGGGGACTGCACTGAGTCCAGTGCTACTGAGGCTGTGCCAGGGAGAAACCCAACTTGGAGCTGCCGTGGGCTGTGGCAGGGACAGGAGCCTGCATCCATCCTCCTCCTTGCCGAACATCCTGTCACCTATGTTGAACATCCCCATTACCCCACAGCTTTAATGAGTTACATGCTCTGCTTGTGTGAAACAGCTTCCTTCCTTCGGCCTTGCTGCACTTATAAGCCTCAAGTTTTTATCCCAAACAAAGATTGCCACTGCAAATAATTTGGTGAGGAAGACTCATTTCTTTCCTGTCACCCTGATCATGATCTTGTGCTGTGCTATTGATTTGCTCTAAGACAGATGGAAAAAAAAAAGAAGCCCTGAATTAATAGCAAAATACTCTCTTTGATATTCTTAGGGCAGGGGAGAAAAGGGAATATGAGTTTTTGGAAAGTCCTGCTTCTGCTAGCATTGCATCCTGTGGGAAGAGGGGTTTTAGATGTTAGTCACAACAAGGGTGAGAAGGGTGGGCAGTGAGCTGCCTTTCTGGGCTGTGCTCGGTGGGAGGGAGCCAGGAGGCATCCTCTGAGGCACCAGCTCAGCTGGAAGGCTGGGGAACAGAGCTGGGAACAAAGGAGCATCAGCCTGTGCAGACAGGGATACAGCCAGCCCATCAGTGAAGGGATTGATTTTTCCCACCAAAAGGTCTTCTTTGTTTTTCTCCTTGCAAAAAAAAAAAAAAAAAAAAAAAAAAAAAAAAAAAAAAAAAAAAAAAAGAAAAAAAACCCCAACCTCTCTCCACTTACTTAAATGTGATTTGTTAGTTTTTTTCTTATCCCACTAAAAATGTTTCATTTGTATATTGAGGAAAAAATATAGACAATTTCCAACAAAATATGCTTCAATTTTGCTGAAACCCTTTTCTGTAAGAGAGGATGTTTCTGTGCGTGGTGTGTGCATTTTTATGGACGTGAGGGAGCTTCATCTGCCTAATAAGGCTCAGTGCTGTTCAGCTGGCTTCTCTGTCCTTCTGCAAAGCAGGTAGAAATCATCAATAAAAGACAGGCTGGCCAGTGCTGTTTTGGGATGACGTATGTGTGTAATACTTACTGGAGTTGTATGGTTCTGACCCTTGGACAAATTTGCTCCTATCATTAGTTTTTCAGTGCCATTTGTCCCCCTGGCTTTTTGTGTTTGTTGTGGATCTTTCATTCTTTCTCGCTTTCTCTCTTTCTCTCTCTCTTTCTCTCTTTCCCCCTTTCTTACTTTCTCTCTTTTTCTCTTTCTTTTCTTCTTTCCTTCCTTCTCAAACATCCTATATTCTTAATACATTGTAATACACAGACTTGTCAGGACTTGTCACAGAACACTGACCACCTTTACTTCCTTGAAGTCAAGCATAAAAGTGTTCAGGATCTGCTGGAAATTGTCTCTCACAAAAGGAATTTCTTTTGCCTCAAACATAGCTATGGCATTTTGCTACACCAATAACAATGAAGGGTAATAAAGATGCAACTGCAGTCTTCAAGAAAGAGATCAGTAAAATATCATTGCTTTGAAGAAACTGGTACTTGATGGATTATACTGAAAGACTGCAAGGCCTTCTCATTTTAGTTCCCTACACACACCAAAAAAAAATTTTTGATTTCAAGATTTCTAAAGAAGCAATGACTTACCTGGTCCTTATTTTCTATTTCAAGACTACATGCCATTAAAACAATGGCAAACAAAAATCGACTGAATTATAGCTATGTCAGCTCTTCCCCTTGACATGCTTCAGAAGCCCCCAAAGACTGGCTGATGTGTAAATACATTTTTAGCAAAGACATGGGTAAAAATAGAAGAGAGTCAGGCATTAACTACTGTTGCTCAGAAACAACTGGACTAATTAATTGTAGGTAAGGTGACAAGGCACTACCTTGATATGTGAACAAAGGTACAGCCACGGACCCCCTCCGTGGAACTTGTACCAGAACTCCTGAGACACGAGCAAGCCAGTCCCTATGACACCCAGCCTGTGAGGAGAGAGCTTGGTGCTCCTAAAATTAGGGACAAATGGCTGACTAAAGCCATAGCAACCCCTATGACAAAAAATTTGGGTGGAATCTGGATCTGTCATTTAGCCTTCCTGTGGATCAATCTCCCATTTCTAAAAACGTATGATTTGAGCTTTTTTTAACTAGAGTTCTCTTCTCTGTTCTGCACCTTAGGATGATGCCTTGTACAAAAAGCTCCTCATCTTGTTTGGTGCCTCTCTTTATTACCATAATATTAAAAAAAAAGTGAAAGTGAGATTACAACCTCAAGGTCAGCTTCTGCTGTAGTGCTCTCACCGTTTTGCACTGAAGTCTGCCAGGGTATTACTGAACACAGGATTTGGCCTTTAAGGTTTCGGTCTACAATATGCACATCTTGTGCTGAGATTAAATATGAATATGTTTAAAAGTCTGCTTTCAATCCAAATTTTGAGGGCTTGCCAAAGTAGCAGAGATTGAGATAGGATCTTTTGTACTATTAATTGAAGGCTATGCTTTTATTTCCTTTAAATTTTTTTTTAAAGCCTCCCTTCTGTGGTGGAAGATATCTTGCTGCTGCTTGGATTGTTTCCAAATACTGTTTTCCCCTTTAGCTAGAGCTGCAGAATGTAGTCAGTTTGATTCCTTGCTAAGTATCTTTTGTTAAATACTGGCAATTCAGAGTTGCAGTTACCTTAAGGTGAAAGGGAAACCAGATCAAGATGCTATTAACTGCCACTAGAAAGAAAACATGCCATAATGTCATATGAGTTAATAACTCTAAGTAGCCTGTAAGATGCTGCTGTGGAATTAAATGCTTAACAATAACTCAAGAACGGCTTACAGAAATTTAAGAATGTGGATCATTTAGTATAGCCGAAATTATGCTCCTGGCATATATGTATGACACATGAGAGCACTTACCTGAAAATTTATTACCCAGCTCTGAGCAAACAAAGCATGACCTACATTTGACTAAAGTCAGCTGTCTCTGGCTAATCCTATGGGCTTCTTTTTATTAATGTCACAATTGCTAATGTGGTATAACATTGTCATTACTGAATAGCACAGCGGGATAAGCTGCAGCTGTTATTTCTCTTTCTGTACCTACTAACTCATTAAATTTGAGTTTTGGGGAATACAAATTGTAAAGATTATTCAAATTCTGATTGAGAAATAGGGCTACTGGGAAATTGGTGGCATATAAAGTAACACTTTGATTCAAGGATTTTGTATCTTTTTTATTAGGAAGATTGGAATGTTCAAATTTTTTTTTTCTTCCTAGTATCTTGGCATTAAGGTCTAAATTAAGCCAGACAGAGGTAGGACATTAAGAAAAGTAATAGATATAGGGAAATTATTGCACAGTGGGTACTATTCTTTTTGATGGAAAGCTAAAATTCAAAGCTTGTATAGTGAGAACATGGAACAAGTGAGTTTTATTCCAAGAGATCAGTAATACACTAATCATTCCATTGTTATTTTAAGTAGCATAATTTCCTCATTTAAAATATATAAAAAGTACTGGAGTTAAAGACTTATTATCTTTAAACAGATTTTTACAGGATTGAATAGAGGAAGGTCCTTGGACTTTGGTATTTCCACAAAAGCACACTTGGCAGTAAGAACTGACTTCTTCAAGAGGGAAACTTTCCAATTTGTCTGCTTCAGGGCTGAGACACTGGTGTTCCTTTATCTTTAATTATGGTAGATTTTTCTGGGAGCCTTACCTCATGCTTACTCATCATCTAAGGTCTGGTTGAAAACATATTAAAAAAAAAAAATATCCATTTTCTTTCTAATTTTTGTGGAATTGAAATGAAGCTCCTCTTTCCAAAGGTATTTTTTAAGCTAGTCTTCCAAACTGTGACTGTGGGTAGGAAAGAGTTTGCAAAGCAAAGTGTTCCAGGCTGGCTGCATCCCAGTGATGTCTGTCTGGGAGGAGCAGGTCCAGGGGCTGGGGTGGGTGTGCAGCCAGACGTGCAGCCCTTGCAAGGGCTCTGCAGGAGCCCAGACCGAGTAGGAGGAGGCATTTCTGGGGCTTTCCCACACCCCAGCTATTTCCTGCTTTCTACAAAGCCCATGGAAACTGTGTCAGCCAGCAGAGAGTTAGGTCAGTGCTCAGGGGTCAGGCCGCAGGGTGGATTTTAATGGAGCTAAGCTGATGGTTGCAGCTGAGGATGTGGCCATTAATTTCCACTCTATTGTTACAGTGAATAGTTTTACAAGCTAAATTCAGTGCATGATCTATTGCTGTATTTCAAGGGGTGTAAATCCCTTGACTTTCATAGATGAACCTGGAAAAAGGCAATGGCGTTGAAGGACTAAATAAATGGAAAAGTTGAGACTTGCAGGAAGGGGAGCTGGTATATCCAAATATTGGTGTATGATCATGTAATTGTGGTGAGAAACACAGGGTAGTTGGGCTAATCTGGAAGCATGGATGAATCTGAATTCCTCAAATCAAGATTAAAACCTCCTGCATTCTTCAGATAAATTGGAAAAGAGATGATCTCTTAGGCATTCATGCACTTAATTACTTTCTCTCCTCCTCCCTCCTCTGCCAACAGAAAAAAATAACTGTGAACTTCTACATTCTTGTTTAAAGGGTGATGTTAGCTGTTAGGCTGTGGCTGACTACTCCTGGGAATAGATGGTCAGCCTACAGTGGATGCTTTACACTCAGTTCAATAAGGAGATGGGTACTCAGTTGTAATAATGAATCTAAAGCATTGGGAAGCAGTTTGGAGAGAAGGGGACTTGGACTGAGGTGTCATAGCTATAGAGGAGGGATAATGTAGTGAGCAATCTTTGCAGATGATAGAGTTTGTTCATGGGAATTCTGTGTAAATACTGTTCTCTAGCCTCCTAAACTTTCCCTTTCTGAGGAGACAGTGTTTCCTCTTGTCTTGCTCCTATGAATGAATCATTTTCAGATTTCCCCAAAGTGAAGCCTTTCCCCCCCACCTTTTTTCTTTTGTAAATTTGGTCTTGCCTGAGCCCACCCTCTCCCCTTCAGAAAGCTTCATCCCAGTTGCCTTCTTAATCTGCCTGTTAACTAGTTTCACAAGCTCTGGCAACTACTGCAGCAATCTGGCTTTTAAAAACTGAGCTTTACAAGAGAGCCTGGGGATGCTGGAGGAGAGCATGGAGTGTAAGGGAGGAGATGCTGAGGGCTCTGCTAGGACAAGGTTGGCCCAGAGTGTGAGGAATGCAGTGTGCTCCTCTGTGTGTGTGTGCGTGATAGGAGGGGAGGCTGCGCAGAATGATTCATATGGGAAATATGCCATGACCACACTGAAAACAAAACAACATCAGCTCAAATTCTGGTGGGGTTTGTAGTGGGGAGAAATGCTTTTTACTTTTTATTAGGTGGTTTGTGGGCTGTATGAATAGGCTTGAGGATTCAGCTTAATGCTTTGTGAGCTGCCCACCACAGGCATTGTTGTTCCAGCAGGAGGAGGACTTGGTGAGTTTAAGAATCCCTCCAGGGTGTGACTTGGGAATGGGATAGCCTGTGGAAGTCCTCATTATTCCACTTCTGCGTAAAACAAGAATTCAGCAACATAAACATAGGATTTCTAATGCATAATACAAATAAGTATACTCAAAATTTGTGTTAAATCTACTTAAAAGAAAAAAATGTACTTAAAAGAAAAGAAAATTGGATACTTTTTAAACAGTAAATGCCACCGAATTTTTATTAATTAGCCACACAGCTGTATGTGGGAATCAGCTGAAATTATGCTTAAATAATACAGGAATGTTGCCTTTTTTTGTTTTGTTTTTTTTTGTTCTTTTAACTCTCCCTGCTTCTCCCATTTCCTGCTTTGTATTTTTATCGAAAATGGAGCAAGACCATTCCCATGCATCAAACAAAAGCACTGCTGATGCTTGAACGCAGAAACACACTTTGCCTCTGGATTTCCATGTGGAAAAGAAAATAGCCTGTACAGATCAGTCATGATATGAGCAGGTCTGTGCCATTCTTTCCTCACTTGGACTATTCCTCTTAGAGGAGTTTCTTCTCCAAAGGAATCCTTTCTGATTAGCAGTTTGCTCCCTCTGTCTGTGAGAACTGATAAAGCAAGGGCAGCAGAAGAGCCAATCTGAAACAATTATTTATCCTTAGATGTGTGAGTTGCAGGTAAGTTTGAAGTTACTAAGAACAGGAATCTCTGTGAGCTTTTCTTCATCTTCCTGAGAGCCAAAGGACTGACTGATCAACTTGTTTCTAGTTTATGCAGTTTCAGATTTGAAAAAGTTTGTGGATAATTGGACAATTGTCTGAAAAAGTCCAACAAGCTAAAAGCTATTGGGGAGATTGCATTCTTTTTGAATAAACGAAGAGTGAAGGTGGAGATTTTTGGGTTTTTTTGGGGTTTTTTTTGGACAAGATTTTCTAAGTTCTTGCTTTTTAGGGGGAGAAGGTGAGTTTAGTTCTCTTCCCTGCTGCCTGCTACCTCCTGTGTTAGACTTTCACAAAGTCTGTGAGCCAAACAGGGAACCAATGGGCCAAATGAGGAACTTTGGAACATTGGAACTAGGTTCCATGCAGGTGTTTCAGGGAAGGTCACATTTTTTTCTGCCATCTCTCCTTCCTTTTATGTGGCCTGCTTGCTACTGAAACAGCTCAGATGTGCATCCTCTGCTTGCTGATTTTCTTATGATAGTGAGGGGAAAACACCCCAACAATTCACTGTCAAGCAAATAAAACCATACATAAACTAAGGTTTCCATCAAGAAAAAACAACTTCTTCAAAACAGGCTCTCTTCCTGTAATCAACCAAAATATTTATTGAGTATGCACATTAAAGAACTTAATTTATGACATGAGTAGTGATTGCATACAAAACCCAAGTGAACTGAAAAGTGAGCAGCTTCACCAGGGCTTGTTAGAGTGTCAATGGACTAACAAGTGTGTGAGCTAATTAGGTGGTGTGCTGGTAAATGGCATTGCTATGCAGGTTCAGGGATAGGAGAGGACACTGGCCTTCTGCACAGAATTGAATCTGATTGAACAATATTCTGCAGCATGCAAAACAACTGGAAATGTTAAATGGTTGGGAAAAATAAACGTCCTTTGTAACTTTCTTGTACTGATATACTTGGAATCATAAACAAATGCCATCTTTAATTTCCAGATATTCTTTTAAAAAGGCAGATAGCTTCTCAATTGGCTGCAGTGAAATATGAAAACCTATTTATCAATTTTTCAAGGAATAAGCCTGCACTATGTCTTGTTATTTCTAGCCTGACAAAGCAGAAGTTGTAAATTTGCAACATAATAAGATCCATTTTGCTTGATATTTCACCACAGGAAGAACACTACTTTAATAGAGAGGCTGTTTGCGTGTACGATTTTGTCCAGATCTGAGTGTTTAAAACAGTTGATCTGTATCTGAACTTGGAACAGGCTTTTTGGTGAACATGCAAATGAACTACATCGTGTTATGAAAGTACCTGTTCGTGACTAATAGAAATTAGCAGAGTAACGCTGCCTTTGTTCTCCTTTCATTATGCTCTTGTCCCGTAGTGTAATATTGTATCTCTGGTAGTATTTGATTTTATGTAAGAAGAATAATGAGAGAGAAAAGGCTGTGAAGAATAACGAGTTTCTTTGTTGCACACGGGGAAGATTAATGCTGCTTCGTGCCACATGGAGGAGCTCGAGTATCGTGTTAGGAGTTACCATGAGCCCAGCAAAACTGGCCGGGAAAAGAAACTCCTGGGATTGCCACACGCCCTGTGCCTGTGGATAAGGATGCTGCAACCCTGCAGCAGTAATGCATAAAAGCATAATTCATTCCCTAGTACTCCTAATGCTCTTTCCACTGCTATCACTAAGATCTCAAACCTACTTAAACTGGTGCAAACCTTGGCTATTGCTTTTCTGTGGTTTTCTAGATATGTTTCCACAACTCCTCCTCCTGCTACAACATGTAGAACTAATTGAGAGGAATGAGAAAAAAAAAGAGGCAAAAGTCCCTCCCACCATGCTGCGCTGTAGATTTAAATAACTTTGATTCACTTTCAAAATCTGGCTGTACCAACATAAAGGAGCACTGACCTGTTGCTATTTTTCAGTCTCTTTCTGACCTAAAAAGAGATTGTTGTTTTTTTTCTCTAGTACATTGCCAGTGGAGAAGTTTATGTGAAAACTACCTAGACAGGTTGAGGAAATCTATCTGTGCTAGATGTAAAACCAGCATCAGTCTCATGGCAGGCAGAGCCCCTGGGCTGGCAGTGGAGATCGGGGCAATTCTTTGTCTTAGTGGATGGACCTGGGAGTGGGGCTGTGGGCTGTGCATGCCCAGTCTGACCACCTGAACCATCTTGATATGTACTGGCTGGGTAGGGTGTCCCTGGTTTTGCTCCCCATGGTCATGCTCTTCTATGTAGGCTGGATAGTGCACGTAAACTAAAAACATCAGCTCTGAAGAACTAGAAAAACAAGGAAAATGAGATGTACATCAGCAGGAGGCAGTGGAGGAGAGGCTAGAGGACACCCATACCACTCATTTCTTAAAGTCAGGTTTTCCCAATCTGCTGGCTCATTAAACATGTTGACCCTCAGTTTGAAGCATCAGTTTTAGGTGATCCGTGAGACTCTGCCTGAGGTGTGTGAGGAAGTGTCTGTGGAAGACGCTCACCTGGCAGCTCTTGGGGGACACAGCTAGCCACAGTGAGGTGCTGAGTTAGAGGCAGGGATGGGAATGGAAAAGCAGTCCAAGGACCTCATCTTCCAACTCTGCAGTCATGTGCTGATCATTTCTGGTTAAAGACAGGATTTCACTCCTTTCGCAGTAATGAAATCACTACTCGTGGCTTTTGTCAGATGAATTCCTTTTTTTAATCAGACTCCTCTTTACGGATGGATTATTGCTAGACTATTACTCCTCCTCTCCTCCCCAGGAAGTGTAAGAATTTTTCCTCACTGTGCTATCTGTGCTATTGCCGGGGTTAGGTGTGAAACTGGCAGAGCTGTAGCACCTGTCCTGTGTTGTAAACACACATCAGCTTCTGGGGAAAGGAGGAACCGCCTCAGAGTCTGTGGTGCTGCTGAACTTCTGCATTTTCCTTCTTATTACCCACATTAGTGGTCTCAGCTGAGTCACTGTGTGCTGGAATAGGAGAAGCTTGAAGAGCTTTGGGGTTCTTCAGCTGCTATTGCTTCCTGCAGCTAGCTCCTGAGGGAAACAGCAGCCTGGTGTGCCTTGCAGGAGAAAAAGATAGTTTAAAGTAGCCATTGCTGCTGCTTACCCGTTTATTTGAAGTTACTGTGCAGGTTTTGCTGCATGATGACACTAAAATTGCAAATGTCAGTCTTCTGAAGTTGATGCTTAATGTGTATTCCATATCAGATTTTTTTTCCTCTCTGGTCAGATCAATGAAAAAGTGTCTAAGTTTTAACTTTTTAAAATAGCTCTGAAAGACTTTGTGGTATTGTAAATATTTGTTGGAAAGGTTGAAATAGATGACATTGTATGCAACCAGCCTTAATTATACAAACAGTTTCATTTCTGCATTTGCCTCTGGAGCATGTTAAATTTCTCAACTTGTTTGACAGGGATGTCTCACCTTATTTCCTGAGATTTAAGGCACAGAAAAAAGAACTCATGACATT
Source organism: Sialia sialis (assembly GCA_009812075.1). Taxonomy (NCBI): domain Eukaryota; kingdom Metazoa; phylum Chordata; class Aves; order Passeriformes; family Turdidae; genus Sialia; species Sialia sialis. The sequence continues at coordinate 38,375,469 of VRYO01002734.1, read as the reverse complement.
ACTGTCTCAAACAATTCAGAAATGTGACATACTTGGTGGCTGCAAGGGTAGCTGCTGCTGCTGCTGTAGGTTCAGCTGGAAGAATGACAGTGGGAAACACTTCTAGAAATCCAGGATTCCTTTGGAGCTAATACACCTTTCTGGCCATTTGTGTGAATAAGCAAAATTGACTTGTAATAAATTAAATATGATTCAAGGCTTTAGAATGTGAATCCTGCAAAATCTACATTTGTACTCTTGCCTTCTTTTTTTTTTTTTTTTAATCTGCTGCAATATTAGTAAATACATTGAGTAATTTAATTGGGTTAAAGTGGTTGGTAAATGCAGTAACATAGCACAGAACTGGTTCTAAATTAGCAGTTATAGGTGATAAATTATCTATTTGGTAATTTGATTTGATGAGGATAGAACATAAATGTGCAGTACCACCAGCTGACACTGCTGTACACTTTTAAAATAAATGGTATGCCAACTTTGTTCCTGGATTCCAGTGAAATAATAAAAAATCTATGGAAAATTTACACCTTCTTTCAATTAAAATACTTGCTCTTTGTATTAAGTTGCAGCAATACACAATGTAATACATGCTGTCCAAGACATGCAAGGTAGTCCTAATTCCATGGATTTGGGGTGTTAGGTTTGAGGCTTCCCTTACAGAAACTAGAAGAGGTCAAAGTGTGCAGCTGAGTAAATAGAGAGCTCCACTTCACTTGGTAGGAATTTGCATTGGTGGATTTGCATGGTGAATAGGACAGAGGAGATTTTTTCTAGGAAAGTGCCTTTTGCTTCTGTTTCTTGGAAGTTTAATCTAAATAAAAGAAAGAAAGCTTTCCCAGTACAAGTCTTCCATAAAAATGTATGGGCTTCATAAACCCCTTCTCTCCTTAGTTCAATCATTTAAGCAGCCCCATAGTGATGCTGAGGTTAAAGAAGGTCTTCAGTTCCATGGTGGAAGTCTTCAGCTGCAGTAATTCTTGAGGGATCTTTCAGTGAGCTGAGTTGTGCTGACCCTCTTGATCAAGTCATTAATGAAACAGCTTTGTGATAAATACTGGTGTGCTAAAGACCTGCAGAGGGGGTTTATAGAGAAAGGCACTGGTCTCTTGGGGTCACTAGAGATGGTACTGCATTTTTAGGAAGAATAAAGGTGTTAATACTTCAGTTGCCAGGCACAATCCATCTCAACAAGTTAAATCTCTACTGAAATCCCCACTACAGGGTCAATAACTTCTTTACACTTAACTTATATCTTCTTTCTGAGTGCTGGCAGGAACTGCAGCTGTGTGCAACAGCCCCTGAGCTCCTGGCTGTTAAAAGCCATCCTTCTGCTTCTGGAAGGATTTGCAAAGGCTTTTCCATTCTCTCTTTTTTTTTTTTCCCTTTTTTTTTTTCTTTTTTTTTTTTTTCCCCAATTAGTGTTTATAAAGGCTTTTTGTGCCCCTCAGACGGGAGCGTGAATTTAAGGTTTTCAGTTCTTACTGTGCCCTATCTGGAGTTTTCCCTCAGGCCTCCATTCTCTGGGAGTCAAGTAGTGCTGAAGAAGGGCTGTAGTGCAGCCAGAGAGCCTGGCATACCTGCCTCTGCACTGTGCCTGCTGCAAATCCTGATCTCCAGCAGTTTCAGTGACTTTGAGAGGAAGGATTTCAGTGAAAATTCCTTCCAGCAGCTGCTCTGTGTCCACAGTTCTATGTTCTAGCTTCCCACTGATCTTAGAAATACAGGAAAAAAGAAAGGATCATATATGTCCTTTTTCTCTTGAAGATGCCTTTTTTCTTTCCATTTTCTGTTTTACCCCACTTCTTCACATTCTAAAAATTAGGTGTTACCTTGTTTGCAGTCTTGAAAACCTGAATGATTGTAAATTTATACAGTCACTCTTCAAAGGTAAAATTGCTCTTTCCCGCCTCAATTTCCTACTCAGCCTTTCTGTTATTCTTCACAATGTTGTCTGTAGAAACTGAAGAAATAGAAGTAAGTCTCATTAGGATTTACCCACTTTTTCATTTCAGTAGCAACGTCTTTGTGGCTCCTATTCTCCATCCCCAGTCTAGAACATCCTCCAGCAAAGCAAAACATTTGAAAAATATTGCTATTTCAGCTTTTTCAAAGGCAAAGATAATTCAAAGTACCTAACTCCGCCCAAAATAAAGAAATACTGGGGAGTCTGAAGGTAGAACTTTCTGCTTTTATGGCATGGCAGTGCTCTGGGTAGAACTCAGCTGCAATGCTGAGATGGCTGTGAACTTGATGGCCTCTTTTGGTGAAAACCAATTTTGTCTCTGTGGTTAATTTCTCCTCCTTTCCCTATAATCTATGTCTACATTTGATGTGGGAAAAGATAATACTGGGGGTTTTTGGAGAGAACTGTATTTATTCATGCAACTCCATGAAACAGCAGGAGTAGTCCATTTCTAAGGTGGGAGATGGAATGACCAAGACATTTTAAAATCTTAGTGTCTAAATATGGATCCTAAATAACTTATCTGACTCTCTTCAGAAGTGACCAGTGCTCTCTAGATCCCATGGGTAGGAACATTTAAGACCTTTTCAAGTACACATTTTTTTTCTTCTGATGCCCAAATCCACAAATTCATGTGCCTGAGGACAGAGGGGAAAAATCCAGAAATATAGAAGTGTTTTAAATGTCCATTCCCTAACAGACTTGCAAAAAGTGTACAGCAGAAGAATGAGAAGGATATAGCTTCCCCATCTGTAAAGCACCAGAAATGAATTTGAGGAGCTACCCTGATATCTCCTAGGCTAGATGAGATAATGCATAATTAGAATATTTATGATCACTGGTGACAAGCAGGAATAATATTCACTAGCTGCAGTATTTAACTTCCCTGCAGGCTGAAATATGTATTAAAGTGGATGTAGTATGTGGAGTGTTAATACAATACATGTGGATCATTGTGGGGAGAAAAGGTTTTAAAATAACTCCTCAGTCTGCAATTTTTCTCTTTGTCTGGGAACAAGATCTTGCTTTGCTCCCAGAAGTAAATCCTGTTTTAATGAAATGCCTTAGGAAAGCTACCTTTCAAGGTAGTGTCTCCTTCTAGTGTTTATACATACTTAGAAGACATTCTGAAAAGTAATGCAGAGGAATTTTTAAACATGAATAAGACTCACTTTCTTTACTAATAGCTAAGTGGCTTTGCGTTAAACTTGTACTTTTCCACTTCAAATACATGCAGCCTTTCTTTGGGCTGAGGGAAGGTATTTGCACTTTCCTAGCATGTGATTGAGTTCCAGCTGCCCCTTTGAAGTGCAGTAATCCTCTGAGTGATCTGACACAGAGCTCAGCTGGAACTGCACCAGGACGATTTGCAAGGTAGAAGTCACTGCAGCACTTCGGTTCAGTCTAGCAGAGAAATGGGAAAAGCCCCGCAGATCCAACTGAGAGCTCACAAGATGGGGCAGTTTGCAGTCTCCCTACCTCCTTCCAGCCATTATCAAGAACCTGCTTTGTGAGCTTTCTTCAGCTAAGTTTTTTATCGAAACCTAGTCTCTTGTAATTTTTTTGGAAAAAGAGTTTTCAAGAAAAACACTGTGTAGGCTGAGTGACATGCCAAAATTAGGAGTTAACAATGTTGTGCTATAGCTATCATGACTCTGCTCTTCAAACACTTCCCACCAGCCCTTGTTCAGTCAGCTTTAGTCTTTGTGTGATTCCAGTTTCCAGAAATCCAGCTTTTTGTTCCTTAGATACTCTGTCAAAATCTCCCCCTTTCCTGTCTTTTCCACTTGCTGCCTCTGAGGGCTTAATCCTGCAAGTTGCTGAATGTACTGGATATAATTAGAGTCACAAAAAAGTCTTGTGTGCATCAACTGTTGCTCACACCAACTACTTATCCTATGACAAGCACTTCAAGGCATGTAAGGTAGAGATGCCATTCCAGGTGTCTCTCCACACACTTGACAGTCAGTGGTACTCTTTTCCTTCCTGAAATTACACACATGCTTTACAGCAGGGGGATTGAAATGCTCCTCATTTTGCAAAATCACAACCTTGAAGAATATACCTGAAGTTTGCTGCGCCTACCCAGAAAACACTTTGTATGCTGATTGTACAAAGCAGAATGTTCAAGCCAGAAATGCTCACAGTGGAGTAAGAGACTGCAGACAGGCCTGTGGCTGTAAGGAGCTCTCAGTTGCTGCCCTTAACAAATTGCCCCCTACAATGAAAAGGGATAGCCTGACTCTCCTCAGGACAGGAGGCTTTAGCTGATGGTATAAGCAGCTATTTTTGCTGTGGAAGAAACAGGTGTGACAAACCTCAGTGCTTGGTAAATATGACAGATGGACAGACTTTTACAGAGCAACAATATATTTGATTTCTCACTGTTTGGCAGAGCCATTCCAGGGAACCAGATGATTGCATGTGAGCTTCACCTCGCTGACTCAAAAGGACTATAATGTTCGTCTTTAATATATGGAATACTTTTGTTATATGCTGCTCCTTCAGATTTACAATAGAAAATAATTTTTAGTATTTTTGTGTCTACAACTTTTATAACAAGTGGTCCATAAATCCCCTCTCTAATACTGTGTAGCTCTGTAGTACTGGTGGTTTATCACAGGGATAATTTTATAACTTGTGGTCACATGGGGACTCAGGTTGTAAACTGCATGCTTGTTCTAAATCTTCAGCAGTTTGTTCTGATCCAGCTCACTGCTGCACTTCTAATCCCCTCCTGAATATGCTTTAGAGTAAGTTCTGCAGTGGAATGTTGGCACTTACCTTAACTGAGGTAAACTTTGTCCACGGAACAAATGTATCAAGAACTACTGTTGTGCTTTTATGATTTTGCTCCTGATAAGAATTTTGCTCTTAACCAATGTTTCTGCTTATTGACACAACTAATTTTGATTAAAACAAGGAGGTTTTCCTATCAAGAATTTGTATGTTTTTACCCTGCAAGCCCAAGTACTTTTAGTTTTGCTTTTTTGTTTGTTTGTTTATTTGTTTGTTTTTTAAATATAAATTGTATTTTGTTTGTTTTACAACTACCCTGTGGGCTGATATATCATGGCATGGTTTCAAGTATAAGAAATACTTAATTTTTATAAGAACTAGTCATAATGCTAGCTGGCTAAGGGGCAGGATACTTGTTAAGGAATGAACATTTATGGCTAGTCCAGTGGATGTTGATTCCTTTGGTTGTCTTTCTTCACACCACTCAAGCATAATGCAGCTCCTTGTTTGCATTGCATCACATTACATTAGTACAAAGTGGCAATCTTTAAGTACAGATTTACATCCTTTCTGATAACAGAAAGAGAAGATAACTTTCCTTCCAAAGCATTTTGTATCTCTACACTAGTCAATTGCAAAGCTTCTCAAGGGACATCTCTTTTGTAGCCTTAATGCACTCCTTTTACATCCCAGACTCTTGATACATAATCTTTCAAACTGCACAAAGAGCTCGCTCTGTGATAAGAAGTCTTCTACAAAGATGAGTTGTATTTATTGCATTGGGCATATTTAAAATACTTATTTTATATATCTGTCTAAACTGATGTAGGTAAAATAGGCATTTACTACAGACAGCCTGTAAATCTGGCATTCTTTCAAGGCCTGGAGCAATCAGCTATTGCTGGTGCAGAGTCATGGAATGAATTTTGAAGTAATCAGTTTATGCCAAGTCTTTCTTAATGTACTTGCAGGTCTAGTGGCAACAGGAAAGAAAAAGATAGTGATAGCTCATCTGGGAATGATTCCATTATGTCGAATAATCTGCAGCTATACAGAAAAATGTACTGTGAGCAGGAGAGGTCTCTAGTGGTTTGCTGTGTTTTTTTTAAATCTTGAAAGGCACAACTTTCTTGTCACTGACAAGGCTTTACATCAGGGAGTTGCTTCAAAAAAGTGTGGCATTTATCTTAATTTTGCTCTTTTCAACTTCAGTGATACCGTTTTGCCACTGAGTGGGAATAAGATTAGAATAGCGCTGAACATCTTTGACAGATATTTTCAAGGTGGCAATTTTCTGGAATTGCAAAGAACCCTGCCTGCTTTGTGCATGGAAATCATGCACCTCAGACTAAGTCTTAGGTGTTTAATACAGCCATAGAAAATTTGGAGCAAAGACTTGTATGTATGCATGTGTGTGTGCTCTTTAGATAAATATGTGCAGAGGTAGAACTTAGCTGAGGTTATGGTGTGTTGAAATTTTTTTGGATGAAATTATACATAGACATTTAGTCCTGGTTGGGGACCATTAATGTAGAACTGTTGCTTCCTCTAAATAGAAAAAACTAAATCCATTCATTTCAAGATGGCGTCACTAGGCAGGCATTTAAAATACTTTTTTTGTAAGGCTGCCTACATCCTAATTTATGATTTAGAGGGAAGGCTGTCTCTTGACACTAAGTGTGCTGTCACAGATCACAGTATATTGGTTTTTGTTGTCTCTTTCTCTCCTGCTGCCATTTCTCTCCTTCCTTTCTGCTCCTTAATTGAGATCTACAGGCTATTCAGCAGAAATGGGTCTAGATTAACATTTCTGTCAGTCTGGAGGTCCTGTGGTCTTGTACTCTGTCCTCCACTGGGTCTGACAGTCACTTCTGGTGCCTCCTGTTAACATCACACAGAAGAAGCCCAAGGCTATCCCTAAAGATATTTGGCAAGTTCTATGAGAAACTGGTGAAACTGGAATGGTTCTCTGCTGTTTGACTTGGATGGGATGAATGACTAAGATAGGAGGTTTCAAGCCACTAGGATTTCAGGATTGAGCAGTAAGGGGAGCAGCAAGCCCTGAGCCCTAAGTGATGCTCTTTTTTGGGCTGTGCTGACCAACTCTTATGTTCCTGCAGCTTTGCAGAAAGGGAAAAGGAGAAAAGAATCTCTGAGCATAACCCCCTTCTCCACATCACCTGAAAAGAGAACTGGGGGAAGAAGTGAGGGTTTCCTTCTATCCTCTGTGATGGAAGATTTTTAAAATAGGACTTCAAAGATACAGTGTTGGAAGTTTGCTGATTGCTACCTCTAAGAAAAGACCTGTAAAAGCAAGTGAATGAAATGAGGCAGAAACTTTTCCAGTAGGAACCTAATCTCACTTTAATAGGACTCTGTGCCCATGAAACAGGATTTTGCTCTCTTCTGTGAAAGTTTTTATGTGACTGTGAGATTATGAAAATCCCAATACGAGAGACATTGAAAATTCAACAGTTTTGGGATTTAGGTTCTTTAGACAGTACCTCCAACATCATCTAAATTTGCAAAAGCGTTTGTATCTTTCTGTTTGTTAGCAGATTATAAAAAACTCATCAAACAAACAAAACCCCCACGACAAACAAAAACCCCAAACCCCACAAATTCAGAGACTGATTTTTCTTAGGGAAAAAAAATGTGTGAAAGACAGGAGTTAATTCAAGCTACAATGAAGAACTGTTTAAATAATCTTGACACTATAAAGTTTTCTATCAGAGTAGCAGATGTTACAGCATACAACCCCTCCCCTATTCTTTAATGGAATGTCAAAGTGTTGGACACTCTCATTTAAAGGAGCTAGACACAGGAGTATAGATCTTTGTTTCAGGGAATTGGAGAATGTGTCAGACATCTCTGAGTATAAGGGGCCTTTGAATTATACTACTGAGATTTGTACTTGAAAGAATTAAAGGACGCTGTATAGCTTTGTGTGAAAGAGAACTTCAAAGCACACAAAGAACTAGTGAAAGATCTGCAGTTACTAAATTTACAGTAAAGACCCATAGTAAGCCTTCCTTTTTATGTGTAATAGCAACATGATATTTATGGAGAAGACACAAAAGATGGTGACTGAATGGATCAGTCAATGGGATATAGGGAATTTTGTATCGCTTAGTGTTTGAAATCAATCAAATAGTGATGAAAGCCATGACTGCTCAAGGTGCTGAGTTAAGTGTGTTGCTGTGGTCTTCCACATTAAATGGCTTCTGCTCTTTAAAATTTCTGTGTATTTGGTTGAGCCTTGATTTTCTGCCATGAGAGCTGTGTTTTCATGCTAAGCTATTAGAAGTCTGCTAGACTGTTGGGCACTGATCATACTGACCTGCAGCATACACTTAGGTTTTTAGTGTTAAGGATATTCTTGCTATACTTCAAGAAAATTTCTTGAAATATGGGGTGAGAGAGAGAAAAATCCAAGAGTCTGTGTTGCAGGAGGAAGATGAGAAGTGTAAAAGAGCGTGGGATCTTAGGGTATAAGTTAAAGCCCTTCACTCCTCTAAGTTTGGTACAGATCATCAGTCACATGCTTGCTGCCAGTAGCATGCAACAGTTGAAGATTTTCAGTTTTTTCTCTTTTTTTTCCCTCTTTGTTTAGGACCTGTATAGGGATGCATATAATGGTGTTGTTTGAAAGGACCTTAAGGATTATCTTCAGTTTGGAGGACCACAAATCTCTGGAGACAGAAGCAGGTGGCATGATGACCTTTGACTTGTTTTGGCTGAATTTGGATTCAGAAAGCTCTGTCTGACAGGTAGACTGGCAGAAAATAAATTAGGTTATGAATTTATAGTGTACTATCTACTCCATGCTAATTGCTTTTTTTATGCATTTTGATATATTTGAGGAAAGTGACACCTTCCAGAGGGACCTTGACGGGCTTGAGAAGTGGGGCAGTGTGAAAATCATGAAGTCCAACAAAGCCAGGTCCTGCATGTGGGCTGGGGCGATCCCCAATATCAGTGGAGAGGGGTAAATGGACTGGGCGCAGCTGTGAGGAGAAGGACTTGGGAATATTTGTGAATTCACAAACACACATTGGATATGAGGTGGCAGTGTGTGTTCGCAGCCCAGAATGCCAGCTGTGTCATGGGCTACCTCAAAAGCAGTGTGATCAGCAGGGTAAGGGAAGTGAGGTGATTCTCCCCCTCTGCTCTCCTCTCGTGAGGCCCCACCTGGAGCACTGCATCAGCTCTGAGGCCCCCAACATAAGAAGGATGTGGACCTCTTGGATATAGGGCTCCAAAAATTATCAAAGGGCTGGAGCACCTCTGCTATGCAGACAGACTGAGAGAGCTGGCGCTCTTCAGCCTGGAGAGGAGAAGGCTCCACAAAGATTTCGTTATGGTCTTTCAAAGGGGGCTTATAAGAGAGATGGAGAGAGACACTGAAAGATGTTGCCCAGAGAAGCTGTGAAATGCTTTGGTTGGATGGGGCTTTGAGCAAGGTGGTCTAGTGGAAGGTATCACTGCCCATGGCAGGAGGTTTGGACAAGGCAAGCTCTGAAGGTCCCTGTCAACCCAAAGTATTCTACAACTAGTATTCCTAGTACATATTAGGTGTGCCCAGTATCTTTGTTTTTGTTAGAAGCAGGGTAATCCATGTTGAACAAAAAAAAATTCCTTCTTTTCTGTGTAAGTAGCGACCAATGCACACTTACTTCATTTCCTCTATCCATGGCTTTTAAGCTTTTCCTAAGAAAGATGATGCTTCAAAGTATTTGGGAAAAAAGTGAGCGTAGCCAGGAGAAGATGGCTGATGCAAGGACTGGATTAGGAAATGGGGTAGGTAGGGCTAACACAACTGCCACTGCAGAAGACACTGATCATGATAAGGATCAGTGACCAGGAGCAGAGGAAAGCCATGACTTGTAGGGCCAGCTGACCCAGAGAGAGAAATTTGCAACACCAACTTACTATGCATTAACTATGCCATCTAAAGAAGGCATCCTGAAATGACTGAAGGAAAACCATGTAACCAGAGAAACTGTTCAGAGCATCATTCTTCCAGAATATAAATTGGAAGAGCTAGTTTTATAATCTGGATTTTTGAAAAACTAAAAGAAATTAAATCACCCCATTTTTGCTACTTCCCCAAATGACAGCAGTATGTCATCAACTAAATCAATGTAAATGAGGGCTGACTCCAGTTTTTTTTCTCACTTAGCTATGAAAAGTATTGAATGTTTCTTCAGTGATGTTTTATTCAAAATTTATTCAAAACCAGCTGGAAAGAAGAGGGAGAAGCTGTTGCTCCAGAGATTCACTGTCAGCTGTGCCATACATCTCCAGAGACTGCTATATTTTGCTTTGGGATCTTTGTTCTATACATAGATGCTGAGGGCTGCCTACACTCTCATTATTTTACTGCCTTGATCCTTTTGCATGTTCATGAGATGAATGAATGGCTAAGGTCAGTATTAGACTCAGTGGTTTGTCAGGTGACACTGCTAAAACTTGGCAGAAGATCATACTTTCTTCCTTTTTTGGAGATGAGATAACCCAGCAATGCTGATGTCTCTTTAAACATAGAAAAAAAGATGAGGAGTCTGTAAGATCTTACATTGTCTCCTCTTCTTGTATCTTGAAATAAATGTCATACCAAAACCATTAAGTGAGGCACAGCTGTAATTCTAATACATTTTTACACAGCAAGTACTTTCAAAAGTATCCATTGGAGGACACTAGAACACTGTGAATCAAGGAAGTATGGTGATTCTACTTAAAAAAAAAAAGCCACATTTTTCTTTTAAAAAAAATTAAAGTAGAGCACTTTTTGTTTACATAATGCAGTCTAAAAATCCACTATTACTTGACAGTTTTTCTCTGTCTGTCACACCTTCTATAGCTCCATTACTGCTTTTTTTTTGTTTTTGAAATTGGTGGCATGTACTCACTCTCCGAATGCTTGTATAATCGCTTGTTCTAATTTTAAGCAATTCCCAGATGGGCTTGAGTTTTTCTGTTCATTATTTTAAAATTATTTTTATTTTTCCCTTCTCAGCTTTTAATCATCTGCAAGTTTTACATTAGCTTTTGTACCTCATTTATATTTAAAATTATTACTATCCTTGCATCTTTTTGCTTACATCTCACAGAAAAGGTTTAATAAGTGGCCAATCATTAGTAGTATAACAGGTAGAATTCACAAAACTTAGTGCTAGATTGAAGAATAATTTCAACTCAATGTGATTCTCTGGGAATGGAAGGAAAAAGACTTCAGGTTTTGATTAAGTCTACCCTCTCAATGACAGCATTCTACTCCTTTCTGTTCACTTCCATTGCACTCAAAATTGCAGCTGCTGAAATTATTTTTGTCCACTGTCATTCAGAGGTTAGAAGAGAACTGCCTTGTATTTAAGGTCTTCTTTTTTTTTTTCCTCTCTTCTTACTTCAAAGGTCTCTCACAGCTTTGAGCTTTTCTATAAGTAGTATTCCCACTTGTGATAGTGAACTCAAATTTCTTCCCAATTTCCATGTCAGATCATCCTCTCCTTTTAAAGCAATGTTTTCTTTCCACTTGAAACACACTGGTACTAGGATGGGAATGATCACCTTGAGATTTTATCTTGGAATTGGTGTTTAAACCCAAACCCCTTAGTTATATCTTGGCTAATATCTGACTTCAATGTGAGAATATTTGGAAGACTAATGTATGAATAAAAGTTCAGTGGGGATAGGGGAAGAGAGATGGGAGTTTTGGAGGGGACAGCCCCTGCTTCCTGGTTTGTGGGCACTTTTTATGTTTCCTGTTTCCAGTATGTTTAAAGTACACAGTGTTGTTACAGCATTTACATTAATTTCACAAAACTCTGCATGAAGTATTTATTCAGTGGCTGATCATGTAATGGTAATTTCCAAAGAGAAAAATGGTACATTAAATGCTTTTTGCAAATAATTCAGTTGAATTTGGCTTTTTACTCCTTATTTTTGCATAGGGTCAAGCTCTAGAGTGCTAAGTATCTTTACACTTTGGTGACCTTTATACAACTCCAGCTTTAGTTCTCAGTTTAGCTTAAAGGACAAACTAATGCTTTGCAAAGTTCAGAAATCAGTGTATGTATACACATATAGAAAGCATGATCACACATGACATTTCCATTTTATTGTGCACAAATTTAACTATGGATCATGAGCTTGAGTTAATACTTTGTTTCTCTTTCGCTGTTACGTTGCATGTGGTGCTGTCTCATTGTGCAAAGCTCATTCCTTGTATTTAGTTGTTTAAAATTGTAATATAATGGTGAAAAATAAGTACTTATGGAGAGAATTTCTAAGAAGTGATATCTGATTAATTTATTCCTATCCCCTACTGTTACTCTTTTCAAATTATTTCCAGATGCCTACTCTAGGCATCAAAGCATGTGATAATAAATGGGATCAGATAATAACTCAGAGTCTATTTTTTAGTAAGAAGGACTACTTCTACCTTATTCTAGACAGTGTGGTGCACACCATCTTCTGCAATCTCACAGGGACAGCCTGCTAGGAAAGCTGTTTGTCACAAATCTTTGGCATAATGTTTATTGTGCAAAGGAAGAGGGGGAATGGATTGCCTTTGTGCCACTGAGCCCCTCTGTGTAAGCAAAGCAGGGAAATCCCTGAGATTTAACCTACAGTTCTGTCTATAATGGGCCAGGCTGCTCCCCTGCTACCTGCATCACAGGTTGCCTTTCTTGTCTGATTGCCTTGCTGGTTTCCCTGCCCTAAACAATGTTTAACATTGTTCAGGTATATCAGCATGGCCCAATGCTTCCAGTTAAGCAGTTCACATTTAAGAAGAAATATGAATTGGATAATATCAAACTGAAGCCCAAAAATTTTAAACGAATCATGTCTGAAGTAGTTAGAAGTCCCTGAAAGACTCCTAAAATGTGATATTTGACATTTAAAAATTTAGCATGGTTCCAAGTTTATGTGACTGTTTTCTCTGAGGAATTACTTAAGCTCTACCTTTGATGATTATAAATATTATCCAAATTGCATAATGTCATAAAATTGTTGCAGCTTTCAGAGGCCTTTAACCTCTACTATGGCAGCCCCAGTTCATGCTTATAGGCAATTCATCAGGTTCAAGTCTTATGTGCGTTGAAGCTTGCAGATGGAATTGAATTTTGTCTTTACATTGATGATAAATTGCTAATGAATCCAATATAAGCAGCCTGAAGAAAAATAGCAACTGTCTCTGGCTTGCCACTTCTAGCCATGGACATTAATATTCAATATGACCAAGGACTTTTGTTAAAATTAAAGGCTATTTGATTCTAATGAATGTCAAGAACATTTCTCTGCATTTGTGGTCAGTGTTATCATTAGTTTGAGTCTATTCTAATCTACCATATCCAAATTTCTCTTGCTTATGCATCAAGGGTTCCTGACATGGATTTTTTTTAAACCAGATGTCATTAGATTAATATGAAGAGCCATACTGTCATTTGCAAAAGATCAGGTGGGTACCCAGAGCTAAATTAAATGCATCTCCAGGACAGTATTGTGGGGGTTAGCTGGCAAGAACCTGCTTGCATAACACAGGAAGCAACCAAAACTTACAAAGATCCTTGGAAAGGCAGAGTGATCTTTTCTCCTTGCTATTCTTTTCCCACCTCTAAAATAAGGAGTGGTGTGTTTTATACAACAATCTCTTGTTTCAAAGAACAATCACATGGCCTAGGATGAGGGACTTAGAATTGTCCAGAGGATAAAAAACTTATTGATTTTCATCAAATTAATGGAAGATTTGAAAAGTTTTTGAATTCTTGAAAGGAATTCCTGTTCCATTAACAGTTCTGCCACACAATCAGAAAGAGATTGAGTCTTTTGTGTCCCCTATGCTCTCTAGCAGGCTAGACATTATACTGGCTAAAGACCCACCTTCTGACTTTCATCTCAAATTTATTTAAAGCTAGTTTCCTGCCTACTTGTTCTTGTTCCACTTTGAACTTGAATTAGGACACACAATTTCTCCCCTAGGGGTTTCTCTACTGCTATAATTCGGGATAGCAATGCACTTCCTCAGTCTGTTTTGCCAGGTATTGTCTCAGAAAAAGAAATATGCTACTTCTACTTCCAACTGTGTGCCCTGTCTGAGGAGAGAGTGCACACTGCAAAATCCCTGCCATGGTTCCTGTCAGGGGTCAGAATTACCTTCTCTCTGCTGTCACCTTTGGAGCTCAGATCTGTAGTATTGGTTCTCAGAAGAAGCATTCTGCTGGGGACTTGTCCTAGGTTATAGTATAAAGATACGTAAAGATATGTAAAGATACTTTTGTATGTATTCTATCACCCTCTGCTGAAGTCAGGTGGGTCAGTGATTCTTATCTCTGTGGGAGATATCCTCTGATAATGGGCCATCTGTTAAAAAACAGATGGAGCAATGTTCTTTATCTTTTCCAAAACCCATCCTTCTTCCAGGAAGATATCTTCTGTTGATTGGCCATTGAGTCCCACTGCATGACTGATAAAATTATATTATCCTATTGTGATATGCTTCACTCAGGGGAAGGGGCCAAACATTTCCTACCTAGATAAAAACTGAGATTTGGAATACCAAAGCAGCACTTACCCACTGGTTTCCAGAGGACAAGAGCTACCAGACCTTTCTAGAGGATCACTACTTCAACAAGACCACTTCATCTGGACTGCTACCACCGTGCTAATTAGTGGGATGTCAGGCTGTATTCTGACTCTGCCAGTGGTTTTTCTTGTGTACTATTGCATGTATTTTATTTTTCTCTTTTTTGCTATTAAATTTTATTTCTGACTTGGAGTCTCTCACTGGTTTTACTTTCAAAACCATTACAGGAGTAAATTAAATGGTCCTGGAGCAAGCTCCAACACTGCTAAGGGATGGACTTCTGGAAATCTGTAAACTGAAGAGCCACGACAATTTTCTGCTGCAGACTTTGTACTGATTTTTAGGTGCAATGAACCATCATGTAACTATTTGAAGGTGGCTGAATCAAGTGTGTGGAATTTGAGCCAGGCTCCGTTCACACTAAATCTAACAGAGTGTACAAAGCTGCTTGTCAGATAAGAGAAAAGAGGAATCCAACCTTCCAGAAAGGGAGCAGAAAAAGTGTTTGGTGATGGGATTAGTTGATGAAATGCGTATTATGAGAGTTATGGATAGTTAGGTTAATGCTGTCCTAAGTACAAAAACAAAACCAAGAAAGAAGTCCATGGTAATTCCTTAAGGAGTAATATTGTCACTTTTTCCTGCCTTCCTCAGATAACAGTTTAACTATAGACCTTTGTCTTCATTATAGTACTAATTCAGAGGAAGAGAGTTATTCAGTTCAGAGTTCTGACTGGACTCTTAGGTAACTGCAGGCATGGGCTTCTCAGTTTTATTCCAAAATGAAGGTCTGTGGTCTGGAAGTAGTTATTCTGGATTCACTTCTTTCTGTGTAAACAAGCCTTCACTGCTGCCAGATACTTTTTGCATCTGGAGTATTTGTATCTGAATGATCAATAATTCAAGCTATTTTATAATTTATTATAATAATTAATTAATTAGAACCAAATCCTATTCTTTCATGCTATGAGGATGATACTGGCTTGATGTTTGTGAAGTTGGTCCATTTCTGGTTTTAAACAACTGGACAATGGGAAAGTGGAAACAGAAAGGGAGCAAGTAAGCTTGAGGTTTTGCTATTAGCCCTGGACAGCATATTCTGATGCAAGAAACAGTGAGGAAAATATATTTATTGTTGCTCACTGCTTACCACAAAATCTTACCAGCTGTGCTTTGGGCGTGTCAGAGCTGGATTTCATAATTTTCCCTCTTTTCTGCAGTGGTTCTTGCTCTTTCCTTGCCTGGAAACCTGTTCCTTTCCTCCTGCTCCTCTGTTCTTTCTGCAGGAGCCACAGGCATAGGAAACTGGTGATTTTCTGCCCTGCTGCTACAGTGAGTGAGACTGAACTTCCCTTTTGCGATAGGCTGACAAAATCCAAGCAATATTGATTGTCATCAGTAACTGCAATCAAAGCTTGATGTCCAGAGAGTTTTCTTGGCTTAGCTGAGGCTTTCTTTGGATAGGAGTAAAAAATCCTGCTTCAGAGGTAACTTAGTGCTTGCAAAGCTGCACTTTATGCCACTCCATTGCCACCACCACTACCCTTAGATGGAATTTTTTGCTGATGAGACTTGTTATTCAACATTTCTACTCAAGGTCAGTGCTGTAATCAAAAACATAGCAAGTTTTAAATGGCAATAGTAATTCTTACCTTTATTTTTAGTTTTTATTCTGTTACTGTGTTTCTTGCTATTATTGTTTTTGTCAATGGCCAAAATTAGCTGTCACCTAAAGTCATGGTCTAACTTTGTGGATTTCCATCTCGACTGATGAAATTTCAATTTAACCTTTCAGGCTGAATTCTCCTTCATTAGGCTGGAGTCTCTTAGTAACTTACAGACTCTTTCCTCCATTCCATTTCCTTTAATTAAACTTGTTTCTATTATATGGACAAGAATAGATTTTGATTTATGGAAAGCTTTGTGCAATGAAGAGTTAATGTTCCCATTGTCCTTTCCTACCACTTGAAATCCCAGCATGAGTCAGAGGTTAGTAAGTGAAGATGATAACCTGAATGCATTATGCTGGTAGTTTTGTGAAACTAGTTAGGTACAGCTTAAAGTTGCTTTGAAATTATGCAGGATAGACCATAGAACTTACAGAGTTGTAATGCACTTAATTAGTATTTAAAACAAGATCTACATTTGCATGCTTTCTTTTGGTATGTAAGTATGCACACCATCTGATAAGCTAGAATTGTGGAAGGTCATCTAGAGGAAGAATAGAATAAATTTTTCCCTGTCTGCAAAAACATCTGCAGATCTAAAATAAAAAATGGGAGGAGGGGGAAGAGAGTGGAATGAACTAGAAATTCTAACAGGGACATGGGTTGCTTGCAAATAATTATAAAGCAGAACTGGGGAACTGCATGATTACAGCTGATGATCATTGATAGATAGATTCATTTGGATTCATTTGGAGATATCAATATCTACTCTTAATTTGGAGTGAAAATATAAGATGTCAGTGTGCACTTCTTTCAGACCTTGTAACCCTGCTGAACCTTACTTTTTTAGTCAGAGATGGTTTTGGTGAGGAGGGGAATAAGTTTCAAACTGATTAATGTTGTGACTGAGTATTGTAGGAGCGTGATGGGCCACACTTTGAGGCATCTTATCTGCGCTTGGTTTGGACCAGGTGGTACAAAAAAAGTACAGTAATTTCACGACTATAAGGTGCACCGGATTATAAGGCACACTTTTTTTTTGCAGTGAGGATCTGAGTGCAACTTTTGCAAACTAATGAATTACTAACAGAATCGTGCGATCGTGGGTTTACTGGCAGGTGCTCAATTTGCAAACAGTTTTCACGGATCAGCATAGCCTTTAAACGCAGCCCCAGGTGCCCTCCCCGTGCCGTGAGCCCTGGGACTCCCACGTGCCATTCTCCTGCACCCTGCAGCCGTCCCTGGTGCCAGGCTGCTCACGTGGCTCTCGTGGCTCTCGCTGCTCGCACAGCTCTTGCCTGCTCGCAATTGCGAGCTTTGTGTTTTTTGTTGCGCAATGTGAAACAGAAATTGTTTTGAGATCCCTTTAACACTCCAACTTTTCCCATATATAAGGCGCACTGGATTATAAGGTGCATTTCCAAGTTTCCAATTCTAGGCTTTAAGGTGTGCCTTATAGTTGTGAAATTACTGTATCCTTGTTTTAAAACTCCTTTTCCTTATTTTATTGCCTGGGACCTCTGAGACTATAATTTGAAGCAAAGATTCTCCATGAAGCCTTGCTTGGCCATAATGCCACCCAAAAATGGAATGGGTAGGAGATGCTTTCACATTATTTCCAAATACAGCACTACCAGGAGTCTGTGACAGGGAATTTCTATGGGTATTCTTGTGTAAACCACTAATATGAATCCAAAACCTGTTAAATGTTCTGGAGCTCAGAAAAATACCAAGAAAAGAAATCCTGTTCACTGAAGGTCCAGCAGCGAGCTTTGCCGAGCATTTGCTCTTCCCCTGAGTATGAGGGTCAGGATCTCAGAAACAGAGGCTGAGCTGCCCCCCTCATTGGTGTTTTGCTCAGGTTTATTTTTCATTCTTGTAATTAGGACCTTTTGATCCCTTTGAGAATGCATAATTGAAAGCATGTTAGCAGAGTATTTGTGATGGGCGTGTATTTTGGCCAGCTTCCTAGATTCCTTTTTTCTTCTTGTACCAGGAAGATATTAAATACAGCCATACACTCTCACTGCATAGTGCCCTTATTTTCCTGTATTTTCTGTTTTTTGTGAAGACCAGAGATCAATATACATTCAGTGTAAACCTCTTAATATATTTAATGTAAGTAAACTGATAATATTTGGTTGAATAATTTGAATAGAGTAAATATGAGTACATCTATTAAAATCTTTCATGTATGTTTATATTGACTGCTTTGTACTCAGTTTTTTTTCCAGTTCACCATAACTAGGTTCAATGGATTACTTTCCTCTAAACTTGACCAAGCTAAGTGCTAGATTATGTTATGGGCTTGAACTTTGCTTTCTGTAAACAGCTTGTAAAATATTTAGGAATAGTAGCATTATGCTGACATTAAAAACAAAAATGTATATCAGCCAATTTCATATCGACAGCCCTATTTATCTAATAAAAATTCATGAATAGTCATAAATTGCCTGTACTCTTGCTTTCATGGGGAAATAACAATAGTGTTTGCTACTTTATCTCTGAAACAGCATCTGCAGCATGTTTGTCATTAATATAAGAAAACAAGAAGAGAAGCAAAGCTGGTATGCATTTGCAGTGATAATGTTTTTATATTCATATCCTAATTCTGTTATTGACATTTGGTATCAATAGCAGAAGCTTTGTCACAGAGGCAATTTTTAAATGTATGTAAAGAGGCTAACAGTCATCTTTCTTTAATTAACTTATTTTTGCATCCTGGAAAATACAATAGCATATCATGGACTATATAATGGACCCTGCTTAAAAGGCAGAAGACGTGGCAGAAATCCCTTTAACAATATCTATTTTATTACGAAGCCAACTGAAGACAAACACCTCTGAGACTGTACATTGTGCAGACCACCATTATGGGCTCCCAACTGGCTCTTTGTGAGGTATGGTGAGGTATGGAAGTGTGATGTGCTCCAAGCCCCTCCTCCTGCACCTTGGCTCTTGCCTCTGCTGCTTCCTTCTTTCTCAGGGAGTGCTGCTGCCACTGCACCTGCTCTGCAGGCTTTGCTTCATCTGCTAGACTGAAAGGGTCCAGGGCCAACTGTGGCTAAGATGTGGGCAAGCATCCCTTATCCTCTCAGACCTCCCTGTGGTTTCAGGAGCAGGTTTGGAGGACAATGGAGCTGACCCTACCGAGACTGTACATGACAGCACTGGTGGGGCAGCGTGTCCTGTAAGGTTGCCTTGGGTAGGTGTCCCTCAGGGGATCAGCTGCACCGTTTGAGCTCTGCTGCTTGTGAGAACAGCCTTCCTCACCAACACCACATAAATCATGATGTACTGTAAAGGCTTTTTTCGGGGAGACAAGCCAGGGCATGGTGAGCTGGACCTTGAGGAAAAGTGGGCTGCTGCTTCAGATACACTATCTAGCCTTCTCTGTCAGTCTGATAATAATGGTGCTTAAATAGTTATATAGGATACTTATAATAATGGCCAAATTATTGTTTTGCTTGATGGTGTATAAGTAAAGGACATATAATTTAAAATGGTAATTTATGTACACTTGTGGGATTGGGGTGCACAGTGTTTGTTCTGGAGATCTCAGAAAATCCACTGTGTTTGAACACAGTTGATTTGTGATATTTTGTGAAGCCACGATGCCTAGACTTACTGACAGCCATACTGAGGGCATAGCTCCTTGCTCAGGAGATGTATGGAGCAGACAGCCATGCGGGTTGGATTTTACTCTTGAGCACAACAGACCAGAGCATTAGAGAAGACCTCCGTGAAATTTCTATATCCATCTCTTTTGTTCCAGATGTATCCTACAAGGGGATTGCTCTGTCTGTAGGGTCTATTTTAATGTAGTGATGTTCTTTCCTAGCCTTGGTATGTCAGTACCTCCCACACATTATCCCCTTTTATTGTATACACAGAAGTGTCAACCTTACAGTATTCATCCTGAGAATGTACAAAGATAGCTGTAATTTGTCAACAGTTTTAAAACCTCCAAGCAACTGCCTCCCTTTCCATCACATTCACTGTAGATGTTGTTCTGCAGAATGACTTGAGGTTTTGCATATAGGGTTGTGTGAATGAAATTCCTATAGTTAGGTTTCCTGGCTTACTTTCTGCATGGAGAAGGAATTAATTGCTAATTTTAAAATTAAGTGTCTGTATAAGATGAAAAAAACCAACAAGAAGTAAGTTTCATTTGTTTATTGTACCAGCTCAGCTATCACTCATGTGCATTTAAGTTTACATTGGTGTGGTTGGTGGCTCTATGACACTATTAGTCTTAGACTGTTTGATTCTTAAGAAGTCAGTTCAATAACCACAACAAGGATGGATTTTTTTGTTTGTGTTACAAACCTGTCAAGTAAAGGGATATTTTTCTAAGCAATTTCTCCCCAGGAGAAGCAGAAAGGCAGCAAAACAGCATTCAGTCTGACCTTGTGCTATTGAGCCAGGACAATATACTGCAGAAGAAAAGCTGTCAGCAGCCTATTGTGGCAAATCCTTGCTGGTCCTCAGGGCCTCACACCAATGAAAATCTGTGCCAAACAGATAACTTGCTTTCTAATCTCCCTGTTTGGCTTATTTGTATCTGTGACCTACTATAAAATATACAATCCCTGAAAAGACTCAGCAAAGATGCTTTGAGACCTGTCCATGAATCCTTCGTCCATAACACGAGCCAGACTGCAGCTCAGATAAAAGTATCTGTATGTCTGTTCTTGGTGACAGGGGCTACATTTCCCTTCCTGCTGCATTACACCTGGCTGGAGATCATACTGAGTTATTCTGGAAGGACCCTGATATGTGGTTCCAGAACAATTTGGCCCTTTAGTGCCTGTTTACTCTGCTTGTAACTTTTGCTGCTGTGAAATACCAAACTGATAAAGGCAGCTGGATTAACTACTTGCTCCTCTGTGCTAATCTTGGGCAGCAATTGTTGTTACAAATACAAACTCCTATTACTTTGGCAGATGCCTGTGCTATGTAGCCCAGAAGAGACTTTTCCCCATCATTTCCTCTCCTCTCTTCCTCATCTCCAGGCTTTTTGAGCAAATACTGTGAGAGCTTAACTCCAGCACTTCATTCTTCAGTAGCAGTGAGCTTGCTGTCTGATTAGGTGATGGGAGATTTTTTTCCCTCCAAAACTAAGACTTTGGAAAATTAAACTGCTCAGTACTTCATGCTGAAGTTTTTCATGTGCTTGAGTGCTCTTTGGATAAATGGTTGTGTTTACACTGTTTTATTCCTCATTGTGTGTGTAATTCATTATGTAGGCAATCATTTGGAAGGCAAAAAATAAATTCTGGGAAGGCAATGTACTATTCCAAGTCGATTAGAGTTCATAGTAGAGTTCCTGATGTTGTTCTATTTAAAACCTGATGGTTATGCTTCTCTATATAATAATTCTGAGTTGTTCACCCAATGCAGTTCAAAGCAACTAGGAACTGTGCAAATGGCTTTTCTTTATCACACCTCCCTCACACACTGTTTCCAAAATTTCCTAAAGATAATGCTAGTTTGCACTTCCTGTACATAAAGTTAGACATGTGCCTGTGCTCTGCTCAGTTGAGGATTTTAAGGCTCATCTAGTATACGTGAAGCAGCATCTCCAGTATACAAACTTTTGAAAGAGTACTTAGTATTTACTAGGAAAGATTGATTGGCACATTGGAAATGCGGGGAAGAAGTTGACAAAGTTACTTGGCATGAAGAAGAGAAGCTATATAAGCATATGTATGCAGAGTTTTTACTGAATGAATCTCCCTCCCAAATTCAAGTCAACCTGCTGTAGTTTCTTCCCAGGGCTATGTGCACCTCCTGGTAATAAAAAATGCACAGGTACCTAGGTACCTGTGATCCATCTCCACACAAAAGCCACAACTGAATGAAGTTTGTGGCCCCTGTGGCTCTGTTAGTCTCATTTCTGTTGGGAAATTAGGCACATGGCTGATCACTAATTCTTTTCCTAATACTGTTATTTTTTCCCTGCTCCTCTTCCATCCTTTCCTTCTTATTATGAAAAGGTACATTTTATAAAGTAAGTATTTCTGTGTATTGTCTCCCAAGGGAAAGCCCATCTGTTTAAAGCTTTATCAGACACATTGTTCAGCACTCCTTACTACTCGAGCAAAGATGATTAGTTGGCATGTACATGAGATAAAAATCAGAGTGTTTAGGACATGAGCTGTTTAAGAAACAGAGAGAAAAACGTAGCATGAGAGGTTAATTTTTTTTTTTAATCCTAAAGCTAATGAGCATTTAATGTGACTGTATTATCTCTAAAGAGTAGGAACATAATGAGATAGTAAATTGACGTGTCAAGAATTTTCTGAAGCAGAGCAATCTTTGTAACCAACTTGACTTCAGGCAAAATAGCCAAATTGCTGCCATTTGACAGTGTATTATATATCAGCCAGTGATATAAAATATCTTAGGCCCTGGGAAATGTCTGTACAGAATAGGTGCAAATGCAATCTTGAGCTAGGGAACTGGGAAAGAGTTGACAGCCATTAAGTGTTGTGCAGATCACATGCCTGGACCAAACTCAGTGATTCCAAGTCAACATACGGCCCATTTCTGCCCCATCATTTACACTGTGGAGCTGAAAAGAAAAATCCTGATTGTACCTGCCCACAGGAGATTGTACCAGCTCACAGGAATAGAGCAGATAATGGAGGAAAAGCCTGTACATAAATTTGTTGAAAGTTCTCCTCATAGCAAGCTTTTTAATCTTTCCTCACCTCCTCCAGGGAGGAACATATGTTTCTATTTCTGAAGTCCATAATAGCCCCTGTTATGAAGGCCTAGAATTATTAAAGTAAGAGGTCTCAAAAAGTCACTCTGTGTGGCTACCAGAAAGAAAAAAATTGATTTGATCAGTCCTCAAGCATTCACATAAAGCAGTGACACTTAAGCTGATTAAAGAGATTGAGTTTCAATGGTTAGAATACAAGCCTTTCCCCACCAAATTAGTCAGAGGGCTACACTCATGCAGGGTGGAACTGGTTGCTGTGACTGGGTTTATCAGCAGCTCTGGATGGAGAGATTATGTTCCAGGCAGGAGACAGACACACCTATAACAACACCCAAACCAGACCTGGCTGCTGTGTTTGAGTCTAAATGGAGCCCTGGGTAATGGGCAGGGCATGTGCAGGTAGTGGCCCCTGTGAGGCCACTCAGGGCAATCACAGCCTACAGACATCCTCAGGTGCTTGGAATTAAATTGCATTTAGTGGCAGGGAGGTTTGTGCTATGGAAGGATTTTGGTTAGACTGTTCTTTATTCCTGTGAATGCAGGCAGGGAGTAGCTGTAGTTCCCTGTGGATTTGTTCCAATTCTCTCCAAAGGCAGGATGTGGTGGGGCCAGCCACTTGAGGTTCTCAGGTAGTAGTAACAACCTTGTTTGTGTTTTTGGTGTAGCACTGCCTGTGTCTTTGGGGACAGTGGGGAGTCAAGCTTGGGAGTGACCTTATGAAGCAGCTTTGCTCTGATAATTCCTTACCTGGCACAGAAAAGCAGCTGGAATACACACGAGGGAGGTTGTGCTTGATTGTGCAAGTACGTGCTTTCTAAACTCATCCAGAACGTTCACCCTTGCTGAGTAGCTCCAATAAGGGCACTGAAGCAGAGCACATAAATTTCAGTGAACGTGATGTAGTCAAGCCGAAAAAGTAATTTTTCTTTAAGTCAATACTGTAATATCCAGGATTTAGCACGTGCAGCAGTATTAAAGTTCAGCAAAAGTAGTTCCAGTGACCTTGAAAATGGGCCTTTCTATGGTAAAGATATAAGCAGTGCTGTCTGAAATGACCTGCAGAGTCAGCAAATGTGTGGAAGCTGTTGGATACAGCTTTTAGCTCTATAATGTGCTTAGAAGTCTAATCAATAAGCCTGACTTTGGGAAATACAATCTTTTTCTCCTCTCTTTGCAGCAATTATGATTTATATTCCCTTTCAAATCAGTTGAATAATACCTTTCCTATTTTTCAAAACTTTGAATTGATAGGTACAAGGCTACTATTTTCTTATTATTTCGCTATTGAAAACTTTCTGATAAATATTTTCGATGTAGATACATCTGTGCTAAAACCCCCTCACTTCCAAGTATTTCTTCAGGGCTTGGTTTAAGAATGTGCTAAGGAAAAAAGAAAAATAAATCCCTACACATGATGAGGTCTTGTTCAAAATCTGATGTTTGCAAACAAAGACTGAGGATAAAATGTATGCCAGAGGCTAACTTCTTTAATGCTGATATAGACGAAAACAGATACAGGGGGAATTTGGGCTTGCATGAGGTCTCTTAAAGGCAATGAGAGCCTCTTGATAATTGTTTGCAGCTAGTGCATTGGAGGTTAATGTGTTTCATGTTTGCTCCTCATGATGCTTTAACAGGCCAGCTCAGGTGCTATGCAGCTTTGTAGGGATTCCTGGCCAGGAGCTGCACACAATCACAGCTTTATGAGTGACTTGGAAAGCTTTCAAGCTTTTCCAAAGCTTTCTACTAATGATTGCAATTGCATTGTGTTCCTGTGGGCAAATAGGCTGTTGCACGACCCCATTGCAGGCTGATTACTACCATTCCCACTGTGTTAATTGCTGAAAAGCCTCCTGAGGTTTTAATGAGAATCCTTGCAGAATAAAGTGCTAGCTAGGTGAAGAAAGAAGACAGCCCTCTGGTAAGATACATCATATTCAGGCACAGGAGAGAGAAGTGTAGGGTTAACTTGTGTTCTCCTCATTTTGTAAAAGGTGGACTCATGAGAGGAGGAAAAGGAGAAACAACTCACACAGGTCTTGGGGATTTGGCAGTCCCTGGGTGCTGCTGCACTGTTCATGCAATTGTCATACACTGCCTAGCCTAGGCAGCACCCTATGTCAGCAAGTGACAGTAATTAATATTTTATCTCAAAGTTTCTGATCATGACAATGTAATATTTTTCCTCTGTTTTGAGATTACTCAGCCATTTTAACCTTAATAAAAGAAGGCAATCAGATTCTATCTGGGAGAAAATCTTCAAAGTGTGAAGATGAAATTTTATGTGGAAAATCTTAATACCTGTCTCAGTTTTTCATAGGTCTCCCTTTCATTTTTCTTTAAAAGTATTCAAAATGCTGAGGGTATTTGGTGACTATATCTGTCCATTCTACTGGTTCTTTGGATTTTTTCCCTTGAATTTACTTTTTTGGTGAGAATTTATTAATAGGTAAACTCATGTGCATACAGATCATCAGTCTCTGGCTTCTTAAAGTGATAAAATTGCCCTTTGTACTTATTTTAAACTTTGTTCTTGGATGTTTTCTCCTCTGTCATTTTAAACAAAGGAAATTATTCATATCGTACGTTTTTTTCACCTTAATAGACCACAAGGGATTTTCTGTTTATTAATGCAAACATCTGCAAAACACTTCAAAAGTTCTCTATGTTAATTTGCTTAACAAGGTTCATATTTTAGGAGTAAGTTACGTATTGTGAAACAATTTCTGAGTGAGTTTACCCACAGCACTCAGTTTGTTATCTTTTGAGCATTCATTGCTAGTCTCTTGGTGGTAACTGGGAAACAATAATCTTGGAAAAGTCACAGACTTGATACAGATTCCTAAACTTTCTGGAACAAATTCTGCTCTCTGTTTTAAGTATGTCTGGAGTCATTTGGTTTGTGCTGGTGCAGCAACCAGACATGACTGCCTCTGGGGGCCAGCTGGAACTTGTGTGCAGCCTGATTTATTAGAATTCATATTAGTAGTGGACTTCATTATGGATCAAACAGTAAGATATTTCTAAACTGTTTTGCACATGATTTGGTTAATGTGCAGCTTCAATTCTCCCAGAGAGTGGGGACCTGGAGATGAAACTACAAAGTTCCAGCATTATCACTGGATATATTTACTTTGGCTCAGCAGCCTGACTTCAGAGCAGGGATACAAAACACTGCATATGTATGTCTGAAGCTCAGGGATGGCTGTCTGCAACTTATTTACATCTGTTCACAGGCTATCTGAAAAATTTTCAGATTCAAACTTTTTTGCTTTGATTTTTCTGTGGCTGCTGTCAGCTTGTTTTAAATGGTAGTTTCCTTTGGAGAGGAGGATTGTGTCTTTTCATGTCTAGGTCAGGGTTCTGAGAGCAGTACCCTACACTGCTCTTCTCAAGAGTCATGCAATTTTGGTGAGTCAGGATATTGGTTGTTTACCTTCAGCAGCTAAGGAGGCAGCAATCCGCAGTCCTATTTGTCTTTTGTATTTATTTCTGCATAAATGAAAGGGTTTCTATTAAGGTCTATTAGTTAACGGCATTTATTAAGTGGTCATTTGTGCATGTGAGTGTGTGATGTGTTGCTTCTTTGAAACTGAGGATAGGATCTTGTGAGAGCCTGCCAGATGTGCTGCTGGAGTCTGCAGGTGTTTCGTGCCATGGATAGGAGAAACATGATACACGGCTCTAGGTAAATGCTGTTAGTGTTGTCAGAAAAACCCTAGCACCTACAGCAGCCTTTAAACAGCTGTATTCTGCAGGGCTTTTTGTTTTAGGTTTTGTGTGTGTGTGTGTTTTTTGTTTGTTTGTTAGTTTATTTGGTTGTTTGTTTGTTTGGGTTTTTTTTACAATTCATGAATATGGATGGATGAACCCCAAACCTGGTAATGAGGAGCAGAGCAGAGCATGAGATCATTGCTTTAGAGATTTGGTTATGAAGCTATTTATTACCTAGTGTATGCTTTACTGCTGTGAAGGGACCTTCTTCAAAACAGGTTTTCAGAAATAAGCTCCTTCTTTGGTGTTGTATGGCTCTGTGTTCAAGCCACATTTATTCAAGTT
The DNA here is from genome assembly GCA_009812075.1 of Sialia sialis. Lineage (NCBI taxonomy): Eukaryota > Metazoa > Chordata > Aves > Passeriformes > Turdidae > Sialia > Sialia sialis. The sequence goes on along the minus strand of VRYO01002734.1, from coordinate 38,348,725 downwards.
TGAAAATGATGTTGCGTTCAGTAGGAAATAAATCTGTCTCTGGAGGTAGCCATCCTCATCATCGAATATTAGAGGGATCATAGCTACTGGGATCTGGAAGGAAAAAGAGGAAATGAACTTTTAATATGAGTGGTGTTAAATTTAGCAGGGGAACTTTGGCAAGTTATTTTTTAGAAAGAAAGCCAAATCTCCTTTTGAGTTTTGTTTCATGCTGAAGTAAGACTGCTGAGTGGTGACCAAGTCTCATTTTACTTAGACAAGATTGAAATCTAAGAAAAGAAGAGGGGTAGTTATTTTAAAATCAGTATTTAAAACAAATCTGATGCATATAGTTTGCACTTCAAAAAGAACGTACTTAAATATCTTCCTAAAAATATTGCTATATTCTTTTCTGTTTGCTCTTCTACTTTTCTGTCAATAGCTCTCAGTAAATTATACTGGAGGCAAATGTCATAATTCTCTTTTACAAATGGGGATCCCAAGGTGCGGGGAAGACACCTTGATGCCAATAAGGAGAATTGTATCTAATGTGACTGCACGATCTAAATCTGTCACATCCGTCTGAAATGCTCTGCTAGGATTTTGTACTGTAAGTGTTAAAATGAGATCTTAAATTCAAGTGTGTTCCATCTATTGCAAGGAAAAAAAATAAAAGTAATTCTCTTAGAGCCAAATTGCATCTCTTGCCTTCCCCTGAAACCTGTATTTAGTTTTAGTAGACATTATCTCAACTGGTATTTAACAGAATAAAGTGCTGTAACTATGATTACCTGCCTTACAGAACAAAAGCATTCACTTAGCTGGATTGACATCAAACACCTTGATATTTGTGCAAATGGGTTTATCACAAGCTTTGGACTAAAAATCAGCAGGTGAACTCCTCTTGAAAGTGCTTGAGGAAGGTATTGCATAATAGGTAGACAAAGTGTTTTTTTGTTTGTTTTTTTTTTTTTTAATTGGCTGTAAAAGGTGTCCTATCTCATCAGATCAACAGGATCATTTCAAGAAAATTAGCCTAAGTTTTTTAACTCTGAAGAATCTTTCCTGGCTTAATGGTGTTTGGCAGTGTTTTCCTGGCACTTGGGAATTCCAGAGTCTTACATTTTTAATGGATTCCTGAAGGTTACAGGACTGTATATTTCAAGCAGGGAATTTTGCAACTAAATACTTTCTAAGTTCTCTGCACAGGAAACTTAGTCAGTGAAGGCACAAACTAAGACAAATTAACTTTGTCAATAAAAGAGCCTTTGAACCTATAAATACGTAATGGTAGATATACTTTGTATGGGCAAATAATATTGATGATTGGTTCAGGGATCCTTGCAAGCTTATGGAGTTCTTTTACAGAACTAAATTTAAAATAGCCATGGAGGAATCTAGGGGTTGCTCTAATTTTAGACCTGAGATTTATTTCTATGAATTCCCTAACCCAGAAATGTGGAGGTGTTGCTTCGAACTGAGCCAGGAAAACACCTTTGTGTGAGAGGAAATCTTAAAGATTGGTCAGGTTTGATGTTTGACTACTGAATTAGCCTGAGGAATCAAACCAGTGCTGTCTCTGGTGTTGGGTAGATTCTTTAACAAGCAAGCCCTGTGCAGTACAGGGTGTGAGAGCAAGTTGTGAAAGGCTGGAGGTATGCTCTTAAAGAGATCTGCTTAGTTTCAGAACAGCAGAATGGGAAACCTCAACAGAAAAAGAGTGCATAACTAAGGATTTATTTCCTTGACCATGTGGACTGTAATATATCTCTATTTGATCCACCCTTGAGACACTGAGGCATTCAGGAGTCCTCTTTGCATGGCCATTCATTTTGCGCTTAAGTGCTTAAGCCCTTTGTGCTTTATTGCAAATACGGATATTAGGTCATGAAAAATAGTGGTAATTAATTTACTGCCCTTCATCAGAGACTTGAAACTTTTATGGCACAGAGCAGTAGTTGGCCACAACACTTCTGAAACTTATGTGGACAGAGGATCTGGCTCAGTGCCACCAGCTGCCTGTGAGTAAAAAAATAGATTAATGTTGTCCAACCTTTTCCTTCTGCATGCTATTCAAGAGAAATATTTTGGCCTCTATTATTATTTAGCCAATTTGCCAAATGCTTGATTTTTAGCATAGTGACATTGGAGTATATATGAGGTTTTTGGTATCTTAATTCTTCCAAAATGATCCATGTTATTCCCCTCAGTAAAAGAGGGTTCAGTTTTTAGTACTCTGGTGTTTTGTTAGTAAAAGGCCAGAAACTCCAAATTTGAATAAAAAAGACCTTACATAGAAGTGGAACTAATCCTGTTTTGTTGAGTGTGTTTTGTTCTAGCAAGCCACGTAAAACGCTCATTTTAATGCATTACTTTTTGTCTAAGGTATCTAATATCACAGTTTTGATTTCAGTAATTAAAAGATCTTATTTGCAAACCTCTGACTTTGCTGCTTTTGTGATCATTCTCTCCTAGTTGCTTTTGCTCTGTGGTGATAAGTACAGTAATTTCACAATTATAAGCTGCA
>VRYO01002734.1:38321612-38333641 GCA_009812075.1 Sialia sialis | reverse complement strand
ATATTGCTATTGCAGTGCAGCCTTTTTAATAAAATATTGAGCATCTTACCTCAGCACTTTTGTCCAGATTCCATTAGAACAGCTAAAAGATTGGAGGGACTATTTTGTATGTCATTCTCATTATTGTTTTCCACTTACATATTCTACTTTGTTTGAAATGGAGTGTCCCTGTGTTCTGCATCCCTGACCTTGCAAACGTCACTTTTACTGACATATGCCCTGTATATTACAATATGTGCCCTACCGACGTTCTGGCCTTTAGGGCTGTGTCTGGATTAATAAACTACACTCTACTGAAAAGGGAGCACAGTTTAACCAATGCAAGCTGCGCTGAGTGACTGAAATTTCCTCAGGTGCAGAGCAGGATGTGTGCCATTTGGCTCACTAGAGCAGGCAGAGCTTCTGTTTCCTCCCTGGAAGTGGGCACACAGATCACTTTGTGCAAGCTTAGTTTGGTGGTGGTTATAGTGCCCTATGTGGCACTGCAAGTGTTTTCTTTCAGTACATATCATTGTACAGGACACTGGCTTCGCTACTGTGGTCCTGGAATTTAATGTTCCTCTCTGGACTTACTCCCTACAGACCTTCCCCATAAGAGAAAGATAGACAAGTATCTCAGACGATGCTTTGGTTTGGAAAGGAAAAGTAAGGCTTCAAGAAGTCTCATGGAGAATTTGCAGTTCTATAGCTGTTTAATGTGAAAGGCAATTGGAAATTGCTGCATGGCTGTGGGAAATCTTGAGATAAGGCATATGGAAAAAAACATATATGACTCTTAAAGGTGGGTCAGAAATGTTCTCTTTATTAATTCTGGAAAGAGAAGTAATCTGTGCAGAGATAGAAAAAGGAATAAAAGCACAGATTTCAACTGATTTCTTTTTACAGTTGATCAGACCATATGATAAGTACTTATTTCTCTATATGCTATGGGTTTGAGGGTTTTATGCCAAGATCTTATTTCCAAAGCATTGTATTTCCTTGGCTTAGTGGAATCATTGTAGATTAATTTTAAATATGAAGAAATGACTAATAATCTGAGAGAGCACTCTCCCTTATGTAAGGGAGAAAAGATGCCCCATAATGCAGAAAGCTATTATTGCCTTTGCTGTTTTGATACTGCATTAATGTATTGGCTTCTCTATAGTTATTAATGCCCTTAAAATAGATTCTATCCTCCTTGACATCTTCCATTCTGAATTTAATAGAGGCTTTAATGAAATTTTCATGGTAAAACAACTTGCCAGAAGGTCAAGAAAGCCAAAAATAAAACTGGGAATATAAGTCATCGAAATGTCCTTTTATTTTTCATTTGTGATGATAGCACTTCAGGCTAGAAAATGAGCTAGAAGCTGATCACCAAAGATGGGAAAGGGAGGATCAGGGGGTGGAGGCTAAAGATAATGGATCATAGCATGAAGTGTTGAGAAACCAGTTTCTTTTGCTACAATCTGAGAAGTTTCTATTCAATAGCTTGACAGTTATAAATGTTGTGCTCCCTTAAATGCTTTCAGAATGACTTATACAGAACCTTGTTATTGCTTATTACACAGTCCCTTGAATCTATGTTTTGGCTGGTGCTTTTATTTTTTTCTATAGTACGCTTTCTTTCAAAACCAAAATCTAAGGGACGGTGTGAACTGCATAGCACTGAGCAGTAAAGTTACCCACTCAGTCACAAACAGTTCTGCATGGAGCACCCGGATTTGGTTGGCTAATTGAGAGCTGTGTGGCATAGTTAATTTTTTTGGCATTGTCTTGAGTCTTTCCGAAATACCTAAATCTTCTAAGGGCTTGTTCCTGTGCTCACTGGGAGATGAGTTCATGCACTGCTCTTAAACACTAGGACTCTGGTTGCAGAAATACAATTTGTAAAACACAAACCACCAAGATAAAGGGAATGTGTTTCGTAAGATATAAGTAAGATTGAGAAAAGCATGAACCTGTAGCACTAGCCACTAAGAAGGAAAAGATGCCTGTTTTCCTAAGGAATTCTATTGCAGGAGTAATGGATTGATCATTAAGGGCAAGCTGGTGGTGTAGGCCTTCAGAAGGTGAAAGAAGAAATTATGTTCTGTAGCCTAAGTCTTGCATTAGCATGGGCATGGCAGGCCCATGTGGAAGATGTGTGCTCAAGCTGAGACTTGTTCTGCCCATGTAGACTATCTATAGAAAAGGAAGTGCTGTGATGAGGAAGACAATTCCACTTTCTTCTGATAGATCTTGAGGGGATCAACTAAGGTGCTTGTGAAGTCTGTCTCAAACTGGAATTCTGAATTGTTTGAAAAGTTTGTGTTTTCCTTGGTGTTGGCTGCCGCTCAGATCCAGCAGCACGTAGGGATATTTTGTCTTCAAAACCAAGCTTCAAGGATTTGGAAAAGTAAATGGGTGTCTTCCTTGCTTACACAGATGGGTGACAGTGTTGGGGATACCCTATGGGAACTTGGGGAGCACTGGTAGAGGTCAGGAGGGAAAGCAAAGCAGGTGGAGAAGATGTCAGCTCCCAGCAAAATGCTGTATAGATGTGTAATCCGTTCTCTACACTCAAACCTTGCAGAGCAGCCTTACACAAACTCCTCTATTGTTTTACTAGGTCAGAAAGCAGAGACCAAATATCATGACCTTTTCTGTATTATGGTGCCCATTCTAAGATTTAGGTATGAAGGTTAGGTGGTCCGTGGTAAACAAAGCTTCCAGACAATGTGTGCATAACGTATGTGTGCAAACAGCTTGAGAAGTAAACATAACTTATTACTCTTCAACATGTTCATTAAAAAGGGCTTATATAGTTTGTCTGTTTCAAATCTTAACAGCATTGGATGTTTTTTTCTGTTGCTAACCCTATCTTATTTAAAAAACAAATCATCAATCACTTGGACAGCTGTCCATACAGTTCAATCTTTGTAGAGACTGTTCCTCACCTAGGTATAAGCTTTTCTGGCATCTGCTTATAACTCCACACATTTAACAAAGACTTCCAGTGCTTGCACAATATGACTATTTAAAAAATAAGATTTTTAAATGCCATTTACTCTGTCATTGAGTTAGTAGGGATAAGAGTAAGGGACTACAGCTGAAGAAATAGTCTGGACAGTATCCCGTCTGCTAAGTCGCAGTGGGATCCATAAGTAGATCTTCATCTAAATGAATTATGAAAGGGCATTCCTAGTAGTCTAACAAAACACCTTTTTTTGCAGCAATATGTGAAAGTGAGTGCAGGCAGGATTGCAGATTAGTGGACTGAATTACAGCTGATCCAAAGCGTTGGACTACATATGATTTTAAAAATTGATTTCTTCTTTGGAAGGGGAAAGAAATTACAGTTTTATAAAAAATTGATACAGCTGCAGACTTGACTAACTTGCTGTAAAACATTCTTTTACTGCCTGGAGGGAAAAATTGCAATAAGAATCTCGTTTCCCGAAAAATTCTACTCCTCAGAGTAAGGATCTCTAACTGCAAATGAAGACAGGAAAAGAAGGATGTGTAATATAACCTAACTTAAAAGAAGCAAAACTAAAAATCAAACAAAAAAACCTAGAAAGGCATGTTGTACCATGAACCTTTCAAAGTGAATTTGGTTGGGGGAAGATTATTTAATATTGCATTGGGGAGAGAATATCTGTGAGGTCAAACACTCAGCCAAGATTTATCCCTATGCTGTTAATCAGCTGGTAAAGCAAGTGTGCAATGAAAGTCCCTGACTACTACCTCTTCCTTCTTTTTGGACTTTTAAGACTGCTCATATGCATAAGTGATTGGAGAAGCAGGAACACTATTTTCTTTTTCTACAAATATTATTAATAAGGAATACTTTTAGGATGAAGCATTCTGCTTTGAACTTGGTTTGGCAATTTTATTTTTGAGCATGCGTAAAAAGCACTTGGCAGTTGTAGGAGAGTGGAATAGAACTTCTGTGTTACAAATCATCATCATAGTGCCTGAGGAGAGGTCAGTTTTGTGATGTCCTTTGCCAAGAGTTGCAGAGGAATGTTCCTGGACTGAGCCTAGGAATTCCAGACTATGGCCACTCTATGTTCGTTCATGCATGTTCTGCTGTCTGGCAAGAGGGTTATCCACTTTAACCTTCTTCCCTCCCAGAATTGTTTTCATTCCTGGCAGCAGTGATCTGTGCCAATGTGACAGAGGAAACTGGAGCCCTGATAGTCAGAATAGAGGGTACAGAGCAGTACAGATCATTAGGAAAAGTTCATCATGTACCAAAGTAGTTGTGCTTCTGATACACTCGAAATCCTTGTACTTCATATTTTGCCAATATGGTAAAAAAATGGCTGTTATCTACGAAATTTAATAAATGATTGATTTCTAGTAGCAGAGTGGACTGGGGTGTGTGATGGTCTTACTGTATCTGATGTAATGTGTCTCAAGACATCTGAAATAATAAAAACCATTTGCATATTTTGGTCCCTTGACTGAAGGAGACATATTTTGTTCTTCATAAATGAACTACGCAAAAGTGCAGACAAGAAAAGTTCTGGTTTTGCTTCCAGAAAATTCAGCATTAATTCCTGTTTTGGTTCAAGGTAAGCATGTAAACTAAAAAATCTTGCCCAAGAAATCCTGAACCAAATGAAGCTATGCTCCATAATGAATAAAACTCAAGGAGAAATAAGGATTTCATGACTGTCATTTAATAATACGTGAGTAACATTACAGATCCAGTGATCAGAATCACTTTCAATATGTTAAGACATATTCAACATCTCCAGTTCCTGTCACAGAAAGCTTAATGTTGTATTACTCTGTCAAAACCACATTTACACTTTTATTTCTGTAGCTGTAAATTATTTTAGCAGCAGTGAGTCAAGCAGAAATAGTTTGGTACCAGAACAATGGCACAATGCACAATGGCAAATACAGTGAGTACCCTGCATTAATCCAACTGCATGGCACATGAAATATTATCACAGGTTTTTGTTTTTGCTTTAGACTCTCTTAAACAATAGCTGTCCAGTGGAAGCACTTTACTTTTGAACACTTGAAGGCTGTTCACATGTGATACAAGTCTCCTGCTGTCAGCTGCTGAGTGATGTCAACTGCTTCAAGTGCCCTTTGCACAATTATTATATGGATGCTGCATTCTGGTCTTATGTTTCTTTGCAGTACATGCAATTGAAAGCAGCAAAGCTGACATTTAATACTCAGTCTTCCATATTTGTTTAGTACGTGAAAGCTTAAATTATATGTCTTTGAAAGAACTCCTCAGAGGCCACTCAGGAATATGAAGAATAAATTAAACAACATAAGACTGAAGATCTGTGACTTTGGCTTACAGCAAAGTCAGCCTTTAAAGTCAAATCTGTATTCTGCATCTTTCCATGAGGTGCACAGCTGGGCAGTTCAGAAAGTCCAAGAGGGACTGAGGAACAGGGCCTTATCAGAAATTTACTTTCATCCATTTGGCACTTCAATCTGTGAGACTGTAAATATAAGAAAGCAGAATGGTGTTTAAGGTCCCTATGGACCACAAAATATTGCTCTTTCTGCTATCTTCAAGGACCTCAATAAGAAAAAACTCCCAGTCTTTCTTTAGAGTGATTCCTTGGAAAATAGTGTTTGAAAACTGTGGAAGGGTGACATTTTAATTCAAGGAAACATTTCACTTCCACTTATCTATTGAATCAGTTGACTGTGCTGACTTTAGCACTGCAGTGTGTGCCAAGGAGAAGGGAATATTTGGTTTCTCCTTGAAGCCATGGTCTTTATAGCCTTGTATCCAAGAATTTTATTTTCTGAAGAAGCACTCCAGCATGAATGCTGTGGGAGTTGTGAAGCAGTCACTTGTAGGTTGTGTGCTTGTGTCAGGGACATTCCTAGGGATCCAGAACCGCTGCATAAATTGTAACAGTAATTAGGTTCATTTAATGTGCAGTTTTTGCAGTGTTGGTCCAGGCTTTGGCCAATATCATGAGGGTATGAAAGGCGGTTTAGAACAACACTGGGTTTACTTCTCTGCTATGCAAAGATAGGTTGTGTACCTGAGCCTTGAACGTTTTATGAGAAACCAAAGAAAGCATTGAGATTGCTGGGGGCTGGTGTCATATTCTGAGATTCTGAGATTCTGGCCACAGATTTTCAAAGTGCTCCAGTTAATCCAAGAAATATGAGAGGAGCCAGTTTAACAAGTAATTTACACAGTCTGTGCTACAGGAGAGTTATGCAGGATCTGTGGCAAATGATGCCTGTAACCAGGAGCCACTACATCAGCTCTTACTGCAAACTACTCTGCTCCAGGTGGCCACACACGGAAATGATGTAATGAGCATGAGCAGCAGTATGCCAGACTGTTTGGAGACAGTATTTTCTCAAGAAAAGTGGGCTTATCATTTAAATAAGTGCTCTAAAAACTATTCTGTAGAAATGCTTGGGCTTGGTTTAGTATTATGATGTATCTTACCTCACGGTAACACCTAGTGCTCAAACAAGAGGAAAGGCTTTCTGAAACCTTTTTCACTCTACAGTTAAGACATATTGGGGAAGGTTAGACATGTGATCTGCTTTTTAGGGCTTTGAAGTTGAGACCATGAAACTGCTACCCTTGAAAGGTGAGGTGACCTGATATGAGACAGTCTGATTTATGGTATCCCACAATGTCATCCCAAATTTGTGCTGCATTTATTTAATTCTGTGATTTTAAACCATTATATCACATTGAATTCGTAGCAAATGTATGAGGATTTTTTGTTCGAGGTAACTTGAGTCCTTCTTTAAAGGAAACAATAAGCTTGAAATTGTATCCTTTTCCAAAATGCAGATGAATGTCTCTGGATCATTGAATAAACCCCTCAACAGCAGTATTGGGGGATTGAAGAGGATTGGAAGATTAGAGGAAGGACTTTTCAGTTAGGTTTGGCTAAAGGATGTGTGAAAATGCAAGCTGGGCAGCTTCAGATGTTTCTCTGATCTCAGAAAGCAGCACTCTGCTAGTTAAGAGGATTGCAGCACATAGATGGTTATTTCATATAAGAGAGAAAAATGCAATGAAATTGAACCTAAGATTTTAAAAAAATTATTATTTTTTATTTCTCTAATCAGAAAGGGTAACAAAATGCTTCTGAAAGCCTGTTGTGTAATTAGAAAAATGGCAGGGGAAGAGCTGTTCTAAGTGTTACTGCTCATTTTCTGTGCGTGAATGACTGCTACTAAAACTCAAAAAAACCCCAAAAAGTTTTTATGAAGAGAAGGATGTCTGAAAACTGAAATCTGATATTTTTGCAAATGATAATTTGTATGTACATGTATGAATTAGTATATTAGGAGGATTTAAAGTGGATTTTTAAGACTGTATGTGGATAAGGGAAACATGCAAGAAAGCTCTTAGAAGCAAAATTATTATGCCTGTCATCTATCCATCCATCCATCCATCCATCTATATCTCTCTTCATAAAATCAAGATTTTTTAATACTCCTTTTTTTAATTGCTTCAGAATTTTCCTTTGACTGACTTGTTCACAGCTAACATCTCTATGTCAGTATATTGGATAAATTAAAAAATACAATACTGGAAAGGGGTGGGAAAGAACAGCAAGTACAAAAATGTACTATTGATAAATTTTAACAAAAGAGAGCATATCTAAATACTTAGAATGCAGGGAAATACATTAACAATAGGGGGTAATGTAAGATACTGTTTGGTATAGATGAGAGAGATGACAGTAAAATGTAGGCTTTGAAAGATATAATTTACCTTACTTCTGGCAGTACTCCACATAATTCCAGGATCATTCAGTGCTAATTCAGATGAAGGTCAAAATTCCCATAGTATCTTTTCAGAGGGAGAAAGTTACTTTTGGGGGAAAACCCTGGAAATTTATTTTAATAAGCTGATGTTGATAAAAGTAGCTTAAACTTTCAAGAACAGTTCTGTTACACCAAAAAAATGGTGTATTATTACTTATTCCTAGCTAAATTACTGTAAAGAGTACAATGAACTGTTTGTTATCACAGTTAGCCAATGCTTACAGCAATGCAATCTAGTATGGCTGCCAAGAGCTACTGGTAGAATGTATTCTTAATCTGTGAAACTAGCTAATGTGAGATGTAACCCAAGGTAAAGACTACTTCAGGCTTAAAAAAAGTAAAAAATTAAATAAAAAAACAGGAGTGAGACTGGTACCATCTGTATCCAAAATAGCTGTGAGAGGAGATACTGGCTTTTCAGTTGCATTATGCTTGTGCTGTAATACCTAAGGGCATTGTAAGCAGATACACCAACTCTTTGATTCCTGATTCTTGGTTCTTCTCATCATCAAAGCCTGGTGCCAGCCAAGGTTCTTGTCTGTACTGGTTTTCTTGATTCTTTCTCCATTCTAGCTATGATGGGACATAACAACTTCTAACAGTGCTCACTGTATCCAAAGCCTTCAGGGGATTGCCCTGAGCTGTAGCAGGCTGCATAAATGTCCAGACTGGTGCTGCTTGTACAAGGGGTAGAAAAACTGTCTGCTGTTCTGAATTTATGTAAGATAAAGCTACACTTCATTCTTTTGTGACACAAATTGAGTGATTTTCCAAAATACCTAAGGTTTCCACTTAAAAGTCTGATCACAGTCCAGTATCATTCTGTTTCCCAAAAATAAGAGGGAAATATTTATTTTATATTCACTTTTAAATGAACGCATTGAGACACATCTATTGCCCAGAATTATTTTAGCAAGGATGATATGAACAGGCATTGTCCTACCTAGCCATGCCAAGGTCCTGGTTGGCCCTCCAGTGGCCACTGTGACTTGCCTTTCTGCCTCTGAAATAAGGAGGAGGAAAGGATTCCTTCTTCACACAAGCCTAAACTCAAATGCCTGCCTCTCATGTCCAGATTTGATTAATGTAATACACATGCTGTGCTCTGGACTAGACCTCTTAAATCAGCCTCAAGGTAGTGAAAAATTACTTTGATGCCTGTGAAGACTGAGACTTTTCTGGATGCAATACAAGATGCTGGGTTTTACCTGCAGGTCCATAAATGTCCCTGGTACTTTTTTGGTTAGCAAAATGATTTGGTTTTTCTTATCCTGAATATGAAGAAGTAGAAGCCCATGAGCTGGATCAAACTTTGTTTAATGGTGTGAACTGCTATTAACCCCCTTTTTTTTGCGAGGGTCATTCTCTGTGGAGAATTGGAGGGAAATAGTAAGGAGAAGAGGAATATGATATACCACTTTGAGATGAATTATTGCTGCTTATTTCCTGGTTTGATGCATTCTCTTGGCTTTTTTATGCTGAATATTGCATGTACAGATGTGCTCCAAAAACCAGATTAGTGCCAGTCTCTATAGCTTCCCCATCTCTGCTGCTGCATCTCCATGCAGTGACTTGAAAGAAAATGACGTACCTGCAAACTGGCACACTAATGAAGTTACTTTCAATCTTTTCCCATTTCAAATTGAAGAGCTTAAAATTCTATATAATTTTATATAATTCTATGCAGGTTTATAAATAACAGCAGAGAAACTGTATCTGTAGTCTAGTTCATGTTACAAGTCTAATCTGCCGATGATTTTCTAGGATTATGGGTGGGATAGGAAGAACATCTTTACAGAAACTTCAGCAGCAGTGGAGGGTGTAGTTAGTGTGTTTAAACTAGTTGGGAGATTTTTGTGGCCTAATCAGAGTTCTTTTATGGAATCAGTGATTTTACTGCTCTAAATATGTTACCAGCTGCAGGTAAATTACTGCATGTGAGGATTTGTCTCTTCTGAGCATTTTCTTTTTACTGAGCCGTTGCCTTTTGGTGCATGAGTGGCACTGTTGCTCTACAGTGTATTGTCCTCACTCCTCAAGAGCAGTTTCACCAGCAGGCATGTTCCTTGTTTTGTTGCTGGTGCAGTCTTTCATGTGGAAGAAAATCAGAGTGAATTTAGCAATTCTAGCAAAATCATTTGACAGAAGCTGGTTAGTTAATAACAGAGAGTTGTTGTCTTGAGCATCATATGGTTGATGAATGGACTAGTAGTATATATTAATAATAGAATACTAGTAATATATTAGTTGACAGAAATGGACCATCTGCTTTTGTATATTGTTGAATGATGAGCACAATGGGTAAGACGTGAGGGGAAAGGAAAAAAAAATAGTGATGCTCCAATATGTCTTTCTCCCTCACCTTTCCCAAAAAGAAAAATTAAAGACCAGAATTCATCTAAAAATCCAGGTATCCAGGTATCAAGTAAAATTATCTTAAAATGGCTAAATAGACAATGCTTGGATTTTCTGGTCATATTTCAATTTCTGTGCTATGAAGGCACAGTGGCCTTACGAAAGAAATTAACTGTATTTGTGTTGGTGGTGATATTTCTATCCTGTAAATTTTTCTGTGCAAGTTGTCTTCATGTTTTCCAGAACACTTTTCTAATGTGTGTTCACCACAGAGTTTGGAGACTCTAGTGGCAATTTATGCCCTGGAATTTAAGGGAACCTTCAGCTAAGGAGCATGGATAATTTTTTTTTGTTGTTGCACGTTTTTCTCTAAAACTCTGCTGGCAGTCTGAGAAATTCTATCACCGATACTGACCAAGGGCATGTTTTCCTTTTAGACAGATAGTAGTGCCAACCCTTCATCACTCCTGTGATCAGGTTTACTTATCTTACTAGTATTAAGTGTGTTCAGGAAGCTTACTTGTCCAATATTTCTCTTGCTCCCTTTGCTGGGTAAGTGACTCTCAATCCAATCTCTCAACAGTATGCTCTGAAAAATCCAACTGTGGGTTATGCCTGGTTGTACTTGCAGAAAATTATAACAGTTGAATATAAAGACTCTAATATAATTTCTCTTGTCCTTCTCTTTAAAACATTCTTCTTATTCAACTGTTTTCTGTATCTCATGGTTTTTTAAAATCGTTTCTGTTTTGTTTGGTTTTTTGTTTGCTTGTTTCTGTTTGTTTGGCTTTCGGTATTTTGTTCTTAGTCATCCAATCTGATTTTTTTCCCCTTGAAACGATACTGTGAGAAATGTGACCTTCATCTAAATCTTGCTTGCTGCTGTATATCTTTTAACAGAAGCACCTGCTTTTGCTCTGGCCTTGCAGTGGATGCCAGATAGTTCAAGGGATGAACCCTTTATAACTTATGATTTTTGCAGTGCTCATCTAATCTGTATTTAACTGGAATTTAATGTGTCCTGCAGGGGTTGACAGTACTTATCTCATATATTGTCATTAGCTTGAGATAGTAACCTTGAGGGAGGAGAAGCTTAATAAGACTTTATTTGCTTCTGATTCTTGTTATGAAAATGTTAGCCTTTCTTGTGGGTGTGACATCCAGTGCTTAATGGAGCAGGCACTGGTGTAGTGGCTGGGGCGGTCTCCAAAAGTCCTTCAGTCATATTGTCCCATGCCAAGGGGTTCAGTACAGGGAATGATATAAAGCTGAAGAGGAAAATGAGGCAAATCAGCAGCCCAATCCTCCTTTAAGCATAGAAGGGCAGCAGAAACCAAAGGGAGAAGGAAGGTGCTCCTGTACAGGCAGCTGTTTTTCTCTTATGTTCCTTATCCCAAGTCTTCCTCTTCCTTTTCCTCCCTGATCCTAAATCTTCCTATTCCTCCACAAATTAATTTTGTATTCAGCAAGCACAAAATGTTTGTATAAAGGTTCATTCAGGAGCACAAATGCACATTCACACTGACTTTGCAAAAAAATACTCAAACTAAGTGCTTCTACGTATTCTGTGTTGTTTTGGGTTTTTTTTGTTTTTTTTTTTTTAAAAAGAGATTTTGGGCAGGAGACCAAAACTGGTGAATACTTGCTTTTAATGCAGTGTAGTAGCTGATGGTCAGAAACAGCCCATGGACTCACTGTCTCTTTTGAAGTCAAATATGATACTAAGTAGCAGAAGTAAAGATAATGAGGTGAGCAATTTGGTTTATGACAAGCAGGGGATGAAATTTGCTTTCAGTTAGCCTCTTAACATACGAGATCAAGGGTAAGATATTTAGTGATGTAGTACCATTTGGGTTTTAGTGCTGCTCAAAGCTTCATTGTATTGTTCCACAAAAAAAAAAAAAAAAAAAAAAAAA
>VRYO01002734.1:38287936-38320612 GCA_009812075.1 Sialia sialis | reverse complement strand
GGGTGTGCTGGCTTGGGATCCCAGTGCCAGTCTTCTGGACTGGAGCAGAGCTGAGCAGCTGCTCTGGAACTCAGAACAGTTCCTCTGAAAAAACCACAGTTTTCTGGAGAAAAATCTTTTCTCTTGACTAATGGACTAGAAGCTAGCTTAAAAGCAAGGGAGAAAAACACCTCTCCATCTCTCTGTGCTTAAAATACGGCTGTGAAAGAGCAAGTGCACTTGCTGCAGACAATCTGCATGCTGCTTCTCGAACCCTTTTCTCTATCTCTCTGAGCCTATCTTAAAGCTATTTCTGGGCAAAACCCCTAGATGATGGGGATACCAGCACCATAAAGCCACCCTAAGACACAGAGTTTTTCATATTTTATTACATAGTGCATCATGAAAACTAGAAGAAATAAAAAATTGATTATGCTGGCTTCTATATATGGTGTTCCAGGAACACATTTATCATCAGAAATCACTACTGTTCACTGCTTTTGACTTCACAGTATGAGGATGAAGACATCAGAGTAAGAAATAATATGAAAACATCTATAGCACAACCCTTCATCCTTTCTAAGCCAGTGTGGAGCTATTTTTTTTTTTAAATCCTCTCCAATTTTCCTTGACCCATCCATGTATGCTTCTTCTGAAACTGTGTTTTTTGTTCCTGTTTCCCTTTGTGTGCAGTGATTGTGCTGCAGGGTCATTCTTTGTGGCAAGAGCCACAGGATGAAATCTTTGCCTGGCTCACAGGACTGTAGTTCCCTATCAACATTCCCAGGGGGCCCTCTGTGGGTCCCCTAGGATGAGCCCTATAACCCTCAGACATGTTTTGACTTGTTTGCTCTTCTTCTCCAACCCCTGTTTTTGAAGTTCTGTGTCGACTCATCTTCCTCAAACATTTTTAGGGATTCTTAAGCAACATTGGAAAGTGTGAGTGTAGGTAGCCATGATGATTTAATTGAATTTATGCTTTCATTAAGACATTACTCTTATTAAAGGGTGTTTTATACACTTTATGCCAACAGTTTTAGAAATTTATTTTTTATCTTTGTTTATGTTTGCACAGATGACATTTTATACAAACTTATTTAGCAGAACAAGATTTTTATATATTTACCAATGTGAATTTTTTTGACTTATAAATATTTCCTGGTCCTACAAGAGAATAGACAGTATGAGGTGTGGAACTACCCCTGGAATTTAGGGCTGGGGCACCATTCACCACCTGGCTTGGCTGGCAATTGTCCCAGCGTGGTTGTGCCAGGGAAACGGTGTGTGTTCCACCATTCACTCCCCAGTGAACTGCCAAGCCTGGGGATCTGTATGACACATGATGTGGAGCTCACCTACAGCCCCTTTCACCTCAAACTGTTATTTCCTTTTGAACTAACTAACTAATAATAATGTGAATACTCTGAATAACACTAAATAGAGATCTCCAGTTTTGTGTACATCTGTATACGATTGCTCTTAACCTTTTAATACAAATTTCTCTTTGCTCAGCATGTGATATTCTGCCATGCAAAAGTGCCACTGACCTGGTGAAGGAATCCTAGAGGATGAGATCTTGCTAAAATGACCAGTTGCTTAATATCTTGGAAGGTAAAAGTCACAAAAAATTATTTTTTCCCATATGTTTATGGTAGGGTACTTGAAGATTTCTTTTATTGTACTGATACTGTGCTATGTGCTTGTTCTAAACATCTGGAAGAACAGAAGAGTGATATAGGTTGTCTTTTCTCTTGCTCCAAGCCAATGCTATTACTGGTTACAGACTCTTTCATGTCCTGGAGACTGTTATTTCCAGGCTTTAATAACTCCACATCCATTTCCATATGAAATGCTTTCCCTGCAGTCCCTTTGTAGGACTAAGAAGTTCAACAAACTTATTGTAGATATCTAAAGACTTTTCCTGCAGCTCAAATGAGTTAGTGGACAAAATTAGCACTCCTCATGCTTGTTAAAGATAACTTTAGCATTCTTTCATTGGAAAATTTTAAACAAATCACCTCCCTGCCACTGCTGTATCCTAGAAAGTAAGAGTTCATCTCCTTGATTGTACAAGTGCAAGCAAAATATGTAAGGAGGCAAATAAAACTTTAGAAGAGTTGTAAAGGGTACTGTATAGCTTGTTTCTCCTTTAGTTGAAGTAGTGGTGTCATGGGACGCTAGCTCAGGCATCTTCTCCATACGGTTTCTCATGAGATTTCCTCTGCACCTGTGCCTTCCCAGCCATGTGGCTACAACTGGCTTCTAGGTCTTCAGAGAGATCTTAATAACACACCTAAAATCATTGTTACCTAAGTTCTTCCTTGTCTGCTGCTTTTATTGCTTTTTTGCGGTTTCTTTTGCTGCAAAAATTAATGTGATGCTCAAAACTTTGACAATACAGTAGAGAGAATGCTTTGTTACCCTTACAGTAGGATTGTAAATTAGGCATTTGTGCATTCTGCTCTTTTCCAGGGGTGTATCCACCATAACTTTATAACCAGTGTTTGTGTTTCTAACAGAATTTGAATCCTTCTTGTATGTAAAGATGTTTTGTGACAGTGAGTTGGCTTTTCTGGTAACTTGTAGCCTTAAAATGTATGGGTGATTGTGGTTCAGGGAGAAGTTACAGAAATAGTGTCTTCTGAAGTGGAGGAAAATAACTGAAAGTATGGTATTTTTGGCTTTTCTTTTGTATTTAATATTTAGAGAAATGTTATTCTCTGAAAAAAAAAATATTACCTTGCACTAGGGACTTGGTGGTCTTACATGAGGAAAGCCACACTGGATTTTGAAAATACATATGATGTTTACTTCAGTGATTGTCACAATAGGCAAATAAGGGATTTAAAAATCCATTAAAAATAATTTGATATTACTTACTTTTCCTAATAATGTATCCTCTAGACTAAAACTGCATCAAGTTAAATGCTTTCTTCAACAATATTTTATCTGTAGAGTGCTAAATTTTGCAAAAGTAAAACATGAATTGTGCTTGGTCATGAAACAATGAGTTATGCTTGGTCTCGCTACAACTTAGGCATGAAAGATCTTGTCTTACATATCTTCCTCCAAATTTTTAGATGTGTTCCATCATATATTGTCTCAGTCCCATCTTACAGAACTTTGGTTTTTTATTGTTTATGAAATTATATATTTCAATAATTACACTTAGGATTTTGCACTCCATTGAAGTAGCAGCTCTTTTCACATGAGAAGAATGTGCTGAGTGGAAGTGGCCCATTTATGCTTCCAGACAAGCCCCATGTGGTTTCTTTCTGAGAAACTAGCTAAATCTGTGCAACTTTCAGTCCAGTCTAATAAGCTGCTTTTGACTGCAGGAGTCAAACTTGCTTGCTACCTGTTTTGTTTTGTAGACTTACTAATATCTACTTCTGCCTGATGCAGCTCGCTAGGATGCAAGGTAAACAGAGTTTTCTGCCTTTTTTTTTTTTTCACTAAGAAGGGATCAATCTATAATCCCATGTGTATTTTCAGTATCAGTTGAATAATGAGACTGAAGGAGAGTAATGAGAGGGATAGTATTTTATCTTGGATTATTTTTACATAACTGAAGCAAAAGATTCCCATATTGGGGGGAGTACATATGAGATGGAATTTTTCCAGTGATAACTGGGACTATTCCCCAAAAAAAAGAACATTTCTAGGCCTAGTGATGTATCTGCCAGCTAATTTTGCATTATTTTTGTTTACAGTGTTTTCTACATACACTGTTTAGAAACTATGCTCTTCAACTCCTAGAAACTAAACATTGTTTAGAGAACTGGTTTTTTCTGTACTTAAAATTTTGAGATCTCTTTTACAACAGCTGATTGGGAAGAAAAGAAAGATAGCGATAGGTCTGAAACCAGTTTCTAAAAACTCAAAGGTAAACTGGAAAGTCTGGATAATTTAAAACATAATAATAAAAAAATTAGTATATTGCTGTTTAAGGAATACCACACAGAATTGCTGTCTAACAGGAGTAGTTTCCAAATGGATACTGATACATCTGTCTTCAAATTATAAAGACAGTTTACAGTCCATCTTCTGGGTCAAAGGAAATTTCAATTGTGTTTTTTTGCTTGAGTACATGAAAAAATGTTTGTACTAGTGTGCATTCACTTATGAGGGTGCAATCAGCAGCTTTTACAATGCTGAGGCTTGAAGCTGATCTTCTGTCAGTCTCCACATTATTTTAAGGTAGTGCAGCCCATTTTAGTTCCAAAATTCTGCTCTTGTGTCTCTTTTCCACATAAGCTTTGTGCTCCTAGAGAAAATAAAAGAAATTATAGGTATAAGCAAGTCCCCTCTGAGTTGAGTTCTAATGCTGTGATGGGATTAGATTAACTTTGCACAATTCTGATTCTCATTATGGGCCCTGTCAGAAAGCTGGATTCATGTTGTGCCATTTTCTATCCTCATTACCACTTTTGTCACAAAAATGAAATTTTTCATCTCTCATATACGGGCTGGAAAAGACAGAAGCCAGCAACAGTAGTGTGATATCCTTTCTAGTGCTGTGCAGTTTGAGAGGCTGTGCCTTTCTGCTTTGTTCTCTTTAATGGTTTCTCAACCTGTGTGAAGGAGAGAAGGAATGGATATCCATCTCAAGGTACAAGATATGATTAATAGTGTCGTCTGTATTCAGAGGACTTCAGCTTTCCTAACTGAGCTGGTTTCAAAAAGAATGGCAAATATTAGAAACACTGGTGTTGCTAACTGGCCCCATTTTCATTTTCATGTGGTCTAAGAATTAAAATTATTCTAAAAATACTAAGTAATATAATTCATACATGCATTTCCACAAGTTCTTGATGGCTTTGGTGTGCTAGTTCATGTCCCAAATGATAAAGTTCCTGTGTAAAACAGGTATGACAAACTGCCAGTGTTTTACAATGTTTAACCTAAAATTTCCTACTTTAAATTTATTCTCATTAGCATAGTTAAATGCCCTGCAAATTACCCTGCTTTATAAAATTCCTATCCTTCTTTACTGTTTATGTCAGCAGATCAAAGAAATAGATCTGTCTTTTCATTATTCCTCACATGCTCTGTAATGAAAACTACAACACAGGGTTTTTGGGTAGATATCCTTCATTTTTATATCTCACATTTTTAATACCTCCTGACCTTCTCTATCTAGAAGAGAAAATAATTTATGGTTCTGTATCTATATCCTCCCTGTGATGATATCCTGATCAAACTGCCTGCATGATGAGACAGAGTGATAGTACTGCTCCTGTAAGGACTAGCAGAGAGATGCTGGGATGCAGGCTGAAGTTAATACATTTTTGCCTGAGTGAGAGCTGCTGAAGTGCAGATACCCAAAGGCCTCAGTTAATAAATAAAGGCATTATAAGTGTTAATACACTGCAGTGTTTTGTAAGAATTGGGCAGGAACTACAACCTGTGCCTCTTGGACACATGTTTGGGAGAAGTTTCTTGTGATTCACCCTTGTAAATAATATTATCTGACCATTTCTTGCCCATGTTTCCGTTCTGAACTCTGTTGACTGACCAAATGTCACAAAAGTGCTCATCCTATCTGCAGTACCTTGTAAGAATGAAACACATCACACAGGGCATTATGCAAAGGACATCAGGCTTTGTGACTTTTGGTATTTGTCAAACTGATTTGTGTAACTAACCTTTTGTCAGTACAGTGGGTTCTTGGAAATAAACCCAGTTTTCTTGCATTTAAAAGTAACAGGTGTGCCTGCTTATTGAATAAATATGCCTAAGAGCAATTCTACAGTGAATGTGAAAATATGGAAAAAATCTCCATTGTGGTAAATCCTTTCCTGTGAGGGCCTTTACAGAAACACAGGGGTTATAAAACATGTCTGTCACAGCCTGTAAGTGTTACAGAAGTGCACCTTTACATGAAGACATCTGGAACATAAAGTTCAACTAAATCACTAAAGATTCCATCTCAAATGCAGTCTATTTCAATGTGACCTTACATCAGTGAGCACTTGAACTTTGCCTGCTGGCAAGCAAGGTCTGACTCCATCTCTCTCTTTTCCTTTCAGAGCTGCATAGCTTGCCCAAAGTGTTGTTTGGGGCTTTTTTGGTTGGTTGGTTGGTTGGTTTGTTTTGTTTTTTTCCCTCTACTTTTGTTTTGTTTTGTTTTGTTTTGTCATAATGGAATTCAGCTTCTTTTCCTGGCTGCCCTGAAGGCTTGCAGCATCACTTGCTATGTCTTTGACCTTCTTCTTCCCATACGGGAAAATCTAGCTAATTCCGATTTTTTCAATAGTTTCCTTAACT
The DNA here is from genome assembly GCA_009812075.1 of Sialia sialis. Taxonomy (NCBI): domain Eukaryota; kingdom Metazoa; phylum Chordata; class Aves; order Passeriformes; family Turdidae; genus Sialia; species Sialia sialis. The sequence goes on along the minus strand of VRYO01002734.1, from coordinate 38,314,363 downwards.
CAGAAAATTGTATTACAGTAATCGAAGGGATATAATACCAACAACAAGAACAGAAGTTAATAGAGAAATTTCACCCCAGCATTAAAACCAATTAACCTAATGCCACCTATGCTCAAAGGAAGCAAGCCAGACTAGTACTCTTGTAATATATATTATTTACTCTTTACTGTGTCCTATTTAAATCATGAAGTTGAGACAGAGGAATGTGCTTAAGAAAAGGAATTACTCTGGTCTATTTCATTTTAATGTATAACATCTCCTGAAAGCCCTTATGCTTTGTTTTCTTCATAGTTGCTATGTATAAAACAGGCCATAAAAGCTGAGTCTATGAAGTAATGAGGTTATACCAGGAATGTCTTTTGGTCCATTTTCCTTGTGGCTATTCTTGAACTATTAACCTTTTATATTGTTTGATTGTTCAGTAAATGAAAAGGTCATATGAAGAATCCTGATCTATCCTGTGGAGCAGCTAAAATGACAAATCAGTTTTAAATGTATGCTTAAAATTAGAGAATATATAGTAGGTTGGGGGTGGGAAAGAAGAGAAAGGAATGGTTAGTAACAGCTTGTCCAAGTGCCTCAGGGTGCCTGTAGAAATAAATTTATTTATTTTTACTATCTCTTCCCCTGCAACAAAATAAAAGCTAATTCAAGTGTACAGTCTTCATTTGCATCTGACGTGCGATGTGCTGTATTTCAGACATGTCAGGGCTTGAAGATTATTTCCATTCCTTTTTCTTAGCTCCTTTGTCAGTCTGTAAAGTGCCCCTGGCATACTGGGAGGCACTGACAGCCTTGTTACCCTGATAATTTCCCTTTTGGAAGAGGCACATCTACTTGAAATAGTAACAGAAACATCATACCAAACAGAAGGGTAAAATGAAGTCAACACAACAAAAATTGTGTAAGTGGCAAAATAAGAGGAAGCTTTGTCTTCTGGGGAAGGCAAGTAGATACATTTTAATTTTGTTTAGAGCTTGTAGGGAAGGTGTGTTTTACTAAGAACGTGTTTATTGATCCTCTGGGAGAAAATCTTCAAGTACCTACTGTGTCTTACTGAACTACAGCTTTTGGTCTTGTTTCTCTTCTTTCCTCTACGACAGATTTCATGATGGAGAGAACCCTTAGGTAAGAAAATAATTGATCTTTGCAGCATCCTATTTTCTGGCAGGATGACGTTGGAATGTGGAGCATACCATTTTCATCTTCTTGCTTTTCCGTGGCCAGTTCCTGTTTTGCTGTGACACTCATATGAGTGCATGGTGCAGACTCAGATTTCTGTAGGCTATAAAGCAAAATACAGAAAAAGCACAACCAAACAGAAATAAAATCTAATATCTAATCAGCTCTCAATAGTGTGTGACTGTAGAAATATCAACACTGTGCTGCAATTTAGGTGTGTTCTTGTAGTCAGCTCCTGCACTTCAGAATCAGAATACCATGAAACTTCCTGCTTTTAAAACCGTGGATGAAAGTCTGTGGCTTGTTTTGAGAATGTTTAGGCATGCAGTTTTGTAATCAAATATGTTATTAGTAAGTGGACGTGTTACTGAATTGTCAATCAGTTTTAGAAATTAATAACGTAGGCAAATGTCTGTACAGATTGAAGGATTTTTTTAGCAATTATATTTGATCCCAGAAATAATGTTATTGTAATTAAAAAAAAAAAAAAATCACTGAATTCTTACATTATGCAGGGTTAAAATATGAACATGTTTTGCTCATTTGTCTCCACTAATGAGTCATTTGTTATGATTTGTAAATTTTGTGTCTATATTAAACAGTTGCTAAGTGCCCACATCAATGTGTTTTTTTGGTTGGTTATTTTTATTTTTTTACTTGAGTGAATCTGTTGTTACTGCGTTAAGAGATGGGTTTTGCCTGCTGTACTTAATTCTCAGAGCCAGTAACATTGTCTAATTCAAATTTCAAGGAAAAAGTTAGAGCAGAGTCAGGCTTTTGGAGTACATGTATACCTTCAGACTTTCAAAGATTATCCTGCACACTATTTCACAGGTATAGGGAGCGCATGGTTACTTACAGTCGGGGAATACATAATTCTCTTTGATTTGCTATATATTATAACTAGTAAAATATATTCTAGTTTGTAAATCATGCTTTAGCTGTGCAAGACTCAAGATGGTGATGATAAAAGACCCTACTGGAACATTCATCGTCACAATTTGTGACAGTTGTTTTGGATGCTACTGCCTAAAGCTCTTCAGTGATTGATATGATGTGGTTCTATCTTGATTAACTATTTGCCATCAAAGACTTTTGTTAGTAAACCAAGGTATATCCATCTAAGTGTCTTTGTATATCAGCAGAATCAGCTTTCTAACAATTCTTTTTAGATTTTGTAGCATATTTTCTTTGTTTTCTGTTCCTAATGAAGGACAGAGTTGGAAAAGTGTGTGATTTATGTTAGCAGGGAGTTGGAAAGAAACATTTTTGTAATTCCCATCCATTTAACACATACAGGATTTGTGGTTTTCAACGTAGGAAAGTCATTGCTTTTGGAGCAGGCTGCAGTTGTTCCTTTTGATTTCACTCCATGTTCCCCAAGATGTGGGCCATTTGTTTTCCCTCTTGAAATTGTGCTAGAACAATGCCAGAAAGTGTTTGGCTCTTTGATTTTTGCCTTTGAATATGAACATGTGATCATGTATTATCAGTGTGTAGAGGAAAAAAGCAGCAGTATGGAGGCAATAAACTGTATTTAACCACCTTTTAAATGATGCCAAATCTTTTCATAATTACAGACCTTTCAGAGTAAAGATGATCTTTGGTTGGTATAATATGATAGTTTAGATACTGCTAGAGAGCAATTGATGAAATCCATCATGTGGGAAAAGAATTTCATAGTGTAATACCTTTGGTTGTCAGAGTATATGAGCCAAGAGGTAATAATCACAGCTAAGAAATAGCCCTCGTTCTTCAAGATGATTTTTTTGTAGTCGTAAAGAATAAATTGTTGCTTTGAACAGAGAAATGCAGTAGTTGGAAAAATTATCTGCTGCCTCCTGGTCAACAGACCATTCCAGTTTTGAATTAGATAAGTAGTGATGGTTGAGATAGCTGATTTTTGTTTATTTATTTTTAAAATTAGAACTCATTTTTCAAAGTTGATAATGGGAGCCCCATAGTGTGTACAGAAACATACTGTGTATTACAGAGGCTGTGACTTCAGGCCAATTTTCTTTAAATAAGCAATTCATGTGGTTTAGGTTGGAAGGGATGTTAAAAATCATCTCATTTCAACGACCCTGCAGTGGCAAACGACTCTTCCACTGCACCAGGTTGCTCCAACCTGGCCTTAACATTTCAGTGATGGGATATCCACAACTTCTCTCGCCTCACCATACTCACAGTAAAGAATTTCTTCTGAAAATCTAATCCAAACCTACTCTCATTTTAAAGCCATCACCCCATATCCTATAACTACATGCCCATAAATAAAATGACCAATTAAAATTGCTTCTAGTTACAAGAAACTGGTGTGCATTTTGTTAATTTTTGTAAGAAAATGTCAAAATCCTTTTTCTGACATGTATTAGAAGTTTGGCCTTTATGAATAGTGGCCAAACCACAGTATCTGTCGCTAAGTTTGCAAAGAAGTTGTGAATTTTAGATCGATAAACATAAGTCACTTTCTTGATACATGTGACTTGAGCACTTGTACAGGAGTTTGCATGCAAATGCTAGAAATTAAATTAAGAAAATACAATGCTGCTGTTTTGTGGTGTGTGAGAAGGATTCCTTGTCAGGAATGGGTTGGTCATGAGGCAGTGCAGGATGCTCCCTGCTGCTCTATGTTCTTACCATCAATATTCATCCACATTGCAATTGCCATTTCAATTCCAAACCTCAAAATTGCTGTGCTTTTGTATAATACACTGCTGGCACTAAATCATGCTACCTACTGATGTTTAGTGACCTGAATGAAATTGTTTCGATGTAATTGACTGACATCCTTTGTGTGTAGAAATAAGTCTGCTCAGCAAAGGCTAAATTATGTTTTTAAGCCATAAAAAAAGGGATTTGTCTACTTTAGATTTTGAAAAACAGTGCAGGCCCATTGATTTCACCCACTAGAGGTAAAATATATCAAAAAAGTACACAACCTTAAAAGCTGCTGCTCTAGAATTGCACTCTACTGTCTCTCTCTGTTTTCATATTATAAGCTATATCTTTTCCTCTGGTGATAGGCTTCTCTGATCAACAGTGTGCTGCTCCTGGCTGGGTGTACAGCCTTAGTTCTCTTTTGGAAGTAGGTTAGGTATGGTTGCCAAAAGGAAATGCAGCATACAGCAATAGGAACATGGATGGTGGGTGGGTATGGATTGTGTGGTGAGTGCGTTAAAAATCCATACTGCACAAAAGTTGCAACAGTACAGTAGTTAAATCTCGTTTGGAAATGTTTTTTAGATTAGAATTAAACATGTTCTGTGCTGTGTGTCTTCCTACTTTGCACCTGTACTCTCAGTGTCAGTGAAATGTGTCATAGTTATAACATTTTGCCTTCATGAAAAAAAAAAAAAAAAATCAGTCGTCTGTGGTTTTTTAGCTTTAGGAGGGAACATGTATGATCTGGCCTGAGGGAAAAACACAAGAATAAGGGGAGATGGTGAAGTTATATCATGATTTTTATTGACTTACTTGGGAAATAGCTAAATAGTTCTGTCTAAAATCTGCCCTTTGATAATTTTGTGAACTCCTGCAGAGAATCCCAGTCAGTCCCTACTTGCTTTGCATCGTTGGATTTACATTATCTTTGAGGAACAGCTATAAGCTGTTCTCAGACCTGTCTGTCTCTGTCTGGGCTCACTGCCCATGTGGCTAAACATTTACTCTCCTGACCTGACCCCTTCATCTTTGTTGTATACCACCTAATTTTAGCAGGAAAGCTTAAACAACTTATGCTGCCTGACACAGGTCAAAGACAAAATGATGTCCACTGCATTAACTCCCTTTCCTGACAAGAGAAATACCAATCAGGTCTTTGGCCCTTTGACTCACTAAGTCCTCTGGATAAAGCCACAACCTGTGTGATTTCCTTTGCTTTCACTTTCCTTGTGCTCTCTGGGTTGTTTCCATATTGCTGTAAGGTTTTGATTTGGGATATGTGGGGCATTTGGATGATGCCAGGTGTCAAATCTGTGTTCCTAGTTGTAGGTTCAGATTTTTTTCTGATTAGGGTGAGAAAATGTAGCCTTAAAGGCACTAATTTACTTTCTACCTTCAACTAGGGTTGAGGATGGTCTTCAGACTTTAGAAAAATCTAAATGAAGGAGTGCTGGGAAAAATGAATATCAAAACTGCCATGCATATGTATTTTAAAAATATATATGATGTGTGATGATATGTCTTTATGGTTCAAACCTTTCCATTAAAGCTGTAAAGATAATTTGTCCTGGGAATATCTTGGAATACCAATGATAACTTCATTATTCATTATTTTAAAGAAATGTAAACTGATAAGTGTATGTAGTGCTGGGCAGTTCAGCTGGCAAAATTTGGTAATATCTGACTGAGGTGTGTTAAAACAAGCGCAAGCATTTTGAAGAAAGGTAAGCCTTTATGTTGCATGAGCTTTAGCTGAGGGAAGTGACATATATGTCATGCTCTGAAGGATGCCTCCAAAGGGAGGAATCTGGCAGGAGCTCAAAGGCCCTGAGGAGCTTTTGGGCTTCAGGTTTATCACTCCTGTGCACTCAACATGAATCTGCTGGAAAATGCTGCACATTTTGGACCTGATGTCAGCAATGTTCCATGGAGATAGCACACCTAATCAGTGAGCTGAAAGAAAGGGCAGGTCTGTAGCCTCGTAGGTGATGGGGAGCATGTGGCACATGGACAGCATTCACAGAGCAGCGAGGGAAGGGGACCCAGCCTCACACTCTGCACCCTAAATCCTGCACTTCTCCTTTATACTTCTCTCCACTGTCCTTGGTAATGTGTAAACTTGCTTTTTGTCTCTGGTAGGTGTTTTACCAGGACATGAGAGCGCTGTATCGATCAGCTAACTCTCAGCAGCTTACATTCAGCCAGCAGAGAAAGACCGGAGGCCTTACTTGACGTGTTCCACTAGAATCTTTATTTCATGCAAAGGGAGTCATGCAGAGATTCTCTTGGAGACAAAGGGAAGGCACCTATATTTATAGCATCAAGGGGGATTCAAACTACAGCCAATAAAAGTTTACACAAAGGACAGCATCCAATCTAAGTCAAAAGTTTTAGAGGTGAACTGACCAATTACACAAACTAATTTCTGACTAATTTTCTTTTAAGGTGTTAGGAAAGTGACTAAATACTTAAGGAATTTAGCTCGGCCTTGGTAACTAGGAGACCTTATCTATTATAGTAAGTTCCAGGTGCCTGGGGAAAATGTCTGTGCAGGAATTGTATCATCCACAGTAATGTTTGGTTTGATTGAAGAAACCTCTTCCCTGTAGCCAGAGGCACATGGAAATACCTTATGCTAAAAGAAAGCCAGAAGACCCACTGGATCTGCTCTGCTGCCCAGAGCTCTGCAATTAAGTGAGACATACTGCCTGCTGCAAAGAAAATGGTCAGTGCTCTGGTTTATTGATGCTTAGAGACAGTGGCTAAAATGTTGGCATGAAGTATTTTAGAGCAAGCTGATGATCTGAAAGATACTTTATTTTAGATACTAATGAACTTACATTGTAAGTCAATCTATTTTCTAAATATTCCTTTTAATCCTCAGTGCCAGTGTTCTTCTAAAGAGTACTTACAGTTTTTCCAGGCTTTTACTGTTATTAGGTTCTTAGTAATCTCAAATTGCTTGTTCAGTTTGTACCCATTTAAAATGTCCCCCTAACTCTGAATATGTACCTTGAAGCACAGTATACTTCTGACAGTGTTTTGTGTTTCCTGTCAGGTATTTGCTTATGATTTTAACATCACAAGTGTGCAAAAATCCAAGCACAACCCCATCATTCAGTCATAATTTAATCTCCTGGCAAGGTGATGCGTGAGGCTATGGGTAGATTTAGAATGATTCTTTTTTTACCCCCTCCCTAACTTTAGGAGGTATGGCTGGGTCTTCAAATAACTAAAGCTTTGCAGACCATGAAAACCAAGTATGCTGGGTGAATAGGCTTCTCTTTAAACATCTCATTATGCTTTACCTATTGTTAAATATTGAGGGAGTTGTTTGATTTGTAGGTTGATTGTACAGTCCCTACTTTTCTATATATTCCCATCGCCTCCTCTGAAAAGGGACGGGAAGTCTACGTTTGTACTGTTTTCTCCAGTTACCTATTTGTGTCTCTTACATGTGTGTCTTATTTGTATCTCTTCTGTGACCTTTTCAGCTGATGATTTTCGACTTCTTTGCATGCATAAATATAGTTTACATTCTTTAGGCCTATTTATAAATTTTGTTTTTTACATTATTTCTGCTGTTGTGCAATTATTGGCACTTTTTCTTCCATTGAGAGACTATGCAAAAGAAAAAGGTGTAAATTTCCCTCATTCCATCTTTCCTTGCCAGCTCCTACATAAATTGTTTTGTGCTGTGATTTTCCTAGTCTTATTAATGTTTATTGATTTAAACCTATCATTCTGTACCTCTTGCTTTGTTTGATTGCTTTACTGCTGCTTCACTGTGATTAAAGCTAAAAGTACCACCCTTGTACTGCTGAGTGAAATAAGCTTGTCTTCAGAATTCTGTATTCTTGTCAATTGCAAGCACACACATTACTAAGAAATTCACATGTCCCAGGGAAAGCAGGACATGTTCCTTCTTTACTGAATATAGATTTCTAGAAAAAATTAGATTGACAATGTGTTATTTATTACTCAGATGAAACCTTCATTTCTGTGAATGTGCACGGGTCCAGTGGCCCCTTCTATACAGGTGTTAACAGCTACATTTGATGTGCATGACACCAAAATGCTCAAATTGCTTTCACCTTTTCCCCCACTTACTTTTAAGTTCCTTCTCTTTCTGCCTATCCCTCAAAATAAAAGGATTTTTCTGCTCTGGTAGGTCTTCAGCTGTCTATTTTTGTGATTTGTGTCACCTAGACAGAGCAGCGGATGAACATTCTGAAGCATGGTCAAGTCCAGCTTGCCATAGCTAAATGTCTAACAGAATAAGTCATTCAAAGCCATTTTTCTTCCTAGTTTCCAGATATGTTTTTGGTCTCTTGTACATCAAACCAAGTTATAAACGTGATAGATTTTGTGTGTTTTTCCTGTGCACCCAGCTTGCAGATGGGGACTTTAAAAGGGACTTTATTGTTCACTTTCCTGCTGAGAGCTGCCTACAGATGCCAGGGAGACATGTGAGATGTACAGCTCTCCCTTATGAGAAATCTGTTGTATTTTTCTTCTTTTGGACCTTTTGCTTGTCTAGGACAAAAGCTGAGTCATAGAGACTCAGTTTTGTTGTTAGTTTCTGGTTACATGCCTGTAAAAATGCAAATGCTTGCTTTCACCTGTAAGTTGTTCTGTTACCTTGGCTCATCAGCTTTCATGTATAAGGTATTGGCAAGAAATGCACTCCAGATTTTTATTTTTCTGACCTATTCTACTTTACTCTGGAACTTGGACGCTATTGAAAAACATACAGAACAATTACTCCCCTAAGAAAAAATGTCTTGGAATCAAGCTTACATGTAGAGTGTATAACAGAACAGTGGAGAATCTAAAAAAAACATTATTGGGGCAAGCGTTAAAGAGAAGTGAATAATTTTTTGGAAGGATCTTGAGGAAAACATTTTTACGAAAATGAACTAAATCAAACAAAATCCCTTTATTGCTCTTTTTAAATGGTTTTGTGTGGTGACAAGATCCTCTCCTTGTTCAAGATGATCTCATTCTTCTCAAATGGAAGGGAATGAAAGGACAGAGAAAAAAACTGATTATAGGCAAAAAAGATTGCCAAAATGACAGACAAATTAGGATCACTTCAAGGCAATAATGAACGAAAACACTTTTCTGACTCCTAACATTCTGCAGCTTAATCTATACCTGCATTCAGTGGAAAAAAAAAATCCTCATAAAATAAAACACCGCATGGTAAGAGTCATACAAAAATATGATTTATAGGAAATAACAACCTTCTAAGTCACTACTTAACTTCTTTTCTTCCCCAAAAGCTGGGATTAAAAAGTAGGTCAACAAGCCCATTTAAATAGCTTATTCCACAGTGTGGTTTAAATTAGTGCTAGTGACAAGTGTATGAAGTGCTGTGCATTTTATTTTTATGGCATACTGGTTAAATTTAGAATTGTTCAAAGTGGCTGTTATACACAAGCCTCTAGGCAAATCCTCAGATCTTTCAGTCGGTGGGCTTTGTTCTTGCTTTTAAGCACATATAACATGTTGTCATTGTGTTTGTAAACCAGGTGCTTTGTCTGAATGTGTAATTAATGCAATGAGCATTAATGTTAGTCCAGTGGTAGAGCCTCTTGCACTAAGGATCTACAATTTCAGCTCAAAGGGCAATGCATTTATATTCTCTGGGCACATGACTCCTAGTTTTGTTCACAAGTCCTTCCAGAAGAGTGATTTTAATCTAGAGACAAGCTGAAACCGTTAAGTCTCAGTGAACAGAACCGCCCTTGTAATGTTATTTAGTATTGGTAGGTCAGGCAGCTTCCATCAGACAGATGGCCTGAGATGAAAGAGTGATTGTAGGCAAGGAAATGGCTTTTGCAGGAGCTCTGTTCTTGTTTCAAAAAGCCATTCTTTGGCTTGCAATCTCCCTCTCTGCTGCTTGAGAGCTGCCAGAAACAATTCTGGCCCTGAATTTCAGACGTACCTAGTGCCAAGGTGAGGAGAGAGGTTTCCAGCCCAGCTAGAAATTTTTCTCTCCCTCCTACCTTTGTTGCTTTGCAGTATAGCGTTCTCATCTGCACCCTGACTGGGAAGATACCAGCAGAGATGAGTGAATAATGAGGAAATCTACTCGGTAGTGTTTTGACAATTGCTAAATAGGGTTTTGCTTAGATCATGTTTATACTTATTTTATCAACTATGGAGCTTTTTCTAAAAAGCTGTGGGAGTGAAGTGTTTGCTGAAAAGAATACTTGCAGGGAGCTATTTCTGGACTGTATTCATGATTAATTTAATCAAAAACCAGTTTTTTCTCACTGTAAAAGTAGCTGATTAATGATTACGTCATAAGTGAGAAAACAGAAACAGGGAATAAATCAGTGTGTTAAATTTGAGCCTGTTCTCTTTCAGAGCTCTACATAATTCAGCTGCAGCAGCATGTCTTCAGTAGCTTTTTTTGTGTCCTGCTCTCCCAGTAATGATACCCTTGTCAGCCTCCTCCTGCCCTGCTCTTGTATGCCATTCTATTTTATGTAGGTTCTCATTTTGCTTCCATTGTGATGTATATGAGCACCTAGCAAGTTTATGATACGTGAGGTGACTGGAATCTGCTGTATCTGCCTCATCCCTTCCCTGCATGAAGAACTAGAGAGTAGGAGTGCTTTGTTTTGGTAAGATTGCTACCTGCTTATGGGAAGAAAGATAGACAGAAAAAGAGTGATTTGCCTTTGGAGTGAGAATTGATGGCATTTTTATTAGTCATTTGCCCCTGTAGGAATTTGTTTTGTCTCCTTGGCTGGCTGCTGGCAAAGCCCTGTGTTTTAAGCCTGTAATAGCTGATTGTTACATTCTTGTACTTGCATGCTCCAGCAAAACTTTTTTGTCAAGTCTCTGTCCTCACTTCACTCCTGATTGTCCCATAATTGTCTCCTAATTGCAATGGACAACTGAAGATCCTGAGAAGCCAAGGTACCAAAAGAGCTGCCGATGCAACCAGGTGCTTTCCCGCCCTTGCTCCCTTTTTTTCCTTTTATAATTTTGCAGTTGTTGGAGAGACTTGTTATTTGTGCCCTGAAAGTTGATACACTGACCAAGATAAGGGAACAATAAGGAAAATTATTGCATATTTTAAAGTAATTTGTCAAGCAGTGTTAATTCATACTGAGCACTGTCCAATCAAGGCAAAATATTTAAGCCATAATAAATGTTGCTTGGCAATGACTTAAGTCATTGGTAAGCTTTAGTTAAGAGTCCACATCCATTTGGGAAAGCACTTAAAGCACGTATTTATGGTCCCCTGACCACAGCAAATTGAAGAAAATGATTAAGCACGCTTCCAATCTGGACAGATTTCCTATATTGGACCTGTGTTGCAGACGTATCTTAATAGGAGCTGTCAGATAATACTTCTCTTTACTCCTGACATGAACAGTGAGAGGAGTTTGGTACAATACAGTAAAGTTATATCATGTCACAACTAGTTACTGATATAAAAAGTAATTTGAACATATGTTTTGTGGAGTGAATTGATCTGACAAAGCCTCACAAGTTTCTATGAGAAACTTAAAGAAGTACCTCTCTAAGGTCTATTCATAAGTTATGATTCAAATTCAAAGAACCCTTTAAGAGATATTTAAGTTTGGAGAGCTTGAGAGGCTTAAGAGCACAAAGAATAAGCCTTTATTTGAAACAGTATTGACTGTTATTAAATTTGATGAATCTGAAGGATATTTCAGGAATACATCCCGTTTAGCATTGCAAGAGGAACTCTAAAAGTACTCTGAGAAGTTGCTGCTACTACAATATTGACAAATCACTCTGTCTCAGCACTAATAGACTACTTATTCATGAGCTGAAGATGAATATCCTGTTTTCCTGTACAAGGAGGCAGCAAGCAGACAGGTAAGAAAGCCCAGAAATTATAGGTCCCACAACATGACATGAAGGCTGACAAAAAACTCACACCTTCCCAGCACAGCAATGACCACATTGTCCTAATTGAAATTATGAAGCTCATAGGTTTCATTATTTTGACTCAGGAAGCTCAGTCAAAATTGTAACATATTCTTGTAAGTGAAAATTCAAAAGTGATTATATAATGTAGCCGGTAAAGCCTGTATAAAATCAAATTTGCTTAAAACATAGCTCTGTAGAGAGGTTGTAGTTCAAACCGAGATTTTGGATAATTTTGATTTTTTATTGGAGTGTAATAAACTTATTAATGAATGGCTGTCTCTCCCATAAATTCAGATACCCTTTTGTTTATTTGATTAGTGGGACTGGTGTATCACCAGGTACCAGTCAGATACAACATAGATATTTGCCATTTAAAATTTATTAGGTTTTCTATATTAAATGAAAACATGTTCCACAGGTTAGGAGCTTTCATTTCCTATCTCTAAAAGCTTATTTACTTAAGACACACCCTGAGACACATTTCAATTTGAAGAATGTAAAACCTTGGGACTGATATTAACTGCGTTAAGGTCTTATTTGTGATTTTCCTTGGGAAAAAAGGTCTAAATTAGGTCGCTGTTATTTTTTAGAAGCTGGTTACTCTTTTATAGAAATACCACAACAATCACGTTTAATCACTATTTAACTTATATTTTTGCTTCTTTTAATTGCATAGTTTTCTGAGTTTACCCAAATTCCATGGTAATCCCAGCTGAGAATTTTTCTTGAGACAATTATTAACACTCATCCAGCTGTGTCTCATTTCTCTAGGCACTTTTTGATAATGCAGACACAATTCCTTGACCCTTAATTATGTGAATATAATTTTGGTCCTAACAGCTCATCTAGAAAACCAAATTAGGTAATCCTCAGTGTAAATCCAGCAGACTGAGTGAGCAAGGCTCAGGTAATCAAAGTTTATCTGCAATGGTGTTACCATACCTGGTTCCATATAGATTTGAAATAATTAGATCTCTGAATTGATCTATTGTTGTTCATTTTGCCTCAATTATGCCAAAGCTTGCTTTTTGCCTCTCACAGTGCTCTCATGGAAAATGGAAATAAATACACTCATGCTTTATTAAACAATTAAGTTTTTTGTTTTGCCATCATTATTAGTCTTTCAACAGAAGCGAGGCAAGCTGGGCCAGCCAACGAACTGTTTATCGCTACTTCTGGTGTGCTGACAAGGCTCTAGGTAAAACACACTTTGGTTTTGTTTCAGCTGCTCTTGACATATGCTCCCTATCTTAATCTGCAGCCCTGGAAAGAGTCCAAATCTCACAGAGCTTGATTCTGGGGTAAGGGTTGCTAACAGGATAATGAGCTAACTTCTCTATTTTTTTTTTAAATTTTTTTAATTCACTCCTGTTACTCTGATGGTGGGTAGATACAAAGAAATGACATTGTGTGACACCTGGCTTGGAAAATCAAACAGCTTGGATTTCTCCTCATGAAGCAATTTCAATTATATATGCACAGATGTAGTTGCTTCAAGATACATCCACATAATACATTCTCATGTTCTGTGACTCTTAAAACAGTACAACTAAATTTTACAGTTTTCATCTAGGCAAATGGGTTCTCTTACAGAACTGACATGACATGTAATTTTGCACAAGGATTGTCCTTTTTTATTAAAACAACAGGATAAAAAGAAGTACTCACAATTTTTGAAGCAGAGCATAGAAATTAATTTATTAGTGACTGTCTTGAGAATCTAGGTATGATTCAGTCAATTTCTGAAAAATTTGGGAGATAATTCCCAAAGTTTTACTCCTAAATGTATTTTTAAATCCTGATGGTTTCACCTAGCATTGGCTAAAACCACCTGTGGAAAGCAGTCATCTGTGTTTTTTGTGGTGATTTGGCAACTGTATTTGGAGGCATTTTTTTTGCCATTCCTTCCATCTGTCAGAACTAACCTTAGTGCAGGTGATCGAGTTAATACTCTTGGTCCTCTGTAAAATAATGAGTCGTTTTTCTGGTGTAGCTAAGACTGTGTCCCCCCTACAGGTCTGGGCTTAATCTGAATCATATCTGATGGCCTTGGCGTCCTAAATGGAGCTGCCCGTGTGTAAGGGTAAGGTTATACCCAAAATCCCACAAGAAACTGTCTAAAGTTTGACCTGAGCCACTGACAATATTCTGCAAACAAGTTTCTTACTTATCAGTTCCCTGACTCATGGTTTCCTTTATTGTTATTTATTTATTTAAAAATAAAATTCCTCTTTGTCTTTGAAAAATCACTGGTATAAAAAAGTATTACCAACTGACTTTATAAAGAAGTCTTGGAGGCCAAACTTCTGGCAAAAATCTGTAATTAAAAGGATTGCAACACTTCAAAATTCCTTTGTTAGACACTCTTTAAATTCTTTTCCAAAATTTTTCTACATTACTGCTGTCCATAGAAGAATGATGGATAACAGAGAATGAAGTTACCCGTAAGTCCTCCAGAGATTTCTAATTAACATGGAAGTTTGCCAGTTTGGGCTCATTACGACAGTCTGCTCATGGTGCTCTGTACTTCTACCAGTGCAGTCCAGAGGTCCATAAATTTTCATTGCTCTGGGATTCCTGGTATGTCCCATTACCATGAAAAAGTGACATCTGATTCAAGAAGTGTAAATACTCTATATAAGTTCAATAAAGTGTTTCATTCTTCACTGCCGAATTACATTTTTATGGCCCATAAATAAAGGCAAACAAGGAAAGCTAAAATATGAGGAACGGTTGTATATCACACATGTTATCTGGAATGAAATTGTTTCTGCTGTGGTGACAAATGTCTCACCTTCAATTTGCATTCATGTCTTGTGCTAAGCCACTCTAAGGGCAGATGGTTGATGTTGTAATAAATGACCTCAAGAGGTAAAATGATAGATTTTGGTATCATCCAACTTTTCATGGGATGAGTATAAGATTAGCTTAGAGACCAAGGGACAAAGTTTGTCAGCCTGGTAAAGTTTGAGTAAAACCAGTATTTTTTAGGAGTCAATTTATATGGTTAAAAAAAAAAAAAAAAAAGTTTTTGGGCACAAAATACTACCCTCTCCCTGCAACAAAACAGTATAAATATTCTGAAATTATCTGCTTTGTTCAGGAGCAGCCCACGATGGGTTTTGTTGTAGTGATACATGAATTTTCATAATTCAATCACTACAATAATCGCTTAGCAAAAGATGTGATGACAGAAGTGAAAAGGATTTCCTAGATCATCAAATCCAAGCTGCTGTGCTAAGCATATTGGTGCATCAGCCTATTTATAAATGCACCAGCACCACCAAAATTGGTTCAGATGTCTTCTCCTTTTACCCACACAGGCAGAACATCCTGGATATGCATTTGTCTTAGAGAGAGTGCACTCTGTGCTTATTTATAGTCTGGTTATATACATTGACTCTTCTGTCTGCACTGCATTTCAACAGCTGTTTTCTCCCTCCATCTTTAACGCAGTGAATTCACATACAGCTGTCCAAAGATTGCTGGCATTTTTCTCTTTTTTCTGAGTTTTTTACTTTTTATGTAAAATAACATTAATTCCTCTGATATCAGCCCTTCTCTGACTTGTAGTAATCCTAATGCAACATAAAACACATAACTGGAATTTTTAAGCTTAATTCTAAATAAGTTCTTACAGAGGTAATACACGATGGTTTGATTTCTTCTACCATGGCATGTGGTGCCATGGCATTGCATTTGTCTTTTTTATGTCCGTATTTATGATTCATGGTTATTGAAATCTGTGTCACCAGGCATTCCTAGCTACTGGACTCTGGGATTAACTCTACGACACACATCCCTTGGTAGCCTTTGGTGGAAACTTTTGTTATGTGCCAAGACTTTTTCTGTCTGATGAGACTTGAAGTTGCCATGCCTTTCCTTTCTTTTCCTTTCTTTTCCCTGCTGAAAGGCAGCAAGCCCTAGTGGATAGGCAGGAAGAGATGCAATGTACTTCGGCCATGTTCTTGAGTGTCACAGGTCAGGGCTGTAGGCTGCATAGTCCAGAATGCCTATGCTTATTTAATGAATTATTTTATCAATTATATTGAATTTATCTCATGTTCTCCATGTTTTTAATGTCGCCCTGTTATGTCATCAGTACAATTTCTTATGTTTGCAACAGTAAGCAGCTTGATACATCTTGGTTTGGAGGACTGGTGTCTGCTAAGAAGGGCAGGAGCCTCTCTTTGAAATGGAGAATGTAAACCCCCTCCCTCCAAATTATTATAATTTTGAAATTAAGGGGCTCTCAGGCAAAGATAAGGGAGTTAGGAATAACAGTTTTTTCACTAGGAAAATTAAAATAGAAATACAGTACTACAAAGAAACAAACCCCAAACACTGACAAAGTCAAGAGTACAACCTGACACCCTGTCAGTCAGGGTGTTAGTAGCAGTCCCATGGTGGCTGCAGTCCTTTTGCAGTACAGATGTGGTTCAGTTGAAGCAGTGGTCCTGTAGAAGGGTGCAGTATTGCTCCGAAGGTCAGTGATGATGTGGAAAAGTCTGGTTTTCCTCTGGAGTCTAGGGAAAAAAAGGCTACCCCATGTCCGAGAATTTCAGGTTTTATCTAGGTAGGAAAGGCATGGCTCTCCCCTCAGGCTGAAGCAACTTCCAATGGGATGAAGTAATTTTATCAGTCACACAGTGGGACTCAATGGGCCATTAGCAGAAGATAACTCCCTGAGGGAAGGATGGGTTGTGAAAAGATAAAGTACAGTGCCCCATTTGGTTTCAATGGATGGCCCATTAGCAGAATATCTTCCACGGAGATAAAGATCACTGCCCCACCTGATCTCAAGAGATGGTGATAAAATAGATACTTTTTGATGACATCCTGTATTGTAACCCAAGACAAATATGATTTAAATGGGTGGTCCCATGCTCATGAATCAGAAATATGGGGGAAACACTGATATGAACTAATTTTAAATTTACCTCAGTCAATGTGATTTGGTTTTTTTTGGTATTTTTTTGGTTGGGTTGTTGGTTTTTGGGGGTTTTTTTGGGTTTTTGTTTTGGGTTTGTTTGTTTGTTTGTTTGTTTTTTCTTTGTGTTTCTGGACTCAGTTGGAGTACTAGAATATAGTACAGGTGACATTTTTAGGAGATGTCTGTTTATATCTGGAACAAAGATTTAGAATTAAGATTACTTCATTTGAACATGATGACTTCTTCCTTGTAGATTATACTTAGTATTTCCTGAGTAAATTTTCCTGTGGAAAGAGCTGCTCCAAATATCCAGTGTGTTAGTGGACTTTGTTAACAGGAGATACTATAACTCTCACAGCTGTCTCTTCACTAAATTTACAGGTTAGATCAAGAGACAGTGCACTTGGCTTACACGCAAGATTGAGGTCAAGGCATATGTGCTCTGTTCTCATTCCTGCCACAGATCTGCTGGATAAGTGTGAGTCAGATTCTGCCCTTTAGTTCCTTTGTCTATAAAACTTACATACACATAATCAATTTAACAGTCCCTGACAACTTACAGTTTGAGTTCAGCCATGGCCTCTGCTTCAGGGGTTTCAAACTAAGTGACATATTCAGGTGTATTTGGCAATGGCGTAAAAATGTGGTAATTGTTATACTAAGTCAGTGAAAGATAAAAGAAATTATGTTCTGTATGTTCTTTCAAGTTCAGCAGCTGAAAATCAGTGAAAATGGGTTTTTAATGTTATTTTCAGAAAGTCTTATCTTGTGGCAGACACATCAGCTGTATCTGATGTGAAAGACTATAACCAGGTATCTGGGATTTAGAAATCAGAAGGATTAGGAGCAGGTCCATATTCCACTTTCGTTGAGCATCTTATTCCTTCCTTTCTTCAAGAGTTTTTCAGCTTCCCTCTAGGATCAGCAGCACTAATGTGCTGCCTTCTCCTCATTGTTCACTGCCAGGAGGGTAACGAGGCCTGACTTGGAAATGCTGTGAGTGGCAAGCAGCTGAGCAGTCTGACTCAGGGTATCGCTGCATTACAGCACTGTAAATCTGGCAAACCTAATTACGCTCAGAGGGATAATGACAACTCCATATGGGATGGAAAATTGTTTGCATGTAGGTTTTGCTTCTTAACTCTTCTGGTCTTCCTGCAGTTAGTAGGCAGGCAGCAGCCTCCAAAGCTAACAGCAATGCTACTGCTTGTCCAGCTGGCACAGAAGATTTAACTTCACACAAGCCAGCTGGCTATCTCCTTGCCTCTTTCCACCTAGGAGACTGAAATATGTCATCCTTGAGATATGACCAGACTCCTGGAACTCACAGCTCTTTCTGGGAAAGAAACAGCATTATTAGTACTCTGGATATGCTTTCCTTCAGAAAAATATAAAATATTAGATGTAGATATATATTTATATGCTTTATCTATGTATGTTCATGCACAGATGTTAAAACTAAAATGCATACCAATGATGCGTCAAGCTTGCAAATAGATATACAGAAAAAGAACCAGGAAATGAAGAATCAAGATACTCTTTTCGTTTAGATATGACTGCCTTACTGCCATTACCCTGTGTATGTGGTAGCCTTAATTGTAAATTGGATTGTTTAAATATGCAGCCAATATTATTCTGTACTCAGAGCCATTCGTACCAGGAGGATCACAGTATTTTCATTTCCTGTGTTTTAAGATCTAATGTATTACTCTTCAAAATGGCACTAGTAGTTTTCATAGTTATTTTCCTTTCCCTAGTAAATACAAATATATGGAGAAAGATAAAAATGGCTTTTTTAATATCATTGTTTTATAAGTAGCCATGCTAGGCTTTGAAAGTCGTATCTGGAACAATGAATTGAACAGGACATTACATTTACTGATGCTGCTGTTTGGCTGAATTACAATTTTGCAGAGGCAGCAATGTATCAGACTGAGCCATGAACCTTTTGCAAGAGAATGCAAGGTTTGGAGATGACTGAAAGTGATAAAAAACACAGAGAATTCCATGTGTTTGGGTGTGGTGCTAGGACAATATTGGTAATATCTCATTAGGACACAGATGCTTCTTTTAATGTAAATTGCCCCAGCCAGTCCTGATGAGCTGCTTTTTAATAGCATGAAAATTAAAAGGGCTTATTTTGCATCTCCCCTTTTGGCTGCTCAAAACTTAAGAAATGCTCAAATGAAACAAGTTCTGAGCTTGCAGAAATGAAATTAAAAGCATGAGATAAAGGCGCTTCAAAAAGTTCTAATTGTGGATTCTTGTCTTGTATCTCATGAAGAGCAGATGTGGCAGAAAGCTCTAGCAATAGTCTGAGATGCCTACAATGCAGAAGTTTATTAAAAGCAGCAAAGGAAAACCTTCACCTCACATAAGTAACAGATGCTGTTTATCTACTGAATGCCTACTCTTGGTGGCACTGAGTGACTTAGTTTATATTGGCTAAACCAAGAAGGCCTGTGTTCAAATAAACCTGCAAATCAGGCTAAATATTTAGTTAGCACAACTTTCTTCCAGGGTAACAAATGAGGATTGTGGCAATGAAAGCACTGGATTACGCTTCTTTATTGAAAATTAACATAAATGAAGGTCGAATTCAGAGTAATTAAAACAGAAGGACTACAGATATTTAATTCTTATGGCCTGAACTGCTGCCTTTCTTGCTGCATCAGTTTTATCAGAGCAATGTCTACAGTGTTGCCTAATGGCTATAACTAGGTAACTACTCATGGTCATTGATCAAAGGAGAGTGCTCTCAAAAAGGATCTCAAAGGTTATCAGAGGCTGTTTGAGCCATGGCATGCATTACTCAGTGCTTCCACCTGTTCTGAACATTTGCATCTGCCCTGTCATTGGGGATCTGGGAGCTATGATTTGGAGTTCTTGGGAATTATACAACATCCCTTTTTATGGACGGCATCCAAACATGAGGCATCTTGCTTTGCATCAAAGATCTAGTGTTATAAATAATATATGCTTAGGAGGCTAAAAATCAAGCAAAATAGATCATATGTAACTCCAAGAAAATATCTCAAAGGCCATCACATATGACTGTTTTATAAGATGAATTTGGAAACTCTTGTCTGCTTTGCCAAACCTACAAACATAAGTTGTAGTAAATAAATAATGAAATGGCCTACTTAAGGTCTTTGCATCTTTTGCAAGTTTTAAATGATTTCACTGGAGGCAATACTTAAAGTTGCTTAGCACCCAAATTGTTTGCAATAGTTTTTCAGCCACAGCATCCTTCAAAGGCATCTGCAGAGATACATCCAGGAGTGCGTCCAACCATGCCAAGCACTGGAGATCTTTGATGCTAAGATGTCTCATGTTTGGATGCCATCCCTAAGAAGCGATGTTGTGCAATTCCTAAGCCCTAAGAATTCCAAACCATGGACTGCGTTTTGAAAGTTCTCTTTAAACCTTGTAAGTGAAATACATTGTTGGAGATATCTTCCCTGGGGATTTTTGGCAAACACCTTGTATTTATGGGGGTACCACAGAATTTAGACAGCACAGACAGGATGTCTCTTCCATTCTAATTTGTCTTTGTACATGGTTTATAACATCTCCCCAAACTACTTCCTAGTGCGCAATTCTTCATGCTTGTTCTACTCTCAGAAGTGAGTTTTTTTCAAAAGATGTTAAAGAAGACCATTTTAGCTCCAAGTATGCTGGGTGTGAAAAAGGATTGTTTTGACACACTTTTATGCTCTGGTTGCTCCAGAAGCATTTAAATCCAAAATCTGCAATTGTGATGGGTAAGTCTCAGACTCTCAGGTATGGTGTTAGAAGCACTCAAAAGCAATATTAAAAGGACAGGAAGGTTGCAAAGTTAAGCACCTGCCAAAAAAAAAAAAAAAATAAAATTAGGCAATGATAGAATGAACATTGATAGTGAATCTTCAGAGAATCTGTCCTGCTCTGTGCATAGACTATGACAATTTTGAAGGGATAAGCTACTATTTTTTTCATGTACTCTCTTTTTCTCTCCTGGTATTGTCTTTCCTAACTGGATCTCTCTTACCACATTTGTCCTTCCAGATACAGTTTTCTCATCCAGTCATTCCTTGCTTTATCCTTCCAGACTTCTCATTTCCACCACATCCCTAACATTTCCTTTCCTCACATTCTTACTTCACCTTCACTTCCAAATGCCTCTGTCTTCTTTTTTTCACTCTGCTGTCTTATATCTTGCTGTTGGCCAAGAAAAATGAAACTCTAAGGAATGACAATGACAAAGTCCACATGATATTTTATATTTACTTACCTTAAAGTGCAGAGAACTGATTTCTGTATGACAATATGTTTGAAAGCAAACTTTTGGAGGAGGGGATAAGGGGAACCCTTCCAGATTGTTGCCAAAGTCAGCTGTCTCCCATATGTTTGTCTTGCAATTCTTTTTGTGATACCATGTGTTTTGGGATTTCTAGTGGGGGTTCAGCTTCTTTATCTCAATTAAAGATGTGCTGAGTTTTTTAAGACTCTGTTAACAGATGAAGTTAAGATGTTAGAAAGGTGTTTTGGAGGATGCTATCTAGAAAAAAAAATTGGAGACAAAAAATACAGTGGGTATTCCTCTCGTATTTGTATTTCACTAAATACATGTGAGCATGATAGTTTTGTGTGCAACTCCTCTGTGAAACTAAATGCTCCATTCACTCTTGCTTGCCTCATCTGTTCTCCATCCTTTCCCTCAATCTTTTTAATAAACTGACTTTTTCTTGGTCTATTAAATTAGTTTATGCCTTTGGGAAATGTTACTGTGTTTATGTGGCATCAGCTGGACCAAACCCTTGCAGATTCAAGGGGCATTGCTGGTCTGCACTCTGTATTCCTGCTATGCCTAGAGATCAGTGTGCTGGGAGGTGTGAACAACTGAGCAAACCAGTGAGCCTGGCTCACTGGGTGAATTTTAACTTTAATTTAATTTGAAGACTTCCAGAGCTTTCTCACTGATACTGCAAAAATTATGACTTAGATTCCTAATTTTCTACACTGTAAGTAGAATCTGGCTAGTTTGTTCCCCAACTGTTTAATTTGCAAAGGGGCTGTCATTCTGTGTTAAATAAAACTGGAAAAGATGGAGCCCAAGGAAGATCAGTGTAATGATGAAAGTTTGTTCCAGTTCAAAGCTGCTGTTGATATTGGGTGTGATCCAAAAACTCTTGATTCCAGCACTTCCAGCACTTCTTCCATCTATGTAATCAGATTTCAAATCAGGGCTGCTGTGTTCAGCCCACTACTCCTTTAGCTACTGCTCTATACCAGGCTCTCTGGGAGGATGAGCTGTGCCAACAGCATTTAGAAAAACACTATTCCTAGTTGCCCTCTGCTTTAGTACTATTTGCAAGAGATGCTCACTCCCAGTTGTATAATTCACTCTGTTTCTCTCCTCAGGCATGTAATGTGAGATTTTTCCCCCCCCTTTTTCAGTCTAGCCTTGCTTTTCATTTGTTTTCCGCATGCCAGATGTGCATGGTTTTGTGTAATGTACAGGTGCTGTGGACCAAATCTGGGTGATTGCCACTACCCCTACATCTGACTTGCTGGCTCAGCCAGGAACTGATTTCTGGATGGTCTCTTTGGACTCATTA
The DNA here is from genome assembly GCA_009812075.1 of Sialia sialis. Taxonomy (NCBI): domain Eukaryota; kingdom Metazoa; phylum Chordata; class Aves; order Passeriformes; family Turdidae; genus Sialia; species Sialia sialis. The sequence goes on along the minus strand of VRYO01002734.1, from coordinate 38,292,064 downwards.
CCTGATCTTTGACATGCTTGGTGGCCTCATCATGTGCACTTTCTACACTTCTACATTAAAAAAAGAAAAAAAGGGAACATTTCAGAAATCCAGGTAGTTGTATGAAAGACATTGGATAAATCAGGCTTTATAGTGATCTGCTCTGGTATTTTATTGCATGTTAGGGACTCAAGGACCAAATCATGGTGTTGACAAGCCCCATCTGAGAGTGGCTGGCCCTAGGGCTGAGAAGTTCCCTGGGAGAAGAGTCTGGAACTGGAGATCTTCTATTTGACTCCACTTGTCAGGGAAGTGTGCCTCATTGGACAGTCTCATGGCTGAATTGATTTCTCAGTTGCCTTATGATTCATATTGCCCTTTGGTGTTGCTGATCATACTGTTTTATTTTTTGCTTAATCTACCTGTTTTTTCCTGGCTTTATCTGTCTCTGTGCTGCTAAAAGTTCCCATTTTGTCTTCCAATTTACTTTTAGAGGGAGCAGTATGCAGACTCCCTGTCAGATAATCTGTCTGCTGGTTAAAAAATGCTGCTGCCCTTAGCTAGGCAATGTCTTATATCAACATGGTGGGTAAAGACACAGAAATACTTCTCCTGCTGTCAGAAAAGAGGAAGTATTTTACTCTTTCCAATATACAAGTGTTTCCCCTATGATTTTTAACAATTGCTGTTAGCAGCTAAGCAGTTATGGTAAAACTTTGCTTTATGGACTGTGCACTTACTATTTTGGACCCTGTACTGGTGGGTGAAGAATCCTGGTATAAGTAACTTTTCTATTCTGAATCTCTTCTCCTACATTAAAAAGAGAATAAAAATGTTGGCTGGCTTTCTGATAGGCTTTGAAATCCACTGCTGAAAAATGTGACTTAGAAGTTGGGCATCATGGTCTGTGATTATAATCAAACCCATATGACCATTATGTATGAGAAGGCAGCCTGATAGCATATAAGGCTGTGAGTAAAGAAACCAGGAAATTCCTCCTGCTGCTGTAGACAAGTGACAGTGGAGGAAACTTTAAGTACAGATATTAGCTGTTCATTGTGTCAGTAATGCAGAGAACCTGGGGAGGTGATGCTTCTTGTTAAAATACCTTCCTGCATTTAATTTCTATGCCATGATTTTTCATTAGCATAATCCTTTGACCTAAATATGAAAATATCAGCAAAGGAATGAAAATGGAAATCAGGTTTCAGAGTTGAATGTCCTGCTGGACTTTGTGAATGGCGTTACTTGGTGGAGATGGGGGGGGCTGTAAGAATTATTCTCCCCAAAAATCTAGAATTGTACATCAGAACTAAACTTTTTGAAGATACAAATTTTTGTTTGATGTATGCAATTTTTGTATGGAAGGATTCTCTCCTGTACTATGAGAACCAGTACTGGAAGTACTTCTGGGCATTTAGTTACTGCAGGAAATCCTATCTAAACCATCAGCTTCTTACTGGCTTACAAAAATAGAAAATGTTTTGTTATCTCAAACAAATGAACATTGTTATTGTTCATTTAGCTTGTGAATATACCCAAAAAATCAAGTGTCAAATGTGAATATTTGGTATTTTATGATTTTTGGTACGTGAATTTCATAGATCAGCATGCAATTCTATAGTTGAGCAAGGTTTCACGTCTACCTCCAAAATTCTAGGTGCTCCTTTTGCTACTGTCACTTCCCTTGCTGATCTTGCCTAGACACCTCAAGACAGTCCAAGGACAAGCTGCTGTCTGAGAAGCCTGCATTATAAAGGTGAGTTCATCAAAATGAATGTCTTCTCCCTTACTAGATTTTTATTTTACTATTAATTGGTTTCAATCCCTGGCATCAGTGCAGTAAATTTAAACCCCCTAAAATCTCTTGACTTCATTTAATACCTGTTACAAAGAATACCCCCGTATGCTTTGGGGTTTTTTTAAGGAAATGAAGGAATGTCTTTTTTGTAACTGTAATGGCTCAAGCTCCTTTGTTAAAGGAGCCATAAGGTTGCAAATTGCACAATTCATCAATCTGGAAATGCTTGTTTCTGTTCTCCTATTTGTCTGCATCATGATACTGGCTTATAGTATTTCACTGCCCTTGTATAAAAGCTCAGAACAAACGCTTGTTTACAAGTGAAGTAGATTACACTCAGTATAAATCAAGGTAGTAAATTCAAGCTGAGACTACTTCTTTTTTCTGATCCACAACCCTTTCTTGCTACTAAGAATAATATTGATAATAATACAGTGACTACAAGGTAAAACTAGCTTCTTTAAGGTCTTGAAACAGTTGTGACCATACTGTGTTACATACTTCAAATACACCTGAGGGAGTGTTGTGAATTTCCCTGAGGGGGGATCAGGACTGGTGTGGGAACCCAGCACAACCCGACTTGTTAGAACACCTCTTACAAATTTGTTTTTTATTAGTAGACTTGAGATGTTAATGGCAGAAAGCTATTTCCTCTATTAATTCACTTACTCTTTTGTGCAGGTCGAACATCTGCACACAGCTGGAGCAGCAGTGAGAGACCAACACTGCAGAACACTTACTCAGATGTGGATGGTCATCCTGGGCACAACTGTGTTTTCTAGCAAGGTATTTGGAAACTCCTTTGAGGCACCTGTAATCAGAAGGTATGTGTCACACCTTTAGCTCCTGTCAGCATGAAGCAGTTCATTTCCTCTTCTGTCAGTGTCAGAGTAATCCCATCACTGGCTGATGGGCACATTCACCAGACTCTTGTCTTAAATTTACCAGTTCCTGGGAGACTTTGCATATGCTGTCATAGGCGCATTCGTTTCTCAAGGGGTTTTCAGGTGATGGTCCCTCCATCCACATGTGTAGGTCCCTTGTCCCCCTTCAGAGAGGCTGGCGCAGAGGGGTTTTGTGGCAGGATCAGTGCTGTTACTGAGCCTTCAGCTGTTACTGAGGGAGACAGAATGTGTGTGGGAGAAAGCAAGAAATGACCCTGTTGTGTAGGTGGGGAACTGGGCTACAGCATTTTGCTGATTTGCCTCACCCCTGGCAGGAAGCCCACAGCAAGGCTGTGAACTGCGTCCAGGATGTCTATGTCTTTCTGGCTCAGCCTTTCACTCTCAAGAATAACTGACTCTGCAGTTTTCCTCTCCTGTTGCTCTTCTTGCTCTGCTGCAAGAAGATACACAAGTTGCAAGATAAGCAGTATATGCACTTACAGCACTCTTGCTCTCCTGCCTGTACTGGCATTCTGGAAGTAGGCTCCAATGTTTGAGGAAAACCTCAAAATATTTGAAGATTGGGTTTCTAGGGCATGGTTGGCACACTTACTGGGACTCAGCCTAAGATGTTTGTTCTTCTGAATGAACTAGAGATATTTCTTCTGGTCTTTATTCCACAAATTGTGATTAGAGAAGGAGCAGCCCAAAGTAGATGTGTTGGGTGTCTGAGGAGAACTGTTGCCTAGAAGAGCCCATTTTCCCTGTAACTCTCTACTCAGCATATCTAAATTATTTAGAAGAAAAGAAAAAAAATGGCTAAACACTTGTAAGAAATTATATCCAAAAGGAAGACTCAAAAGGATTAGGAGAAATTATTATTGAGGCTGCGATTCACTCTGTGTTTTGCAGGAATCACTTTGCTTTACCAGTCCTTATCTTTCCACTGTTCCCCAGCCCAACAACACTTAAAAAGCCAACCCTTGTTTTTATTTCACTCTAGATATTGTTAATATTTCTTTAGATATCAACAAAAATTGTTCTTCAGTGTTGTCATGGTGCAGGATTAGACCCTGATGAGGATCTCAGTCATGACCAGGACCAGCATTGTAACTTCATGTTAACCTTTTCCCTAGCTCTTTTTTTTTTTCAGTCTCTGAAAGTTCATTAGCTTTTATAGATGAAAGACTGTGTGGAAATTTCTTTTATCTTTAGGAAAATTGCATGCATGGAATTCACAGAATTAAAAGCCCAGAAATTCCTTTAACTGCCAATAACTTCAGTAATTTGGAGTTATTCTTCACTGAATTGTTTTAGTTAATTACTGTCATATTTAAACAAGGTTTTGGTTGACCAAAGACCATTAAAATACACTTTCAGTTAGACTGGAATATTTAAAAATAATTGACGGAAGTGTTTCTTCAACTGTCTTTATGCCACTTGAAAGAAATTACAGTAGTTTCA
>VRYO01002734.1:38266680-38286936 GCA_009812075.1 Sialia sialis | reverse complement strand
TTTCCAGTCTGTGAAAACTGTTTGCAAATCAAGCAACTTGACAGCAAACCCTGCCATCCCTCGATTCTGTTGCTACCTCTTACTTCATTGCACAGAGATCCTTGCTTTAAAAAAAGTAAAAATGCAGCTTATATTCGGGGTGCGGGTTATATATGGACAATTTACCATGATGTCCCTGCCTAACCGGATGTGCGGCTTATAATCAGGTGTGGCTTATAATTGTGAAATGACTGTAATTTGAAATTTCTCGCTCTCTTTTCCTGATAGACTTAGAAGTGATTATAATAATAAAACAAATAATCTTATTGTTGTCTACATGAAGGACATTATTCAGAACAAGAATGGATTAGATAATTAAACTCCATCCATGTAATTAGCTGAATGAGAATGTCTCCTTGAAATACAAGGATGGGATGACCTCTATATTTGTAAGTAAATGGCCTATTGCTGACACTGATGGGAGGCAAATAATAAAATTAATACAGGTATGTTTGCCTGAAAATAAACTTCACATTTTATCACTGTTTGAATGTAGTATTACTGGTTTTGAATATGCTACTTGCAGTGAATAGTTCTCCCGTTTATACATGAAAACCCACTGGACTTTCTGGTAATTTAAGGAAGGGAAAATGGCACCAGAACTTGGCTGGCCACAGCGTATGCAGTAATGTTTTGGTCGTCAGATGAAACATTTTGGAAAACTTATGCAGATGTATTTCGAGTTAGGCAAATTGGTGTCCTCAGTTAAAAGGAAAAACTAAATCCTTGAGTCTTTGTTTTTGGAGCTTAAAAATAAGAACAAATTCCAGTCTATACTGAAAGATTTAGTGAATTCATGTCAGTTTAGAGAGCCTGAAAATTCAAACTATAAGAGAAGACTGTGATTATTTTTTAATGTGTAATTCAATTGGGACTCATCGCTCAGGAAAGTCATATAATCAATAAAGTCTTGTTCTGTTTAATTATTATAGAACAACTTGACAAACATCTGAGTCAATTTCCCCACACTGCTTCAAACTTGGAATAGATAGGAAAAGAGTCAAGTTGATTTAATATATAGCTGTGGATGAATAGTTAGAGATGGAAGGAGAAATGTGGAGCAGTTCTGTCAAACCCTTGATCATACAAAACAGGTAAGTATTAGACTACTTTGAAATTCTGAGATTATTTTTAATGCTGGGACTAGATTTGCCTAAAGGTGCCATCAGTAAGAAATAAGTTCTTTACCTCATTTGTGTGTGTTGAAATGGATGACTGGCTAAAATTCAGGTCTGTTTAAATCTTTGGAAGGCTGGGGCCCGGACGGCACTAATAGATATTAGTGACCAGCCCTACCCGGAACATCCAGAATTAGTGTGTTTAGCCCCCTGACCTGGGATACAGTGGAGGAGAACTGGTCTCCAGCACAGCTGCAGGGATGCCCTGTTTTCCCAGAGATTCTCTTTTTGCAGAGCTCAAGCCATGCATTGGCAGCTTGGCTTGAGCTTGGACCTGCCTTACTGCCGTGACATTGCTGTATGATTTGGACGCTCAGCTGGACCTGGTTGCTGTGTCAGGATCTGTCCTGCTCCACAGCTCAGGGTGGTGGACATGCCCTGGCTGGTGGAACTCTGCCCACCTGGTCTTAACATTAAATCATATTCTGTGGACTTGTCTTTCAGTCCATTGTCTTCACAGATATGTTTGAATTACAGTAATGTCATGACTATAAGGCGCACTGGATTATAAGGCGCAGTTCCAGGTTGCTGACAAATTTCTGTACTTTGTCCATATATAAGGCACAGCGGACTATAAGGCACACCTTTTCAGTGAGGATCTGCGTGCAACAAAGTAACGAATTAGTAATGGAATCGCGCAATCATGGGGTTTACTGGCAGGTGCTCAATTTGCAAACATTTTTCACAGATTGGCATAGCCTTCAAATGCAGCCCCAAGTGCCCTCCCTGTGCCGCAGGCCCCGGCATTCCCACCTGCCCTCAGTGCCGGCTACCATGGCCGCCGGCTCCTGCGGCAGCTGCCGCGGCCACTGGCTCTCGCGGCTCATACTTCCAGGTTGGCAAATTTCCAAACTTTGTCCATATATAAGGCGCACTGGATTATAAAGCGCACTTCCGGGTTTTGATCAAAATTTTAGTCAAAAGGATGCGCCTTATTGTTGTGAAATGACTGTAAATCTGATACCTGACCATTAAACAATTAGTGCTGGATGAGTAGGACCACATGCACAATTAAAACAGAATTTCTAATTTTGTTTCTAGGATTTCACATTATTTGAGTTTTTTGGGATCTTTTGTTTTTTCAACCTAATTCTCTTTCCTGTACTTTGGCTGTTTCTTGCAGGTGTCTTCTATTATAGATCTTCATTTATTCTGAAGACCAGATATAACCTCTTTATCTATCTTGTGTGGCTATTACTGCCTGCTGCAGCAAATCAGCACAGCTTTAGCAGCTTTAGCTGGATTCTATGTAATCTCTTCATGGGCTGGCCAGCAGAGTCCCTCTGCTCCAGTACACTGATCCTTCCCATTCATCATATGAATATTCATATGCTCAGATTTTACTAATGGAAGTGCCCTGGAGAGAAAATAATGAGCTTCAAGCAAGGCAAGCATTAATCTTTGGTGTTGAGGTGTTTGCTGAAAACATTTAAACTTGAATATCTATCTGATTTTAACATTTCCAAGTTGAAACATACTTAGCTATTTACATTAGTTGGAGGCCATGGTCAATAAAGTAGTACTTGTGTGAGAAAAGTTTCAGTGGAAGTTAATTACGGGTAATTAAGGAATAGACAAAGTATACAATAATTGATCCTAATGTCACAAAGTTAATGAGAGTTTTGTCATTGATTTTGCAATGGACTAGACTTCATAAAAGACATAACTGACTTTACAGAGAGGAAACTTCCTTCCTGTTTAAGCCAGCTTCATGTTACTAACCACTTACTTAAATTGTTTTAGCAATTAAGAGTGTATGAAAAATTAAATACAAAACAAATATTGTCAGAATGTGAGAACTGTCAGATTTTACTTTGCTAAATTCTTTTCCTGTAACTGCTGGCAATATCAGTTAGTATCACTAGCTCTCTGTGGCTGAAAAATTCAACCTGATTGATGTGGCACAGTCTCCAGTCCAGAGAAAAATCTGCAATCAAAAACTGATCACAAAGTTATTTATACAATGAGTCAAGGCATTGAAGAATGAAAATACCAAGCTTGCTTTTTGTGACTGGAAGAAGGATATGCAAAATGTGTCTTCTCCTTATGCAACAAGCAGTAGATTTTGTAATGATGCTTTTAATTGTCAATGTTTGTTTCAAATCAATATATATCTTAGAAATATAAAAAATTCTATAAAGTTTTAATGTTCAATTATTTCAAATCCATAGGGTTTTATTGCACAAGGGATTTTTTTTCTGTTCTGTTTGTTTTTGGTTTTTTTTTTTGTTTGTTTGGTTTTTTTTTTTGTGGATTTGGAGTTTTTGTTATGTTTTATTCTGGTGAAATTAAGACCTTCAGATTTGTCAGAGTGTGAATCTGTGAGAATTGGATAAAGATGGGAGATGTTACAAGGCCCAAGGTACAAATGGAATTCTCCCTCTTCTTGAGTTTTCATGTCTAAATTTATTCTTGTTTAACAAAGCCTCTGAATTTTTAGCTGTGATTCATAACCAAGTTTGGGGCTCAGAACATAGAATTACTGGCAGCTGTATTTAAAAATTCTGAAATTTGTAAGACAAATTTCTACAGATCTGAGGAGTGAGTGACCACTGGTGGTCACAGGGCTGAAGAGCAAATGAAACCCATGAAAAGAGTGAGAAAAGAAGTGGCTGTAAGCTATGAGGAAGTTCCTTGGTTCTTATCACAGAGTGGGCATGTGAGAGGAATGGGCTATGAAAAGGCTGAGAGAAACATAAAACCAGAGGAGAAAAAAAGTCAGTTCCTCAGGAAAATCAAATCACTGGGGATATTTACATATATAAACTTCAGTCTTATGGGGTAATATTTTTGTATTTCTAACACATGAGAATAAGTATTACAGTAATTTCACAACTATAAGCCACATCTTATTATAAGCCGCACCTCCCGATAGCCAGGTAGACCACGGGATTTGTCCATATATAAGCCGCACCTGAATATAAGCTGCACTTTTTTTTTTTTTTAAAGTGAGGATCCATGTGTAACAAAGTAACAAATGAGTAACAGAATCACTGCCAGCTGGGTTTGGTGTCAGGTGCTCAAGTTGCAAACAGTTTTCATAGACTGGTGAAGCCTTTAAAGGCAGCCCCAGGCGCCCTCCCAGCCAACTCTCAATTCTGGGTTGGCATTTCACTGGGATTTGTCCATAGATAAGCTGCACCTGAATATAAGCTGCACTACTGGGGTAGGCTGGATTCTTCAATGAAAAAGGTGCGGCTTATATTTGTGAAATTACTGTACTCAAACTGAGAAAGTTGCTCATATCCTGTGGTGGTAGAATCAGCTCCAGGCATCAGCTCAAGCAGAATTTACTTTTGCTAAATAAATAAAATTCACATTAGCTGCCAAATAAAAATCATTATCACACGAGTTTCTATTATGCTTGCTTAGTCTCTAGTGTATGGAGTAGATATTACTAATTTATCTCACATATCTCACACTGCCCAGCATGTGGCTGATAATGAGTTTAGGCTAGTGCCAGTCAGGATCACAGTATGTGGCAAAGTCACATCTCTAGTCTGTGCACTGAGCCACGCTTTTTAAAGCACACCTCAAAGCCACAGTTGTCATTCACCATCCTTCCTACAAGATATTCTTGGCCTTACAGCAGTTGTTTCACCCTATGGTCTTCTTCACAGAATTTAATTCATAAAACAGGCAGACAAAGCATACTCTACATGCTTTTTATAATTTCTTTTCTGTAGGTTTTTCTTTAATTATTTTTTTTCAGTTAGCAAAATTTCTGCTGTTGTTACTACCCATACAATGAAGAATAGTACAACCGTAAGACCAGAAGGCAGCAAAAAGTCAAATATTTCCCTTGTGTGCATTTTTTAAACTTTTGCAGTTTGGTTTCCCAGAGGAAAAGGTATGCTATTTGTCTTTATCCTGTTTAATGCTAACTGTAGACTTCAGTGCAGGTATGGGTGCTGCTCTTTGAGGTATCCCTTCCAATTTATGTTGCAACTACTCAAAAATTATGTAAAAATGGTGTACCAGCTGCTGGGAAATGATGTAAAACTCCCATCTTCATTTCCGAATATGAAAAGATGTCCCAAGTATTAATCTCATTCATTTAAGAGGGCTTCCTTATTTATCTTGGTTCAAACAAGACAAGAAAGAAAGTTGGTTTGTGTGTCCTATTTCAGAGGCTGAGCAATGCTAGTGGGACTAATTTTTCTGCCTGCTGCAGCTCTCATTCTTTTAGCCAGATGTCAAAGAGAAACAAAAGACTGAGAAAAACTTTAGGTGCTCTCAAGAATGGTGGTAATAAGGGAAGATGATAGAACATAACTAGATAACTCTTGCAGCTGAATTGCTATTGATTTCAGAGAATGTAAAATCTCATTGCAAGGCAGGCATCTCTCCAGCCCTTGGCGATGCTCTGCCACCCGCCTGCACCGGGCAGGGTGGTGCCCCACAAATGGCTCTGCTCTTTCCAAGGAGATGGTTTGTGGCAGGCAATTCTGCCTTGTACAAACGTGGGTGTTACCATTTGTCTCTCTGATTAGTCCTTCTCCTATTGCAACCATTAGTAGATGTTATGTTGACTTCAGCTGTGTTGCATTAGAGCACCATGGGGATGACTTTGTATTCAATATAGCATTGTAGTGCTTATTTTCATGGTTAAGAGGGCTCTGTAGAAGATAAATAAGATACAGTCCCAATCTAATAAAGTGGGAACAAATATGAGCCCAGAACATATTTTAGAAGAAATTGAAATATAATTCAAATATTTTATAGGTTTTTTTCTTTCTTACCTTTCACTTGCAGACATTTTTATCAAGGCAATTATATTTTTCTTACCTAATTTCATTTTGCACATAAGGAAAGAACAGAAGAGAAATTATTTTTGCCAATGCTTTGTTTTCCCTATAGACAAAGAATTCTAAAAGAAAAAAAAAAAAGAATTTATTTTTTATCAAGAAGATAGAGCATGTATTTATTAATTATTGTACCACTATTACAGCTTATCTGTAGTGTTCAGCTGCAGCAAATAATAGTGGCCAAGTTGCATTTTGCATGACTTTATTACTACAATGAGCATAGGACAAAGGGAGATAATGGTGTTTCTGGTTTAACTTTTATATGACCGTGTACAAGAAATGTATGTTGCTCTGAATTGTTTCTTGGTATGGGTCCATCTCAGCAGAAGACACTTCTGCTAAAAGATATTGTTTTGCTGGAGAGCCCATAGATGTCTCATAAGCATATTCATGTCCTTTATACTTGAGAAAATATTTGTTTCTAGGCCATATCAACACAAATTGTTTTTTAGTCTAGTGTATGTATCTGCATAACTAAGGAAATATGTCACAAATAATTCTACAGGATGTAGCTTTCATTTTCTTCTGTAGTGATATCAAACAGCAGTATAATTATGAGGAGCACTGTGTGGGGATATCTTTAACTTGCAAAGACAAGGTGTCACATCTAATACAGAACAAATCTAATAGGGTAATACAGCATGACAGCAGAGGGTTCAGACTCTGTGTGCTCAGATACACATTAGAATACATGTTGGAACAAAGCAGGAGACAGAGTTCAGGAAGCCTTGTGAGATTTATAAAGCTATGAGTATAAAAATTATAGTCTCCTGTCCTTTTGTTTTGTATGTTAGCAAAATTCTGATGGCTCAGAATCTGAATTGTTTTCCAGATATCTTGTTGTTTTTATTATTAAACCCTGTGATATTAAAAAGTAACTGGCTTTTATCTCCTACTTGTGTAGCCAGGTACTTATTTGTGTTAAATGTACAGGTTATCTTCACCTTATCTTTGCTTATGCTAATTTTTGTGACAAAAATGTCATAAACACTGCATTCCAGATTTCTTTTTCTTTTGTGATTTAAAGTAATAGCACAATAATAATGTAGAAAATATGGGTGATCTATCTTCAAGGTGTGTTTTAGACCACTCTCAGTAAGGCTTTGCATGTGATCAGCCTGAACTGCTGTCCCTGGCAGGTTCCAGGAACTCCATCATAGGTTCAAAGGGTTTCTGCTCCTGGGATAATCTCAGTAATACACAGCTGAAAGAATAATTTATATTGTTGTTAACAAATATGAATTAGGGAAACTATGATGCAGGCATTTAGAAGGATTGGAAAATATGAAGCAATGCTTGGATGCTTGAAGCGTTTGCATTGATTAAGTGCAATGAACAGTTGATGTACTTCTGTTCAAGGGCCAATTTTATGCAATTCAGCTTGATAGATAAACTTGAGATAAGCTATTTTTATACAATATGTACTGCTTGTTAAAGATAAAAAAGTTTCTGATTTTCTCAGACAGTATGTCTCAGAGATACCTTGTGAGACAGCACAATTCTTCCTTGTGGATGATTTTTTATCATGCTTCTAGTTAAAGCATTCAGTACTAGCAAGTCAGGGAAGGTATCCCATACAAGGCTCATAACAATATTTTGGGAAGACTAGTGAGTGAAAGGCTGTTTCCATAGTTATATTTTGATAGCAAGCATTGGCACAAAGAAAGCAAGAAGATAATGTTAACACATTTGAAGGTCAGTGTCCCAGTACTTTATAGCTAAATCCTACTCCCCCATAAGTAAATTATTCTTTTTTGCTAGAAAAGATGCATGTTCATCACCTAGAACTTTATCAGTCAGGAGCAAATTATAAAAGTTAGTTTAGAGAAGAAGTAAACTTCCTCAATCTGCTGTCCTGTCTGCATGCCAGGAAAGGACTGCTTTTCTTTTTGTGCCCTTGCAGAGCTGGAAACCCCAATTTTTTCCAAAAGATATGAATTCTCCTGGAAAAGTTCAATGCAACAGCTTCTGCCTGCCAAGTGAAGCGGTAGGTGCAACTGGGGGAGTATACAGGACCTGGTTGTATGGCTGGGGTGCTGTCCAGAGTATTGTGGGATGACTCTTCCTTGGGCATTACCTTCCAGAGTCCCTAGATGTAAATCTTGGAGCACAGTGGACACAGACTCCTTAGTTGCTGTAGCTCTGCCTCCGTCAGAAGCAACTCTGTCAAAAATGTTCCATCATGGACTACATGGCAATGCTTTGTGGTCTGCAAACTGACCCATGGGCTGTGCTTCTGGAACCCCTGCTCTGAAAAGGTAGTTTCTGCCAAAAGATGCTGCTTTCCAGAAAACTCATATGTAAGTAATTTCAGAATCCGAGGCCACTTAAAAACAACAGGCTGTTTCTGGAAGTCCTTTTTGGTATATGCTTTCTCACTCTGTTATTCTGGCCTCTTTCCCTCCTCCTTGATTTGTCACTTGAGAACCCACATAAAATGAAGAATGCAGGACATTCAAGGAAAGTTCCTGGAGCTGAAATGTTACAGCTGTTCTGTCGCTGTGGTCTTTAAAATCAGTTTGTTTTAGTGGTGCTGAGAAGAGCTAAAACCTTAGAGAAAGTTATTGTTGACATCTGTGACAGAGGGTACCAGCAACAGAGGAGGGAATATGAGCTCTTAAGAGCTGAAAGAACTGGGCCTTAATGACTGCTCTTAGGACAATTTAGTATGAATTTTAACTTAATGAAGGCTCCTGACTGTGCAAGACACCAATATCCTGTCTGATTTCATTGCTAGAAGATATCCTAACTGGTACATTTGTACCTCTAATCTGTGACTCAGAATGGTTCTTTGCTGAAATAACATTTCACATACTAGGAAACTTGTGCATTCCTCTTTGAAAGAGATGCTTTCTCCTAAGCTTTACATACCGTACTTTTCAGAATTTTGAGAATTTTCCACCTTCTCATATCCACTAATTGAAGATGGCACCTGGATACAGCATGAAGAAATGAAAAGCAAAAAAAATATCTATTTTAGCAGAGTTTGTCATGAGCTCTGATGAAGATGGCTGTGGATTTGAACTCATTTAAAAATGAAACATTGCTGCACTTTGTATTCATTTCATATTCTACACATTTCTATTCATTTGCTCTATGTAAGATGAAATTAATCCCCAGTCTCTCCTTTCTCTTGCCGTTTGTAGACAGGCCAACAAGCAGTTGCAGATGTACCATCTATACCTGATATTATGTTGTTGTGGAGTTGTTTTGTGTCTTGTCTCTGCACAGAAAAGATTAAAAAAACTGTAATATTGTGGGATCTGGGCATTCAAATATTTGTAGATACTTTCAGAAGAATCTGTGTATCTGTGGAACCGCACCTTGAAGATGGTGCCTGGCTTGGTTGGAAAGAAGCTCACTAGATGGCATCAGCCAAATTTAAAGGCCAAACCAGAAGCAAAAACTTTGTGTGGTTAAGGATTCATTTGGAATTAGTCTTTCTTATATATATATATATTTTTTACTTTCACTTTTTTACCAATTAGAGTTACCTTCTTGGATTAATTGAATATAACAAGGTTATTTAGAACTGGAAATTTGACATCTCTACTGCATCAGACTTAAAATTCATCTCTCTGTCAGGGAATGGCTTTACAGGGTCAGCCTCAGGATTACATTACAGCTCCTGTCTGTGCTAGAACTGCTGGGTATCAGGAGGTCAGCGTCAATAGTGAAAATCTGTAGCCTGGAATAATCCAACCTGACATAGACAACCTCACCCCACATTATAATTAGCATGCCAGGACTTAATTCCTTGCTAAAACACAGAGTTCTTTCACTTGGGAATGTAAAAGTGCTTATAAATCTAATTAAAATTCCTATTTGAAAAAAATTATCTAGGCTTGGAGTCTCTTGGGCACTTAAAATCTCAAATATGGAAGGGTCTGTTCTTATACACAGGAAGATATTGATAATAGCAGATCGTTTGATAACATTATAGAAAAAATCAATTTGTTAAATGATTTTGCAAGACTATTTTTGTTTATCTTGGTCAGGCTTAATTTTCTGCCTTGAGAAATCAGCACTCTTTCAGCACCCTTCATGGAAAGGCTGTTGATGACCCTGCTGGTTTCTATTGAAGTAGCTCCCCAAAACATATTTAGCAAAGTTACATTTGCCTTTTGCTCAGCAGAAATTTCCAAGTTTCAGCCTTTTTTCTAATTCCCAAACAATAACAAGGAGCAACACACAGGAACTGCCCTCCCTCAGTCATTCCACCATGAAAAATGGTCTTGGAAGTGAATACTAAGAGGGCAGAAAGAGATATAAAGATATTTGAAAAGATGTAAAACTTTTTCGGAAATAGTTGTAATTTATATTTGAAAGAGCCATAATGACACCACTTCTCTGCACTTATATTAGACATTTCCTCTGAAGATCTCTAAAGGTATTGGGGGAGTCAATTTAGTAGTGCTGTAGTCTCCTTCTTCGCTTTTAACAGGTTCAATAGGAGTAGGGGGAAAATTTGGGGTGGGCATTAACATAATTCACAATATCCTCTCCAACTGAGGCTGGCATTCTCTCTCCAGTACATGATCTGCTGCCATCTTACCTTGCCAGACTATAGCACATACCATAGCACATAGAAAATCATAGGTGCTGCAAAAACCTGTTCTGGTAGTAAACATTATGCAGGAGAAAGTCTAAAAAGTTCTGTGCACAATGAAGCTGAGGAGCCCTCATGGCAGAGCTCTAAAACATAAAAACCTACATGGGATCATAATTTTGGTTAGTTGTCTAGACCCCCCTGTATGCCCAAGGAATGTAACAGGCACTTTTATCTCACAGTTTCTGATCTATTTCAAATGTTCCTTTTAGCACCATTAACTGAAATGCTTAGGTAGATGTTTGAAGTGAGGTGAAATTATCTCCCCACCAAAAGTAAGCACTTTGTGGTGTTACAACTGGCTGGAAAGAGAACTTTTGATTTAGATCTTCTGACTCCTGGGTAAAGACACTAGTAAAAAGAGAGTGTTAAAGTCATTATGAATTTAATGGAAGTTTCCTGAGCTGCTGTGCTTAGTGCTGGACTGCAGGTGGTCTTTATACAATGGGCATGCTGTGAGTTGTCTTAAACAATGAGATCCTACCAAAGCAGAGAAGTAATGTCTTTGTGTCTCATGCTTGGACTACAGGAGATAAATATTCAGGTCCCTGGAAAGTCATGATTCTGAATGTGTTAGCACATTTTATCCCTCTGGAACTGTGCAGTTAGGTGGCTGCTGGAATATGAGTTTTTGTTTGTTTTATGGATGCAGAATCACTAACAATGCTGTTTTGACACTCAAGGAGTGTGGGTTTTTAGGTAGCTTGCTCTGTATGATACTGAAAGACTTCCTGGAAAATGGGAATGACAGCCTTAACATACAGAAGATGGAAAGAAAGTGCTGTATTTAATATATTTTTTAGCTGTTTCTTGCAGTCAGAGCAAGAATGAAACTGATCTGGTTGTCTCAATACCTGGTGTGGACCAAACAGGGAAAAAAAATAGAGGGGAAATGGCCCAGTGTGGCTTCCTTCAGTTGGTGAGACCTAATGAAGGTCTATTGTTGCTCCTGCTGGGATTTATCAGCAGCTTTGAGCTAGCTGAAGAATTACATTGTATGGAACAGGTATTCCCTAGAATTGCTTCCCACTTGTTTGTAGACTGGAGTATTATGATCTTTATGGGAGATGAAGAGTCAGCAGGCCAAAAACCTAATTCAAGTTTATGGTGTAGTATTCAAACAGGTTAAAGGTGTGACACTTGCAACCTTAAATATTAAAAGCCTCTGTTCTTTCAATAACTTCTTGCATTGTAGTATGTGGATTTTTTTTTTTTTTTTGCTCTTGAGACTTCAGCCTGCACAGCTTTCTCAAAAAGCTCCTAAAACACGAAATCTTGCATGCATCTGCAGAAGCAGCGGGTGCTGAGGAAGTAGCAGTTTCAGTGCTGTCACCAATTTCAGTGGCACAGCAGGAATGGTCTTAAAGAGAGGAACTAGACTTACAAGCACTCCATGTTCTTGGGGAATGAATATTCTTTATTACAAAATAGAACTCCTTTCTTAGAAGGCTTGAGGCGAAGAAATAACCCCTTGCCAAGATAATGTCTGCTGCTCTTGGTTGCTGGCCTCACTAGACCTTTCAGGAAAAACTTGGTTTAGAAATTGGTAGAACTGAGCACTTTCAAGAGAGTATTTTTTAGGGACTGACTGAGCTGTGCCATATTCAATTCCAGTCTTGGCAGCTTAAAACTGTTTGCTCAAGGGAGGGATTCAGCAGCCCTCTAGGTTTCCCCTCCCTTTCGTGTATTTGTCCTATTTCCTTTGACACGTTTTTTCATCTTAATGTCTGCAGAGAGAACTAGCTTAGTGTATGTCTACCATCTGCTGGGTAAGTAAATTTCTATTTCACAGCATGACAAGACACCACTTCCACCAATAAAGATCTGTAGAAATGTGCCCAAAATCAAGGCACTGTTTAGAAAGTTGAAATACTTTTGTTTAGTTTGTATGCTCCATTTTCAGTTGTCACGTACTTCTTCAAGGTTCTGACTTCTTGTCTCTGAGAGACATATAAAATAGGCAGGCAGAAGTGGTTACTTGGCTTACTGCTTTTGTCTTTCTCTATTTGTGTTGCATCTAGAGGTCATAGCTCTGTGAGGTTAGTACTAGACACACATGACCCCTTTACTACTGAAAAGATGCCTAAGCCCACAAATTAGAGAAAGTTGAAATGTTACCTTTTTTTCCCATTCAGAGTTTTTTGTATCCTTCACTACCTCATTATTTTGTGACAGGGAGGAGGCTGTCTTGGTCTGGGCTTGCTGTCCCATGTCTCTTCTTCTTTTTCATTTTCTTTTGGAGTCCAAATGGATGATTTTTGTCAATAGTAGTATAATATTACTGACACTTCATGGAGTTGTTTTTGTATTTTTTTTTTCATAGTTTCAATAACTTCATGTCTCAAAAATAAAGCAATGAGAGGGGTAAATGTCAGCACTGAAACTGATGGCCTGGATGTTGGTGAAAGCAGGTGGTTTGGGTACAGCTTTGGGTAAGCTCACATGACTCTGACCTGAGTATTCTAGTAGTGGTCTGTCCATTGAATAATAAACTCAGTCATAAAAGAGAGCAAATGAATTTATATTAGAAAATGTATTAACTGCATGATATTTTTCTGGGTCATTCTGAATGACATACTTTGAGAAAACCTTTGATTTAATTTTTCAGAAACATTTGCTATAGCCCTCTGGTATCTTCCAGCAACTTACTGTTAGTGATTTCATCTTATGCTGTATGACTTTTTAGTAATATACTGGGAATTTTTTCTTTTATGGCATTTTTTTGTTTCTGTGGGTTGTTTTGCTTTTCTGTTCAGACTGAAGAATTCAGAGCCTAGCCTTCCCTAGAGCTTTCAGCTATATTATTCTCTTATTTTGCTGTTCCATCTAAGCTGCTAATTGCATTTTCTGTCTTTTTGTACCAGTGAGATGAGCTGTTCTTGTCCCACCAGCAGTCTGGTTTCTTTTGGTTAATTTAATACCTTTTTCACTTAAGAGAGTTTAGCAATTCCTTAAGCATTCTGTTATGTTTTATTGGCTTTATTGTCTGTCTTGGTATTTAATAAGCCTGGTGCAGTGCCTTCCCAATGGATTTCCTTTGCCTCCCTTGCGTACAATCTTTTTCAGCAATTACAGAGAGTGTTTTTCATCGGTTTCCATTTGTTTGGGCAGAGGGTTCTTCCCTGCTGTTTGACTGGCACATTGCAATGCTGGCTTAGCCACTTTTTCCCAGACTGATTATCTCTTTTCTTGCCATAGCCTTCCAGAGCTTCAACCATTTTCTAAATGTTAGTCTTTAAGTTTTTTCTGTCATCCTGTTAACTTGCTCACTGGGATGCAAAGTGATTTTTACCAAAGGCAATCTGAATTTTTAGCCCTCTAGCCATATACATGCACTTATTATAATAAGCCTTGTAGTGTCAAAGATGATCCAATTGTTGTGACAGGGCAACTTCAGGAGTCCCCCAGCTCTGCTGCTGTGGTTGACCAAGGAATGGGCCCTGAGACAGACCAATAGTTATCTTATGTGTGCCTGAGATGGGCTTAAATGCTGGGGTTTTTTGAAGTGACTCCCAGACAGCCTTCCTCTGACCCTCCAACCTTAAAGGATAGTGATAGTGCAGAAAAACACAGTGTTACAGACCCATCTGGACACTAACTCATTGTGTTCCCCACCCCACAGAAAGGTGCCAGTCCTATGGAGCAAAACCAGAAATGATAAGCAAGAAAACAAAAAGTTCATCAGCACTGAAGTGTAAAGTTATATTCTTAAAGCATTTGTATGGCTGTGTTTCTCACCAGCATGCTTCAGGGAATGAGGTTTATATGCATTCAAACTTTTATGGTGCTCCTCTGAAATCCATAGCTGAATCATATCTCTTGAATACACAGTGTATGCTTTGCGAGGTATACTGTCCTTTGGCTCAGATTTTCTGGTCTGAATCCTTCATCATTGTCATCCACATTCTGCCATAATTCATCAACATCCTGTCCTTATTTTGTGCACCTCTACATGGAAGACAACAGAATAAGATTCAGGAAGAAGTTATGCTGTGTGGAGCTTCTTCAGCATGGGCAAGTCACTAACTTTCTGCCAAGCTGGTGCAGGTCACCTCTTGTGAGCTGGGTGTGCTGTTTGTTCCATGAGTTACAAGCTCAGCATTGTACAGTCAGATCAAAGTGCTGCATGTGGAGGATCAGTTTGCAGGACAGGCAGCCTCTGTAAAGGCTTTCTGATCTGGTATTTTGTACTAACATGTGAATGAATGCAGTTCCTTTGATCAGTTTATTTCTTTTAATTCTTATGACCCTTTGCATTTCTTTTTCCCTGCGTCCATGTCCAAACTTTAATTTTTCAATTTAATTTTTCTGCATAAAACTAGGAGGTAAGGTTGTAGTTAAAACTTGGAGAGTTGACTTTAACCAGCTTCCATAAGGCATTTGTGAGAGGACAGAGGTGGAATTTAGGATTTTAGAGACTTGGCACCAACACTGTTTTCACTCCAGTGCTCCAGTTGCTTGGGAGGGCTTTCCTTCTAGAGATTTGCCTTATCTGTCTTTTAGGAACTTGCTGTTGAGCTTCATTTAGTGCAATCTCACAGTACCCCCTTAAAGAATTCTTTCAAACGCCCAATTTTTTTAATGATCTTGTGAGCTTAACTCCCTTTTATGATAAAGAAGCATGACTGCAGACTCAGATATGGCTGAGGTTGGAAAGGACCTCTGCAGGTCATCTTACCCAATCTGCCTGCTCAAGCAAGTGCACCTAGAACTATTTCCAGCCCATAGCTGGATGGCCTTTTAATTTCTATGAGGATAGAATTTCTTGGGCAACGTAGGCCAGTTCTTTGTCACCCTTACAGTGAAAAATTGTTATCTAATGTTGAAAGGTGTGTTTTGGTTTGTGTTCATCACTTCTTGTCCTATCACTGTGCACCAGTGGAAAGAACCTGGCTCTGTTGTCTTTGTACTTTCCTTGTGGGTATTAATACAATTTGATAGGATGCTTCTGAGCTCTTCCTTCTCCAGGCTGGACAGTCAGAGCTTCTCAGCCTTTCCTCATGGTAGAGATGCTTCAGCCTCTTCCTCATGTTCAAGCCCTTCTTTGGACTTTGTCCAGCAGGTCTCACTTGTATTGGGGACCCATAACAGGACCCAGCACTGCATTTGTCTCACCAGCGCTGAGTAGAGGGGAAGGATCACCTTCCACAGTCTGGTCATTGTTGGGGGTTGTACCTTCCCTCCTGAAGGCTGTTTGTAGGTCTGTGTTCTCAAATAAGTGAGAATCTTTTGAGAGAAACATTTTTTCAAAAACTTAGTATGTTTAAAAGAGTGTTATAAAAGTTATAAAACCTTTAAGACAGTCTGGCAGAAAATACTTCCACTTTGTTTTTTAATTCTCTGGTTTTAATGATGCCTTAATTTCAACAGCTTTGGAGGCTCCACAATGTCTCAGTTTTCAGTAGGAAAAGGTATTACAAAACTGCTTTTAAGAAATCTGTTTGAAAATAAAATAAACGCAATATTTTTTCTCTTTCTGAGCCACTAGAAATGTTACTCAGCTGCAGACTGCCAATGCCACTCCCTCTAGACAGCATATATAATGGTTTTTGGCATCTCCCTTGCTTTAGACTATTTGGATTTCAATTTTTTCATTGCATAGTATTGTTTCAACAAAAATACCACGTAGCTTATTAGGGGAATTGTCTTTATCTTTTGTGTGGCTGTGAAGGAGATGACAGAGCAAGAAGTTTCACTGCCAGACCCTCAATAGCAGCAGAAGGTAAAATCATCCTGTAGATCATGTGGAGTGGTATACAGAGGTCTTCAAGAAGATTTCAAGATTGTATTTCTGTAGGGTGTGGTAGATACAGTAAAAATGCATATTCCCATTATATGTGTGTTCCTGTTACATCATGTATCTCTAATAATGGCCTCTTCTAGACTGGGAAATGGCATGGAAACTCCTCCATTTCAGTCTTCAATCTTTGTGTTTGTGTTGTTGGGGGAAATATACCTATATACCTCTATCGGTGTAGATGTACCTCAGTGATTTAATTCTGAGAACCGAGTCCTCCTGATGGTTCCTTGTTAGCCAAACTTCAAGGTGACTGGCAGCTATGAATGTCCTGTGCCTGTAAATTGAGCATACCTATGAAAATGACCGAGTAGAAGATGAAAGAAATATTCATCATGTTCTGCATGTCTGTTTTCCAATAGTGATGCAAACAAATATCAGAGTTGAATGTGAGGACAGAAAAAAAAAATAACATCTGGACGTGAAATTTGGAATGAAGCACTGGTCCTTAGAGACAATGGAAAAATCTCTGTTGAAGGAAGGCACTGCTGATTAGAAAGCGAGGCCAAAGAAAAGGGGCGTGAGAAGTAAAAGAGGGTTTTCAGGTGTTTGGGGTGTGGAGAAGGTGAGGGTGGCACAGAGAGCACTGTGTGAAAAAATCCCAGTTTGGTTTGGAAGCACTCCTTAAAATCCAATGCTACTTCAGACCCCCTTCATCTGAATTAACAGCAGGAAACCCCTCCCTCTGCCTCTGAGCACTTGGCATATCAGGCCACCTTGACTCCAGAAAGTCTGATGCAAGACTGAAATCAGCAGGGCATTGTTGAATTCCTTGCAGCTAGAAAAGGTTTTATTGTGTTTTGAGTGGAAATTTTGAGATTACTGGTTTTTTTTAGGTAGAGTCTACTCATGTGTGCATCCCTGGAGCAGCACGAGTTGATGAGGACACTCATCTACTGAGCACCTCAACCTGAAGCACAGGAAGCAGAAACCTGTATCCTATTCTTAACCTCTGTTTCTAATTTGTTTCTTAATTCTGAGTCACTTACACAATTATATCTCCAGAGCTTGGTTCGTGTGTCTGTAAGGTATATGATAGCAACTTTATAAAGCTTACTTCACAGAAGGTGGTACTCAAAAGGGATATTATTGCATAGAGTTTTGTAGAGAGAAATTAAGTGGCTTGAAGTAAATGACTGATTTCCATCCAGAGGTATGGGAGTTGTTTATGCTACTGCTATTGAATAGGAACTTCACGTTATGGGGAGGCTTAGACTGATCTTTTTCTATATTTCTTTCCTTCAATTTTATTCTGTTGTTAAAATCTTGATAGGCTAATATTAGACTGTCCAGATTTCTGTAACAAATAACATATATACAACCCTGGAAAGCCCCTTGTTTTTTTTTAAAAAAAACAACAAACCAACAACCAAAAACCCAACAAACTCCAAATCTTTTTGCCATGTACATTAAAAAAAAAATTAAAAATCACTGGATACTGAACCTATTTCTTTTGCATTGGAATTAACTCCCTTATTTTAAAATTTTGCGTTAAGCTAGCAATTGCACCTAGCTGTAATAGATGTTAAATAAAAAATTAAACCATTGTTATAAAGGTATAATAAAAAATAGCAGAGGTTTATAGGGCTATCTAAATGCAATATGCATTTCACATAGTTTGTAGGAACTGCCACTTTTAATCATAACCATACATCTTGAAAACTCTACTTCATTTCAAATAATTTAGTGTTACAAAATGTGTCATGAAAATTCCTCGACCTGAAAGTTTGCCAATTCAGAGAATGGAAAATCAGGCCTAGGAATTGAAGGGTATTGAAATGTTTATAATATATTGAATAAATTGTGTTAAACTCAATAAGTGCAGATTCACAAACACATCAAGTTTATTTGTAGAGCTTTGACTGGATGCCTTAAGCAGGACAGGTTTAAAAAAGCTTTCTGAGAGTAAATTTCAATGATTTATTAAATTGGCTCTCATTCAGCAAAAGTGGTGAAAGTTTTTATGCATTCAAATCTGAGCACTGTAAGGAGATCTTTCATGCTCTGACATTTGCAGTAGTCACAATGTATGCCTGCAATATGAAAAAAGAGCTTGCCTTGTTCAACAAGGGTTTTGCAGTCTCGTTGGCATAGATTTTTAAAGATTCGTTTTGTATTAAACATTTACACTGCTTTAATAAAAATCATAGCCAGTAGTCATGGATATCATCACTATATGCTCTCTTATTAAAAAATGTATCCCCACATGGTACATAATGAGGAACAAAACTAGAGCTATCTAAAAGCTGACTTGGTTCAAGGCTCACAATCTGACTACTGTTGAGCACAAAGATTTGTATTTCTTAGCAGGTGGAAGATTCTTATTTCTCAAACTCAATTTCCCATTAAGCTTTACTTTCTAACGGGATCCAGGAGGAATGATGCAGTTGTCTGGATACTTTTCAGAGGAAAAAGAATGAACCGCCCTCAGGAGAGCAAGTGTCTCATCAGGTTTCTAGTGTCCTGTTAATATGTTGTAGAAGGTAAATTTATACCTTTAAGGCATATAGGTCAATGTCAGACTCAAGCAGAGCAGAATCTGGAAGGTTGGTAACTACTGATAGTACTAGTCCTATCTTGTCCCATCCTAAGGATTGACTTGGTTCTTCCCATAAATGCTCTTGGGTCTAATCTTCTTCACTGGCTATCCAGCTTGTGTAATAATAAAGATTTGTCTCTGTTTGTCTATTGACAGCCCAGGAAAAATTCCTTATTGCCAAATGCACTTGGGGAAAAATGCAAAATGAAGGTGTTCTTAGCACAAGGAATACTTCTGGCTCCAGTTTCTAATCAAGGCTTGGATTTAAATGGTGTTTGCAAGGTTGCTCGCATTCATACTTGCATGTATGTTGATAATATACCCTCAATCATAATGTGGCTTCCAGTCCCCAAATTCTCTCTTATGTTTTTGTCCCTTCACTGGTTTTGGGAAGCTCATTCATTTGCCCTTCTTCCATTTCTTAAGCATATAAATACCTTTATGAAGGTTTCATATTTCTATATGGGAGCTTTGGAGCACTTAGAATTTGTGACATCTCTATTTTTGACTAATCTCTTTAATACTCTTGCCTTCATTTCAGGATCTGCTCTCAAGGCTTGGAAGGACACAGTGCTTGGCACTGCCCTTGAAATATACAAGGTAAAAAATGTGTAAGTGATTTGTCATAGCTTGGATACTATTTTTCTAATATTGAGGGATAAAAAAATGGCTGTTCCACTGCATTTACCCATAACAAAGTTTGACAATGTACACAAGAAAAGGACAGTATAAAACTTGTATGATTTAGTTACCTTTCTCCAGCCTCCTCATTTATCACTTCCCTTTAATTTTTAAATATTTCATTTCATCTTGATAATAAGCTTAAAATTAAGCTTGACATGAAATGCATAACCTGTATTATTAATATCCCATTATTTTATGGTTATACAAGAGCAGATTTGAATTGTCACTTTAAATCAGACTATAAGTCAAAGCAAAGACTCTAATAGACTGCTAGATCTGTATCTTCACTGAATTAGACAGTAATTTGGCAGTCTCTTCTGCTAAATGTAGTGAAATAGCTAGTTAGTGTGATATGCCCAGGCAAATGTGTTGTGTTGCACTGATGGAGACAATTCCCTGTGGCAATTGCACTGGCAGTTGAACTGATTTTTCCTGATACAGAGATTCAGCTCTTAATGCTGAGGAAGGAAAATGTATTTTAGAGCCTCCTAATGTGAATGCTAGGAGTTGAGCTGAGAATCACTTATGTCACCCAAGATAGCCTACCCATATTCTTATGATATTTGTTCTTTGTAGTCCATTAAAATGCCTTTACTGTGGAA